>CM056049.1:668434772-669634772 GCA_029574335.1 Rana kukunoris
CTCATCACTATACACAGCCCCATCATCATCCTCATCACTATACACAGCCCCATCATCATCCTCATCACTATACACAGCTCCATCATCATCCTCATCACTATACACAGCTCCATCATCATCCTCATCACTATACACAGCTCCATCATCATCCTCATCACTATACACAGCTCCATCATCATCCTCATCACTATACACAGCTCCATCATCATCCTCATCACTATACACAGCTCCATCATCACCCTCATCACTATACACAGCTCCATCATCATCACTATACACAGCCCCATCATCATCCTCATCACTATACACAGCCCCATCATCATCCTCATCACTATACACAGCTCCATCATCATCACTATACACAGCCCCATCATCATCCTCATCACTATACACAGCCCCATCATCATCCTCATCACTATACACAGCTCCATCATCATCCTCATCACTATACACAGCTCCATCATCATCCTCATCACTATACACAGCTCCATCATCATCCTCATCACTATACACAGCTCCATCATCATCCTCATCACTATACACAGCTCCATCATCATCACTATACACAGCTCCATCATCATCACTATACACAGCTCCATCATCATCCTCATCACTATACACAGCCCCATCATCATCCTCATCACTATACACAGCTCCATCATCATCCTCATCACTATACACAGCTCCATCATCATCCTCATCACTATACACAGCTCCATCATCATCCTCATCACTATACACAGCTCCATCATCATCCTCATGACTATACACAGCTCCATCATCATCCTAATCACTATACACAGCTCCATCATCATCCTCATCAATATACACAGCTCCATCATCATCCTCATCACTATACACAGCTCCATCATCCTTATCACTATGCACAGCTCTATCATCATCCTCATCACTATACACAGCTCCATCATCATCCTCATCACTATACACAGCTCCATCATCATCCTCATCACTATACACAGCTCCATCATCATCCTCATCACTATACACAGCTCCATCATCATCCTCATCACTATCCACAGCTCCATCATCATCCTCATCACTATCCACAGCTCCATCCTCATCACTATACACAGCTCCATCATCATCACTATACACAGCTCCATCATCATCATCATCGTCATCACTATACACAGCGCCATCATCACTATACATAGCTCCATCATCCTCATCACAATACACAGCTCCATCTTTATCATCATACCGTTTTCCCTGAAAATAAGACACCGTCTTATATTTTTTTTCCCTCAAGAAATCACACTATAGCTTATTTTCGGGGGGTGTCTTATTTTTATTACAGAAAATAAAGGTTGCCTACCTGAACCACACTTGCGCTTCTTAGCATTTCCTCTGTCCACCTGTAGACTGAGATTATCGTATTCTGAACGCCATTTTTGAACCATTCGGATATCCAACTTCTTCTCTTTGCACTCATCTTGTCTGGCTGTACAGAAAGATAGGCCAGCAAAGCTGATGTGGAGCAAAGTGGAGCTGGGGTGATCTCTTTGGGCTCAGTAGCAGCTTTTCCCCCTATCCCCTGGTGTTTGTGTGGGGTGAGAGAGGGGTTTGCTGGTCAGTGCTGGGAGAAGCTTTACAGAGCGTTCCTCTCCTCACTTCTTTACAGCTCCTGAGCTCCGCACCAGTACAGTACCATACGCCTATCACGTGTTGTTTACCGCTCTGCGCCGCTACGCATTCGACACGCCCATCACTACGTCTTATTTTCGGAGATTCGACACGCCATCGCTACGTCTTATTTTCGGAGGGGTGTCTTATATTTCGATCTTGTGTCGAAATCCCGCTACGGCTTATTTTCGGGGAAACACGGTAGTAAAGTAAATGTTTTTCCCTAAAGTTGGGAGGAGAGTGGTTTGGTCTGACTTGCAGATTATAAACAAAGAACCTCGTGGGAACTGGGAAGGTGCAGCTGTCTGGGGAGGGCAGAGCTAAGCTATACACAGCTTTATCCTCCTCCTCATCACTATACACAGCTCCATCATCATCATCCTCATCACTATACACAGCTCCATCCTCCTCCTCATCACTATACACAGCTCCATCATCATCATCCTCATCACTATACACAGCTCCATCATCATCATCCTCATCACTATACACAGCTCCATCCTCCTAATCATCACTATACACAGCTCCATCATCATCATCCTCATCACTATACACAGCTACATCATCATCATCATCATCCTCATCACTATACACAGCTCCATCATCATCCTCATCACTATACACAGCTCCATCATTATCCTCATCACTATACACAGCTCCATCATCATCATCATCATCATCATCACTATACACAGCTCCATCATCATCATCCTCATCACTATACACAGCTCCATCATCATCATCATCCTCATCACTATACACAGCTCCATCCTCCTAATCATCACTATACACAGCTCCATCATCATCATCCTCATCACTATACACATCATCATCATCATCATCCTCATCACTATACACAGCTCCATCCTCCTAATCATCACTATACACAGCTCCATCATCATCCTCATCACTATACACAGCTCCATCATTATCCTCATCACTATACACAGCTCCATCATCCTCATCACTATACACAGCTCCATCATTATCCTCATCACTATACACAGCTCCATCATCCTCATCACTATACACAGCTCCATCATCATCCTCATCACTATACACAGCTCCATCATCATCCTCATCACTATACACAGCTCCATCATCATCCTCATCACTATACACAGCTCCATCATCATCCTCATCACTATACACAGCTCCATCATCATCCTCATCACTATACACAGCTCCATCATCATCCTCATCACTATACACAGCTCCATCATCATCCTCATCACTATACACAGCTCCATCATCATCCTCATCACTATACACAGCTCCACCATCATCCTCATCACTATACACAGCTCCATCATCATCCTCATCACTATACACAGCTCCATCATCACCACCATCACTATACACAGCTCCATCATCACCATCACTATACACAGCTCCATCCTCCTCCTCATCACTATACACAGCTCCATCATCATCATCCTCATCACTATACACAGCTCCATCCTCTCCATATCACTATACACAGCTCCATCCTCCTAATCATCACTATACACAGCTCCATCCTCTCCTCATCACTATACACAGCTCCATCCTCTCCTCATCACTATACACAGCTCCATCCTCTCCTCATCACTATACACAGCTCCATCCTCTCCTTCAGTGCGTTCCAGTTACAGAAACAAAAAGCAGAACATGCTGCATTCTTTCTGCACAGAACTGTATTGGAACATGGTAAAACGCATTGGAACACACATGTACATATTGGGTCCAGTGTGGCTTTTTTGTTCTGGAAAGTAGGTTATATGGTTTTCAATGGCATATTTAACACCAGCGCTTGCACTTCCAGTGTAGAACATGATGCATTTTTCCTGCACAGCTACGCTGTAAAACACATACATACAATGCACCAAAAACTCACTGGAATACACATGTCCTTATTTAGGGTTAAGAAAAAAGGGGGAAAAATGCACTGGACTGCATCAAAAAACGCACGCAGAGAAGTGCAACACATCCGGGCTGTGTTTTTATAGTGTGAACTGGTCCTCAATATGTACGCAATCAGGCAGTCCCTTGCACTACACGCCATGTCCGGCCCCTCCTCTGTCCCCCCTGCTGTCTTCTAGGAGACAAACAGGTCCCAGAAGACAGCAAGGACCAGTCAGAATGCGCAGCGTGACTAGCGCATGCACAGTAGGGAACCAGGCTGTAAAGCCGCAAGGCCTCACTTCCTGATTCCCTTACTAGCAATGTTGGCGCCTCCACCTGGACCTGAGGGACGGGTCGGCTTTGGATGAGGACATTGTGGGTGCCTGGGACAAGTAAGTGTCCTTATTTTAAAAGTCAGCAGCTACAGTATTTGTATTTTTTTTTTTTTTTTTGTTAGGTCAGAACTCCGCTTTAATGCATTCCCTTTGTCTTACCTAAACCCGATCATTCCAGTGATTAGCAAGACCCCAGCAGCTCCAGTCGCTGTTTTTGGGTCCCCATTAGATAGATTTATAGCAGCAGGAGCCACTGTCAAGCAAATCCAGTGACACGGATGCAGGGCCGAGTCCCGCTGTCTGTGTCAATGGACGCAGCAGCAGGACTCGTGCCCCCATGGAACTCTCTGTGGGGGCACCCAATGAAGAGGAGGGACCAGGAGCGCCTCCGAGGGACCCCAGAAAAGGAGGATTGGGGCCGCTCATTGCAAAACCCTTGCACAGAGCTGGCAAGTATGACATGTTTGTTATTTAAAAAAAAAAAAAAAAACCTTTACAATCACTTTAAGGCCCATAAACTCTTGTAAGGGCTTGTTCACACTTGACTAAATTTCTAACCAGTGGTGGCTGGTGGTCCAAATTTTTGGGGTGGTGCAAACAAACTGAAAAATTCTGACTCACTGTGCCCATCAAACGCAGCCACTGAGCCCCCATCCTCCACATTGTCTCCGGTGGTGGTGATGGCGGCAGTCGGTGTCCGATGTGCTCTCCTATGATTGGATGCCTAATAGGCCTGTCATCTCAGCCAATCAGGTGACAGATAACAGACCCGAGCATCAGATTGGCGGAGAGGAGGTTCAATGTTAGGAAAGCGAATATTCATTCGCTTTCCTGAAGCCCCGTACACACGGCCGAGGTTCTCGGCAGAAACCAGCGAGAACCTCGCTGGGAGCCGCATTCTGCCGAGAACCTCGGCCGTGTGTATGCTCTCGGCGAGCCCCGCCCGTCGGGAAACCCGTCGAGCAAATAGAGAACAGGTTCTCTATTTGCTCGACGGCCCGTCGGGATGGATGGCTGGTTGCCTTTCCCGACGGGCGGGTCGCCGATTCTGACGGCCGGCAGAGAACCTCGACGGGCGGAACGATGTGTTCTGCCCGTCGAGGTTCTCGCCCATGTGTATGGGGCCTCACACACAGCTGAGTAAACTGCAAGCGCCAAGCATGGCTGGCTATTAGACGCCTATTAGATCCCATGGCTCTAATCAGGTGCTTCAAAAAAAATATCTTGCCGCTGTAATTTAAGTGCCCGGCGCCCGAAAAGGGCAATGCATAAATCTATTGGTGATAGAGATGTGGCGGGAGAGAGGGGGGCGGTGCCCTACCCCCCTTATGGACGCACCGTCACTGTTTCTAACTAAAAGCGCTCTTATAGCGTTAATGCACTTTAGTGTGGGCATTGGACTGGTATTTTTTTTTAAGTGTTATGACACTTTAAAATGCTCCTAAAACAACCTATGCGCGGAAATAAAGAAATGTGAGGTGTGGCTTTTCATGGTAAACATTTCATGTGCATTCTCCATAAGAAGGGAAGGCGGCAGCAGAATGGATTCCTGCAGGCTGCGCGTCCCGCGTTCATTTGAACGGGCTGCTATGCTGTGTGAAGTATACAAAAAAGATGCTTGGTCTTTTTGATCATGCGGTTTCCACCCCCATGATCATGCTGCGGGCTGAGATGCGTAGGGGCTGAGCAGTGCGATTCGAATGTGGAAATCGATGTAATGCCTGAACTCGCAACCGGAACACCTCACTAGGCCTCATCTTATGGATCCTGCAGATGTATAAGAAATTGGGAATAGGAAGAGAAGGGCAATGCAGTCACTATTGGGTACATCCAATTGTCTCTCAGAGATATTCAAAAGGACATTTTCATGCCTTGTATAATGATTTACACACCTACCCTCAGAAGTTGAAGTCAGCCATCTTCAAGCAGCACAAACAGGAAGTGACTGCAGGACACTCTATGCTCTCCTCTCTATCATTACAGGGCATTGTGGGACATTGTATTCCTCCTGCATGTTTTTTTATATAGCTCATTTTAACGGATCACAAATGTTCCGCAAATACCTGCCAGTACATTTGCAGAGCGTTACTATAGACTTGAAAGGCTTTAACCTCCTCCAGTCTCAGAAGTGCATTTTACGCTTAGAATGCAGAGATCATTAATGTGTTTCTACGCTCAGAATGCAGGGTTCAAAAGTGCTTTTTAAGGCTCAAACTGCGGGGTTCAGGAGTGCATTTTCCGCTCAGAGTGCAGGGTTTGGAATTGAGTTTCTACGCTCAGAATGCAGGGTTCAGAAGTGCGTTTTACGCTCAGAATGCAGGGTTCAGGAGTGTGTTTTATGCTCAGAATGGAGGGTTCAGATGTGCTTTTTCCGCTCAGAGTGCAGGGTTCGGAATTGCGTTTCTATGCTCAGAATGCAGGGTTCACAAGTGCGTTTCTACGCTCAGAATGCAGGGTTCACAAGTGCGTTTCTACGCTCAGAATGCAGGGTTCAGGAGTGCATTTTACGCTCAGAATGCAGGGTTCAGGAGTGCATTTTACGCTCAGAATGCAGGGTTCAGGAGTGCATTTTACGCTCAGAATGTAGGGTTAAGGAGTGCGTTTTACGCTCAGAATGCAGGGTTCAGTAGCATGTTTTTTACGCTCAGAATGCAGGGTTCAGGAGTGCGTTTTACGCTCAGAATGCAGGGCTCAGGAGTGCGTTTTACGCTCAGAATGCAGGGCTCAGGAGTGCGTTTTACACTCAGAATGCAGGGCTCAGGAGTGCGTTTTACGCTCAGAATGCATGGTTTAGGAGTGCGTTTTACGCTCAGAATGCAGGGTTCAGAAGTGTGTTTTACACTCAGAATGCAGGGCTCAGGAGTGTGTTTTACGCTCAGAATGCAGGGCTCAGGAGTGCGTTTTACGCTCAGAATGCAGGGCTCAGGAGTGCGTTTTACGCTCAGAATGCAGGGATCAGGAGTGCGTTCACACTGAAGCGGTGCGCTAGCAGGACCGCTCCAAAAGTCCTGCTAGCCGCATCTTTGCAGTGGTATAGGAGCGGTGTGTTTACCGATCATATATCGCTCCTTTCCATTGAAATCAATGGGAAACCGCGGTAATACCGCCCGCAATGCACCTCTCGGTATTAACCCTTTTTCGGCCGCGAGCGGGGGTTAAAACCGCACCGCTAGCAGCCAAATACCGCGGTAAATACGACGGTATAGCAGCGCTAAAAATCGCGCTGCTATACCGCCACCGTGGCTCCACTGCCCAATGTGAAAGCAGCCTTAGGCAAGTCCCTGACCCTTTCCAAAAACGCACCGGCTTAAAAATGCATAGGTGTGAAAGGGGGACCATTGGAAACCATGTTCAATGGACTGTAGTGCAATACTGCAAAAAGCACAAAAAAAAGCATAGGTGTAGACATAGAGTAAAAAATAAAAATCTGCTTTAGGTGCAGCTATCTTAGTGCAGGTACTGTTCAGCAAGGGACTACATACATTTGGCACCTGATGAGGCAATCCCCTTTTTTAGGGGTGCAGTTACAATTATTTTGTAGTTTCCCCTACACTCTGCATGTCACAAACTTTCCAGCCATCCCTGCACATTCACATGCAATCCTTTAGAAAGCTCTGAAATATAATCTCATACTCAAGACCCACCCACCCAGACTCACCAAACACTCCATGGGAATGAGTGTACAGTGTAAGGGGTGGGATTTGACATGAAGAGACAAAAGGAGTGCTAGGTCTACATACCTGATGATCTCTCCCTGGCACCTTGACTGTGAAATGTTTATTGACCTGAATGGTTCAATACAAACAAGTATTCTTTGCATTGCTGTAAATGAAATGCAGCCTGTGCTAATCCGAATGTAGGCTGGATTGCCTGTCCACTTTGATGTTGTAGCCTGCATTCATCTCAATGGCTTCCTTAGAGCAGGGGGTCCAAGCGTGTAAAAACACACCTTCAGTGCATCTCAATCAGGAAAATGACTTCAGCTGCCATGGTGCAAAGTACGTTTTGAGTGTTTTGCTTTGTGTAAGCCATGCTGTCAGTCAACATGATGTAAACAAGGCAGAGACCCATTTTTTTTTCGATGTCGTCTGATTGCAAATTTCCTGCTCTAACAATTATCCCCATATTCCGTTAAGCCCTGTACACACAATCGGATATCTAATGGAATCTAATCGATGGATTTTTTTATCAGATATCCGATGAAGCTGACTTTCATCAGTCTTGCCTACACACCATCGGTTAAAAATCCGATCCTGTCCAGTCTACAACATCAAAGTGGACAGGCAATCCAGCCTACATTCGGATTAGCACAAGAAGAATGCAAAGAATACTTGTTTGTATTGAACCATTCAGGTCAATAAACATTTCACAGTCAAGGTGCCAGGGAGAGATCATCAGGTATGTGACGTAAAACACTACAACGTGCTGAGAAAAATGAAGTTCGATGCTTCCGAGCATGCGTCGACTTGATTCTGAGCATGCGTGGATTTTTGACCGATGGATTTCCCCCACAGACGATCTTTTTTTCTATTGTTTTTTTAACCATAAGAAAATTTTAAAACAGGTTCTATTTTTTTTCACTGATGGATAAAAAATCGATGGGGCCCACACACGATCGGTTCATCCGATAAAATCGATCCTTTTTCATCAGACAAACCGATCGTGTGTACAGGGCATTACACTACCATCCAAATTTGTTATTACTTGCCCCATCGCCTTTAGGGCTTTTGTTGCCTGGCCTGCTGAAACTTTATTTTTCCAAGAGGACGGCCTTCTCAATTGGGTCCCAATGATGGGTGTTTTTTTTGAAGGATAAATGGAGATTGTGGAGCGCAAATGAGGAAGGAGACTTTTGGAGCAGTGGCAGAGGCACGACAGTATAATACTTGGATTACCGTCAGGGGGCCTGGGGGCAAGTCCAGTCAAGTGGCCCATAGAGTGTGGAAAAGTGATGGATCAAGGAAAACAGTCTAAGATTTTCATGATCACAAGAGTCTGCGCAGAGGCCCCCCCTTGCATCAGAGTCCGCGCAGAGGCCCCCCCTTGCATCAGAGTCCGTGCAGAGGCCCCCTTGCATCAGAGTCCGCGCAGAGGCCCCCTTGCATCAGAGTCCGCGCAGAGGCCCCCCCTTGCATCAGAGTCCGCGCAGAGGCCCCCTTGCATCAGAGTCCGCGCAGAGGCCCCCCCTTGCATCAGAGTCCGCGCAGAGGCCCCCCCTTGCATCAGAGTCCGCGCAGAGGCCCCCCCTTGCATCAGAGTCCGCGCAGAGGCCCCCCCTTGCATCAGAGTCCGCGCAGAGGCCCCCCCTTGCATCAGAGTCCGCGCAGAGGCCCCCCCTTGCATCAGAGTCCGCGCAGAGGCCCCCCCTTGCATCAGAGTTTGCGCAGAGGCCCTCCTTGCATCAGAGTCAGCGCAGAGAGGCCTTCCCTTGCATCAGAGTCCACGTGTCTGTGCAGAGAGAGAAGGGGATGTCAGCGCTGGTGTGCACTGAGGCTGAGCTATGTATGAGATGAGACGTAGCTCAGCTCTGCAGCCATCTACCTCGGAGCTGACACAGGCACAGCTGCACAGTGGGAGGTGAGCATCAGCTGTGACCTATGTTAAACAGAGCTCCAGCAGGCATATTCCTGCTCTGCAAAAACAGCATTTGGTAGTGGAGGCCGGTGGCTGTGAATAGTGTCACCAGCCCGGAGGGAGATTTCCACCCTGGCCCCCCTGCCAGCCCTCCCCTGATTACCGGGGAAGTGGAAGAGAAGTATTTACACCATAAAAGAATAGTTATGGAACCATAAGCGGCAGGCAAAAAATAAGCCACCAACACACCAAATTGGATTAAAGATCAACTTTATTAAATACTATAACTTTATTTAACCAATTACTTAAATTATATTAATCAACTGAGCCCAGCCACTAACCGACAAAACTATTAAAATGACTTATCTTCTGACATGTTCCCTTTGATTTATCAAATAAGGGGTCCCATAACATAAAACAGCCGGGATGAGGGGAGGGGAGCTCCACGTGATGATCACTCTCTGGGTGGCTAATGCCGTGTACACCGTGTACGACCATTTTTCATGTCATGAAAAAACAACGTTTTTCTCGACGTGATTACTCTCAAGCCTGCCTTGCATACACACGATTGTGATAAAAATGGTCGAGCAAAATGCGGTGACGTACAACAACACGTACGTTGGCACTAGAAAGGGGAAGTTCCATTCGAATGGTGCCACCCTTTGGGCTGATTATGCAAATTTCCCTTCTCATAACTTCCTTCTGAGCATCCATATTTTTTTCCCCATCGGTAAAGCCTACACATGGCCGATTTTCATGACGAGAAAAATGACGACATGAAAAACGATGAGAAAAAGTAGAGCAGGTTCTAAATTTTTAATGCCCATTATTCTTGTCGCAAAAAATGCTCTGGAGCCCACACACACCCGTTTTTAACGGCCAATTTAAAAAATTGCATTTTCCTCGTTGTGAAAACGGTCGTGTGTACATAAGACCCTTTCTGGCAGCCTCTTTTTATAGGAACCCTTTGGGATTCTAGAAAATTCTGGGGACTCATGTGACCATAGGCCCTGTATAAGTGATGGCTTTGGGTGTGCATTTCCTAGTTAACACTGACACGCGTCTTAGCCAATCAGGTTCACCTGATCTGGTTACAGGTCATCTGATTGGCTGAAGCGACATCGAGGGAGCGTGGAGGAGGGTGGCTGACCCGAGAAAGGTAAGTTCCCGGGCTGGGGTGGGGGGGGGCAAACTGACGTTATGTGATGGGGCAAACTGGCGGTATTTGAGGGGTCAAACTGACGGCAATTATTGGGTACAGTGGCGACAATGGATGGCACAGTGGCGACAATTGATGGGCACAGTAATGCTGCAATTGATGTTTTTTTTTTTTTCGTTTGTTTGCGCCCCCAAAAATTTTCGAGCACCAGCCGCCACTGTCCCTGATCCTAAAATCAGATTTTAAAGTGTGTGGCGAACTTATCCAAAAGTAATGTAGGTGACACATAATTGTTAATCATCGTGATGTGGATGGGGACAGTGACAACTACATGAAAGCACAAGCTCTGGTTGTTCACACAGAGCCTGGTATGGTATGCTGAAATGTGAGAGTGTGTGATGTTACCTCAGATTTCACTTCGACCTTTAAACACATGAATAACTGGTTATTAGCTGAGGCTGGACAGAAATATCTTCTTCCTTCTTGTATCCAGCAATGTTTTTACACAGTGGCTTGGTCATAGAACTCCTAATGACTACTAGTCATACCATACTGTAGATCCTAATCAAGATAGTTTATACGAGAGTAGGCCTGTCTGCAGAACGCTGACACAAAAGGCATATCCTGCTGTATAGCACAGGAAGTGGAGACCTGTTCTTCTCGCTGGCCTGGAAATCATCTTTTTTTTTTTTTTTTTATTGATCTACATCTACAGGGTAGCCCATTACCCTAGGGGCACAGTGTTTCTTTTACAAATAACAAACAAGTCACACTTACCTGCTCTGTGTAATGGTTTTGCACAGAGCAGCCCAAATCCTCCCTTTCTTGGGCTCCACGCTGGTGCTCCTGGCCCCTCCCTCCTGCCGAGTGCCCCCACAGTAAGTAGCTTGCTATGATGCACCTGAGCCACTGCTTGGCTCTGCCCCATCTCTCTTCAAATGGCTCACTGAATTTAATTGACAGCAGCCAATGGAGCCCACTGCTGTGTCTCAGCCAATCAGGAGGGAGAGTCCCGGACAGCCGAGTCTCTGGTGCAACATTACTGGATAGAGATTGGGCTCAAGTAAGTATTAAGGGGGCTGAGGGGGGCTGCTGCACACTGAAGGCTTTCTTTTTTATCTTAACCACTTCAGCCCGGGAAGATTTGGCTGCGTTTTGGCACTGCGTCACTTTAACTGACAATTGCGTGGTCGTGCGACGCTAAAACCAAACAAAATTTACGTCCTTTTTTCCCCACAAATAGAACTTTCTTTTGGTGGTATTTGATCATCGCTGTGATTTAATTTTTTTGCGCTTTAAACAAAGAAAGAGCTAAAATTAAAAAAAAATATATATATTTTGTACTTTTTGCTATAATAAATATCCACAATTTTTTTTAAAAGCACATTTTTTATCAGTTTAGGCCGAGATACATCCGAGTCCCTGTTTTGACAGCGAGCGAGGGATCTTCTTCCCCTTGCTAGCTGTCACAATCTGTGAATGGGAAAACTACAAGTCCCTACAGCCTTTGTGGCTGTCGGCTTGTAGTGCTCAATAAACTACCAGGGGGCTCTTGAGCACTCAAGTTGTCAGAGTGTAACTGCCTGGCCAGATCGGAGGTACAGGCAGCTACACTGACAGCCTGCAGGACTGTGGCATTACACCCACGCAATGTTAAATGCATATTTTTTTTAATCACAAAAAAATTGCATTTTTTCTTTGTAAAAGTGAACTTATCCTTTAATAGCATCAGTTTGACATTGGTTTCAGAAGCTTCTGAGATCAATCAGAATTCATTGACAGGTGCAGACCAGGCCACCCCTCCGCTAGTAAAAGATCTGCAAGAAGATAGCGGAGAAGCCCGGCAGAAGGAAGAAGGCACCGGAGAGCAGAAGAAGAGACCCCCGAAGTCGGAAGAAGACTCCTGGAGCTGCCTAATAAATGACTTTTAAAACCTGTGTAGTGTGTTTTTTTTCCCCCTCTAGGTGAATGGGTAGGGGTACGATGTACCCCATACTCATTCACCTAGGGTGGGGGGGGGCTGGGATCAGGCTCCCGGATTCCGATAAGCTCCCTGCCCGCCAACCAACAGTCAGGGTTGTCGGGAAGAGGTTCTTGGCCCCATCATGGGGACACAGTGTTTTTGGATGGGGGCCCCAGGGTGCCCACCTGCCCCAAATCACCCACCCCCCATGTTGAGGGCATGCGGCCTGGTACGGTTCAGGAGGGGGGGCTCGCTTGTCCCCACCCTCTATCCTGACCGATCAGGCTGCGCACTCGGATAAGGGTTTGGTATGGATTTTGGGGGATCCCACGCCGTTTTTCCGGCGTAGGAGTTCTCCTTAAAATCCATAGCAGACCTAAGGGCCTGATATGCTCCTGGAGGGGAACCCATGACGGTTTTTTATTTAAGATTTGGCGTGGATTTACCCCTCAAGATTCATACCAAACACAATGCACTGCGATTACCTTCGGTTATGTGCAGATAGCTGCGCCAAATCGCTCCTGGACGCAGTCAATTCTATTTTTTCTATCTGCACCAAACCGCTGGTAATAAAAACCGCAGCTAAACGCAGTGTGTGAAGGGGACCATAGGAAAGTGTGCTTCTAGCTGCGGCCTAATTGTCCACTGGGAAGATTTTTGTCTATTTGCCTTGGTGACTATTGTCACCAAGATCTAAACTAAAGCAAAATCTCAAAATATCAGTGAACATTGGAACAGAAATAGAGGGGAAATAGGCACACTTGCTCTGGTAACAACTGTCTAAGAGAGGATTTATCTCAATTCCTTTGGGGTCACCGGGACAGGATGTGAAGTTAATGTGGACACAAAACAAACATTTCATAAACTCTCAGTAGATGGAAAGAGATGTCATAAAACATACACCAGCTAGGCTATAGTTCTTTACAAACTTTCCAGACGTGTCAGGAATTCCCTGTGTTTTCACAGCATGGACAGACCTACTTTGAGAAACTGTAACGTTGGCCATAGACAGCCCAATAACCAGAGCTTTTTTTCTCAGAAAATAGGTGCAGGAACTCAACCACGACCCGTTCAGATTTCACAAACAGTAGAAGGGTCTTAAAGGGGCATTAAATACCAGAAATGCATTACATACAGTGTGCAGAGTTCAGGGGGTTACAAAGCAGTCACTTGTAAACACAGAAACCAGACTTCTGTGTTCACAAGTGATTGTGGTGAGCGGGCACCAAAGGGTCTGAGCCAAAGGTGGTGGAACTGAGTTCCCCCAAGTTCCCCCAGAAAAAAAGCCCTGCCAATAACTACAAGCAATGCTCCGTACTGACCAATATTCCAATCATATCTACAAAATAAAAACATAATCCTGTAGAATTTGACCAGATAGTTTAAAAAAAAATGTTGGTAAATTTTCACTGTAGTCATAGCAAGTGTGGCATAATTTAATGATTTCTCTTTTGATAATTTTTTTTTTTAAAGATATATATTTTTTTCACAATAAAAAGATATATTTTTATTCATTTGTAAACGTCGCATACACAATTATACAAACTACAAAAATAATAAAACATGAGTGTCTCACTGGTTTACAACAATTAGATGGAATGGATGAAGATAGTGAGTATCTCAAGAAAAGAGAAACAATGCTACAATGTAGGCTGGAACCACAAATACTAATATCCTGGATCCAAAGACATTAATGTAAAGCCTCATACACACGATCGGACTTCCATCTGACTTTTCCGTGGATTTTTGTCCGAAGGGGCATTGGCCGTGAACTTGTTCTGCATACACACGGCATATCTTTTTCAGCCAACATTCACCAAATCACATGTTTGTTCAGCTCTTTACCGCCACCCTTTGGAGAACTTCTGTTATTGTTGTCTGATGGTTAGCATTGGTTCCAAGTAGGGTTGTCCTGATGCCTCTTTTTTAGGACCGAGTACAAGTACCGATACTTTTTTTCATGTACTCGCCGATACCGAATACCGATACTTTTTTTAAATGTGTCCCCAAATGCAGCCAAGTCCCCCCACATATTGAGCCATGTCCCCCCACATATATTGCAGCCATGTCCCCCCCACATATATTGCAGCCATGTCCCCCACACTAATGCAGCCATCTCCCCCCACAAATGCAGCCATGTCACCCACAAATGCAGCCATGTCACCCACAAATGCAGCCATCTCCCCCAAAAATGCAGCCATATGCCCCCACAAATGCAGACATCTCCCCCACAAATGCAGCCATCTCCCCCCACAAATGCAGCCATCTCCCCCAAAAATGCAGCCATCTCCCCCACAAATGCAGCCATCTCCCCCCAGACAGCGGCCATCCAGTGTACAAAGCTGTGCCTCCTCCTCTGTGGGAGAGAGAGGCAGCGCCAGCGTGTAATGCCTGTGTAGTGTGTACCTGTATTATCTTTCTCAGACGGCAGCAATCCTGTGTTCAAAAGCCGCGCCTCCTCCTCCTCCTCGTCTGTGATAGGGGAACACTCCCAGCAAGTGAGTCAGTGTTCTACCTATCACGGACACCCTCTCATCCTCATCCCATGGACGAGGATGAGAGGATGGCCATGATAGGCAGAACACTGACTCACCTGCTGGGAGTGTTCCCCTATCACAGATGAGGAGGAGGCGTGGCTTTGTACACTGGATGGCTGCCGTCTGAGGATTATACGCCGCGCATACAGGCATTACACGCTGGCGCTGCCTCTCTATCCCCAAGGTATGCCGTCTGATGCAGCGTGTAATGCACACAGACACACAGGCTGCCTCTCTCTCACTGGTATGCTGAGCTGTCTGAGCATTACACGCTGCATCGCTCTCCCCCAAGTATTCTATTTAGGCATCGGGAGTAATTGCGCGAGTACAAGTACTCCCGCAAATACTCGGCATCGGTCCCGATACCGATACTGGTATCGGTATCGGGACAACCCTAGTTCCAAGCATGCGTGTTTGTACTCTGGACTTTAGTCTGATGGCCTTGTGTACACGCGATCAGATGATCCTCCATCGTACATTTGTTGTCGGAAAGTTTGAGACCATGCACAGCGAACATTTGTCCGTGGAAAAACAAAAACAATTGTCTGATGGAGCACACGGTCGGATTGTCCGATAAAACAAGTCCGTCGGACCGCTGTTGAGTCTAATTGTGTGTATGGGCCTTAGGCAGGGCCGTCTAAATAGCATCATGAGGGCCTGGGCAAAGTAATGCTCTGGGGCCCCTACAAGGATTACAGTGCAGGTAAACCGACATCAAGAAGGTAGGAGGCAGATTGCCTCCCCTATGTATCTATCACTCTCAGTGCCATCATGGGGCCCCCAATTTCGGGGCAGCATGGGCTCAAGAACCAGCTCATTTGGGGAACGTGCAGGGGCCCCCCATGCAGCTGGGGCCCCTGAGCAGTGCCCAGGTGTGCCCTCTCATTAAGACAGCCCCGGCCTTAGGGCAGGCCATACACAGAGCAAATTTCTTTCCTGCAACCATGGCAATGTTGACAGGGGAATCCCTCCCGCCGAGCCATTGTATTATCCTGGCAGGGACCATGCACCATGAGTATTGCTAGCAGCTATACCAGCCGTTAGCGATAATCGCATGTCATATCAGACAGGCTGGTTGTACCCAAGTTGATTGATCAACTTGGTACATTCAAACTGCCCATACATGTTTGAAATATCGTCTGGTACCTGCTAAACCATCGATGCTGAGATGCGTACCGTCGATGGTTTGCCTAAGCGGGTTAGATACCCATTTACCCAAGAGTTTATCAAGAAGAGTTGGCTTCTTTCTAATAAGCCACGTGGCTAATGCAGAGCGTACCATTCCCTTCCAGGATAAAAGTATTGTTTTCTTAGTGGAAAAATACAACATACATAAAAAAACTTTTAACATATTTGGAGGCGGTTAGGTCTCCAAAGATACCCAAATAGACAATTTTTTGGATGAAGAATATTGGCCAAACCCAAGACAGTGGAGGTAAAAGAGTCAGCTTCAGACCAAAACTTTTGGACTGCTGCAGTTTTTTTTTTATATTTTTAGGGCATGCCAAAAACTGAATGAATGAGCAGTTTGAGAAGTGGTGGCACTTTTCACAATAATATCAACTGTAATTCGGATGGAATTGGCAAAAACAGTTAAACACCCTTATGCCCTGTACACAACCGGGATTTCTGTCGGCAAGAGGTCCGTTGGAAATCCTGAGGGGAAAACCGAGTGCCTGCTCTCTACTTTTCCCCTGTACACACGTTCGGCTTTCCCGTTGGGAAAACTCAGATGAGACCTTTTCCTCTGGAATCCCGACCGTGTGTATGCTTTATCGTGCTTTTTCCCTACAGGAAAAACGGCCAAAAACGATTGTTTTTCGCCGGGAACAGTCCGCGGGGAAACTCGACGGGAAAAAAAAGGGAGCAGGTTCTCTTTTTTTGTCCGGTGGTTTTTGGGCAGTTTTACCATCGGAAAAACTGCGAGTAGCATACTCACGGCCGGGATTCCTGGCCAAAAGCTCTCCTCGCAGTTTACTGGTTGTGTGTATGGGGCATTAGAAGAACAATAGAAAATGTATTTTAAATCAAATAAAAAATACGAAAACAAATGCATGTGTGGCCAGCATAGGTTAGAGCGGGGGTTTCAGTATTCTAGGTAGAAGGCTTTGGCCATTTCCGTTTGCAGTTTAGTGTGAATGGAAATGATTACATCTAACAATTGCTTCATCCAATCACTTCTCTCCCTGCAGCAGCTGGGAACCTATAAAAAGGACAACTTATCTTTGTTCTGAAGGTATTGTTCTTGTTTTGAGTCCTGGTGTTATTGATTTTATAGTTCTCACTGATGTCCCAATTACAAACTAAGAATAGTTTAGGGCACTGTTTCCCAAACTTCGATCATCATGCAACGTCATCACAACCGTTGTAGCTTCCAGATACCACCTTGGCCGTTCAATAATAGAGTGTCCACAAATTTGTTCAAGGAGCTCATCCACAAACACACACAACTTCCTCTTGCTGGGATCTCATCATGTGCGTCTACTTCATTCCTATCCCTTCTTATAGAATCACTCCAGAGGAATTACACTAAACTCCCAGGGATGCAACTAACGATTGTTTTCATAATCGATTACTTGGCTGATCATTGTTTCAATTAATCGAAATATAACCTTAAAAAAAGTGTAGTATACAGTTTAGTTAACCACTTCCCTACGGCCGTACGACTATATACGGCCGCAGGGTGGTTCTAATTCTCTGGGGCGCCGTGTTTTCACGGCAGCCCCTTTCGTCGTTCCCAGCGCGCGCTCCAGAGCGCGCAGCGGGGAACTTCTGTGCTGGCCGTGTCTCTTGGACACAGCCAATCACAGATCGCCGCGAGCGGCCAATCAGAGTGGCCGTTTGGTAGGCGATCTGTGCGGCCAATGAGAGATGATCTCATATGTAAACATATGAGATCATTTCTCATTGCCGGCTCTCACAATGACAGCGTCCTGTCAGTGAGAGAGGAGACCGATCTGTGTCTCTTGTACATAGGGACACAGATCGGTCAACCTCCAGTCACCCCCCGTCCCACACAGTTAGAACACTATACAGGATAAACATTTAACCCCTACCTCACCCCCTAGTGTTAACCCCTTCCCTGACAGTCACATTTATGCAGTAATTAGTGCATATTTATAGCACTGATTGCAGTATAAATGTGAATGGTGCCAAAAATTTGTCAAAAGTGTCCGATGTGTCCGCCATGATGTCGCAGTCGCAATAAAAATCGCAGATCGCCGCCATTACTAGTAAAAAAAAAAAATTGTTTGGGAGCCACGTTGCACGACCGCGCAATTGTCAGTTAAAGCGATGCAGTGCCGCAAGCTGAAATTTCACCTGGTCAGGAAGGGGGTATACATGCCTAGTAAGGAAGTGGTTAATATGTAAAAAAACAAAACAAAAAAAAAGGGAAATGTATTCTTAAATATCTCTATGCAGCAGTAAATATGAATAACCAACTACATGGTTAGGGATCAAAATCTCCAATCCACTCTGAAAATAACAGACAGAAGAGATATACTGTATATACTATTGGAAATACTTACCTCGGAACGAGGAAAGTAGAACTTACCTGGTCCACGCCGAGCGAGATGTCATCTTGCTCCGGCGTGTCTTCCGGGTATAGCCTCTCCAGCTCTGCGATTGGCTGGAGCGGCGATGACGTCACTCCCGCGCATTCGCGCTGGAGATTTCAATTCGGCAAGGTCCGGCGGTTGGCGGTCCTTTTCGCCGTGGATCCCCCCCTGCGCCGCTGCAATCAGATATTCTTTATACTTACAGGTAAGCCGACCGTTTCCAGCAGATAGATTTGATCGTGTGTACGCAGCCTAAGGGAAAGTGGTAGTATAGAGTATACTACCACTTTAAAGGAACCTATTTAGAAAATAAAAAACAAACCTTTACAACCCCTTTAACCCCTTCCATACAGGGCATTTTCACCCCCTTCCTGCCCAGACCAATTTTTAGTTTTCAGCGCTGTTGCATTTTGAATGACAATTGCGCGGTCATGCAACACTGTACCCAAATTAAATCGTTATTTTCCCCCACACAAATAGAGCTTTCTTTTAGTGGTATTTCATCATCGCTGCGGTTTTTATTTTTTGCGCTATAAACAAAAGAAGAGTGACAATTTAAAAAAAAACACAATAGTTTTTACTTTTTTATTTAATACATATCATAATTTAAAAAAAATAAAAAATGTTTCCTTAGTTTAGACCGATACGTATTCTTCTACGTATTTTTGGTAAAAAAAAAACGCAATATTCGTATATTGATTGGTTTGCGCAAAAGTTATAGCGTCTACAAAATAGGTGATAGATTTATGGCATTTTTATGTTTATTTTTTTACTAGTAATGGCGGCGATCTGCGTTATTTTTTTGTGACCGTGACATTGCGGCGGACATATTGGACACTTTTGACACGTTTTTGGGACCATTCACATTTACACAGCGATTAGTGCTATAAAACTGCACTGATTACTGTGTAAATGTGACTGGCAGGGAAGGGGTTAACACTAGGGGGCACTGAAGGGGTTAAAATGTTCCCTAAAGTGTGTTCTAACTGTAGGGAGAGGGGGACTCACAGGGGGAGGAGACCGATGTGAGTTCCTCTGTACTGGGAACACACATCAGTCTCCTCACCGCTGACAGGAGGTGGATCTGTGTGTTTACACACACAGATCCAAACTCCTGCCGTGATCAGCGGTAATCGCGGGTGCCCGGCGGCAATCACGGCAGTCGGGCACGCTCGCGGGATCGCGAGTGGTGCCGCGGGTGCGCACGCGTGCGCCCTAGAATGTCGAGAACAAAGGACGTCATGTGATGTCCACTCTCATCGGCGAGGGGTTGCTGCGGCTGTCAAATCCCTATGGCCCGGTAAGGAAGGGGTTAAAGGAGTTGTAAATGAAAAAAGTTTTTTAACCTTAATGCAAAAACATCTGGTGTTGGCGGCCCCCCTGAGCCCCCGTTTTACTTACCTGACCCGTCGAAAGTCCTGCCCGGTCCCGAGATTCTTTTCGCCGCTCAGCATGGCCCACTGCTTGGATGGATTGAGAGCGGCGCAGCCATTGGCTGGCGCTACTGTTAATCACATCCAGTGACGCGGTGCGCCGAGGGGCTGGGCCGAGTGATACAGTAAACGGCTGTATCATGGGAGCGCGCCCGCAATTACTCACCACCATGCAAGCTCTTAGATGACTGTGGTGAGTAATTGCGCGGAGGACCAGAGACAGCTGCCGAGGGACCCCAGAAGACGTGGATCTGGGCCACTAAAGTAAAAAAAAAATCCTTTACTAACACTTTAAGCTTTGCCTACTACTCTCCATTACCAGTTTATTCTTAACCCCTTTATACCTCTCTGTATTATACCTCATACTTATAGATTCCATACACCATTGGCCTACTTTCCTATCCTAAACCCCCTCCTCCTTTTACGATCCAAATATAATGTGCATATAATACTGCATTCACCAGCCCAACCATGTATGGTGATAACCCGTGCCACCAGAAGTAGACTTTTGGAAACGCTACATCAGGGGACAGAAGTTCAGCTCTCCACCCACCCAGGCTTGGCTGAGGTTGGGGTGCGGAGGGGTGCCAAGCAGACTCCTCCTGATGATTCCTAAATATGAGGATATTGCAGAATAAAAGCAAATGCTCATAAGAAGGCCCAACTATTTAAGACGTTCAAAACTAAATCAAAATGTTTTTGACCTTCAAGAAACCTGCATTCAGAGCTCCTAAATGTCCCTTGGAATCCCTCTTTCCTTCTCAGTTGTTGCTCCTTTTGGCTTGACGTTTAGATATTTAAAAATTTACTAATAAACCATCAAAAGTGTTCTACTGGTCTAAACCAGTATAAAGGAACGGTAGTAGTAAAAAAAAAAGAAACTTGTGGATTTAACCAGTTAATATTTACATATTGATTCTTTATGGTCCACATAACTAAAGGCCGTTGTAGTCATGTGTCCTTTTCCTTCATACCTTTTTCTAAAATTCGTCCCTCCCTCTCATCTTTTTTATATCTGTTTGTATAAATAAAATTTACCTTTTACAATCATTTATGAATTTTGCTTCTTTGGCTGCAATAAAGACTTTTTTTGCTTTGGTCAGCCGGTGGAAGGATTGGAACTTCTGTCCCTCTAGTTGTTCTAGTGGCCACTGAGGCAAGTAAGTGATCAGAATTTTTACATTTGACAGCTGTCAGCAGAACACTTGAGGTAATCTTCCAGTGGGAGCACCAATGCTGGAGACAACTTGAAGGACAGATAGGCCCGGATTCACGAAAGTTTTACGCCGGCGTATCTAGAGATACGCTGGCGTAAGTACAAATGTGCGCTGTCGTATTGTTACGCAGATTCGCGAAGCTAGATACGTCGTAAATAAAGGCTTAAGCCGCCCGACGTAACTTGCCTACGCCGGCGTATCGTGGGCGGATAGATACGATAGACGCATTCGACGTACCCATGTTAAATATGCAAATTAGTAAGATACGCTGATTCACGAACGTACTTGCGCCTGGCGCATTAATATACGCGGTTCACGTAAGTCGTACGTCCGGCGTAAACTTACCCCACATAAAGCAGGGGTAAGTCATGCAAAGGTATGTACGAGGGAACAGCTATTGTATTGTACGTCGTTTACGTAGTACTACGTGAATAGGGCTGTGCGTAGGTTACGTTCAGTGATTCGATGTATCTTAGGCGTTTGTCCCGACATGATTCTGCGCATGAGTACTGGGAAGCGTCCACAGGACGGCGCATGCGCTGTTCGTTCGACCCTTCATTTATTTACATGGGGTCACGCTTCATTATAATAAATCACGCCCACTTCCACCTAATTTGACTTACGTCGGCTTACGCCGACAACTATACGCTACGCCACCGCAACGTTGCGCGTATTTTCTTTGTGAATACCAGGCTTGCCTCTCAATGTTGCGGCGGCGTAGCGTAAACAAGATACACTACGCCAGAATAAAGATGCTCCCAGGTACGTGAATCCGGGCCAAAGTGTGTAAAACTTCTCCAACAGGACAAAGGGAACAAAAAAGGTATTTAACCATTCCCCTTTGTATCCAGAAATAATGTTTTAGCTATAACAAGGCTGAAATGTACCCATAACAACTACAAATAATGTTCTTTAGCAAGGAACATACAGTACATTCCAGATTAATAATTATGCTGACAGAATTAGTGTGTGCTGTAAATTGCCTCCAGCATGGCTCCTGTTTTTTCTTGCTGGAGGCTGCCATTTTGTTGAAGCCCAGAGCCCCAGAAATCAATCATAAAGTGGAACTAAACTCATTGATTTAACAGTTTCAAAAAACCTGGAATGCCGGGATTGCTGAAGGCCCATACACACAATCAGACTTTTTGACAACAACGGTCTGACGGACGTGTTTGATCGGACAATCCAACTGTGTGTATGCTCCTTCGGACAATTTTTTCGCTTTTTCAGGTTAGCTGAAAATGTTCTGCTGTGTGTATGCAGAACAAGTTTTCGGCCAATGACCATTCGAACCAAAATCCACGGAAAAGTCAGATGGAAGTCCAATCGTGTGTATGAAGTTTACTTGTTAAGCCCCATACACACAGTCGGACTTTTGGCCAACCAACTTCAAAATCTGCAACTTTTCTAATTTGTCCGATCGTGTGCACGCTCCTTCGGACAACCTTTTTCTGGTTTCATCTGACAAAAAGTTGGGTCTGCGAACGGACCAACTTTTCGGCAACAAAAGTCAGATGGTGCTTTGTGTGACCGTGTGTACAGCAATCCAACCAACTTTTGTAGAAAGTGCAAATACGCATGCTCAGAACCAATGTTAAAATCAACCAACAATAGCAGAAGTTAACCAAAGGGTGGCGGTAAAGAGCAGAAAAGAGCAGAAAAACCACGTGATGATGGAAACGTTTTAGAAAAGTTCGCAGAAAAGTCTGACTGTGTGTATGCTATGGGTGTGACCGGACAAATCAATTAGGACAAAAATCCAAGGGAAATTTTGTTGGATGTCCTACCGTGTGTATGAGCCTTAACATTTACTTGTGTCCTCAACCAAACCGACAAACCCTTAAATGGCTGGTGTCATAACTGATCACACGTGAAGCACCATGGCAGTATCAGATCGAACAGAAGCAGCTTCCTTGGCGGCAAAGGATAGAAGGCTTTAATTCCAAGTTATGTCTGTCAGCAGTTTCAGCCTCTACAAACTCAGCATTGCCAAACATGGAGAGAAACTGAGCATGTGCAGAGCAGGTTAGGACAGTGTGTAATAAGTATAGATACTTATTTTTTAATGTTTTACATAACTATACCCATAAATGGGGCCAGCCTGAAGTGATTTAGCAGGACTTCATTTTTTGACTAAATTTCCACTTTATAGAAAAACTGTCAGGATGAAAAAATAACTCAGTTTACAACTTGTTTTGTTCTGCAAGCTTCTGGGCTTCATCTTTATCTGTGCTTTATTAATTAGTGAGTCATTGACCCAGAAAAAGTAGGTGGCCATTGAAGCTGGAACTCCTAACAAACGTACTTGTTCCAGGTCAGTGACTCACCAAATGGTGACGCACAGACCTGAAACTTGTACCATTGTACTTGCACCTTTAACAGTTAGATTTTCCACTAATTGTAAACTTAGCACAAAACAAGGTTTGAGTGGTATTGAAAACAAAAATGTAATTGCCAATCCTTAGATTTGGTGGCTACATTTGTTTTCTTTTTTTTTTTTTTAATTAGTAAATGCATATTATTTAAAAAAACAAAAAAAAACAAACATGGTTATACTTACCTGCAACGGAATTGCACAGAACGACCTTGATCCTACTCTTCTAGGGCCCCATGCTGGGGCTCCTGACTCCTCCTTTTCTCAGTGTGCTACCATAGGAAGCTGCTTCCTATTATGGTACACCAGTGGCCTTGAGAGGAGAGAGCCACTACAGACTGGCACAATGCTGGGTCGATTGAGGGCTCAGGTAGGTATTGGGGGGGTTGTGAAGAGACAATAATTTTACCTAAACATTTCTTTACTTTATTGCAGGGAATGCTCCTGTGAGAAGGTAGTAAGGGGTATGGCCACGCCATACTCTCTGTGTCAGGGCTTTCTGAGAGGGCACTTAGGGAAGATGAGGAACGGAGAGCGCCAGGGTGCAACCCCACAAGATGAGGTAAGGAACTGCTCTGTGCAATATCACTGCACAGAGCAGGTAAGTATAACAGTTTTTTTTATTTTAGGGCAAAAAAACTGAGTAATGCCGCATACACACGACCGTTTTTCATGTCGTGTGTAGCATTATTTTTCTTGGCGAGAAAAATGGGCATTAAAAATTAAGAACCTGCTCTATTTTTTCTCTTCTTTTTTCACGTCGTTGTTTTTCTCGTCGTGAAAAACGGTTGTGTGTACGCTTTAACGATGGGGAAAAAAACGTGCATGCTCAAAAGCAAGTTATGAGATGGGAAATTAGCATAATCAGCGTAAAGGGTGACACCATTCGAATTGAACTTCCCCTTTATAGTGCCATCGTACGTGTTGTACGTCACCATGCTTTTGCTTAGGCGTTTTTTATCACGTTCGTGTGTTCGTTTTTTTTCCATGACATGAAAAACGGTCGTGTGTATGTGGCATTAGTCTTACCGGTAACTCTGTTTCTAGGAGTCGTCCAGGACAGCATTAGAGAGAAGGCTCCACCTCCGGAGGCAGGAAACACAAGGATTAAATCCATAAAGGGTGGCTCCCATCCCTCTTCCCCAGACTTTTATCCAAGAATTTTCCCGGATCGGCTTCAGAAACAACAAAAACACTTGGTCAAGCAGGTTTGGTTCAAGGATTTTTGACACTCTAGGCAAAACCTAATTTTTCCACCCCCCCCATTGGCTCCACCCCTAACTCCATTACTTTTGCCCTGCCCATGTGAGAGGAGGCGGTGCTATACAGGAAGCATTGGCTCTGGTTCCTCTAGCGCTGGCTCCAGTGCTGCGCTGCGCCTCTAATTACTTTTACTGGTTGGAAGGAGCAGCTGCCCGAGACTGAGTTAGTTACATGCTGCAGCCTGCAGAGCATGCAGATTCGGAGGGAAACCCATGGCCAGGCACCGCTAGGCAGCAGCGCACCCTAGGTGGCTGCCTAGTTTGCCTAGTGGTAGCACCAGGCCTGGTCCAAGGTTATAACTGCATATATGGAGGGAATCCCTGCTGTCCTGGACGACTCCTAGAAACACTGGTTACCAGTAAGTCTAACTCTGGCTTCATCTATTCGTCTGTCCGGGACAGCATTAGAGAGGATCAAGAGGAACTTACCAGATTAGGGGGGGACTACCGCCTGGAGGACCTTTCTCCCAAACACTTGGTCTTGCGCTGAGATGAGGTCCAGTCTATAATACTTCATGAATGTCGAGTAGCTTGACCATGTCGCTGCTTGGCAAATTTGTTCTGGCGTCGCTCCAGCTCGCTCCGCCCAAGAAGCAGACAGCGCCATGTGGAGTGAGCCATGGGGGAAAAAGGGCATTCCTTCTTTAAGATCTTGTAAGCTTCCACAATAGCTTGTTTGATCCATGGGGTGATTGTGCCTTTCGAAGCTTGGAACCGCAATTTTTTCCCAGAATGTAAAATAAATAGGGCATTGGGTCTTCTAATACCTTCAGACAATTCCAAATAGCGTAAGACACAGGCCTTCATGTCCAGTTGGTGAAATTCTGCTTCTTTTGGATTGGTTGGAGACGCACAGAAAGAAGGCAAAACAATCTTGAGTCCTATGGAATAGGAAACATACTAGAGAAACATAAACTTTTAGAACCACTTTAACCACTTCAGCTCTGGAAGCTTTACCACTTCATGTCCATGCCAATTTTAAGGCACTGTGTTACTTTAACTGCGACATTGTACCCAAATAAAATATATGCCCCTTTCTTCCCACAAATAGACATTTATTTTGGTGGTATCTGATCATCTCTTTTTTTTTATTCTTTGCGCTATATAACCAAAAAAAGACTGATATTTAAAATATATATATATATATATATATATATATATATATATTTTTTTTTTTGTTAGTTATATCCAATAATAAAAAAAAATAATCGAATTTCTTTATCAATATAGGCCAGTATGTATTCTGATACATATTTTTGGTAAAAAAAACTCCAATAAGCGTATATTGATTGGTTTGTGCAAAAGTTATAGGGCCAGATTCTCAAAAGAGATACGACGGTGTATCGCAGGAAACACTGTCTCGTATCTCTGTTTTTTTTACTGGGTATCTATGCGTGTTATTCCTAGAATCACTTACGCATAGATACAGTGAAGATCCGACAGGTGTAAAACAATTACACCGTCGGATCGTAGATGTAATGACATCGCTGGCCGCTAGGTGGCCTTTACATTGATTTCTCATTTGCCTATGCAAATTAGCCTAATACGCCGATTCCCGAACGTTTTTACGCCGCCCCGTCGTCGTTTACGTCGTTTCCGTAAGCGTAAGGTTACCCCTGCTATATGAGGGGTAACCTTACGAAGTTCCGTCATATGCCATGTTAAGTATGGCGTCGGGACAGCGCCGTCTTTTTCCGTCGTTTACGTAGTTTTACTAAGTTGTTCGCGAACAGGGATTTGCGTAAACGACGCTCACGTCAGTTTCATTCACGTTTTCCGATGTGAGCTGGAGTATGCGCACTGGGCTATTTTTGCAACCGGCGCATGCGTAGTTCGATCGACGCGGGTGCGCGCTTAATTTAAATACAAGCCGCCCCCTTTGAAGTACGCAGCCTTACGCCGGGCCATTTACACAACGCAGCCGCAACTTACGTAGCACAACGCAGCCGCAACTTACGTAGCCCAAGTGCTTTACGGAATACGGCACTTGCTCTGTTAAGTTGCGGCGGCGTACTGTGTAAATGGCTTACGCTACGCCGTCGGCCAATTCACAGAGCTACGCCTGCGCAACTGCTGTTGCGCGTGCGTGTAATAGTTGGACGTATGCCAGAAATCCGTTTTTTGGTCCGGCATAGTGTCTACAAACCAAGGGAAAGATTTACAGAATTTTTATATGTTTTTATTTTGTTTTTTACTAGTTGATCACTGCGGTGATCATTGACTTATAGCAGGAAAATCTGACACTAACTGACACTTTTGACACTTTTTTGGGAACCAGTGATACTAATACAGTGATCAGTGCTAAAAATATGAACTGTCACTGTACCAATGACACTGACTGGAATGCAAAGGCACACACACCCCACATCCTCATCACATTAACATCAGGACTTGGGTGATAAAAGGGTTAAATGTGAATATCACCCCCACATTCCAAAATCATACACAAACAGAACCAAAAAAATTAAATAAATGCCTAGCCATAAAAGTTTCCCCAAATTTATTTCTAGGGAGGGTGGGGGAGGAGCTTTTACTAGGGGAAGACATGCTGATCCTTCACGCGCGCATCGGCCCTTCCTACTTTAACACGCCCAGAGACAAAGGATCCTGCTAATGTTGTGTTATGGTTCGCATTGCTTCTAAACATGCGTGTTTGTACTTGGGATTTTTGTCTGAAGGACTTCTGTACACATGATTGGATAATCCAAAAGCACACATTTATTGTCAGAAAATTTTAAAGCATGCTATCCAACATTTGTTGTCGGAAAATCCAACAACAATTGTCCAATGGAGCATACAAACGGTCGGATTCTCCAACAAAAGCCTGCCATCACACAATTTCCATCGGAAAAAACAATCGCGTGTACGAGGCTTAAAGTGGATGTAAACAATGTCACAATGTAGAGTATACGATTTCCAATCATCTGTGCCCAGTCTTGCCACACAGAGTTAATCCAGCGCTGAGTAATCCTCTTGTAAAGTTCAGTGCAAATTAACAGAATTCCAGATAAAAACTTGCCAAATTATAAAGTCTGTTTCTCTGCTTTTGCTTTCAGTGATTCAGTTATTTACATATCTAGCTTGGACATGTTTATCATATGTTATGTTTTGTTTATCATAACATGAGGTGATCCAAAGTTCATTGTATATTACCAGGATGTGTTATGTGGGGGAGGGGTGCATTTCTCACTTTTTATACCTCATGTTATGATAAACATAACATAACATATGATAAACATGTCCAAGCTAGATATGTAAATAACCTGTCACTCAAAGCAAGAAGAGAGAAAACAGACTTTTTATTTAGGCAGGTTTTTATCTGGAAGGCTGTTCATTTTACTGAACATTAAAAGAGGATTTATCAGATATGGATTAACTCTGTGTGGCAAGACTGGGCACAGATGATAGGAAATCTTATACTCTACATTGTGACATCATTTTTTTTGGGGTTTACATCCACTTTAAAGGAGTTGTAAAGGAAAAAAAAGTTTTGCCTAAAATTTATGTCTGCAAGGTAGACAGACAGAATAGTGTAATGATTCTGTTAAAAAACTAGTAAATACCTATTAAATTCCTTCATCTCTATCACCTCCGGCGTTCTAGTTTCTGTACTCTCAGGCCTCGTACACACGATCGGTTCAAACTGATGAGAATGGTCCGATGGACCGTTTTCATCGGTTCACCGCTGAAGTGGCCTGATGGTCTGATGTGCGTACACACCATCAGTCCAAAATCCGATCGGGTCAGAACGCGGTGACATAGAACACAACGACGTGCTGAAAAAAACGAAGTTCAATGCTTCCAAGCATGCGTCGACTTGATTCTGAGCATGCGCGGGTTTTTGGACCGATGCTTTTGCGTACTAACCATCGGTTTGGACCGATAGTCAGGCGTCTATCGGTCAGATTTTGAAGCAAGTTTTAAAACTTTGGTCCGATGGACGACAGACCGATGGGCCGTACACACGGTCGGTTTGGACAGATGAAACTGGACTTAAGTCCATTCTCATCAGTTTGAACCGATCGTGTGTACGCGGCCTCATTCACTTCCTGGTTTGCGGCAAACGTTCATGTAAGAACTACATTTACCAGTGTGCATTGCGACACGCCCAGTAATCCACACCTCCTTGAAGTCTCTAACACGTAGAGAACGTCCTGCCGCACAGATGTAGTTCCCAGGAGGATGCGAGCGCGTCACTGACCACCGCAGTAAAGCCTCACTTCAATGAGGTGAGTAACAATCAGACAAGCAGGAACTAAACAGAACAGAGAAGAAATAGAGCAACTTCTGAGCAAAAACGAACAATGGGGAAGTGAAAAGAGGAATGTCTGCAGGTACAGGATGCTTATTATGAAAAAAAAAATATTTCCTTTACAACCCCTTTAAGACAGAAAGTGTATTTGCTGGCCAGACCACCAGCTCAAAATAAAGGGCTTAAAAAAAGAAAACTAATGCAGTCACAACATTTAATGGTTGATAAGCTGCAATATATTACATTTTTGCTTTTGGATTTAATACTACTTTTAGTCTTATTATCAGCGGTGAGCAATGCTGACTTCTGGATGTTGGATTGCACACAGGGAAAGCATCTTGTAGAACTCAGGAAGGCTCACACACTCTCAGTAGCTGGCACAGAGATTCGGGGATTTTACATGGTTCTGGGCTTGTGGCCAAACTGTTGCATAAAGACATATCAGGCCTTGTTTAACCCAGCCATGATCTGTACTGGATGAGAAAGTTCTTTCCTTCAGTAAGTAATCTAGGATACCAGTCACTGCAAAATCTTAGAAACATTAGTAACACTGTGAATACATTTTAATAATAGATATAGTGTTGCTGTGTATGTACTGAGACTGGGGATAGCCAGATTCCCTGCTGATCTGTCCTGTTGCTCGTGTAATAGAACACTGCTAAAGTGTGTGTATATGATCTAATATTGTATAACACAGCGTTAGCATATAAGCACCGGTTCTTGAAATTGTCGGTAGGGCCAAGACATAAGGGTTGGTTTACTAAAGGCAAATAGACTGTGCACTTTGCAAGTCAAGTGCAGTTGCTTCAGAGCTCAGTAAATAAGGGGAATCTCTGCTGACTTCTATCATCCAATCATGTGCAAGCAAAAAGTATTTTTGCTTTCCTTGCATGTAATTGGGTATTCTTTGCAAAGTGTAGTTTCACCTCATTTACTAAGCTCTGGAGCAAAGTTTCAAAATGAAATCTGCAGATACCCAATGTCCACTTTTATAGTGGGGGCAACGGTGGATCCAGACAATCATGTGACAATCATGTCACATTGGCTTTTAAAAAAAAAATTATATACAAAAGTGGGATGCATTCATATATAAAAGTGGGACTGAATTTATATACAAAAGTGGGACTGTATTCATATACAAAAGTGGGTCTGCATTTATATACAAAAGTGGGGATGTATTTATATACAAAAGTGGGGATGCATTTATATACAAAAGTGGGACTGCATTCATATTTACAGTGAGGCTGCAATTATGGGCACTGATGAGGCTGCATTGATCTCTTGTACCATGTCTGCAGTCTCTGACCATCTCTTGTACCATGTCTGCAGTCTCTGATCATCTCTTGTACTATGTCTGCATTCTCTGACCATCTCTCGTACCATGTCTACAGTCTCTGACCTTCTCTTGTACCATGTCTGCATTCTCTGACCATCTCTTGTACCATGTCTGCAGTCCCTGACAATCGTCTACAAACTATGGGATAGATTTATGGCATTTATATTGAAATATTTTTTACTAGTAATGGCGGCGATCATTGATTTTTTAGCGGTACTGCAACATTGCAGTGGACACATCGGACACCTAATTGAGTTCTGTAAGCAACACCTTATTTTCTAGCAGTGCCCCTCCCGAGACTAGACTCTGGATCCGCTCTTGAGTGGGGGGGGGATAGGGCCAAAGGTCCAAGCAGGGTGTGGGGATAATAGTGGCATCAGCCATTCAAGAGGCTTAAAAATAATAAGTGCTCCTATCCTCATAACAAGGTATTTAGGCGCTGATTTTTACCAAGGAACTCTACCCTAGCTGTTTGCATTCTGGATAGAATGGGGAAAGGCAAGTCTGTTTTTTATTGCAGTTTTCTATGTCTTGAGTGCCTGCTTCACTCATTTAACCACTTTAGCCCCGGATGAATTGGCTGCCCAATGACCGGCCATTTTTTGCACTATGGCACTGCTTCGCTTTAACTGGCAATTGCACACGTGCGACGCTGCACCCAAACAAAATTAAAAAAGGCAATTTTTTTCTCAGTTGAGGCCGATATGTATTCGTCTACATATTATTGGTAATAAAAATCGCAATAAGCGTATATAGATTGGTTTGCGCAAAAGTTATAGCATCTACAAAATAGGGGATAGAATTATGGCATTTTTATTATTATAATTGTTTTTACTAGTAATGGCGGCGATCTGCAATTTTTATCAGGACTGCGACATTATGGCGGACTCATCAGACACTTTTGACTAATTTTTGGGACCATTGGCATTTATACAGTGATCAGGGCTATAAAATTGCACTGATTACTGTAAAAATGTCACTGGCAGGGGTTAACACTAGGGGGCGATCAAGGGGTTAACTGTGCTCCCTGATTGTGTGTTCTAACTGTGGGGGGAGGGGACTGGCTTGAGGAAATGACAGATGGTGGTTCCTAGCTATTAGAAACTCACTATCTGCATCTCCTCACAGAACAGAACAGGGATTTCGTGCATGTGCGCACAGCGGAAACGCGCGTGCGGTCATGGCACTTGGCGCCAAAACACCCTATTTTAAAAAGCCAGGTCCCCCACCATCTTGCTGTCCAGTCTACAGCGTGTCTCTGGAGATTCCTGTATCCGTATACCTGTTTGCATCTGATTACCTGACCCAGCTTTCTCTGACCACCCCTGACTGCCACCTGTCCCTGATCCCGGCTACGTCTGACTATCGCACCTGCTCCCCCCCCTCCCTTGCTCTGATCTCTGCCCGCCTGTTGTATAGACCCGGCCTGGACTTTGACTACCCTTTGGATTCTGCCTTGGCTCCTGATCTGCCCGTCTGTGTTTGACCTGGTCTGCTTCACCCTGTTTGGTTCCTGTCCCACGAGTGCCGCACTGCTGCTCCAGCTTACCGTCAGTATCCTGCCAGGACTTCGCTGCACCCTTCTATTGCCGCATGCAGCCTGCTACTCAACATACTAGCCAGGCGCCATCTCGTTTAAAGGGACAGAAGTGCAGCTACGCCGGTTCGGGGATCTTGCTGACCTGCCACAGTATAATGATGCCGTCTGGTCAGCAAGTGGTTAAAGGTGAACTGCACTTTCATAAAAAAAATAATAATAATAGTAGAGCATGTATGTTTCTATACAAGCAATTTTGTAATTAATGGTAATTATAAGTTACCTTTCCATTTCAATCTGTAGCTGTTGTAATTTTCTAAAACTGTTAAAAAGTAATTACATTGCTACACTTGATCAATGCCGCTTCCCAGTGCATTCCGCTGAAAAGACCCCCAACAAGGGGCGGACTGACCATTGAGTCACTCGGGCACTGCCTGAGGGCCCCATGCCACTAGGGGGCCCCATCAGGGTTGCCAGGCTCAGTAAAACCAGGGACAGTATGTCAAAATCAGTGTTTTTTTTATCTGTCCCTGATATGTCCTAAACTGACATGCTTTTAATGTGAAAATCCTGAGATTTTAGCTGCCCCACCTCTGCACTGCCTCCTGGCTTGGTGGTCGTCAGTAAGCCCAGGGGCCCCATAATCTTCTGTTGCCCGGGGGCCCCATGAGTTGTCAGTCCGCCCCTGCCCCCAACCCCCCACTGTTGGAGACTGGAAAAACAGGGTTACGAAGATTGAGGAGATGGAAAGGATTATCCATCAAGCAAAAGACATGGTTGAGAAATGTAGATACACATGGGGGTGTTGGACACATTACAGGGAATCCCTATCCACGGGAGTCCCGTTTGCACCTCCTGACGCCCTAACCCAACATACCGCGGTTGTTAATACCTGAATACTAGATAAACTGCCACCCCTCTCTTACCTTCCTTCTCCCCCCTTCTCCTTTCCTCACTAAAGGTGAACTTAATTCAGCGTTTAAACATCAGAGGGCGCTACCACTGGAACATACTTTTAGTGGAAGTAGTCCTACACGATTAGTCCACCCCTACGTACATCAAGATAGTTTGCAGTCCGCATTCCCTATCGCATTTTCACCTCCCCTTCCTGGCTGACTCTTATCCCCATCTCAATGGTGGGGACTCTACAAGTCCATGGACCATACCGACCTTCACCCACTGTGTCAGTGCTACGGTTACCCTCCCGCCCACAGTTTAGTTCCCTTTAGGGGTGGGCGGTAGAGGGATCGGCTGGCATTGGTCCTTTTAGCAATTCTCTTGGTGACGGAGTCCCCGGCCCCCTACACCCCTCAGTGTAGACTTATGCTCCCTTGTTCGGGGTTTCTTGATTGGCTCAGTCCCTCTCCCCTTCGGAGGATCCCCAGTACACATATGCAATGGTTATTTCACTTTATGCAATACTAGAATAGATGCTTTGTCGATGATTACTTACTTCTGTACATGAACTGTGGAATTATCAGCATTGTTAAATGTACTGTACCTGATATTATTCCTGTTTCTTTATATATTCAATAAAATATTTTGGAGAAAAAAAAAAGTAATTGCATTATGGCAACCTGGATGTCCTCTCCACTGCATAGCTTATAAACTTCTTATTAAGAATATTACAATTTTTTATTGATTCTTGCCTGGCCAGACTTCTATTTTAAATCCCCAAGAGATCTAAAAGGTGACTACAAATAAAATACTAGATTTTCATGGACTGAACATTTAGATTAATAACCGTTCCAAGCCATCTCTCTCTCTACCTTCATAGTGTCCGCCGTGTTTTTTTCCATGGAACAAAGGAACCAGGTGTTCGCTGCAGGCACAGTTGCATTTGTTTAACATAATTTAAATGTTGACTAAAAGTGATTCTTCCTCTGTTTGCATGAGCCTGCCTTATGAAGAATGTCTAGTATTGTACTCTGGATACTACAATGGGGATTGTGAATATGTAAACACAATCTGCCACATGTGGGTGGTGAACTGTAGGCGGCAATACTGCAAGCATGCGGCTCTAGGCCATTAGGATCTGCAATAGGACTTCAAACTACAAACATTCCCTTTAACTCTTTTGATTCCAGAGCAATTTTTTGCATTTTTGGAACGCGTTATAAAAAAAAAATTGAGCCAGGAAGATTTGTTAAAACCCCCCAAGCATCCCGGACAGTTTCCAACGACCGTTGACTCCCTTTGAACAAATTCTGGGCACCCTCCCTCATTCACTCTCGCAAATGTACGCACTGCTGATCGTTTCACCTGATGACTATGCTCCCCCCTTCATACGGAAGTGGGAACCTGGTGGGTTTTACTTCCTCTTTGTTTCCATGCAAAGGTAAAGCATAATGGGCTACTAGCATCGCATAGTAGCTCATTATGTGTCACTTACCTGAAACCGAAGCCTGCGATGTCCCCCATTTCCTCACCTCCACTAAGCGTCCATCTTTCACCCTCTTCCTTCCGGGTATTGCGGCTCCGGCGATGTGATTGGCCGGAGCCACGATGACGCATGCGCACGGGAGCCGCCAGTCACGGCATGATCTCCTTTAGAAACGGCATGAACGCCGTTACTAAAGGTTTCTAAAGTGCTCCTGTCTCTTTTGCAAATATCTTCTAAACCGTGGAGGTTTAGGAGATATTTCCTGCACCTACAGGTAAGCCTAAGGCCGCGTACACACGACCGAGAAACTCGTTGGGCGAAACACATCGTTTTCCCCATCGAGTTCCTTGTTCGGCAGTCAAAAAACTTGTCGAGCCAAATTTTCCCATTGCCCATCGAGGAAATAGAGAACATGCTCTCTTTTTGGCTCGACGAGTTCCTCAACGGGTTTCTTGGCGAAAAGTGTACACACGACCGGTTTCTTCGGCAGAATACGTCTCCCATTGAGTTTCTTGCTGAATTCTGCCGAGGAAACCGGTCCTGTGTACGCAGCCTTAGCCTTAGCCTGTAGGTAAAAGTGGTTGTAAAGCGTTTACAACCACTTTAAATAAGACTTTTTCAACGGCACAACATAGGCGGATTATACGTTTTGCATTAAATCTCTACAAGTGCCCAAGAAACCAATTTTAAACTTCTGACGAGATGGTACCGTACCCCCTCAATACTTCATAAATATTCTCCTTCAACCCACAACAGTTGCTGGAGATGTCAGGAAGAAAAGGGGACTTTACTACATTATTTTTGGTCCTGCCTGAAATTGGAGCACTTCTGAAAAGAGGTACATCGCATTTCTCAAAAATTCACAGATTACATCCTCCCAGAAGACCATGCTTTCTTTCTCCTACATGTCTCCAATATTCCTGAGAAAACATACAATAAATCAGTTCTACGCCAGCTTTTTAATGCTACTGTAGCGGTACCCCCGAAGGAGCTGCTGATTAGTTTTGGGTCTACTCTCTAACCTATCCACCCCTTTAAGTGGCTCGAACCCTCCCTTGGCACAACAGGCAAGAAGAATGCAAATGTATTGTGGGTCCCACGTTTGGCTAGGACCACAATGACACATGTAAAATATACGATGACATGCAATAAAGTGATTACCTTCTTCTGAACTGCAACCCTAAGGAGCAAACACATCTCAAACAATCAATGTAGTAAACCAAGAGTAACTTTACTTGGCATGTAGGAAGATAAAAGAACAAACAGAAGTTTACAAATGTATATATATGTATATATGTGACTCTACAAGTAGCTATAAGTAGTCCCTGCTCACGAGCTCCCCCTAGTGGGCAATTCCTTCTAAATGCAGTTGCTGGTAACCTCAGTTAGGTTTGGCCCAGATAACTCTGGATAGTTCCTCAGTGGTGAAGTCTATGGTGGATACGTTGGTGCACTTTAACTTATTTGTAATCCAAGGGTATTCAAGCTAAGTTTAAGGGTATGATCAATACAGGTGCTTGTGGAATGATCCTTAAGTTAGTATCGGTCAGCTTGTCTAGTGTAACTTTCAGATGTTATATCTCTTGATTAAATCAGTATACAGTATGCTATTCCGATGTGTGGAGCACTAAAAGTCACAAGGCTAAGGTAGTATTGAAAGATTGGTCACTACCCTCTCACCCGAGCAGGCCTAGTCCGCCTGCATTCCTCGCGACAGATACGCCGATCAGTGATCACTCCAGTCTCTTGCTCACCACTGTTACAATCACCAGCTGATAGGAGACTCCGGTCTCTTTTAAGCACGAGCTGTACGCACTTGATCTTGTCTCTCCGGATGGCTAATCTTCCGGTCGATCCAGGCCCAGGCTTCAGGCCTAGCTGCTTGGCTGAAGTGCTCTCCCTCGTTCCGCAGAGGAAAGAATGCCGATCCCAAGAGAGCGAATTCAGCTCCTCCCAACCTTTAAATAACAACCCCCATAAAGCTGTGCTGAGGTGTCATGCCCTCTGGGAAACCAATGCATTCTGGGGACCGTAGTCTATTTCCACAATGTCAACGGAGTCCTTTTCTCCTACTCCTTCAAATCCCACAATGCATTGTTTTAGGAAAAATAAATGAACACGTATTAAAAACATAACTGGAACACCAGGGGGAGGAATTTAGGTATGCACAATTATCAAATAGTCTATGATAGTATGACCCCCGCTACACTACCAAGATTGTGCATTGCGCTGAGCTGGAGAGATTCACGACCTCCCTCTGTCTCGCTTTGGCTCTCAAAAATTGAAGAGGTGAACAATATGGAAAACCTGTTACTTTCTGCCCAAAATAGGCATTAGACTTATTATAAAACCTGGGTCTTTTGGAACATATTCACATTCTCAGAGGAAGGAAAGGCCCTTTTCGCATCTTGAGGGTACTAAGACGCAGTATCCTAATGTCCTCTGGGTCCTCCAACCCTCTACCAGTGTTCTGACGAGAAATTACCCCCGTCGTATTGTGCCACGCGCTCCTGATGCTTGTGCAACTCTGCAAGGAGCGGATGCCTACAGAAGAGGCCATATTGTATCATGATGGGCAGAGCTGATACGATGGGGGTGAATTTCTCAAAGGGGCGGATGTCTTATTGATTATAGCGTGTAAGGGGCAGATGCGTATTGAAATTGCTTGTGTTATGTAGTTAATTATGCCCTGCAAACCCGCCCATCAGCATTGAAGAACCAGCCCTTATCAGCTTTGCCCATCATTCTAAAATACAGTCTCTGCTGTAGGCTGGTGGGGGTAGTAATAGTAGTATAAAGAGCAGTAGAGATTGTTGTCTGGTGGGGTTAGTAGTAGTATATACTGTAGAGGAGTAGGGATAGTTGTTTGACGGGGGTAGTATACAGAGGAGTAGGGATAGTTGTAATATGTATCCGCCCCTTGCAGAGTTCAATTAATAATACACCCACACCCTTATGCACAAGCATCGGGAGCGTGTGGCACAATATCGTCTTCTTTGCGCAGGCGCCGTGTACAGCTGTTCATGTTTGGACACTTTCGGCGGCTCCGTACAGCGCAAGCGCTGCGCCTGCGCAGTACAGGGCGGGCACTATTCGAGTGTTTCTTGTCACAACACCGGCAACTACACCTGTCTTACTCCCTCCCTACCTTCTCTCCCCAACCCCCACCCCCCTTTTTTTTGTCCCTCTCTCTCCCACACCTACATTTCTCTAGCACCTTTCTCTTTTCTTTAATTTGATTTAACTAAAAACTGCTTCATCTCCGCATTCATGGTTATGATTATTTGATCCAAGAAAAGCGACCCCTCTGATACCTTTTTAAGTTGTAGATTTTTGTTATTGCTGGGTTTTCCGGCAAGGTCGCCCATGCATTTCATGCTAATTATAACTGCTGTTGTTCTTCCGGTTATTACTAGATCTCTCTAGGATCACTTTATGCCTGTATCTGTGATTTACTGCTCTGTATATGCTGGATACTTAAAAAAAAACAAAAAAACAAGCATAGCCATGCGCACAATATCTTTTTTCTTCTAGTACATTAACTCAGTGCCTCTGGGGCTTGTGTTTGCTGTTCTTTCAGATCAGCTAATCCTCACCCCATGGGATGCAGATTCCCCCTGCTGCCTGGACCATTCTCCCCCCCACGCAACTCTTTTGGCTGTTCTCCTCTCCCACTGACACATGACGGTTCAGGGTAGAGAGCGGTAGAAGGGGGCGGTAGATATGTTATTTACTGACCCCTTCTTTACCTGAATGAACACAGTGAGTGATAAGTACCATTCACTGTGTTCATTCACAACTGAAGTATGGTAAACTATGTTTACTACGCTTCTGTTTGTGAAAGAACAGGAAGTTGCTCAGCACAGAGTACTTCCCATTCATTCACTGTCCAGTGAACTGGGTAATCTCTGTTCTCAGCCCCTGCGGAAAATATGTCACATCCCTGTGTAGCGGCCTGCTATTTTTTAGCCAGCGTTGCTTTAAATTTAGAGGGTAGTCTGAGAGTTAGTTTACTCAGACTGATGTTTTTCCAAATTTGGGCCTTTGTTCCAGCCATCACTGTACTGTGAGTGACCACTGTTGTTGTCTGGGGTGCTGTTACTACCCCAGGCCAAGGGTGGCAGCAGTCAAGTCAAGGTGTTTTGGGTATTCCCCTCCGGCAGCCAATCAGTGGGGGTTGGATGTCCCGCTGTGCATGCTGGGGAGGGGTACTTAAGGGACAGACGCCAGCCCTGTCAGCCCTGAATTATCCTGTAAGTCATTCTGTGCTCCAGGGATGCAGTTCCATCTCTGGGCGGCCAGAGGGATTAAGGCAGAGCAGCAGCCAATTGGAGGAGTTTTCCCTTGCGGAGCATGCTGGGGGAGGGTATATCTGTGGCAGACGCCATTTTTTGGGGTTCTTCGCGGGTTCCAGGTTTCAGGTGCGGCACCCACCTTCAGGGTGTGCGTACCCAACAGACCCCGGCGATATGGCCTACCAGATGCTGAGAGGGGCCCTAGCGACTTGATGGGGGCCCTACTTCTACTACAGAGATCCTAAGCTGTGTGTTGTTCGGTGGGGAATCGGCTTGAGGAGAACCCGGAGGCAGGTGATCCAAAAGGGCTTGAACGAACCATCGGTGATCTGGTTGCCAGCAACTGACAGATAACCATAGACTGTCAGCTGGTGACCCCTATTGAAAAGAGAACTTTCTGGGAGGATTCGCTCTACAGTCCAACATTGGGCCTGTGGCAGGGGTCTTCATCTTAAAACACTAAATTCAACTAGAGCCAAATCAGTGAGAGAGACTTGTTCCTCCCAGCAACCTTAAGTGACGCTCCGGCTGCCAGGCTTGTGGCAGAACTCTGCCTGGAGGCACTCTGCCCACTCTGGCTGGAGTGGTGACGAACTGTTCTGCTACAGAAGGCAGGACTGCTTTCTTTTCATCCAAGTCCTGATACAGCAACGTCCTCTCCTTTCATCAACCTTTTCTCTCTACCTCATGTTGATGTTGGTCGTGTTGGGCCAGGAAATTAAGCATTCAGAAAACTTCAGCGGCAGGTTTGGACATTCATTAATTGCTCTGCTCACTGCAACCACCCCTAGACAACATACAGAGGTAACTTAATTTGCCGATCCCAAATCAATCAGCGGCTCCTGAATGGGGTAGCACTACATATATCAACAGCAATAGTTTCATCTTCTATACTAAATATTAGCTTTACTCTGACTCTTTGCCCATTAGGGACACCAAGAAATCACAGTTGTGTCAATAACAGCCCTGGAATAGCAGTTTGCCGCCAGGGTGGCATACCACTGCTCAAGACCGAAAGAGGTGCCTGTGCGTAAGGGCCCATGTACACAGCCAGTGTGTGAAAACCCAACAGTAACAAGTTTGTGGTTATGTTATACCAGGGCTTTTTTTCTCAATCAATAGGTGCTGGAACTTGACCACAGCCCCCCAAAACCCCTCCCACTACACACCCTCCAAATCACATCAAATAGTGTGTGTGGCCAGTCAAATTTCACGAAAACAGTAGGAGGGTCTTAAAGGGGCATTAAATACCAGGATTGCATTACATACAGATAACAGAGCTGTCCCTTGTAAACACAGAAACCCGGCTTCTGTGTTTACAAGTGATTGTAGTGAACAGGCACCAAAGGGTCTGAGCCAGAGGTGGTGGAACTGAGTTCCACCAAGTTCCCCCTGAAAAAAAGCCCTGTGTTATACTATTATCAGGAATGGTTTCACACAATACTATTCATTATTGCAATGCCTGTCCAAACCTCACCTCCTTCATTAATCTCCAGGAAGTGTTAGGCATGAAAGCCTCAGAGACACATTAGCAGTATATTAGGTGGCAAAATGTGTGGCAATACCAGGAAAATAAATAATTATATAAATGAAAGTGTAAATAAAATGTCATCAGTGATGTGTCTGATATTTAGTGAGTAAACTCGGAAACCAGGCACCGGAAGTAAAGAATAGGGAAAGGTTAATCCCTTCTCACTGATACACTGCCATTAGTCTGCCAGCTTATGTGGATGTTCCTGTAACGAACCTGAAATAGAAATAAAAAGCACCCCTGGCATGAGGACCATGCCCGGAAAAATGGGTCCAAAGATAAACATAGAATATAGTGCCCAGGCCCAAGGGCAATAGTTGTACCGTGTGCTGTTGACTTCCTTGGGTCATAATAACCCCAGTCTTTTGTGCTTGTGAAAAGTGGAATGCCAGCCCTCACTATTCATAAATTAGATATTAGGAACGTATGGAATCCCTGTGCAGGTTATTTGGTACAGGGCCATATTTAAGGCAGAGCAAAAGAAGGGGCACCTGCCCCAGGCCCTGTCATTGTTGTAGGGCCCAAAGCAGCTGCCTCAAACTTGCCAACTATCCCAGTTTAAATTCCTTGTTCCTTGAAGTTTTAGTCCTTTGCTGTGTCCTGATATCTCAGTGTGAAATGCTGCTACTAATGCTGCCCATCGCTGCCCCATTGTTGTGTACAGATGACTCATCTGCAGACCCTGTGTTTACATGTAAATAACCGTCATTCATATGTAAATAACGGGAGGATTCATATATAAATTGTGGCGCAACTCATATGTAAATAGCTGAGGCCGGATGGCATTCATATGTATATCATGCCCCTCTGCAGTGAAGAGATGATGTGCTGTAACCTCTAGTAACCAATCAGTGAGTAGTATTACTATACAGTAATCTCTAGCAACCAGTCAATAAGAAGAAATCATGTGCTGTAACCTCTTGCAACTAATTAGTGAGCAGTAATGTGTGCTGTAACCTCTAGCAACCAGTCAGTAAGTGGTAATGATATGCTGTAACCTCTGGCAACCAATCACGATCACTGCCTAATCTGAATTTTTTCTTGCCCCCAACCACAATTAGCATTTTTTAAATGTATGTCCTTTTATCATGCGTTTTTATAATATAAATCCGGTCACTTACTATTTTACAATCCGACCATTACAATCTGTCATTTTGCTTGTGGGCATTGTGAAGCCAACAAGCACTTACTTCCTGGAAGTCTTGGATGGGGAGTGATAATTGGGTAGCGCACTGCATCCTGGGAAATGATGACACACATTTCCCAGGAGCATTAGAGAGAGATGATGTCAGGATCCTAGGTGATTCCAAAGGCAGATTTCGTGGGACCGCATAGCAACAGGCATTATCAGATAAGTAAAACAATTTTTTTTTTTTATTTTTTTTTTAGGTCTAATGAGCACAATAATGAAAAAAAAATTGGGATGTAAACTCCACTTTAAAGACAGCCCTGATATGGTACATGTTTAATGGTAAAGAGTTTTGCAACCCTGTCTAAGTTCCTACCACCCATACTGATTGAACCAGGAAGCACTGAGGCCGTGTACACACGGCAGAGAACCTCGACGGGCAGAACACATCGTTCCGCCCGTCGAGGTTCCCTTGTCGGCCGTCGAAATCGGCGACCCTGCCCGTCGGGAATGGCAACCAGCCATTCTTCCAGGCGGCCGTCGAGCAAATAGAGAGCGTGCTCTCTATTTCTGCTCGACGGGCTTCCCGACGGGAAGCTCGCCGAGAGCGTACACACGGCCGAGGTCCTCGCTGGAATGCACCTCAAGGTGGGACAAACCAGGGTCTTGTAGTTGTGTCAGAAGATATAATGCATTGCAGATGTTTTATACACAGATAAGAGCCACTCTGGCCAAACTGACTACAGACTGAGGCCTCGTACACACGGACGGACATATCCGATGCAAACGGTCCTTGGACTGTTTGCATCGGATATGTCCACCGGGCTATTTTGGTCCGATGGCGTGTACACACCATCGGATCAAAATCCCCGCCGGCAGACAGCGCGGTGACGTGGCGGTGACATTGACGCCGCCACATCACCGCACCGGGAAGTACTTCCACGCATGTGTCGCATCCATACGACGCTTGCGCGGGAGGATATGTCCGCTGGTGAGTGTATTGACCAGCGGACATATCCGACGGACATGTGTCCGGCGGAAAAGTTTCAAAGCATGCTTTGGAAATTTTCCGCTGGAGAAAACAGTCTGAATCCGTCCGTTTGCCCCTACAGACGAGCGGATTTTCGGCTGAAATGGTCCGTAGGACCATTTCCAGCGGAAAAATTCCATCGTGTGTACGAGGCCTGAGAGAGTCATTAACTTTTCTGACCACAGCATTGGCTACTTGTCTTTCTTAAAGGTACAAGATGGATATGGGCACAAGAGACAACCAGCTATAACAATATGATATATCAGTTCAGTGGTGTGCTGGAGAATATTCTAAAAGAACAACTTACAATCAATACTCCTTAGTGGATTCTTAAAGTGGAGTTTCCATCAAAACATTTTTTTCCTTTATAGTGCACATTACACCTAAAAAATAAAAACATTTTTTACTCACCTGGAAATGCCTGTTGCTATGCGTTCCCACAAAATCTGCCTTTGGATTCACCTAGGATCCTGATGTCAGCTCCCTCGGCTCCTCCGAACGCTAATGCTCCTGGGAAATGTGTGTCATCATTCCCCTAGTGCTGGAATCGCGGGACTTCGAAACAGGAAGTTACGCAATTCCAGCTCCTTACACTGTTTTTGTTGTTGGTTGCCATAACAACGGTGGGCACGTCAGACACTGCCGCCCATTGTGATGGCAACCCAAGTGGTTGACAGCGCGGCGGGGCGCGGCGCGGTGCTGCTGCTGTCTTGCGCATGTGCGAGAATGGGGCGGGACGGGCGGCCCTTTAGCAGTCGTCACCAGAGGATTCCCGGAAGTAATTGCTTGTGGGCTTCACAATGCCCACAAGCAAAATGACACACAAATTTATAAAGTGTTCCTTGTGAATAAGTCAGCGGAGCGGCGGCGGATTTTCAAATAGTAAGTGACAGCATTCATAGCAAAAGAAAGATTGATGAAAGGAAATACTTTAAAAAAATGCAAATTGTGGTTGGAACCCCGCTTTAACAAATAAGAAAAAGCAAAGCATGTCCTTTGTTGGGTGTTGTGTCTGTAGGGAGGTGCAGCGTTGTGCAGCGGCATTAAACACTGAAGCCCTGTACACGTTAGAAAAAAACGTTTTTCCTGGCCAGAATCTCTTGCCGTCTCGTTACACACGGCAGAGAAGACGGGCAAAAATCGTTCCGCCCGTCGAGGTTCTCTCCCGGCCCTCGGCGACCCGCCCGTGTGGCAACCAGCCATTTTCCTGACGATTTCGGCTCGATTCCCGACGGGAAGCTTGGCAAGGTCCTCGCTGGAATCTCTTGCCGTCTACGGGGCCTGAGTGTACAGACACTCCATTCAAAAGAAAGCGGTTGAATGGCAAGAACGCGGTGACGTCAGTGCGTACGACAAGCATGCACTCTTCACATTTAATGCCATCGCCGCCATTGCTGCACCCTACACTGCCCTTGGAAGCTTGAGTGATGGCGGAAAGCCAATTCGATTTTGCGATATTTCGTGATTTCGAAGAATATTCGAATATTCGTTAATATGAATATTCGTAATATTTTATAAAAATAAATAAAAAATTTATTTTCGCCAATGATTTTTGCCAAGCATGATTTTTTTTTTTTTTTATAAAATATCACGAATATTCGATATTTCGAATACATTTAGCGCAAAATGCCTATTTTTTTTTTTATAAAATATCGCCGCCATTGCTGCATTGCGAAATTTATTACGAAATTTGAAAAATACGAATACGAAATACGAATATTGATATTCGAGTTATTCCGAATTGAATATGCAATATTCGTAGCGAATATTCACAATGCGAATATTCGTGAGCAACGCTACTGTGCATGCGTCTAAGTCATTTCGAGCATGCGTGGGTTTTCACGCCGACAGGTAAGTATACAGACGCTCGGGTTTCTCGGCAGAAAAACACTGCCGATAATCACGATGAGGAAAATAGAGAGCAGGTTCTCTATTTTTCTCGTTGAGATTCTGGGCAGTTTTCTTGACGAGAAACCTGAAAGCCTCGTGCACATGCACGGTTTACTCGGCAAGAAAGCTCTGCCAGCAGTTTTCTTGCCGAGAAAAACATGCGTGTGTACGAGGCTTCAAAGTCCAGTTGCAGAGAAGAGAACTTGTTTTTGGTTGGGTTCACATATATAAGAATTGGATGCATTTTAAACCGCATCTAATTCGCATGACATGTGAATGTGACCGGCTCTCAATTGAGCCGGTTCACATACGTCCCAGGCAGCTGCGGTGTGGTGTCAAAAAGGGTCCGGTGCATTTTTAGGTCCTGTTAAGGTGCGAATCCAGGCAAAAATTTGCACCTGAACTGGTAAACAGAAACGCACTGAACTCCAGACTGCAAACAGCAGCCACACATATGTGAACCCTTTTCCCGTGTGTACAACAGCCGGTCCAACAGAAGCCAGCTCGAACCGGACATTAATGGCAGGGGAGCTTGCTGTTCAAAAATGTTTTCGTTCAACCCGATGGGTTGAAAGGGAAAAAAAATAGTAGTGTGTACGAGACTTTAAGCCTAGTACAGACTAGGCTTTAGGCTTTAATTGATAAAATGCATAGATGTGAAAAGAGCCAAACTACTGGTAGCACATCCATACAATGGACATTAGAGAAGTAAAAACAGGACTAGCAAAGCCCATAGAAAGACACTCCCTGTCTTCAGTCTGAGTTGGCATGACCCCTCTGATACCCAACTGCTGTTAGGAAATATAGTCACTAGCAACACCTGGAGCAGGGGGATAAAGCATAGTCTGAGAGTTCTTGGCCTAAAATGACCATGTTGGAGAATGCAGTCTTCATTGCTTTGTGACTTTGATATATTTTCCTACAGCAAAAAAAAAAACCCTGAAGAAGACCAGAAATGAAAGGGTCGATATGCATCGGGGTATTCGGTGTTTGTGTTGCTAACCAGAACCTTTATCTTAAATTCATTGTATACCGTAATTGAATTCACTACCCCCACAGGAGCCGCTGGTTAGATTTGGGATCAGCGTGTTACCTTTGTAGCTTGTCTAGGGGTATGATGAAAGTAGATGGTGTGAGCAATGATAGAATTTCCAAACAGCAAGGTGTCGTTTTCTGTGCTTTTATTCTTGCGCCCAACACGGCAAACAGGTAACTTCAGGTGATTAGAGGAAAGATGGTGAAAGAAGAAGTTGCAGGTGCAGGCCTTAACTATGTACAGAAGCAATCCTGCTTCTACGATACCTTGGCTACGTCGCAATTCCAGCCAGAGTGGGTGTAGTGTACCCGGGCAGTCTCTCTTACAGACTTGGCTCAATAGAATAGGAGTGGTACCTCTGCCACAGGCCCTTTCTCTGGAATGCAACTTGATGGAGCGATTCCTTCTTAGTAAAGTAATTTCCTGAATTGTCTTCAGGTAGATTTTTAGGTGATCGACTGAGAGGTTGCCATAAAACAAACTCCCAGTGTCCGGTCACCTCGATCCCCGATGGCTTGTCTTGGCCCTATTGGATCGCCTGCCTCCGGGCTCTCCTCAGACTGACTCCCTACCGAACAGCACAGCTCGCTTGGGATCTTCTCATAGAAGTGGGGACCCAGTAAGGCACTGGGGCCCCTCTGCAGCTTTAGTTGCACCGGCCATGAGGGCCCAGAGTCAAGGAACTCCGCATAGCACGTGCACCCCGGCCTGGTAGGCCATATCGCTGGGCCCCGTGATGTGCGCATACCCTAAAGGTGGGTGCCGCACCCAGATCCAACCTCGAACTCCGACGCCAAAATGGCGCCCTGAAGAAGTACCCTCCCCCAGCATGCCCCGCCAGGGAAAACCTCCTCTGATTGGCTGCAGGCAAGAAGGAGCTCACACTGGTCTCCACTGCTGCCACCTGTCGTTCCGAGATGGAAAGGTATCTTTGGAACACAGAATGAAACAACAGCACAGCATAGCACTAAACTAACATAAATCATATGGATGAGAGCTGTGTAATTCTCTCATCCCCCTCTAAATTTAAACAGTGTCCATACTTGGAAGTACAGGGGTACAGGGGCACATATTTTAATGCTAAAAGAAAAACCTTATGCCACGTACACACGACCGTTTTTCATGTCATGGGAAAAAACTGTTTTTCTCCACGTGATTCCTCTCAAGCCTGCCTTGCATACACACGATTGTGCTAAAAAATGCTTGAGCAAAGCGCGGTGACGTACAACACGTACAACGGCACTATAAAGGGGAAGTTCCATTCGAATGGCGCCACCCTTTGGGCTGATTATGCAAATTTTCCATCTCATAACTTGCTTCTGAGCATGCGCAGTTTTTTCCCTGTCGTTAAATCGAGAAAAGTGACGCTGTTAAAAATGCTCTGGAGCTTACACACGACGTTTTTTAATGACCAATTAAAAAAATTTAAATTTTTCTCATCATGAAAAACGGTCGTGTGTGTAGTGGTTTAGCAATTGCCTATTGGTGAGCATGCCAAGAAGGTGCCTCCAACGCTCAATGGATCATGTAAGGTCTGGTTGTAACGAGGTCATCGCACATGACACTGACTTGACCTAAATAATCCATTTGTGCAATGCTGCCTCATATTAACCACATTCAGTGCTTTGGGAACGTTATCTTATTGAACAAGCTGTTTGTTCTATGGTACGGTAGTAGGAACATGCCTTGGCATGCCTAGTACTAACATGCAGGTTACTAGTTCATACAGTACGGTATTTATGTCAAAGAAAGAGATTCTGGTCAGTAGGAATGCCCTTCCTTCCCCACCCTTTCCCTTCACTTCTATGGACACTTTGCTGCTCATGCTGCTCATCTATGGTCTCCTTGTATAGAAATGAACCCAACAAGGATATGCTTAATATTTTTTAATATAGAATTTTTTACACATGTTTGCTAATGCACCTCCATAAACAAACCAAAAGACATAATTAAACGCAATACACATGGCAAACAGCTATGCAGCTTTAGTCTAGGCTCACACTTGCGCGGGCACGCACGTTGCGGGTACAGCAGCCCATTCATTTGAATGGGCTCCCGTACCAATGAGAAATGCAAGGAAAAGAAGCCCCTGACCCTTTTTTTTAAAGTGCGCCACACAGAACACATGGAGCTGCGGCACCATGTGGTTTTGCTCATGCAAAACGTAGGCCTTTTGCCAATGCGTGGTGTGCGTGAAGAATTCATGTCACCCCACTAGGGATGAGCTTCGCGTTCGATACGAACGTATGTTCGACTCGAACATTGTCTGTTCGTACGTTCGATGAAATTCGAACAAAAGCGGTCCTTCACGCCAAATTTGAGTGACGCAAAACGGCCCATAATTCACTGCGGCATTGCGCGCTGATGATTGGCCAAGCATGCTGTATGTCCCGCATGCTTGGCCTGGGTGGCTTTGACCAATTATGGCTCAGGGCTTTAGCACACGCCCCACACTATATAAGGCCGCCTGCTGGGCGGCCTCGTGTAGTGTGTTTCGGCTTGTTAACCACTTAAGACCCGGACCAAAATGCTGCTAAAGGACCTTGCCCCTTTTTGCAATTCGGCACTGCGTCGTTTTAACTGACAATTGCGCGGTCGTGCGACGTGGCTCCCAAACAAAATCGGCATCCTTTTTTCCCCACAAATAGAGCTTCCTTTTGGTGGTATTTGATCACCTCTGCGGTTTTTATTTTTTGCACTATAAACAAAAATAGAGCCACAATTTTGAAAAAAATGCAATATTTTTTACTTTTTGCTATAATAAATATCCCCAAAAATATATATACATTTTTTTTCCCACAGTTTAGGCCGATACGTATTCTTCTACCTATTTTTGGTAAAAAAATATCGCAATAAGCATTTATCGTTCGGTTTTCGCAAAATTTATAGCGTTTACAAAATAAGGGATTGTTTTATTCCATTTTTATTAATTATTTTTTTTTTACTACTAATAGCGGCAATCAGCGATTTTTTTCGTGACTGCGACATTATGGCGGACACTTCGGACAATTTTGACACATTTTTGGGACAATTGTCATTTTCACAGCAAAAAATGCATTTAAATTGCATTGTTTACTGTGAAAATGACAGTTGCAGTTTGGGAGTTAACCACAAGGGGGCGCTGTCGAATTTGAGTGTTCCCTGTGTGTGTTTACAACTGTAGGGGGGTGTGGCTGTAGGTGTGACGTCATCGATCACGTCCCCCTATAACAGGGATGACGCGATCGATGCTGCGGCCACAGTGAAGCACGGGGAAGCCGTGTTTACACGCACTCCAGTGCCCGCGCCCGTGACCCATGGCTGGGTACTAGAAACCAACGTATATATACGTTGATGTGCCCAGCCGTGCCATTCTGGCGACGTAAATGTGCAGTAGGCGGTCCTTAAGTGGTTAATGAAAGCAGTCAGAGAGACAGAGAGATTGTCTTTTTGGATAGCTAGATATAGCAGGCAGGCAGGCTAGTCAGTTTAGCTTAATTTACAGTGTGTAGAGGATATATATACATCCCTAGGTGTTGTACATATATTTATACACTGTATAGCTTAGATCAGGGGTGTCCGACCAGTGGCCCGGGGGCCATATATGGCCCGCGGAGCCCTCTGATGTGGCCCGCGACCTCCTGCTCTGGAATGGCGGGATGGCAAGCCCAGATCGCAGGTTGCCGACCCGCCATACCGCAGCATCAGTGTTGTGAAAGAAGCTGGTGGTGGAGGAAGAAATCGGCTGCGAAGCAGAGCCCCAAAAGCCGATGCATCCTCTACAGCGTCGGCTAATGCCACAGGCGTAGTCTATGGCAAAGTTCAGCTAATCCGCAGGATAGACACGGGTGCACTACGCTGTACCTGTGGTGTGGGTAAACCAAAGAGCACATCAGTGTGAAAGCAGTCTTAGGCCCTTTTCACAAGATCAGCCCGATCAGATGTCCGTTTACGCCCGCCTACCTCCAATCCGAAAAACAGAAGGGAATTTGTCCCCTTCCAGCTGGGCGGTTTGGAGGGCCAATAGAGTAGCTGTGGCCTGTCATCCGCCCGCTCTGCTCATTGTGGCCTGTTACCGGTCACCAAGTTGCTTAAGTGGCCCTCGCTCTTCAAAAGGTTGGGCACCCCTGGCTTAGATAGATCAGTTCTTCCTAATTTACTGGCAGGCAGGTGATTGTGCTATTTAAAGACGTTATCACAGGTATAGACACCCAGCAGGTACAATATTTAAAGGAATTTTTATTTTATTTTTTATTTAAGCATCAATAAAATCACTGCTCCTGGAGCAGTGATTTTAATGATGCTTAACTTAAAAAAAAAAAAAAATGAAAAATTCCTTTAAATATTGTACCTGCTGGGTGTCTATAGTTTGCCTGTGAAAACGTCTTTGAGAACCCGGGTCTTGCCCCAGGGAACATGTATCAAGTTTTAAAAACGGTAATTTTTTCAGGAGTCCTGCTCCTGAAAAAACGTTTTTTAAACTTTTTCTCATTGATACATGTTCCCTGGGGCAAGACCCGGGTTCTCAAAGACGTTTTCCAACAATAACTTGAATATCGGTCTTTAAAATGAGCGTTTTTGAATTCGAAGGTTCGAGTCCCATAGACTTCAATGGGGTTCTAAATGTTTGCGTGAACGGTCGGTCTGTTCGACGGTTCTGGTGCGAACTGAACGTGGGGGTGTTCGGCTCATCCCTACACCCCACATGTCTGCTAAAGAGCAGCGTGTTTTGCCCGTGGGTCAATATATGTGATTGTACCCAGAATCCAGATATGTCAATCATTTGATCCACCTGCTCGTAATATTCATAATTTTCATTAGCTGATCTTGCCAAAGGGTGGCAATACGATCACTTTTGAAGAACTGTATTTCATAATTTTACATGGATTGATAATGGGGGCTGGGAGTAATAGTATGCAGTCTGTAGTTTTATTTTATTTTATTTTTCGCTATATTATTTTGTATTGAATAAACATTTTTTCATTTTTAAATAAGTTTGCTTAAGCACCATGTATGGCCAGTTTTTGATAAAATACTATTTTCATTCCTTGTTATATCTCAGTGCTGCTGATCTCCTGCCAAATCTTTGCAGCCACTTCATGTCTGCATACACTCCAGCAATGGCTGTGTGGCATTTCTCAGGTCAGGTTTCTAGAATTGGACCAAGCTTGTGTATTGTGGCAATGCAGATGTAAGACTGAGAGGCAGGAATAAAACCTTGTCACCCTATAACAGAAAATGCCTGAACAAGGACATTCGTCGCAGGATCACCATGTATTATATTAAAGAGGAGTTCCACCCAAATTTGGAACTTCCTCTTATCCCACTCCTCACCCCCATACATGCCACATTTGGCATGTCATTTTTTTGGGGGGGGAGTGGGGGCTTCAGTAGGAGTGGGACTTCCTGTCCCACTTCCTGCTTCCGCCGAGGGGCTGGTTAGGCGATTAAGCCTTAATCGCCTACACCAGCCCCTCCCTGTAGGCGATCACATGGGACACTAACAGGTCCCATGCGATCGCCTCTCCAATCAGCGGCGAGCCGCGCCGCGTGCGCATGCGCAGGGCGGCTCGCGCATGCGCAGTAGGTGCCCGGCCATGAAGCCGAAGGCTGTCACGGCCGGGTGCCCACAGTCGGGATGGAGACGCCGGCCGGGGAGGGGGAGAGGAGCGGAGCCCCGGTCGGCGCGTCGCTGGAACGCAGGAGCAGGTAAGTGAGTGTTTATTAAAAGCCAGCAGCTACACTTTTTGTAGCTGTTGACATTTAATAAGCACATTTTTTGGCTGGAACACCCCTTTAATGAAAACTTCAGATTTTAAAATATTGAAAATTATCTTTTAACCTCTTGCCGACCGCCCCACGTACATTTACTGCATGCCGGCGTCTCCTGTGGGCAGAGTTACGTACAGGTATGTGACCCTGCACTTCCGGGTCCGGATTGTGTACGTGCGCCACTGGTGACCCGCTCATGCTGTGATTGGACACATCGGTCAGCAATGTCCGTCGAGACCCGCCAAAAGTTTGAGGCACTAGCAGAACACCGATCTGTGACGAGTGAAGATGGTGATCTTGTGTTTCTGCTAAGCAGGAACACGGATCTCTGCCTTCCCCACACAGTTAGCAAGTACTCCCTAGGAACACATTTAACCCTTCGATTGCCCCTGATGTTAACCCCTTCCCTGCCAGTGTCATTAGTACAGTGACTAGTACAGTGCATTTTTTTTAGCACTGATCTCTGTATTACTATTGCTGGTTCCAAAAAGTGTCAAACGTGTCAGTTAGTGCCCAATTTACCAGCCGCAGTATTGCAGTCCTGGTATAAGTCGCTGATTGCCACCATTACTAGTAAGAAATAAATAAATACAAATTCCATACATTTATCCCATAGTTTGTAGATTATTTATATGGATATGTTTTATAGCAGGGAGTAACGTTTTTTTTTTTTTCACAATTGTCTTTTTTTTTGTTTATAGCACAAAAAAAAAAAAAGGATAGGTGATCAAATACCACCAAAATAACGCTCTATTTGTGGGGAAAAAGGACACCAATTTTATTTGGGTACAGCTTTTCACGACCGCGCAATTGTCAGTTAAAGTAATGCTGTGCTGTATCGCAAGAAATGGCCTGGTCATGAAGGGGGTAAACCTTTAGAGCTGAATTTATTAAATGATATTAATTTAGTGGTTGAGGTTATATATACTTTAACATGCAGTGCACTGGATATTTGGTCAGTTTTGGTCACCAAACTGTGACTAATTAGGGTAAGTCCATGTAACTCAATTTGAACTGCAGATATATGGGGAAGCTGTACAATCTGTAGACCAACATTGGGACATAGGATCTAATTGATCAAGTGGTGATAGCACCAAAGGCATGCTAAGTGGCCTCTCAAAGATAAGATAACATGGGATACTATTGCTGGAAGGAGCACCGCAGCATATGTGCAGCTTGATGAATCAGTGTGATATGGTACATAGTAGAAGATTCTAACCTATAAAGTATATGCCTTTTCTTATTTGCTCATTTTTGGTCTGTTATATGTACTATTGAAGGTGTTTTATTATATCTGTTCAAGAAGGAAAACAAATACCTGTAGATAATGCCTGAAATCTTATGAGATGAAAACTTTGTGTGCCGTCTACCTCTATTGACTGTTATCAGCTAGGATTGTTTCCAGTACTTTCTGTGGACTGCCAAATACTTAGAAAAAAGGGGAGGCATTCTGAAGTCCTAACACACTTCCTGCCCTAGAGTGATTACACTACTAGAGAGTAGGGATAAGCTTGGAGTTCGAGTCGAATATCCTATGTTCGACGAATTATGAACGTTATGGGTCGTTCATGCCAAATTCGAGTGGTGCGTCACGGCCCATAATTCACTGCGGCAGTGCATTGCTGGTGCATTGCTGGCTGATGATTGGCCAAGCATGCACTATGACCCACATGCTTGGCCAATCACAGCGCCATCTGTACAGAGGCATTGGGGGGGGGGGGTTATTGTGCCTCTTCGTTGGTGTCATTGGGGGAATTGTGCCCTATTGTTGGTATCAGTGGATGAAATAAGACCCAAGGGCCGTATAAAAGCAAGCAAAGGAAACACTCGGGTTGCAGTTTGGAGACCACTGATCTACAACTACCAGCACTCTTTGTTTTGAAACAGACAAAGAGAAAAAGACAGCATAGAAAATAACTTATACTTAAAGGGGAAGCGCTGCTCGTTTGCCTCCTCCGCTGCTACATTTGACACCTTTTGGGGGGCAGCGGGGAGCAGGTACCTGGTTATAACAGCTACCCACTCCTACTTCCGGCTGACTCCGCTGTTGCAAACTGAGCCAGAAGTTCGGCCTCCTCCTCCTTTCTCTGCTGCCGGGCCATTCACAAAGAGCAGCGCCCTTTGCACATGCGCAGTAGGGAACTGGCTGTGAAGCCGCAAGGCTTCACTGCTGATTTTCTTCAGCTGAGATGACAGCGGTAGCACCCGAGGGCCAATTGCAAAATCGGCTCAGCTGAAGACACAGCTGGATTCTTGGACAGGTGAGTGTCCTAATATTAAAAGTCAGCAGCTACAGTATTTGTAGCTGCTGACTTTTATTTATTTTTTCTCAAGTAGCCTGGAGCTCCTCTTTAAAGAGGAGCTCTATTTTTGTTTAACAAAAATCACCTGTGGGTAATCAATGAACATTGCAGGGATTAAAAAAATAAAAATAAAAAAAATAAAATAACTTTGTGGCAGATTCCTACCCTTTGTTGCTCTGAGGTAATAGCTGTTTGTTTCATTATGTCCCTTGCATACTGATTCTAAATGGAAGGGTCTGTGTTCATTAGAATCACCTGATGCACTCTTAGTGTTTTGATGAGAAGAGCTGCAGTGTCTGCATCCCTTTAGAAGTATTTAACCTTGGAGGGTATCTCAGCCCAGCTGGAATTGCTATTACAGGGATGCCCAAAATCTGACTTGTATCTTAATGCAGACTCCTGGAAAAATGAGTGAACCAATACCACAAGAAGGAAATCACATTTTCCGAGGCCATTCTGTGCACCAACAGTGCCCCACAGTGCAACAGTCGCCCCAGTGTGAACCGGCTCTTACCCTTTAAATATTACTGAGAAAAGAAAAGCACAACACAGATGTCACAGAAAAGGTCAGAAGGGTGCACTTAGGTCAGTGTCTTTATTGACAGTTGTAAAATCAGTGTCAGTTACAACTGCAAGAGAACAATGCTGTTCCGTGTGCAGCTTATCAGAACGCCTTTCCCAATCAATAATCTTTGAACAGAGCCATTCTCAGAAGAGGAAGAAGAAGGTCATTCACATTTCACATTTAGATTAACATTTGTTTTTTTAATGTTCATTTTTTATATTTCTTGTATTGGTCTCTGTGGGGAAGGACACTTACTACTGAGAATTGCATTTCTATGATTTCCATACCTCCCAAAATTCAATGCAGGACAAGATGAGTTATTCAATAAAGTTGTTGAGCGGGGGGGGTGCAGATCGAAGTGGTCTGTCCCTTTGCAATCTATATAAAGTAGAGGGTGTCCCCAAACTCCTACTTCCTGTTTACATTTATTCACTTTTTTTTATTTTTTTCCTAAATTCCAGCCCCCCTATGTACCAATATAGCATTAATGTACTTATTTGCAAAAAATAAAACAGCTTTCTGATTATTCTACACAGACTTACCTCATTCTCTTCATAGCTGTTTAAACACACTTCTCTATTATACTTCTGCCTTACTTCCTGCGCAGACTTTAGGTCATGACACAGGAAGGAGTTGCCCAGCTGAGCTCATTAGCACCCTGCATCATCTATCCTCAGCTGGACAACTCCTTCCTGTGTCATGACCTAAAGTCTGTCCAGGAAGTAAGGCAGAAGTAATCGAGCAGTGTGTTTAAACAGCTATGAAGAGAGTGAGGTGAGCCTGTGTAGAATTAATGGAAAGCTATTTTGTTTTTGCAAAATAAATACATTAATGCTATATTGGTACACAGGGGAGCTGTCCGTCCCGGACAACTAGCTCAACAATCTGAGCAGTCTTGAGCACTTGCGGTTGCAATCACATGTTTGTATGTAGAACAAATCATACTTTTAGGGCCTCACAGGCTTTCCATGGATTGCCCTGGGCGACCGAACCCTAATGCCGCGTACACACGATCACTTTTTGTGATGAAAAAAAACGTTGTTTTATGTGACGAAACAAAACGACGTTTTTCAAACTTCATTTTCCAAAACGAAGTTGCATACACACCATCGTTTTTCCAAAATGCTCTAGCAAAGCGTGGTGACGTACACCACGTTCAACGCCACTCTGTTCCATTAAAGCTCCGTCATAACTTGCTTCTGAACATGCGCGGGTTTAAAAACGTCGTTTTCAACGTCGTTTTGCCCACACACGATCACTTTTTATGACACAAAAAATGACATTTTGAAAAACGACACCAAAAATTCAAGCATGTTCGAATTTTTTTTTAAGACATAAAACGACGTTTTGCCCACACACGATCATTTTAAATGACGTTTTTGAAAACATCATTTTTTTTCATCACAAAAAGTGATTGTGTGTACGCGGCATAACTGGTAGGGTTGCACCGATACCACTTTTTTAAGACCTTTTCTTAAGTACTTATTGATACCAATTACAATCCTTTTTTTAAATGTCATGTGACAGTGGCACTAATATGCAGCACTGATGACACGTGGACTGTCAGTAGTTTTTTTTATAAAAAAAAAATGAAATTGTTATTTTTTATTATTTACAATGCTTTCTTTTGAGGGGGGTGGACTGTGTTTTACAATTTAACCTTTTCAATATTTATTTATTAAAATTCTTTTTTTTTTTTTCATTTTAATTTTTGTTGGGGGCTTTGGTGAGATATCAAGGGTCTTAACAGACCTCTGACATCACCCTTTTGAGACAGGGAAAGGGACCGATGGCACAGATTCCCCAGTTCTTTTCTCTGCAGCCTCAGCTGCACTAGAGATGAAAGGAGAGGATACAAAGGCTCCTCTCCATTCATAAATGGAAAAAGAAGGAGCCAGTAAATGACTGATTTAACAGCTCCTTCCTCCGGTGTCTCTATCCTGACAGATCAAGGACAAAGGGGGCAGAGGAGCATGAAGAGGGACAGGAGCGGAGCTTGGAGGGGACTGGAGGAGCCTGGAGGAGCACGAAGGAGGACACAGAGGGGGACTGGAGGAGGATATGGGGACAGTCAGGGGTGATAGGTGTGGCGGTAGCGGTACAAGCACTGATTCCCCTGTATAGATTTCAATAAAGCAGCTGAAAGCCGCGGGAGGGATAGAAGGTAGAAGCCGCTGTCAGCGGCTTTATTGTAATCTATACAGGAAGATCACTGATCACCCCTGACTGCCCAGGTATTAGATCAAGCATCAGATAATTTGCTCGGGTACAATTACTCGGGCAAATGCTCGGTATCGGCACCGATACCGATACTAGTATCGGTGCAACCATACTGGCTAGGATCTCTCCTTATAGGATACCACTTGCCACCCTGAGGTTGTAATTCAAAGTAGGGAATTTTTTTAAAGCGCCCCTGGTAAAAAGGTTTCTCACTTTCAGGCACTCTTTTAATAATGGTAGGCTTCAACATCATTCTCCAGGGAATTTCCATAAAGAGTTCTTCATCAGCTGTCAAGGTGTAAAGCGAGCTCTTGTGCCACCATCTGCTTCTTTACCAGCGTCTGTATCTGCTGCTGTAAAGAAGGGTTCACTTGTTGCTCTACTTCTGAGGAGGACTCTAAGAAGACCTTGTGAGCTACAGTCAGCTGCTAAACAGTTAAGTGGTTCACCTATTGCTGGTTGTCACTTGCTAATATCAGTAGTTTTAAAAGCTCCTCCATTTCATGCAGCAAAAGGCAATGCCTGCATCTGAGCACCAAGTTCTAAGGAGGCCATGCTCAAGTGATATTGGCAGTGGTAATCCATGCCTGGGTGGCACCGGGCCAATTAGGCCTAGGTGCCACGGACTAAATGAGGAGGCTGGGGAGGTGACAGAAAGGGTTAATCAGCTCACCCCTTCCCCTCCCCTTAGTGAATAATGGGGCTTCCCCATAGGCCGGGGCAGGGTCCAATAGTGTTCAGGCTGGGGGGGTGGCTTAGTGCAGGACAGAGGTGTTAATAGGAGGGGTGATACCCCTCCCCACTTCCTCTTACCTGTCAGCGCCAGCAGAGAAAGCTTGGCTGAGGATGGCTGACGAGCTGGTAAGAATGATCCGGGAGCGGTTGCGGTCCGATGGCGGCTTCCTGGCCCGTGTCGCCGCCGACCTGGGAGCGCCCGGACCATCCTGCTCGCCGCGCGGCGTCTCGGGTACCGATGGGGGGGGTCGGCGGGCCCCTCGCAGGGCCATCCGGCCGCCGGATCGTTTGAGCCCAAGCCCCATAAGGGCTTCACAGCGCCGTGGGAATTCTGTGACGGTGGGGGCGGGTAGGGGAGGGGGGAGGGGCGGCGCCGGGCGCCCGCGCGCGCGATGACGCAGTAGCTCCGCCCCTTTCCTCTGCAGGCTCTCCTCGTGTCCTTCTCTCACTCCCCTGCCGAGTTGCTGGGGACAGATCTGGATTCCCCCTCATTCAGTCTGAGACCATGGGCAATGCTAGCGCCCCAGGTGGTTCCAGCTCCTCTGCTTCAGAGGAGGCTGGCTTAGTGTCCACTGCTGTCCCCTCTGTCACTGCTGAGCAGGCTTTAGATATGCATCCTGCTCAGCACACCTTAGCGGAGCCCCCAGCGTCGGTTTTTGTAGATGCTGGGGAAGAAGGTGCAGGTCCTTCCTCCCCCCTGTTATTTACCCCCGTTCATGAGCACCCCCGCGCCGCGGGTGACAGGCGTGATCACTCCCGCAGGCGAGATACGCGGTCTTTTTCCAGATCGTCGTCTCGCAGCTCGGGGAGGTATCATAGACATAGCAGGAGTCGTCGCCATAGGTCACGTAGGCGCCGCAGTAGATCCAGGCGCTCTAGATCCTCCCGCTGGAGGTCCCCATCCTCCTCCCGTAGCCGCTCCAGGACCCCCAGGGGCCGGGAGGGACGACATGGGCCCAGGCGTGGATCCTTGGGGCGCTCTAGGCTGCCTTCTCGCGCGGACGACAGGTCCGGCGCGCCCGCCTCCTTTTCTATTCCCGTGGATGCTCCCGTCCCAGAGGCTCCCCCATCGATGTCGGTTCAGCCTCCGCGCACTCCAGTGCCAGCTCCTCCGGTGATGACGTCGTCCGCGAGTTCCTCAGCAACGCCTCCTTTTCCGTCTTCTGCCGTGGTTGGTGAGTTTGACTACGCTGGGGCCTGGGGTGCTGGGGGTGGGTCACAGGTGTTGGTGCCGGCCCTTAAGGCCTTATTGACGCAGCTGGAGTCCGGCCCTCAAGGGGCAGTCTCGACTAATCCGAGCACACGGGCCCCATCTCCGCCAAGAGCTAGCGTGCATAAGGAATCCTTTTTCTGTGGGATAAGTCCGTTGGGCTCACATGTTAGTGATGACGTTAGGCAAAAAATATGGGAGAATAGGTACGTGGATATCTGGTCCCTAGTATCTGTGGACCAACACACGATTGACAGGGAGCGCAAGCCTTTTATGGATAGGTCGGCCGAGCGCAGGCCCCGCGTGGCCAGGACAATTGGTAACTGGCTTCAGGCCTTTGCGGTGTTGGGTGGTATAATGGGAGAAAAGCATCCCGAGCGTTGCTCGGAACTATTCATCTATTTGGATTCAATATATAATGCATACAAATCCCATGGCGGTAGTGCCTGGTGGAAATACGATGAGGAGTTTCGACGGCGTTTGGCTTTGCAGCCCGACGTAGGGTGGGGCTGTAAGGCCACGGACGTTTGGCTTCGTCTTATGATGGCACAGAGACAGACCCCCTTTCCTGGGGTGGCCGCTGCGTCCTCTGCAGTTCAGCAGGGCACAGCGGCCGCTAAGAGACCCGGAAATTGCTGGCTCTTTAACGAGGGCCACTGTAAGTTTTTCGGATTATGCAAATTTAAGCACGAGTGCTCTTCCTGTGGGGGCTCCCACGGGGCAGTCCGTTGCCCCCGCGGTGCAAAACCCGCACACAGGGGCGCAGCGCCCGCTGATGGGAAAGACGCCAGTGAACGTGGACGAGATGTTGCCCTGGCTAGAGCGCTACCCCAATAGGTCGGAAGGGGAGCAACTGCGCATAGGTTTTCTGTTTGGTTTTTTCATCCCCTTTGTTCCTTCAGCGTCCCCTCAACTGGCTGGTAATTTGCACTCCGCTGCGCTTTATCCGGAGGCTCTTCGGGACAAGGTTGGTAAAGAGGTTAATTTGGGTCGGATCGAGGGCCCGTTTTCTTCTCCCCCATTCTACAACTTGAGGGTTTCCCCTTTGGGTGTAGTTCCCAAAAAGGACAGTGGTAAGTTTCGCCTAATCCATCATTTATCTTACCCGAGGGGCTCGTCGGTCAACGACGGCATCTCCAAGGAAGAGGCATCGGTTTCCTATGTCTCTTTTGATAAGGCGGTGCTGTTGGTTCGGCGAGCCGGTCGGGGCGCCCTTATGGCAAAAACGGATATTGAATCTGCCTTTAGGTTGTTGCCGGTGCACCCAGATTGCTACCATCTTCTGGGTTGCTGCGTAGATGGCTTGTTCTACTACGATACCTGTTTGCCGATGGGGTGCTCCATATCGTGCCACTATTTTGAAATGTTTAGTTCTTTTTTGGAATGGGCAGCGCGACGTGACTCGGGATACAGATCTATTATTCATTATTTGGATGATTTTCTGTTCGTGGCTCAGGGTGAGTCCCCCACTTGTAAAATTTTGTTGGATTCTTTCTGTGCCCTGATGAGCAGGTTCGGTGTTCCGCTTTCCGCCGAAAAGACGGAGGGTCCAACCACCAGGCTGTCTTTTTTGGGCATTGAAATTGATTCGCTTGAGATGGTCTTTAGGCTGCCGGCGGTCAAGCTCGAAAAAATTTCAAGCTTGGTTGACGGTTTTTGCGGAGCGCGGAAGGTTACGTTGCGTCAGATGCAGTCGCTCTTGGGTCTCCTGGTTTTCGCATGTCGCATCATGCCTATGGGTCGGGTTTTTTCGCGGCGGCTCTCATTGGCTACAAAAGGGGCCAAGAGGCCCGAGCACCGGATCCGTCTGACTGCGTCCCTAAAAGCGGACCTGTTAGTGTGGCGGGAATTTCTGCGGCGCTACAACGGTCGTACGTGTTTTCTATCCGATGAGGTGTGCAACCAAGAGTTGGCTTTGTTCACCGATGCGGCCGGATCGGTGGGCTACGGGGCTATACTCGGATCCGTCTGGAGCGCGGAATTGTGGCCACAAACGTGGCGAGATAGGGGGCTGTGCCGCAACCTGACTCTCCTTGAGCTTTTTCCCATCGTGGTGGCGGTTGAACTTTGGGGAGATAAGCTCAGGGATAAGAAGGTTTGTTTTTGGACCGACAATAGCAGTGTGGTTCATTGTATTAACGGTTTGTCTTCTTCCTCCCTCCCAGTCCTGGCCCTCCTCCGTCACCTGGTTCTCAGGTGTCTAGAGTTTAATATATGGTTCAGGTCTCGGCACGTTCCCGGGGTTGACAATGTGGTCGCTGATGTTTTGTCCCGTTTCCGTTTCCAGGAGTTCCGGACGCTGTGCCCGGGGGCGGCTCTGGAGGGCCTGCCCTGCCCGCAATTCCTTTGGACCCTGGTGTGATGAACCTGATGCCGCTCATCGCATCATCGGTGACTCCGGCCACTTGGTCCAATCACGGTAAGGCGTGGAAGGCCTGGTTGGGGGTGGCGGGTAGCAGAGACGTGGCCTCAGGTGAGAACGTCCGTTTTCAGGTCACAATCGACTATCTTTTGAGTTTGGAGCTTGCTGGTTGTTCCGCCGCGGTGGCGCGACGCCGTTTGGGGGGTGTTGGTTTTCATTTAAAATTGCATGGCTGGCAGGATTGTACAAAACACTTTGGCATCTTACAGGCCTTAAGGGGTTGGCGGAAGGTTCACGCGCGGAAGGACAGCAGGCGTCCGGTTTCCTTTGCCTTGCTGAATTCTTTAGTCAGGGTAACCCAGGGCGTGTGCTCCTCTTCTTACGAGGGGCTTCTTTTTTCCACGGCTTTTTGCCTGGCTTTTTTCGGTGCGTTAAGGGTTAGTGAACTGGTACCGGCCTCGGCTAGCGGGGCTGGGGGCCTTTTCAGGGAGGATGTTTTGCTGGCCAACGGGGTGGTCCAGGTTAGGATTAGAAGGTCCAAGACGGATCAGTTGGGCGAGGGTTGTTGGCTACGCCTTGGGGCAGTTGGAGGTCCTCTTTGTCCGGCTGCCATGGTGATGGAGTTCCAGAAGGTGAGTCCTGTTGGGGAGAAGTTCTTGGTACATGCTTCGGGGGCCCCTCTTACGCGATATCAATTTAGTTCAGTGTTTAGGAAGTGTCTAACGGCGGCGGGAGTCCCGCCTGGTGATTTTGGCACGCATTCCTTTAGAATTGGTGCGGCCACGGAAGCGGCCAGGGCTGGGTTGTCGGTGGGCGACATTCAGAGAATCGGTCGGTGGAGATCGGGTTGTTATGCGGGCTACGTTCGCCCGGAATTGTTGCTGTAATCCTTTTCTCCTTTTTTCAGGTCCTCGTGCTCCGGTGGTGCACGTGGTGGGGCACTCCTACGTTCATCGGGCCGCACAGAGGGCCATCTGCCGGCCGGGCGGCAGGTCCCTGGGATTTCCGGTGGAAGTACATTGGAGAGGTATTGGGGGTCTCCCTTGGTCCCGGATTCTCATGGAAGTTTTTCAGATTGCCGGTGTGTCTCGGACGCCGGTGGTGTTAGTGGTCCACGCGGGTGGGAACGACATTCGTTCTCTGCGAGTTCCGGAAATACTCATACTCATGCGTATGGATCTTGAACGGATGGTTTTTCTCTTTTCCGAAATTATAATTGTGTGGTCGGAGATTGTCCCTCGGGTAACATGGTAGGAGGACAGGGAAGCAGTGGGCATAGAGAGAGCGCGTAGGACCATTAATTCACGTATGTCCCGATATGTCAGAGCCAGGTCCGGGGTGGTGGTTCGGCATAGGCAGTTGGAAGGGGATAACAGGAGGCTTATGAGTCAGGATGGCGTTCACCTCAACGACATCGGGCTTGATATATTTTTGTCTGGCCTCCAGGACGGTATTGAGCAGGCCCTATATATTTTGGGTGGGGGTCGGAGCTCAGTCTAGGGGAGTGAGCTCCTCCTGTGGCGGTACAGGAGATAAAAGCCATGGACAGGAGAGGTGGAAGGCTATCATGCCCGTCGGCTTAGGCCGGCGGCTGGCTGGTTGCTTCCCCCCCTGTGGGCAACCTTTGTAAGGTTAATAAAGTTTAACAAGTTGTTTGATTTTAATAAATAAAGCTGTGGCCGACCCCTACGTCCATTCAAAGATAATGGTTGTCTGTGTTTTATTAAAGGTTACAAAGGGGTGAGATGACCAAAGGTAAAAGGTGTGGGTATGTTTCATTTAGTCTGGGTGGCACCGGGCCAATTAGGCCTAGGTGCCACGGACTAAATGAGGAGGCTGGGGAGGTGACAGAAAGGGTTAATCAGCTCACCCCTTCCCCTCCCCTTAGTGAATAATGGGGCTTCCCCATAGGCCGGGGCAGGGTCCAATAGTGTTCAGGCTGGGGGGGTGGCTTAGTGCAGGACAGAGGTGTTAATAGGAGGGGTAATACCCCTCCCCACTTCCTCTTACCTGTCAGCGCCAGCAGAGAAAGCTTCCCGCCCTCCCGCCCCACGGTCTCTTTGGAGTGGTATGTTAATCTATATATAAAAAAAAAAAAAAAAACGGAACACGTCAATTGACGGGCTTGATGGTTATATTTATTACGGATGTTCTGTTATTGGCCTCACGGGCCCCCTGTTTTTCAATGGTTTTGGTATGGATGTTTTTTCTATTGTGTTTTTAAGTCACAGCTGGCGGTACAGGAGATAAAAGCCATGGACAGGAGAGGTGGAAGGCTATCATGCCCGTCGGCTTAGGCCGGCGGCTGGCTGGTTGCTTCCCCCCCTGTGGGCAACCTTTGTAAGGTTAATAAAGTTTAACAAGTTGTTTGATTTTAATAAATAAAGCTGTGGCCGACCCCTACGTCCATTCAAAGATAATGGTTGTCTGTGTTTTATTAAAGGTTACAAAGGGGTGAGATGACCAAAGGTAAAAGGTGTGGGTATGTTTCATTTAGTCTAAGGCAGACCATACAGTGGGGATCGTCAGTTTGGGCACCCCAGGTAACAATTTGTATTTATGTGCATAACGAAGCCAAGGAAAGATGGAAAAATCTCCAAAAGGCATCAAATTACAGATTAGACATTCTTATAATATGTCAAAAAAAAGTTAGATTTTATTTCCATCATTTACACTTTTGAAATGACAGAAAACAAAAAATTGGTGTCTGCAAAAGTTTGGGCACCCTGCAGAATTTATAGCATGCACTGCCCCCTTTGCAAAGCTGAGACCTGCCAGTGTCATGGATTGTTCTCAATCAACGTCTGGGAAGACCAGGTGACGTCAATCTCAAAGGTTTTAAATGCCCAGACTCATCTGACCTTGCCCCAACATTCAGCACCATGGGTTCTTCTAAGCAGTTGTCTAGAAAACTGAAATAGTTGACGCTCACAAAGCTGGAGAAGGCTATAAGAAGATAGCAAAGCGTTTTCATATGTTAATATCCTCTGTTCGAAATGTAATTAAGAAATGGCAGTCATCAGGGACAGTGGAAGTTAAAGCAAGATCTGGAAGACCAAGAAAAATATCAGACAGAACAGCTCGCAGGATTGTGAGAAAAGCAATTTAAAACCCACGTTTGACTGCACGATCCCTCCAGAAAGATCTGGCAGACACTGGAGTTGTGGTACACTATTCCACTATAAAGAGATACTTGTACAAATATGATCTTCATGGAAGAGTCATCAGAAGAAAACGTCTTCTACGTCCTCACCACAAAAATCAGCGTTTGAACTTTGCAAATGAACATATAAGTTCTGTGGACCGATGAGGTTAAAATAGAACTTTTTGGCCGGAATGAGCAAAGGTACGTTTGGAGAAGAAAGGGCACAGAATTTCATGAAAAGAACCTCTGTCCAACTTTTAAGCATGGGGGTGGATCAATCATGCTTTGGGTTGTATTGCAGCCAGTGGCACAGGGAACATATCACGAGTAGAAGGAAATATGGATTCAATAAAATTTCAGAAAATTTTGGATGGTAACTTGATGCCAGGGGAGGGCTGGCAGGGGGCCAGGGTGGAAATCTCCCCCCGGGCTGGTGATACTATTCACAGCCACCGGCCTCCACTACCAAATGCTGTTTTTGCAGAGCAGGAATATGCCTGCTGGAGCTCTGTTTAACATAGGTCACATCTGCTGCTCACCTCCCACTGTGCAGCTGTGCCTGTGTCAGCTGCAGAGCTGAGCTATGTCTCATCTCATACATAGCTCAGCCTCAGTGCACACCAGCGCTGACATCCCCTTCTCTCTCTGCACAGACACGCGGAATCTGATGCAAGGGGAGGCCTCTGCGCTGACTCTGATGCAAGGGGGGCCTCTGCCCAAACTCTGATGCAAGGGGGGGCCTCTGCGCGGACTCTGATGCAAGGGGGGGCCTCTGCACGGACTCTGATGCAAGGGGGGCCTCTGCGCGGACTCTGATGCAAGGGGGGGCTTCTGCGCGGATTCTGATGCAAGAGGGGGCCTCTGCACGGACTCTGATGCAAGGGGGGCCTCTGCTCGGACTCTGATGCAAGGGGGGGCCTCTGCGCAGACTCTGATGCAAGGGGGGCCTCTGCGCGGACTCTGATGCAAGGGGGGGCCTCTGTGCGGACTCTTGTGATCCTGAAAATCTTAGACTGTTTTCCTTGATCCATCACTTTTCCACGCTCTATGGGCCACTTGACTAGACTTGCCCCCCAGGCCTAAGTCTGCCAGCCCTCCCCTGCTTGATGCCATCTGTGAAAAAGCTGAAGTTTAAGAGAGAATGGCTTCTACAAATGGATAATGATCCTAAACACACCTCAAAATCCACAGGGGATTACATCAAGAGGCGTAAACTGAAGGTTTTGCCATGGCCTTCACAATCTCCTCACCTCAACATAATTGAAAATCTATGGATAGACCTTAAAAGAGCAGTGCATGACAGACAGCCCAGAAATCTCAAAGAACTGGAAGACTTTTGTAAGGAAGAATGGGCAGATACCTCAAACAAGAATTAAAAGACTCTTGGCTGGCTACAAAAAGCGTTCACAAGCTGTGATACTTGCCAAAGGGGGCAGTAAAAGATATTAACTCTGCAGGGTGCCCAAACTTTTGCAGGCGCCATTTTTTTGTTTTCTGTAATTTTGAAAGTGTAATGCCGCGTACACACGGTCGTTTTTTGCGATGAAATAAAACGACGTTTTTTAAAACGTCATTTAAATTGATCGTGTGTGGGCAAAACGTCGTTTTTTGTCTTCAAAAAAACGACCAAAAAAAAAATTCCAACATGCTTGAATTTTTTGTGTCGTTTTTCAAAACGTCGTTTTTTGTTTCACAAAAAGTCACCGTGTGTAGCAAAAACGTCTTTCAAAACGACATTTTTCAACCCGCGCATGCGTAGAAGCTAGTTATGAAGCGAGCTTCAATGGAAAAGAGTGGTGAACGTAACCTCGCTTTTTGTGAAAAAACGATGGTGTGTATGCAAAATTGTCTTTGAAAAGTGACGTTTTAAAAACTTCGTTTTTTACTTCACAGAAAACGTCGTTTTTTTTTCATCGCAAAAAACGACCGTGTGTACGCGGCATAAATGATGGAAATAAAATCTAAGGTTGCTGGAACAGAGAGGGAGATAAATATTTTACCAGGCAGGACTCATTTGACTCATAGAGGGGAATTATTAAAGGGCAATGTGCTAAAGATACAGTAAGAAAATTGTGTGACTTTTGAATTGTGCTGAATCTATAAAAGTCACTCATTTATCATGTGACGTCTTTTCATTGAAATTTTGGAATGTTGGATATCCACCTTATGCCCTGTACACACGATCACTTTTTGTGATGAAAAAAAATTTCATTTTTTTGTCATGAAAAAAAACGACATTTTTCAAACTTAATTTTCAAAAATGACGTTGCGTACACACCATCATTTTTGGAAAATGATGAACAAAGTGACGGCACTCTAAAGGGGAAGTTCTATTTGCCTTGAGGCTGCTTTTAGCTGGTTACTTGTTAGTAAAAGACGATTCCTGCTTTTTTGTCTGTTACAGCGTGATAATTGTGCTTACTCCATTATGAATGGTAGTTTCACCTCCCGTCTCCTAACTTGCTTCTGGGCATGTGCGGGTTTAAAACGTCATTTTTTACGTAGTTTTGCCCACACACGATCATTTTTTATGACACAAAAAATGACATTTCGAAAAATGACATAAAAAATTCAAGCATGTTCGAATTTTTTTTTGGTCATTTTTCAGAAGACATAAAATGACATTTTTGGCCACACACCATCATTTCAAATGACATTTTAAAAAATGACATTTTTTTTCATCACAAAAAGTGATCGTGTGTACGGGGCATTAGTCTAAGGACCATGGCTAACCAACGATATGCTGCATTCCAGGATATTCAGTGCTAGCCCGTTGTGAAAGGTAACCTCTGTCTTCCTTCTGGTCTGACTTGCTACCATCTACCTGTATTATATTCTTATCTTTTTTCTGTTTGGTGAGAAAAGACTCCACAACATTAGTGATCATTGTTCCCTGGGAGGAACACAGACAGTTGGCCTCTTTTGGCAAACACAGGAGCTGCCTTTATTAGCCCAGAGCATGTATCGGATTTAGATCTGCAATGGCAGAAGGAAACGAAAAGTTTAAAGTATAATTCTGATTTGTCTCTCTTCCACCTTCCGGTCCTGTCCCCTTTGGAGAACCTCCAGCAAAAAAAAAAAGAATTCTGGGTGCTTCAACCAGTCTACTGATTCGACCTGGGCTCACATGGAGCAGCATTTACTGTATGTGCAGTATTTAGGATCCACTCAACACCAGAGGGATAAAAGGACCAGTGACATAAACTTCCAATGAGGTGATCAGCCCATCCTGGTCAATTCCTCAGATATCACCACCCTGCTAAAAGCTCCCTCCCAGCATACCAGGAGCAAGCACGCTTTTGCATTCCAAATCTAAGCATTCGCAATGAGCTCTTTCCCAGCTTCTGCTGCTACAGGGTGAGGGAGAGCACACTATGCATGCACAGGTTTGGAAGGCCGAAGCGTGTTTGCTTCTGGGATGCTGAGAGTGAGCTCCCAATGGTTGGGGCATACTAAAACTTGGACAGAAAGGCTGATCTTAATGGGAGTTTTCATCACAAGTCCTTTTATCCTTCTTTTTCTTTAAAGTGGAGTTATCATCCCCAAATGTGTGTCATAATTTCCACATTTAAAAAATGCTAATTGTGGTTGGAACCCCACTTTAAGTGTAGGGTGGATTCTAAATGCTGCACTGAGAGGTATTACGTGGGCCCAGGTGGGGGCTGAAACCTTGATGTCCAGGCCTCACAGGAAGTAGGTTGAATGATGATGGGCATATGCGCAGGGCAAGTGTATGGTGGTCATTTAAAGAGGTGAGGCAAGATAAAGTCTTCAAAGACTTTTCTTGTTTATGTACTGTAATAAAGGACGCAAGGATACACTAATACAGATGGTAAACTGGATGGTAAGGCCCCTCCCAAACCAGGTAACTTTCAAAGGTTTACAGGACTAATCCTAAACTTACCCTCCACCACAGGAACCTTTCCAAATGCGGAGCCTAAAGCCTAGTGAGCTTAGTATACATCTGTCAGTTCAATAAAAACTAGGGTTGTCCCGATACCGATACTAGTATCGGTATCGGGACCGATACCAAGCATTTGCCCGAGTACTTGTACTCGGGCAAATGCTCCCGATGCTTCACCCGATACTTGTCCTGTGTCCTCCTCCAGCCCCCCTCCGTTTTGCTGCAGTCTCTCTCCCTCTGTGCCCCCCGCCGTGTTTTCCTTCTCCTCCGTGTCCCCCGCTGTTTCCTTCTCCCTCCGTGTCCCCGCCCGTGTTTTCCTTCTCCTCCGTGTCCCCTGCCGGTGTTTCCTACTCTCCTCCATGTGCCCGCTGTTTCCTTCTCTCCTCCGTGTCCCCCGCTGTTTCCTTCTCTCCTTCGTGTCCCCCGATGTTTCCTCCTCTCCCCTATGCCCCCCCCTGCTGTTTCCTTCTCTCCTCCGTGTCCCCCGCTGTTTCCTTCTCTCCTCCGTGCCCCCCCCCCGCTGTTTCCTTCTCTCCTCCGTGTCCCCGCTGTTTTCTTCTCTCCTCCGTGTCCCCCGTTGTTTCCTTCTCTCCCCTGTGCCCCCCGCTGTTTCCTTCTCTCCCCCGTGTCCCCCTGGAACTGTCAGGATGGAGAGCGGCGGTAGGAGCCGGTAAACCTGGATCCTTACTGTTCCGAAGGGACAGAGTCAGCGATGACTCTGTCCATTCACAGAACTGAAACAATAAACACTAATAGAAACCAAACAAAATTTGACCCGTGTGTACTGCATTTGGTCCGACTTCTATTGAAGGGACATGCCGGAAAAGGGTCTGCTGATCGGCTCCTGAACAATGGAGCCAATGGTAGATAGTACTAAACAGAGTGTTCTGGCGGGGGGGGGGTTGGGGTTTACACTTAAAAAAAACAGCCTCCTTATATACAACTTCCCTGGGTCCAAAATGGCTGCCTAAATCTCGGTAGAGCTAAGTGTCCAATCAGATACAGGCTCCCCCAAGATAGCCGCTGGGATGCCAGTGCCATGGACCTATCAGTCCTTTGCAAAGGTTCCCCTAGAACTAGAGGATGTGATCACATAATCACATTCCTGTTCAACAGAAGATGATCGCTGGATTGACCTCTGTCGAGTGGGAACAACCATAGATGAATTAAAATTTGGCCAGCTTAGGTTTGTGAGACAATGTGGAAATTCTGGGGTTTAAAATTAAAAATTCTATTTAAATAAACTGTATATTCTTAACTCAAAAAAGCCCATTCAAATGGCCTCAGCTTACTCTAAATCTCCGAATTTCTTGGCTGTCTTTTGCTGCTGTGATATAACTTCCTGTTAAAGGGTGGCGAAGTTCGCTCTTGATGGTTCCACTGTATGTAGGAACATAACCACCTTCTCTTGCTCACTCCTGAGATGGACTATGGCAGGGGTGTCCAAACTTTTTTCAAAAAGGGCCAGATTTGACGAAGTGAACATGCGTGAGGGCCGACTATTTTGCCTGACATTCTTTCAACCATTAAAATTCGGTCTAAGTGTGTTTGTCCGAGCTCTAATACACTGCCCAACAAGAATTCTCTTGCCTTTGTGGCTGTGTGTGGTGAAGAGATGAGCTTGGGCGTGTTATTTGATATACTGTATATATCTCTTTTGTGGCCCCAACGAATCCCAGAGCGCTGCTCAAGACTAAAAATTAGCTTGGGTGTGTCATTTGGATATACCGTATTTATCGGCGGATAACACACACAGGCTTACCATTGCCATGAATGCAGCCTTACCATTGCAACCTTACCATTGCGACCAATGCAGCCTCACTTGTGTCTGAATGCAGACTCACATGTGCCATTAATGCAGCCTGATCGAGGCAGAGGGAGGGGGGCGGAAAAAGTGCTGACATATTACTAACAGGAGAATCTCTTGTTTACTCTGTGGCCTCTTTAATACAAAGTCCTGCCTCTTATGATAGACAGAACAGTCGTCCAATGGCATCCCAGGAGACAGGACTTCCAATACAGACGCTGCTGAGTAAACAGGAGATTCTCTTAATGTAATCTGACAGCACACGTCCTGCCCCCTCCCTGTCCCCTCCAAGGCTGCACCAATAAATACGGTATATATCTTTTGTGGCCCTGGGGGCCACAAACAATATATATCCAGATCCCCAGGGGGCCATATTAAATCAACAGGGGGGCCGCATTTGGCCCGTGGGCCGGACTTTGGACATGCCTGGACTATTGACTATGGGATGTGTAGTGTGTATAGAGCAGTGGACATGACCGCAATTCAGAGGCACTGGGTGGTCCAAAAAAACAAAAGTGAGGGGTAAGGAGAGGTTTAGGAGCTTACAGTGAACATTACAGGGATGCAAAAAAATAAATAAAAATCACAGTAATTACCAATTTCATGAAAAATAGCTACATTTTTGGAAAATAGGGATATTGTTTAGTGTCACAAAAGTAATACCCTTTACTTGTTAATTGTTTAAAGTTAATTGTTTAAAGCCTGGTAAAAGGAAGATATCCCACAAGTTTGCATCTTTAGGGCTTGACTTTTATCGCTCCCAACCACTACCCTCTTTAGCTGCAAAGGAAGTGGCTGGGGTGTACACAAGGTGGGGGCAGGAATTATACCCCCATGCAATGCACGCAGTTGCGGTCTGCTAGGGGTTAAAGCAGGCAATGCGGAGGCAATGCAACACCTAATTGCCTGTCAAATGCTCTCTGAAAAGCAATCCGAGCGTAGATCGCTTTTTAGAGACCAACACTAGTATGAACGAGCCCTTAATAAAAGTCATTCTTCATGAATCCATGACTAATATGCATAGGTGTATTTAGGTTTCGTGCTGCCCTAGGCCTGACTAAACTTGCGCGCCCACAAATTTAAATATGACCCACCCCTTCCGGTCAAAGCCACACCCCGTCTTCTTTAAGGCCCGCCCTGTCATATTCATGGGAAGAGGACAGAGGGATGCCGTGGGTGACGGACAGAGGGACGCCGTGGGAGACGGACAGAGGGACGCCGTGGGAGATGGACAGAGGGACGCCGTGGGAGACAGACAGAGGGACGCCGTGAGAGATGGACAGAGGGACGCCGTGGGTGACGGACAGAGGGACGCCGTGTGTGACAGACAGAGAGACGTTGTGGGAGACAGACAGAGGGACACCGTGGGAGACGGAGAGAGGGACGACATGGGAGACGGACAGAGGGACGCCGTGGGAGACGGACAGAGGGATAAGGACAGAGGGATGCTGTGGGAGACGGACAGAGGGAACCGTGGGAGACGGACAGAGGACAGATGCCGCTCGCGGCCTTTTCCCAGGATCGCCGCGAGCAGGATGTTTTAGGCGAGGCCACAGCTTCGTCCTAGTCCTCAGAGCGCTGGTCCTATGGAACACAATTTTTTTTTGTGCCCATGTCTACCTTCCCAGCCAAGACCCCACTTGCCAGGACGCTATTTCTTTTTTTAACAGAAAAGAGTTTTATTAGACAAATCAGCATTACAATACAAATACGGTACAGAAGTTACAGCAACGTAGAAATCAGAGCGTCAGAAGTGTACATCACATCCAGGGGCACAACCCAAGCAATGAAGATCGGGTAGATGTCAAACATATATAAGAAGTATATCTTATCAATAATACTTTGGCCGCCTCAAACAACAGCGTCAAGGGAGGGGGGACAAAAACAACAACCGTCGGGGGAGGGCCAGCTGTCCTGGTCATTCAGTCTGGAGGGGGGTCAGGGGCATCGCGGGTCTCCGTCCAGGCAGACCAGATTTTGTCAAACTTCCCCGGGCATTGTCTATTCTCATAAGTCAACCTGTACAGGGGCAGGACCGAGTCTACCGAGCGCTGCCAAGAAGCACAGGCGGGGGGGTCCTCAGATTTCCATTTCAACAGAATCTCTCGCCTAGCATAAAATAGGGAAAAGGTCAGGCATAGCTTATCGTATCTGTCGCCCTCCACATCCTCCAGATGGCTCAGTAACAGAACTGTCGGATCGACCGGGACAATCGTCCTGCTCACATCAGACAGCCTGGAGGCAACCGCCGTCCAGTACGGTCGGAGCTTCGGACACGACCAGACCATGTGCCAGAACGTCAGGACGCTATTTCTAGTTGCCATGGAGACCGCGATTTGTCGAAACCTGGGTTACAGCGTGGCTACCTCTCTGGTGGTGCGGGTACAGCGTGGCTCCCTCTGTGGTGGCGCGGGTACATCGCGGCTTCCTCTGTGGTGGCGCGGTTACAGCGTGGCTTCCTCTGTGGTGGCGTGGGTACAGCGTGGCTTCCTCTGTGGTGGCGCGGGTACAGCGTGGCTCCCTCTCTGGTGGCACGGGTACAACATGGCTCCCTCTCTGGTGGCGCGGGTACAGCGTGGCTCCCTCTCTGGTGGCGCGGGTACAGTGTGGCTCCCTCTCTGGTGGTGCGGGTACAGCGTGGCTTCCTCTCTGGTGGCGCGGATACATCGTGGCTCCCTCTCTGGTGGCACGGGTACAACATGGCTCCCTCTCTGGTGGCGCGGGTACAGCGTGGCTCCTTCTCTGGTGGCACGGGTACAGCGTGGCTCCCTCTCTAGTGGCGCGGGTTACAGCGCAGCTTTCTGGTGGTGCGGGGTACAGTGTGGCTCCCTCTCTGGTTTCTCAAGCACAGTATTCTCTTTTGCGCCTCTTCTAACACCCCCTCCCTCCAGCAGAGTGCTTGCATGCTGGGGGCTGTAGCTTAGTGTCTATAGACACACTGGGGCCAGAGACTTAATTTCCCATGATGCCCCCCCAGAGTCTTGTGATTAGCCCTCTGCCTTGTCGGCCTAGACCAGAATACATCCCTGCTAATATGGCACAACACTCTACTACAAATGTCAGACAAACATACTGTACTTCTAGGTCTGAGGCACGAAGGAACACAGCTTACTTGCAACACATGACACGTCCAAATGGATGGGCCTTCAGAAGATCATATAAAATGGTGTCAGATTGGTTTACAGGAAACCGCTCCAGTGATTGAGTCATTTTCCCGGGACATTCCTGGAGAGATGAAAGTCAATGATCAGCCCATGTTTCCAAAACACCAGAGGATCACTTGCAGTTGTAGGAAATCTATCATAGGAACGGGTGTATAAATATCTTCTGGTGACCCTTCTATCCCACATGTGCAGAGAGATAATTGACCTTGTTTTAGCAACTTAAAACCCAGTTCCATCTTCATTAAAAAAGCAATGCCCTGCGGGATTTAGAATCAATAAAGCAGCTCTAGCTGCTGTCCTCACTTCTTCTCTGATGCTGCCATAGACTCACCGCTTATCCATCCAGAGACAGTCCTCTTGCATGTCAAATGATTCCTAGCTCATCTCTCTTTCACTCTGCTCTATCCTCCATTCAACATCCTCCTTGTAGTGCAGCAAATACCTGATGCCTTGTTGTGCTGCTTCTCCCTGTCTTAGTTTGGATTCTGCTGTACAGGGACTGCATTAGGGTTGATAAATCAAATTCAGTCACTAACACTGCTTGCATTTAGAAAATATTTAAAGCATAACTTCACCCTAGCTATATTACTCTCCCAATTGTATCAGCAATAGGAATGGCGTGCACCAAGATACAAAATAATCTTCCTTTAATAAAATAGTGTGCAGGAATAAATTCTATTCTGACATGTTCCATGTTAGGCACAGCACTTTCTCAAGGAGAAAACAATGTGCCTAGCTCGAAACATGTTAGTACGGAATTCGTTCCTGCTAGTGTGCTACTAGAAGTGAAAGTAGGTGAAAACATTTTTCTGGCCAGAAATAAACCTGAGTCACTGAATTCAGTCAGGGTTATTAGAGGTCAGGCCTGGATCATTCATCCTGGCAGTTCTCTGGTCCCTCCCCTGGTATTTAGAAGGTTGGAAAACGTTCTTGAACTAGAGGGTGGGGGTGAGGAGGGATTGCTCTGAATATTTATGTGACCTCAGCCAATCCCCAGTGATGGGCTAGAAGGGGACTGAGAAAATCCCATGAATAAACATGGGCCATGACAGCAAAAGAGAGTCAGGAGGAAGATGGAGATGGAGTGCTGAGGAGAGGCTGTCTGTGGCCCTTGAGGGAACCCCTTGCCGTGGAGGAGTTTTACCCAGGGTTGGAGGCTCGGGATAGCTGGCCTAGAAGGATCCCACAACAGGAGGCAGTTGGAGGAGAACCTTCAGGAGTGGCAGTGGAACAGAACAAAGACAGACAGTAAGTGGGCTTAGTCTTCATCTTTGACCTGGAGAATCTCCATGGAAGTTTTCCAGTCGGGCAGCACCTCTGGAAGTGTTCTAGTCGGGCAGCACTGGGGATGTGTCCAGTCGGACAGCACTGGGTAAGTATTCCAGTCGGGCAGCACTGGGTAAGTGTTCCAGTCGGGCAGCACAGGGTAAGTGTTCCAGTCGGACAGCACTGGGTAAGTGTTCCAGTCCGGCAGCACAGGGTAAGTGTTCCAGTCGGGCAGCACTTGGGAAATGTTCCAGTCGGGCAGCTCTAGGTAAGTGTTCCAGTCGGGCAACACTTGGGAAGTGTTCCAGTCGGGCAGCACTGGAGAAGTGTTCCAGTTAGTGTTGCCACCTTTTCTTCAAGTCAAACCCGAACACTTAAGCGGCCCACGGCAATTTTTTTTATAGTATAACCTATACATATATTTTGCTATTAAACACCATTTCTGATCATATGAAGGTAATACCAAGAGTTCCCCTTTACATCAGAGCCCTCAGAGTTCCCCTTTTATATATGAATCCACAGAGTTCCCTTTTACATCTGAACTCGCAGAGTTCCCTTTCACTGTAAGGGGGGACTCTGAAGACTCTGATGTAAGAGGGGACTCTGGGGGCTCTAACATAAGGGATGCTCTGGAAACCATGATCTAAGGGGGAACACTGGAAACTCTGATATACAGGAGGACTCTGATGTAGGGGGGGAACACTGTGGTCTCTGGTGTAAAGGGGAACTCTGATGTAAGGGGGAAAGGTGTGGCCTCTGGTGTAAAGGAGAAATCCGATGTAAGGGGTGCTCTGAGAACCCTGATTCACCTTTGTGTACTCAATCACAGGCAGGAGAGAAAAGGGAGGGGGGAGACATTCACAGACAGGGATGGATGTGAGCTCACTCACCCCCTGGCAGTTAGCACCTCTCATCCAGATGTAACTGAGGCTGCTGGACTTTAAATTTCCAGCCCCAACTTTCCTTTTCTGAGGCACAGCCCTGAGGATTGAAGTGTGGGCAGACACAGAGGGGACGGGGTGGGGGCAAAGAGTGTAGATTAAGCCCTCTCTCAGGCAGTGTGAAAGAGACAACTGCAGCCATAAACCCCTCTGGCAAGCCATAGTCCAGGCTAAATAATGTGTCCGGGTTTCAGGCTTTCTGAAACCCGAACACAGGATTCCAAACCCGAACTGTCCGGGTGAATCCTGGACAGGTGGCAACCCTAGTTCCAGTCGGGCAGCACTGGGGAAGGGTTCCGCTCGGGCAGGGCTGGGGAAGTAAGTGTCAGTCAGAAGGACTAGGGAGGCATGCTGCCAGGTGGGCTGGTATCTCCTGTAGTAGTAAAACTGGGCTCCGTATCTATAAAGAAGCAGAGGGAGATGCTGTTCACTCCATTTTATGCTACTCTGTCCATTAAAGAGGTTGTATACCTTCCTTTATGATTTGTACCTATAGGTAAGCCTAGAATGAAGCCCTGTACACACGGACCAGAATCTCGTCAGGAAATCTCTTGCTGCCCGAGTGTACAGACTCTCCTTTCATAAGACCCATGGTTCTCTTGAAAGGCAAGAACGCGGTGACGTCATCGCGCACGACGAGCATGCGCTCGTCACATTCGATGCCGTCGCTGCCATCTTGCTACACCCTACCTATGCCTAGGAAGCTACCAGTGTCTAAGTCATTTCGAGCATGCGCAGGTTTCCACGGCGACCAAGTAAGTATACACACTCTTGGGTTTCTCGGCAGGAAAACTGCAGAGAATCTCACGACGAGAAAATAGAGAACATGTTCTCTATTTTTCTTGTCTAGATTCTGGGCAATTTTCTTGTTGAGAAACCTGAAAGCCTCATACACACGCTCGGTATACTCGGCAAGAAAGCTCTGCCAGCAGTTTTCTTGCTGGTTCTTGCCGAGTAAACCGAGCGTGTTTACGAGGCTTAAGGCTTACCTATAGGTACTGTAAATAGATGTCATTGGTGCATGCGCTCTGAAGGAACCACCTGTGCTGTTTCTTCAGGAGTGTGCTTTGTGACCAGAGTGACGGATGGTCAGTACCTGGCATGGGAGGCGATCACCCTGGTAGTGAGGTGAGTGAGTGAGCTTGTGGGCAGGGTCTACTGTGCCCATGCATGTAGGGTAACATTACAGAGCGTAATTTATTAATGCCCGGGACAAGGCAGAGATTGCAGTCATGTGAAAAATCAGAACCTTAAGACAGTCCCTTAGAGATGACCCTTCTCTGTATGCAGTAATAAAGTGCAGAGTTCCTCTGAAAAGTGATTTGTCCAATGTCACTATACACTGTTCTTGTATGTTGACATTTGGAGGGATGCGCCGAACCTGCGCCCACTCCACCAGTCCTGCGTACCTCTGTTACCTCACTCCCAGTTACAGCATGGGGTCTCCCTGAACACATAGCATGGAACTCATGCATGCTCATTAACTTTTTCACTTCCCTACATCATGGCCAGACCTCATGTTTCCGAAATGAGGGTTGAGATCCATTTGCTACCGGATATGGACCAATGGGGAAAGAGCCAGAGCACCGACCTCCTCTCTATGGGAGGACCTGCCACCCATACCAGGACCCACGCCTCTCAACTGGTTGCTTTTGGCTTGTTCCTGTACTTGGTTACAAATAGCAACTACACTTAACAAGTTAACCTTGTGTAGAATTGTTGCTTTATACCCCGTGTGTTATTTACAGGCCCAGGTTCTTCAGAACCACAGAACCAACATGTACCTCTTTAGAGTAGCTTCAGACCAGGCTTAGAACAGTCACTGTAACTTTACTGTAGAAAGACATCATAGCAATACAACATGAATAACGTTTTATTCCTAAACCTAACTAGAGTAGTGTAGTGGCCCAGGCATACCTCCATGAGGTTAGAGTCCATCTAGACATTGTTCATGACTTGAATGCTGTCCATGACTCCCGGTATCCTCAGAACCATCCTAGTGCTCACAGGTGGGTCTCCATACCCTGGCACAATATACTCCACTCCAACTCCCAGCTTCTGCCTGCAGTCTTGGCGGTCTTCCTCTTTATATAACAGGTGGGTCTGCCAAAAGCCCCAGAACTCAGCTGAACACGTTTAACCCGTTCCCCAGTCTGGACTGGCTACTTTACTAAGTACACACATTTCAACCTGCCTACAAGCTTGACCCCCTCAATCGGTACCCCATACTTTGGGCCTATATCATGGTACAGGAGACCCGGGGACTCAACCTGGAGGTATGGAAGTAAGAGACAGTAAGAAAGAGATTCAGGTAAAATGTTAACGCTCATGAGCAACAGAGATCTGCACTGAGAGAATAGCGGGAAACCGCAATGTCACTGAGAGTAAGGGGACAAGTATGGCTGTGCTAGTGAGCGAGACACAGGCCCTGCATTGTCCCTTTGGAATTTCCACATTTGTGAGGAGAAGGTGTACAGTGACATGGCAAAAGTGCTTAACTGCAAAGGGCCAGATTCAGGTAGATGGGAGCATCTTTAATCTGGAGTAACGTTTCTCATTTACGTTACTCTGGCGAAATTTTAGGAGCAAGTGCTATTATTCATGAAGCACTTGCTCCTAAAGTTGCGGCAGCGTATCAAAAATGAGCCGGCGTAATTCAAATTGGGCGGGTACGGGGCGTGTATTATTTAAACTAAGCGCGATCCTGCGGCGAACGTACTGCGCATGCGTCGACTGTCAATGCATCCCAGTGCGCATGCTCCAAATTCTGTCAGTGAACGTCAATGACGTCAAATCCCAATTCATTTTTTTCGACGCGATGACGACGGCTATACTTAACATAGGATACTCCACTAGGGGGCTGCTTTATCTTTACGCCGCGTATCGCTTACGGAAACGTCGGAAAGTCACTGCGTCGCGCCCGAATACGATCGTGAATTGCCGATTCCCGCTGATTAACATATTTTTTCGGCGTTAATCAGCGGGAACGCCCCGGCGCCATTTTTAAATTAAAGTTGCAATGCGATGGCGAAATTCAATTACGCCGCTCACATCGGAACTCCAACCCGGCGTTTCTTGTTTTCTGGTTACAGAAAACAGAAACGCCGGCTTAAAGTGACAGTTAGGCTGGAGTATCACTGATACTCCAGCCTAACTCTACCTGAATCTGGCCCAAAGTGTTTAAGTCTAACAAGTGGAACTGTGCAAGGCGAATAGTTTGTTTGTTAGTAGGGTCCTGTCTTTTTTTTTTCTTTTTTCACCTCAGACTAAACCACGGCAATAGACCCACTCATGGTTTTATTCAATGGTTCTGTCTCTTCTTCGGTTATGCATCATTTGTGGAATTCATTGTATTAATCTATATCGTTTTGGTGTTTGTTTGTTTTTTAAAGAAAAGGTAATACAATTCCCATCTATCTTGCCTTTCCCCCCTTCCCCCCATCCTGTCTTAATGCTGATCTCTGCATGACCACAGCCCATGCTCCCAGGGCATTATTGATCAGGTTCGCAAGGCCCCCCATCAGGCGCTAAATAGGTGTATGCTGTAGGACGCCCATGTTAACAAGGCCCTATATCTCCAAGGAGTTTATCTTTAAAACTTTTTATACTTCAGTGTCTATAACCTTGTGTGCATGGTTTATGACAAAGTGACCCCAGGATGAGGACGACAGAGCTGCAGCCTACACGTAACTGGCAATGGCAGCTCCCTGTCCCTCAGGATCACTTTAAGATCCTGAAAAGGGTGCACACAGCCGGTGTTTCCTGGATAGTTTAGCAGTGTGCGACTCATCTCCCTAGCACAGCTGAATCTCCAGCCTGTGCTCCTGTCAGGAAATCAATGGGCTCCCTAGAACGTCTGGCCAAGGCGCAGGCCTCTCCTCACAGGCTTCATTCATCCCGGGGCTGTGAGGTGAAATGAAGGGAACACTCGAGCCTCTGTGAGACTTCAAAGGGACGAGGTCAGGAGAAAAGGAGACAAGTGAGGTGCGAGTGTACATGGGGCCTGGAAGGCAGCACACGGCCTGCACATTTTATGGTGGTGTCAACAAACGCCAGATTGAAAATATGTTAAATATTATTTAAAGAGCATTAAAAAAAGTCACAGCTCTCCATAGCAAGTCGGGTCATATATACTAGAGTAACAAATATTGCAGAACAAAGCCCCGTTTCTTATTTATTTATATATATATATATATATATATATATATATATATATATATATATATATATATATATATATATATATATATATATACACACACACATATGAAAATGAGATCATACTCACATTTCCACATGTGTTGAGCTCAATCTTCCAGCCTTCTGCCATAGCTTCTTATGATTTTTATTTATTAATTGCCATAGGAAGCTGTGGTTTAAACACTGTTTATTGCTTTATGTTTTGCTGAGGTTGAACTTAAAGCGGATGTCCCCCTGAAAAAAAAAATATTAAAAGCCAGCAGCTACAAATACTGCAGCTGCTGACTTTTAATATTAGGACACTTACCTGTCCTGGAGTCCAGCGGCGTCCGCAGCAGAGGACGAGCGATCGCTCGTCACCCTGCTGCTCCCCCCTCCATCCACGGTGAGGGAACCAGGAAGTGAAGCGCTCCGGCTCCCTACGTCGCATGTGCGAGTCGCGCTGCGCCTGACGATTGGTTCCCGCTGTGTGCTGGGAGCCGAGTGTTCCCAGCACACAACGGGGGACGGACGGGATGTGGAAAAAAAAAACGTCTTTTGCCGAGACGTGTGGCCGGCCGGAAGTGGGTGCAAATACCTGTCTTTAGACAGGTATCTGCACCCCCCTCCCACCTGAAAAGTGTCAAATGTGACACCGGAGGGGGGAGGGTTCTGATCAGCGGATCTTCACTTTAGGGTGGAGCTCCGCTTTAATGGACACCAATCTTTTTTTAAAGTGCATGTAAAGGCGACAATTTTTTATTTAGGATAGAGTGCAGGGGGTTATAACCCACATTCGTTTTTTGTTTGTTTTTTTGCCATCTGTGTCCAATTGGGGAGATTTCTCCTCACTTCCTGTCCCATAGCCAAAAAGTGAAAGGGAATAGAGGAAAATCCTAACTTGTCACCCACAATTTGGGATTTTATTTGACGTTCGGTGATAACGGTAAACATGATAAACATAGAAGGTGGATCTCCCTAATGGAGACAGAAACAGCAATAAAACCTGATAGGTCCCTCTTCTAATCCCTCTCCACTCTTTCCAAATCCTTACATTTAGTTAGTTACATTTTAACCTTATGAAATATAAAATGCAGCTACATGTTTGTTACCAGAATTATTACATTCTCGCTCCTCCCTGAATTCAAAGCTGTTTGGAATCTCCTATTTGTAGAAAACTTTGCATTCCAAGATAACTGCATTTGGCGATCCAGCCTGAGCTGGTATCAGTGATCCAGGGTAACAGATCTAACGGACAGGATCCAGTGAGGGCCACCCGACACATCCATCCCCAGCGGATCCTGCATATCTGAGGAGAATCAGCTCAGGAGCTGCCTTCTGCTTTGCAAAAAGTTAATTGTTTGGAATTTCTAGAGATTTCAATGTGCCCGGGGTAGTATAGGGATGCAGGACACCATCATTCCCAGGAGACCCCATGCATTGGGAAGCAGACATCACAGACAGGGACACCGCAATCTGAAGATTCTCTTTGCTGCTTGGCCCATTCTGAAGAGGAGGAGAAAAGTATTTGCTTGAGCATTGAACTGGGCCCCCGTATCGATGATTAGTCAGGTCAGCTCCAACTGACACCCCCTATCTACCAACAACTAAGTTCTCAGGCTGACCAGAAGAACCTCCCTTTTGAACTAGTAGGTGATCTGGACTCTGAACCAACTGTAGAACACCATCCAAATAATCATGGATTCTAAGCCTCCCAACTGTTTTCTAAGAGGGGCTACATGGAGATTAGGACCCCTCCATAAAAAGGTCATCGGTGAGGTGGAGAGCCCTGGAAGGAAGACACATAAGGTGGAAATGCCCCTCTCCCACTGAAACTCAGTTTTTTTAAACTGAGCAGTGGTGTCCAGCCTATGGTCTACTTTGTAGGAGACACAGAGGAGAATTAGAACCTGTAAATCTCTCAGATGGAGGACCTGAAATAATTTCCCTTTGCAGTCATATAATATTGATGTGCTAAGAAAGAACAAGTGGAATGTGCTACTCAAGCTACCCATTGTTCCCAAAAATGGGCTTGACCATCCGTGCACACAATCGGCCACCCTGGCCCCCACCACATGGTGGGTCTCCCATCAAGAAGATTGCAGCTCAGGTGCGCTACATAAAGTTCTGATGTCTTTAGATAAGAAACGACCCCAAAAGACCACCAGAAGGTGCTCCCCATCTTGTTGGTGCAACCTAAGAAGTGACTCTGCGTGGGAAAGGCTGTACCAAAGCGGACTCAGTTGGCAGGTAGGGACTTATCGCAACAACGGTGGTGTAGCTCTTGAGGACAAAAAGGAGAATGGGAAAAGTCTCTCTTTACTTTCTTTTTATAGATTGTGGAGATGGGGCAGAGCTATATTATATGTATGCTGTCATGTTCTCTCTTTACTTCCTTTTATAGATTTAAACTGGTCATGTGAGTGGAGAGGGGGCAGAGCTATATCATATGTATGCTAAAAAAAGAAAAGAGAAAAGAGAATGGAGGGCGCACCGACCTAGTGTGATACTGTAACACGATTTTTATTAAAATACTAAAATCAATGATTATACTCACAAAATTAGTTAAAAACAAGCCTTGAAAGACAGTTCAACAGCGCCAGCAGAACAGGACGGTTGCTTCAGTCCAAAAGTATCTGACCGATATTGAAGCTAGGCTTACGCGTTTCGGGGGCGTACCCCTTTCCTCAGAGCCCCCGGTGGTCTGCACTGCTCCCTCACTGTACAGCTTGTCAGAATATATACACACACAAAGGTAGAAAGAGCATGTGCTGGAAGGTCACAGGTCACCCCGCCCACAGGGAGGACTCTTGGCAAAACTCCCCCCATTTGTGAATTAACCCTTGTATATACAGTCCCTATATCTCAGACTTGGCATAGTCTCAACAATGGGTATCCATCAGTCCAAAGAACCACCAATCTGGAGGGGAAGGGGAAGGAGGATATATGGAGAAATGCCTCCATTGTCAGGTGTTGAAAACTTTGTTGTTAAAGGTGCACATACCTTACATGTCCAGAGGTAGTGCCACATCAGGAAAAAATGTTTTGGCTGGACATATAGTTTAAGCTCACTTCCTGACCAAGTGACATGGCATCATAAGCAGGGCTTGACAAATGTGCTTGGAATCTAGGAGCCAGCTAAAAAAGTAACGAGCCAGAAAACGCGCCCCGTCCCGCCGAACTTGCGTGCAGAAGCAAACGCATACGTGAGTAGCGCCCACATATGAAAGCGGTGTTCAAACCACACATGTGAGGTATCGCTGCGATTGGTATAGCGAAAGCAACAATTCTAGCCTTAGACCTCCTCTGTAACTCAAAACATGCAACCTGTCGATTTTTTTTTTAACGTCGCCTATGGAGATTTTAAAGGGTAAAAGTTTGTCGCCATTCAACAAGCGGACGCAATTTTCGGCGTAATATTATCTTTCACAATATAAAATAAATTGGGCTAACTTTACTGTTGTCTTATTTTTTTTATATAAAAAAAAAAGTGTATTTTCCCCCAAAAAAGTGCGCTTGTAAGACCGCTGTGCAAATACGGTGCGACAGAAAGTATTGCAACGACTGTCATTTTATTCTCTAGGGTGTTAGAATAAAAAATATATATAATGTTTGGGGGTTCCAAGTAAAGGGAAGAAGATGGAAACAGGCAGGAAAGCTCCATTAGCATTGCTGGTTGTCTTGTCACACCAACGGCCACCACAAGAGGGCGCCAGATTCCAGAAGGAACCATAGGACTGCAGAAGGCCGCAAAGCCATGGCCTTAATCACCGGCTGGCATGGCCCGAAGCGATTGTGAGGGGGGGTGTGTACGGAGACAGGGTACCCCAGCTGTGCCACCCCAGGCGCCAGGTTGCTAATTCTAGTCGCAATTGTGACCTGGCGCCCGGGGTTTGTCGAGCCCTGATCATAAGTATAGGTAACGATGATCTATCAATCTGATGCATTTGTTAGGTCTTTATTGCTCCCTGTGTCTTCCTGTCTCGGTGACACCCATACGCTTTTTATACTTGCCCTGGTGTTACCTGGACATGAAGTAAAGGGAAAACTCCACAATGAGGACACAGACTTCAATAAAAATAAATATATATATTTTTTTTATTTGGGTTGGAGACGGGCTTTAAAAGGTTCATTATGCTTTTCATCCCCCCAGTACAATGTAGAGCACTGTTCAGACTTTTAAAAGCAGCCCCCCTTTACCATTGCATACCTTTAAGTCCTGCATGGCCAGTCTGCAAAAACCTCTAGGTGGTCGACACTCCCTTCTGCACTGGATAAACGGCAGGACTGGCCCAAACTTACAAGTACTTTCCCTGTGGCTGTTTTTTTCATTTATCTACCTGCTGTTCTCAGCATTTTTGCTAGAAAATTATTTAGAATTCTCATTCCCCAAACATTATATATTTTCTGAAAGCAGAGGCCCTGGAAAATAAAATGGTGGCTGTTACAACTTTTAACTAAACACAATATTTGCAAAGCCATTTATAAAATGACATTTTCTGGAAAAGTGAATTTAGGTGCACAAAAACACAATATAATATCCAATGTTTTTGAAAAATATATAAGATGATGTTGGGTCGAGGAAATGACAAACATGTCAATACTCAACATATTGTCAATGTAGAATCAATTGTAAATGATAACCCTATAGGGCCAGACTCAGATACATTTGCGTATCTTTGTGTGGGCGTAGCGTATCTTCTTTACGCTACGCCGCCGCAACTTAGAGAGGCAAGTGCTGTATTCACAAAGCACTTGCTCCCTAAGTTACGGCGGCGTAGCGTAAATGGGCCGGCGTAAGCCCGACTAATTCAAAGTAGGAAGGAGGTGGGCGTCATGTATTTAAATTAAGCATGACCCCATGCTAATGAATGGCCGCTCGAACTGGGCATGCGCGCGCATGCTCGGAATCACGTTGAAAAAACTCCCTAAGTGACGTTGGCGCGCAATGCCTACGACGTGTGAACATAACCTACACCCAGCCCTATTCCCGTACTACATAAGCGGCGTAAACGACGTAAAATTTGACGGCGTCGTTCCCTGACCCATACCTTTGCATTAGCTGCGCCTCATATAGCAGGGGTAACTTTACGCCGGACGTAAGCCTTACACAAAACGCGTATATGAAGCGGCCAGGCATATCTACGTTCGTGAATCGGCGTATCTTACTCATTTGCATATTTCTAATGGGAACGCCAAATTCGTCCAGCGTAACTGTGCGCCCACGATACGCCGGCGTAGGCAAGTTACGTCGGGCGGAGGAAGGCTATTTTTCGGCGTATCTCGCATTGAGAATCGGCGTAAAGATACGACGGCGCACATTTGAATTTACGGCGGCGTATCTGGAGATACGTCAACGTAAATGCTTGCTGAATCTGGCCCTATGAATGCATTTTCATTTTATATGCAGCCGATGACGTCATCTGTGCATGCTCATTAACTAAGCCCTGTGCCATAACCGTGGCTCCCGAAGGCATTCGTGGGAATGAGTGCCCATGTCGGATGCCAATCAGTACCTCATCATCAGTGCTGCCTACTGGTGCCATCTATTAGTGCCCGTCAGTGCCGCCTGTCAGTGCCCTTCAGTGCCGCCTGTCAGTGCCACCTATCAGTGCCCGTCAGTGCCACCTATCAGTGCCCATCAGTGCCAGCTATCGGTGCCCATCAGTGCTGCATATCTGTGCCGCCTATCAGTGCCCATCAATTCTACATATTAGTGCCTCCCCATCAGTGCCACCTTATCAATACCAACTCATCAGTGCTCATTAGTGTCAACTTATCAGTGCCGTCAGTGAAGGAGAAAAAAGAATTTTATAACAAAAACAAAGAAAAACTTTTTTTTTTTTTTCAGAAATGTGGGTCTTTTTTTTAGTTTGTTTAGCAAAAAATAGAAAACCCCAATGGTGATCAAACACCACCAAAAGAAAGCTCTATTTGTGGGTGAAAAATTATAAAAATGTAATTTTTGTGGAAAATAAATAAATAATTTGTTTGGGTACAGTGTTGTATGACCGAGCAATTGTCGTTGAAAGTGTGACAGCGTTGAAAGTTGAAAAATGTCCTGGGCAGGAAGGGGGGAATTTGTCTTGTATTGAAGTGGTTAATCTCAGGCTTTCCAGCATAGGGGAGAGATCTGGGGACTTTGGCCCCTTTCACACGGGAACGGATCCACTTTCAGCAGTCCGCCAGCTCAGCGGCAGATCTCTCCAGAGATCTCCGCTGAGCCAGCAGATGACAAGTCCCTCTTTGCTCACTGAGCGGGAGGGGCTTGTCCAGCGCCGCTGTCTCCTATGGAGAGATCTGATGAAAACAGACAAGCATGTCCTTTTTTATCAGATCTCACCCGATCCGATCCTGCCATGGTCGGATGGTGACGTATCACCATCCGTCTGATTTTAGCGGATCGGGTCGGATGTTAGCAGACATTTCTCCGCTGACATCCAATGCTCCATAGAGATGAACAGGCTCCAAAACTGACAGGTGGACCTGAACGGTCCGACCGTGTGAAAGGGACCTTACAGACCCCAGATCTTTTCATAAAAAGGACCTGTCATGCCTTATTTATATTACAAGGGATGTTTACAAAGTGTAGCCTATGGAGATTTTTAACTATGGAAGTTTTGCGCCATTACGTGAGTGTGCGCAATTTTAAAATGTAACATTATCTTTCACAGTATACAAAAAATTGGGCTAACTTTAGTGTTTGTTTTTTTTAAATTGCGTTTGAAAAATTGCTGCCCAAATTCCGTGGGACATACAAATTTGCAACGACCACCATTTTATTCCCTAGGGTCTCTGCTAAAAAATATATTTATAATGTTTTGGGGTTCTGAGTATTTTCTATCAAGAAAATGATGTTTTATACATGTAGGAGAGGAGTGCCAGAATAGGCCTGGACTGGAAGTGGTTAAAGGGGGTGGGACCCATAGGCTGGTGCCTACTCTACCTATACGGTAACCCGGCACTGCTTCTCACCACTGTAAAAGTGATTGGGCGGCTTTAGGGCTGCCCGGATCACTTTTATTGAACAGCCATAAGCTTGTTCTAACCACTTGCTGGCAGGACATTTTTCTATGTTTGGGGGTCAGCAAGTGGTTAAACTTTGCCCATGCTCTGTACACTATGCAAGGTATGCTTTTTCTACCTGCTGGCGCTGCTAGAGTAAGGTGACCAGATATTTAAAATGAAATCCGGGGACATATTTTTTCTTTACTAGTAATGGCAACAATCAGCCACTCTCTGCCCGTCGTTGCCCGCCTCACAGCCTCTCAAGTCTTACTCTTCGGGCCCCGGCTACTACTGGATGGGGAGTGGAGGAAGATCACTCCACCAGGGAAGGCAAGGAGATAGGCAGGCGGCTGGCCAGGATTTGAGCCAAGGTGGAAGAACATGCGAGCGAAGCTAAATGGGCATGCGCCCAAAACCGAAGAAATACTCCCTCCGCTCCAACCAGCACATGATCATCAGAAGGAGGCACAGATAATGGAAAAATACAACCCCCCTATGCTAGTAGGCACGGCGGAGCGGGGTGTGAAATTCAATTTTTTTTATTTTAATTCTGCACTGACTGTCTTTGAAATTGCCCCTGCCCCCTATTAAATCCAATCTGGGGACAAAACCAGGGACAGACTTGGTACGGGGACAGTGTCCTCAATCAGGGGACTGTCCCCTGAAACTGGGGATGTCTGGTCACCCTATGCTAGACGTAGGACATCTATGTCTGGTCACCCTATGCTAGACGTAGGACATCCCCAGACATCCCCAGTGGCACATGGGTGCCACTGGGGATGGAGGACGTCTGTCTGCGTAGAGTCATAGAGCATTTTCCAGGAAGCCTGAGAAAAACATTTAGGCCGCGTACACACGAAACACATCTTTTTCCCCGTCGAGTTCCTTGTTCGGCTGTCAAAAAACTTGCCGAGCCAAATTTTCCCATTGCCCGTCGAGAAAATAGAGAACATGCTCCCTTTTTGGCTCGACGAGTTGCTCAACAGTTTTCTCGGCGAAAAGTGTACACACGACCGGTTTCCTCGGCAGAATACGTCTCCCATCAAGTTTCTTGCTGAATTCTGCCGAGGAAACCGGTCGTGTGTACGGGGCCTCAGGTATGCAATGGGAAAGAGATAACTTTAAAAAAATATATATATATAAATCTGAACAGTGCTTTGCAATGTGCTGGGAGTGATGGAAGATACGGGAGATTTTTTTTCGGAAAACATTGAGAAAGGTGAAGTAACCCTTTAACCCTTTCACAGCTTCCTCACACCTTACAGAGCAGTATGTAGCTAAGATTACATAAGGAAAAAGAAATCATGTTTCAAACAGGGCCTAAATCAGTAGCCTAATCCTTAGAGAAAAGTAACTTGAACCCTTGGAGCATGGGCTGCCACTGTAGAGTAGCCGAAATCTACAGCTGTGCCTCTTTTGTGGAGGATAAAAAAGCATTGTGCCGAGATGTGTAGCAACGGATCAACTCTGAATTGAGCCCAACCTGTCGTGTCAGAGTCTTGGTGGAGAATATGTTAATGTTCATCATGTTCTAATTCTCTGACCACGTTCCCCTAATCCTTCATTTATGCACTCTCGGTTGGGCTAAATTAAATACAGCCCCTGACATGGTGTGTCAGAGCCAGACCTCCCCGGCCCCCTCCCGTCCATCCCCTTTTACCCGTGTCACCTCTGCCCCTTAGCACAGTGTGGGGAAGATAATGACTCTGGCAATGCTCCAGACTTGGCCTTGTTGATGAACCAGTAATTGTGCAAGCCGGCCTGATGACTGACCAGCACCGAGGGGACTCGGGAACATTATATAGATCTGATTACAAGGGGCCCTCATCTGCTCCCCCTCGCAATGCCACCATCTGCTTCTAAAGAACGAACGAGAGCTGAAACTAGAGCAGGACCGAGAGAGGGGAAAATATATAAATGTACCACTGAAAGGGCAGACAATGTAAGCACAAGATCTCACATATGTACAAAATAAAGGCCACAGAGTCACTTTGTAGAAAAAGTCAGCCTTGAAAATCCTGCTTGTAGCACAGCTGTACATGTTGGTACACACTGATTGATTGTTTTTGGACAATCAACATCTGCCTTGACACATTCCATGGTGATTGTATTAAGGGGACAGTGAACCTATGTAAATATAAATTCTGGTGTATATCACTGACATTAGGGATAAGCTATGGTTTGGGCCAAACTCAATTTCGCCTGACCCTATAGGCAACTGTCACATGATAGCAGGCCGCTGGCCCAATCAGCTACAATCATGTAATTTTCCACCCACAACCACAGGTTACAAAGGGGTGGCAATAAGGGCGAAATCAATGACCTAATATAGGCACATGGCCATATTTGGACAATGTCATTGACAAAAAATGGCCATGTGGAATATCAAACCTGCAAGTTTACCTCGAAACTTAGCCTTATCCCTACTAAATGTACTTGTTGAAATATTAAAGTGACTGTAAAGTAGGGTGACCAGACAGTCTCTGACTGTCTCCTGTACCATGCCTGCAGTCTCTGACTGTCTCCTGTACCATGCCTGCAGTCTCTGACTGTCTACTGTACCATGCCTGCAGTCTCTGACTGTCTACTGTACCATGCCTGCAGTCTCTGACCGTCTCCTGTACCATGCCTATAGTCACTGCCCCTCACCTGTTGCCTCCCCTTTCCCTCCACCAGCTGTCACCTCTGTACCCATGTCTCCCAATGACCCCTACCCTCCAGCGATCACTACCATTGCCATACCAACTCTCTCACCCCACAATCCCTATCTCACCCCACCCTCAACTACCCTGGCCTCACCCCAACCTCACCCAACTCCCTAACAGCCCCTAGTCCACCCCCAAACAAACCACTCAACCTAGTCTTCCTAGGCGATCGGTATCAGTAATTGGTATCAGCGAGTACTTGGGGGGGGGGGGAAAGGGATCGGTACTCGGTATCAGTGCATCCCTAATAAATAACCCCACCCCTAATCCTAACCTAACCTTAACTCTAACCTCTTAGGCCGCGTACACAATCAGACAGGTCCGATGAAACTTGTCGACTTGATTCTGAGCATGCGCAGGTTTTTGGTCCGATGATTTTGTGTACTAACCATCGAACCTGTCCGACAGACTGTTTTTCAGCCGACAGGTTTCTAAGCATGTTTTAAAACTTTGGTCTGCTGGAAAACGGTCCGATAGGCCGTACACACGATCGAACATGTCCGCTGAAACTGGTCTGCGGACCAGTTTCAGTGGACATGTTCGATCGTGTGTACCCCTCCTTACCCTAAATCAAAAAAACAACAATAAATGAATAACAATAATAATAAAATAAATAAATATAAGCCTATAGAAAAGCTAAACAAGCTGAAAAACCTAGCAACAAATGATGCAGCAGATGACAGTTTTCTCTATTTGTCTAATAAAAAAATAAAAAAACACAAAATCGGGCAAAAAAAAATTGGGGGGGGGGGGGGAGATGCTACGCTCAGGTGTGAATGTAGCCTAAAAATGGCCAGAATGTCGATAGAGGATTTACTGCCCCTTTCCCCAAAGACAGACCAATTCTATACAGGATTTGCCAAACCCTTGGCAAATGAAACTTGAACAGATTCACACATCCCTAGTGTTTCGTCATATATGCATGTAAAAAAATCATTATGCATTTCAGTGTGAATGTTAATATTGACAATCATCCATTCCAGTTTCCTCTACGTGTCTGTGTATATACAACACTGATTAGAAGACCTAAAGAAAAAAAAATGGGGAAAAAAAGCTATATATACAGCAGAAGCAAGATTTTATTTTTATTTTTTTAACACTGAGACTGCATTCACACCCGAGCGCCGTAATGCGTTACGTTTTTCATTGCACGCTTGTCATGTGACAGCATGCATTTTGCAGTTTTCTGAAAAATCCACTACAGTCCATTTAACATGTTTTTTTTATGGTATGCATTTTCAGCCAGTGCTTTTTTGGAAAGGGACGGGGACTTGTTTGCCTGCAGCAGATTTCGCTTTGCATGTAATAGACTTCAGTGGACCCACACCAAAAAGTGTTGAGTTTTTGATACGTTTTTACCTGCGTTTTTCTTTTTTTTTTTTCTTCTCTATAACAAACTGTAAATAGCTGGTTGTTAGGGAGCGGGCCGGCAAAGCCAGATGTTGCATCCTTAACAACAGATGAATCATCAGCTGTCAGCAGGGGTTCCCCCACTGACAGCTGAATGTAAGAAAATAATTGCTGGCAATAAAAAAAAATCAGGAACAAAACAACGTAGGGTCCCCCCAATCTATATCAGGCCCACACCAAACTTTTTTAAGAAATGCCGTGGGGTCCCCCCAAAATCCATACCAGGCCCTTGCATGCAGTGGGGCAATTCAGGAAAGGTAGGGGACAAGCGAGAGCCCCCTCACCTCCTGAACCATACTAGGCCCTCGGCATGGGGGCGTGCTTTGTTGATGGGGTCAAGGACTGTGAGGGTCTGTGGGTAGGGGCTTATAGGCATCTGAAAGCCCCCTATAACAAGGAAGGTCCTAAAGCCTGCTTCCCCCCCAAAAAAAGGTGTAGTATAAAAAATTACAGTAAAAAATTACAGTTTTTGACAAGTCCTTTATTTAAAAAACGAAAATAAAAAAACAATGTCCCCTGATTGCGATCCATCATCAATCACAGTACCCAAAAAAGCTCAGTTGTCTGACAATTCTTAACCACTTCAATACAAGGCACTTTCACCCTCTTTCAGCAAATTTTCAGCTTTCAGCGTTGTCACACTTTGAATGACAATTGCGCGGTCATGCAATGCTGTACCCTAATGTCATTTTTATATTGTTTAAAGACAGATAAAGCTTTCTTTTGGTTGTATTTAATCATCACAGATTTTTTATTTATTTTTTGCTAAACAAATGAAAAAAGACACATTCTGAAAAAAATAAATGTTTCTTTGTATCTGTTTTAAAATTTTGTAAATAAGTACATTTTCTTCTTCACTGCTGTGCACTGATGAGGCAGCACTGACAGGCGCTGATGAGGCAGCACTGATGAGGTAGCACTGATGGTCACTGATAGGCAGCACTGATGGGGAGGCACTAATATGCAGCATTGATGGGCACTTATAGGTGGCACTAATAGGCAGCAATTATGGGCACTGATGGGCAGCACTAATCAGCACTGATAGGTGGCACTAATAAGGAGGCACTGACAGGCAGAACTGATGGGCACTGAAAGGCAGCACTGATTGGCATCACTGGTGATCAATGATAGGCATCACTATTTGGCACTAGCAGGCATTGCTGATGGGGTTGCACTGATAATCATTGCACTGATTATCAGTGCAGATCCCCCCTGTGAGGAAAGCCGCTTAGTCAGGATGAGTAGAGGAATGCTGATAACCGGCACTTCTTATTTACACTCTGATCAGCTGTGATTGGACACAGCTGATCACGTGGTAAAGAGCCTACGTGATAGGCTCTTTACCATGATCGGAGATGCGGAGTGACGGAACAACGCACCGCACTACCAGTAGATGCGCTGTGCGCCCAAAGTGACACGCACGAGCAGCTTGTTCTGAAGGATGTCATATGTCCAGTCAGGACAATTAAGCCACCTATGGCAAAATGACGATGTGCGGGAAGTGGTTAAAGAACTAAGGAGTGGGATCACCCAGTGTTGTCGCCTGGTGGCCTGGCTCCTTTGTTACATCGTCGGCCCAGAAAAAAAGAAAAAGGCATGAACACTGCATGCAAAAATGCATCAAAAATGTGGGTTTAAAAATGCATTAATGCACCTCAAAACGTGCCAGAAAAACACATCATCCACAGCCTCATAGACATGAACCTAGGGCTAATCACAATGTAAACTCAAAGACAAAAGTCACTCAGAGGACATACAGTATAATACTAGTAAAATGAATGTTTCATGAAGATAATCAATGTAAAGATGATACAAACAATTCTAAGTGTTTTGTGTAGAATTTGCTTCTGCTGTATATAACATGTTTGTATAGTGAGCCAAGGTATACTTTAACCTTTTGTGTAGATTGTGATTTTTGTACCCGCAAATGGAAAAAGTTCCACCCTGAAATATTTGCATTTGTGTGGGCTTTATAACGACCTATAGTCACACACTACCATTTCTTTGCCTACACACATTATGTTCCAGGTAAACATTCCACGCTTAATGTAATAGTGTAATGACATTACAGATATGATGATTTTGCTTATTGCACCCTTGTGGTTTACAATGCAGAAAATAAAATCCCCTAATCTTATCAGCTATTCAGGTATTGAGTAACAATGTTGTCATAGCATGGTAATATAACCTGCTTTCAATTTTCTAGAATGTTTTTAGGTGCATTACACTGAAGTCATTAAAGCTGAAATCCAGGAATTCAGCAACTTTTCGAAAAAGTGCAGACATACTATGGGTTAAGTCCAATTAGGTGCATGTTGCCTTATCATTATTACTTTTATGTGGAACTTTTTTATTGCACTACCAAAGGAATCACACCGGCTGTGAAGAAGCACACATAGAAGCTATGTCTGCCCTCTCCTCTGCTCCCTTTCACAGAAGCCTTGGCATTTTGTGAATAAATTCACATAATACCAAGGCTTCTGTGAATGGGAAGAAGGAGGGGAGTAGCGGGCATAGCAGTTCCAGTGACTCTGCTCTTGAAGGAACTGAGATTACAGTGAGCAGCATTGATGCTCCAGATATTATCTTCCTGCACCACAATAAATTATGTGAATAATAGAGATAAGTCTACCAGGTGGCAGGCACCCCATTAGATTTAATAGAAAAGTTTTGTTTTTGTTTTCAAAATCATACCTGCCTAGGTGGATGCATCATCAGTCCGATGCTGCATCTGTCCCCTGCTGGATCTAAGACTGAGAACTGAGTGATCAAAGACCACTGATCGCTTGGTTCTCAGAGCTCTGTGAGCAGAGATCCAGTGCCTGTCAGTCACTGGCTTTTTGCTCTCTTCCCACCGCACTCACTGAAGTACTGAGCTGTGGAGGGTACGGGAGTGGCTGCCTCAGGCTCTCAGCAGCTCCCAACTTGATTGTCGTGATCTTGCCCCAACCTAGACTGGCTCTGCGACATCAGACAACAGCGGGCTACAGCCTGCTGTCTGCTTAAAATGTGTCACAGTAGTGCAGAATGAACGGCACTATTGATTCTTAGAAGTACAGCCAAATGGTATGCCTTTAGTTTTTACAAAGTACCTGAATTCTCAGAGAAGCAAAAGTTGTCTTTAGTCTTTTTTAAATCTTGAGCTTTAAAAAAGAGAAGTATGGTCTCCGTACTAGGCTCTAGAAGGATCCTGACAATATTGTCAGGATGCACCCCCAGCTGGCTCTGCTTCTCTGTTTGCAGCTGAGAGTCAAAGGCAGCTGCGCCCACCCACTTTCCAGCCCGTCACTCCAGTGAATTCTGGAGAAGCAGAGTGGAGAGCAGTAATTGACAGTCACCGCTCTCTGCTCCATGCAGAGAACTGAGTAATCAGCGGTCACGTGATGGCTTAGTCTTTGGTCTTAGTTAGAGCCAATGTGGGACAGTTGTAGGATCACACTAATACTGCAAAATGTGTGTTTGTTTTTTTGGTTAACACATACTTTTCCTGGACATGTTTCTATGGTCAAAATTAGGGTTGTCCCGATACCTCCTTTTTAGGACCGAGTACAAGTACCGATACTTTTTTTCAAGTAGTCGCCGATACCGAATACCGATACTTTTTTTAATTGTGTCCCCAAATGCAGCCGTGTCCCCCACATATTGCAGCCATGTCTCCCACATATGCAGCCATGTCCCCCCACAGATGCAGCCATGTCTCCCCCACACATATTGCAGCCATGTCCCCGACAGATGCAGCCATGCATGTCCTCCACATATTGCAGCCATGTCCCCCACATATTGCAGCCATGTATGTCCCCCACATAGTGCAGCCATGTACAGTATGCCCCCCACATATTGCAGCCATGTATGTCCCCCACATATTGCAGCCATGTATGTCCCCCATATTGCAGCCATGTATGTCCCCCATATTGCAGCCATGTATGTCCCCCATATTGCAGCCATGTATGTCCCCCACATATTGCAGCCATGTATGTGCCCCACATATTGCAGCCATGTATGTGCCCCACATATTGCAGCCATGTATGTCCCCCACATATTGCAGCCATGTATGTCCCCCACATATTGCAGCCATGTATGTCTCCCCCATATTGCAGCCATGTATGTCCCCCCCATATTGCAGCCATGTATGTCCCCCACATATTGCAGCCATGTATGTCCCACATATTGCAGCCATGTATGTCCCCCCCATATTGCAGCCATGTATGTCCCCCCCATATTGCAGCCATGTATGTCCCCCCCATATTGCAGCCATGTATGTCCCCCACATATTGAAGCCATGTATGTCCCCCATATTGCAGCCATGTATGTCCCCCACATATTGCAGCCATGTATGTCCCCCATATTGCAGCCATATATGTCCCCCATACCTGATATGATGCCGCCGCATACCGCCGCGTTATTCCCCCTGCATTACAAGCTTTCGTTTGTATTGTAATGCCTGCCGCGCCATGTATAGACACTCCCCTTCTCGGGATTGGACGGATCCGTCCAATCCCGAGCAAGGGGGAGTGTCTATACACGGATCCGTGCATAGACACTCCCCCTTTCTCGGGATTGGACAGATCTGCGGCTTTGAAGTAGCACAATTTCAAAGCTGCACGGGTGGGAGCCAGGATGTGTAAACAATAAATGCATCCAAGTGCAACATAGGTATTGGTAATTGGTATGGGCGAGTACTTGAAAAAGTATCGGTACTCGAAAATGAGGAGAGTGTGCCAACATTTCTATATTAAGTATCAGTACTTGCTCTTAAAAAAAAAACTGGTATCAGTGCATTCCTAGTCAAAATGTAAAAACATAAAATTATTTCCACATTGGGGTCAATTCACAAAGCTTTATTTTCAGATTGCGAGTGTTATTTTAACGATTTTGCACGTTATTGAAGCTAGTTCAATTCACTAAACGATTTAACGCTTTGAAAAATCATCAAATAACGTTTCCCTACACAGAACCGATATTTTAAGGTGTGGATCCGTATTAAAGAGTCAAATCGTTATTTTAAAGATTCAAAACGTTATTTTAAAGAGTCAAATCGTTAAATATGTACAGAAGTGCAATTCACAAAGATTTTTTTGACAGTTATCAATCGTTAAGCAATCGTTAAATAGCACCTCCCTCAGGGTGGCGTTATGACATTTCCCAGGCGATATTTTGTTGTTAGAGGAAGCTTTTGGCGATTTTTGTAGTGTAGTGTAGTGTTGGGCAAGATAGAACCATGCTCTATTTGAACTTAAAATTATCCAGAGGCAAAGAAGAACACGTTAGAATGTTGTTCAGATTTATAAACGTGTATTCCCTTCACATACTATTTTGGATGACTTTTCTGAAACCCAGGTGATAGCTAAATTCCGATTATCATCTCCCATGATTTATTCTCTGTATGAGGAAATACACATGGCTTTAGAAAAGCACACACTAGAAGTTTTGCACATCACATGCTCAATCTCCATGTGTATTGCTTGTCTCTCTCTCTCTCTCTGTATCTGCTCTTTTCCACATGCAGCTGTTCTCCTCCCCTTCTGCTCCCAGAATGCATCTCTCCAGCATTATTTAACGATCTTAAGAGTTATTTTAACGTCCCAAATGTTAATAATAACGTCTGAGTAGTTAGCATAACGATTGGATAAAGAGTCAGTTGAAAACCATAACGACTATGTTAAATAACGATTATAGCTTTTGTGAATACCATGTTTGCTAGCGTTAAATAAGGAGCGTTAACAACTGAAGAAATCCAATAACGTTTCTCTTTGTGAATTGACCCCATTGTATTTTAATTATTTCTAGCCTTTACCTATTAATCTGAACAATCTTGAAATTTGTAAACTCACTTTGTGAAGATCCCTACACATTTATTTTCTTTTATTCTGTGACACATAGGGCCAGATTCAGGTAGAGTTATGCCGGCGTATCAGTGATATCAGGCTTTGCGCCGGTGTATCTGTTTTCTGTATTCAGAAAACAAGATACGCCGGTTTGCTGCAAAGATCCGACAGGCGTAATTGTATTACACCGTCGGATCTTAAATGCAGTTTTAAAATGGCCGCCGGGGCGTTCCCGCTGATTTACGTCGAGAATATGTAAATCAGCGAGATACGCCAATTCACGAACGTATGCCCGCCCGACGCAGTCACTTTACGCCGTTTATGTAAGGTTTTTCCCGGTGTAAAGATAAAGCTGCCCGAAGCAGGCGCATCCTATGTTAAGTATGGATGTCGTGACTGCAGGCATTTAGAATTTTTTTAACGTCGTTTCCGTAACTCGTCAGTGAATGGGAATTTACGTCGATTACGATCACGTCGAAAACACCGTCATAATTCAGAGCATGCGCACTGGGATTTTTCTACGGTCGACGCATGCGCAGTATGTTCGGCGTGTGGACGCGCCTGATTTAAATAGGAAACGCCCCCTACCCGCCTATTTGGACTTAGGCCGCCAAATTTACGCTACGCCGCCGCAACTTAACACGCAAGTGCTTTGTGAATACAGCACTTGCGTGTAAAGTTGCGGCGGCGTAACGTAAATAAGAAAAGTTAAGCCGCCGTAACTTTAGGCCGCCCTACCTGAATCTGGCACATAGTCACTATGCCCTGTGAGTAGGCATTGCTGTGTCACACATTTCGCAGATCCTGCCATCTGATCTACAGAGGAGAGGTTTCAGGAGGTGGTGGGATTTACTGCTTGCAGACAGCAAGGTACCATGGGACATGTAGTCCTTAGAAGCTGCAAAGCATGCAGGGAATCCAGGAAGTTTTGGAAAGAGAGGGCCAGCAGACAGGCAGAACTCACAACCTTTAAGAAGATTTTTTAATTAAGGTTATATTGGATTGTCAATTGTTTATATTATTATTTTACTGCGCAAATACCAGTTAAAGTAGCGCAGTACTAAATAGCAGTAAATGGCCTGGACATGAAGAGGATAAAACATTTCCGAGCTCTAGTAGTTAAGAAATAACTTCATGCAAAACAGATTACAGGGTCATTAAGTAGGGAATGTGTTTGGACAATAAGTAATCATAAACAATAAGGAAATCATAGACTCGACCATTACCTGTGCCGCAATGAAATGGAAAATAACAACATATTGAACATAAATGATGAGAACATAGCAGGTCTCCTTAAATCCTCTCTTATTCAATGAGCCATCACCAAGCTTCATTCTGGTGTGGCAGCTTGAATTTCATTTCCTGTTCAGGTTCATGTTTGGATTCATTTGAGCCATGCTCCCTTCTACAATCTGTTTGAACGGTGGAAATAGTTGAAATAAGCAAGTGATTATTTGATTGTAAAGGAAGAAACCCGAGCAAAGGGCCAATGTATGTAAAATCAACAAGCGCTTAGGGCTGAAAAGACACAGGGTAAAAATATTTCATGTCTTGCCTTTCATCAATGGCTGTTGTGTGAGGAAAGGGCAGACATAACTAAGAATGTGCCATTTGTTCGAGACGACATAGAAACGACTTAACAATGTGAAGTTAAACAAAATACTATAAAATAGAATATTTAGATAGAATCAAAAGAAATTGTTCAGGCCAACTCCTGGACTACACTGCAAATTAAGGTCAACTTTGGGCACAAAGGCTTGCATTTAAAGGGTTAAAAAACATGCTATAATGCTAAACAAATCCAATTGTACACATTTGTATTTATTCTCTTCCCATACCTGTAGGCCAGGGGTGTCAAACTCAATTTCATCATTGTCCACATCAGCATTATGGTTGCCCTCAAAGGGTTGTATCTGTAATATTAGATGTCCAGAGCACCCCACCCCCCTTACATCAGATGTCAAGCGTCTGCCACTCTCCCTTACATCACAGTGCCTTTACCTTGTGCTGCTGCCAAATAGAAGCTGGGGGCAAAGCTGGGAAGCAGAAAATGCAAAGTCTGGAGGAGGACAACAAGACTCACCTGACGGAATCTGCTGAATTGTTGAGACCAGGGGAGTTGGAGACAAGGAGGTGCTATGGCTACACAGAGATATGCAGGATCTGTAGGAGGCGTTCTGCCCACCTCTATGCAGCCAACTGCTGAGATGGGGGAGGGGCAGAGGAGGAGTTCTGTCCTCTTCTCTGATGCCTACTATTAAGACAAGGTAAAACAGAGATGAGGGAGGTACCACAGCTGCCCATTAGAGGTGTGAGGGCTTCACCGAGAGGCTGAGCCGGTGACGGGTCATATTCGGCTCCCTATCGCACAATGCTCTGGAAGTGCCATAGCGGCCAACTGTGCATGCGCGATCTGTTCCAAACGCAATTGTGATGCGTTCCAATGGATTTACGACAGTACACACCAGCGAAGCCGTCATTCTGGGCGACGTGGACTTAGGGGAAAGTGGCCAGTCGGCCTCACGTCCTCGTTTCGCTCGGCCTCCTGGCTCTTTTTTTAACATCCTCCAATCCAGAACGAGGTTTCGCTGGTGTGCACTGTCGTTAATCCATTGGAACGCATCGCAGATGCGTTTGGAACGCATCGCGCATTCGCAGTTGGCCGCCACAGCACTTCCACAGCATTCTGTGATGGGGAGCAGAGTATCGCAGTACACCGGGTTTCGGTCCATGCATTAGGGCAGATCCTGACCCCATTGTCGCAATCTTGACTAAGCCTGGACTGGCTATGTAACAGCAGCAGGCAGTCGACTTCCGCCCGCTGTCTGCTGAAAACAGGTCACAGGAGGGCATAACAAACTGCACTTCTGTGATCCATAGAGGAGTACAGCCAAAGTAGCTTTATCTGAACTTATCCTAATGCTTGATTACTGCACAGATTTGGAAAAAAATACAGAAACGGACACCAAGAGTAAATGAAGAGTATGCATGCCTTTTGTATTTAGACCAGTTATTCTCAACCAGGGTTCCTCCAGGGGATTCTTTCAGATGTGGTTGATTAAACTCCCATTTGATGGTGTTTACATGGCTCCTAAACCAATGCTACTTGGCAAAACCAACTGCGGGCCACAAATTATATTTGTAGTTGTCTTTAAGGGGTGCATTCTTCCTACTAGTGACCAATATAAGGGGCATTCCTCCCACTGACCACCAATATAAGGGACATTCATCCTACTTACCACCAATGTAAGGAATTGTTTTTTTTGTAAGAGTTTCCCAAGACCTAAAAAAAATGTTTATGACTTCCTCTGGGTTAAAATAGTTGAAAATGGCTTGTTCAAAAATATTTCTTAGCCTAGATTTCTTCTTTGATCAAATACAACTTTTTATTGGACAATGGAAGAGCAGCAGCATACCGATGAGGTCATTATTCTGGTGGGCATGTTCACTGACAGCAATACAGCTCTGACTAGCTCTGTATCTCTTTGGCCCCTTTTCACACTGGGGCGGGAGCAGCGTCGGCGGGAAAGAACCGCTATTTTTAGCAGCGCTTTACCGCTAATTGATTTCAATGGGCAGGAGCAGTGGAGGAGCGGTATACACACTGCTCCTTCACCGCTTCATAGATGCGGCTAGCAAGACTTTTTTAACTGTCCTGTTAACGCACCTCTTTGGGCTTTCACACTGGAGACACGGCAGCGACTGTTTCAGGTCGGTTTGTAGGCGCTATTTTTAGCGTAATGGCGCCTGCAAAACGACCCAGTGTGAAAGGAGTCTTTGGGTCTTCTGGTTGGTGAGTGAGCAATCATAACTGTGTAGTGCTCACATCTGAAAGGGCCCACTGATTTGCCAGAAGTTCCTTGCCCAGATAAGTGCGACGGCAGCCAGGCACACAGCAACAGTCACTCTTTCTGGCTCCATGAACAGTCTAGAGCAGGGGCGGACTGACCATTGAGGAACGCGGGCACTGCCCGAGGGCCCCATGCCACTAGGGGGCCCCATCAGGGTTGCCAGGCTCATTAAAACCAGGGACAGTATGTAAAAATCTGTGTTTTTATTACATCTGTCTCTGATATGTCCAAAACCTACATGCTTTTGATGTGAAAATCCTGAGATTTTAGCTGCCCCGCCTCTGTACTCCCACCTGTCTTGGTGGCCATCTGTAAGCCCGGGGGCCCCATAATCTTCTATTGGCCGGGGGCCCCATGAGTTGTCAGTCCGCCCCTGGTCTAGAGGTTGCCTTTTTACTCTATTAGCACTGAATAGTAACGGAAGAACACTTTTCAATTGGTCAGTTTTGCTTGCAACAGTCCCTCTGGTAAGGGCCTGGGAAATGGACAGTCCAAAGCAATCACAAGCTGCTCCGCTGTGTACAGGGGAGCCCAAAATAACAAAATGTACCTAACCTTTCTAGTAACCTACCTAGGAGGGTGCTAAATCTGTATAGTCCTCCTCCTCTGGACAACATGCAAGTGCAAAAGGATTCAAAGGGCTGCACACTTGAAAGCTGCATCCACTTTATTGCTAACCTTCCAAACGCCATATACAGCAAACATAGACACCGTGGGAGCAATGAGGCCCATAATGCATATTGCCATCAAACTTGGACCCTTTGCAAGCAGCTTTAACCACTTCCTGCCCGCTGGACGTCATATGACATCCTGGACTTTGAGTGGAGATATCTGAAAGATGGGTGCAGCCCATCAACCACTTGATCAGCCCATCATCCACTGTTCAGCCACTTGATTGTTTTAAAAGTCGTCAGGATGGTACATCCTCCCTCAATCCGCTGCCATTCTCCGGTGAGCCGGAGAATGAATTGACTGGCTGTGACCATTAACCATAGAGCTGGCCAAGGACCAGATGGTCCCCGGCCATCTCTTTGGCCTTAAGAGGCCGGGTGCGACATTATGACCTCACTTTCCGCCCTGGCAGATGTAAAGAATGCCGTGTCTTAAAGTCGATGTAAACCCCCAATTTTTTTATTTTTTTGATGTCACAATGTAGAGTATAATATTTCCTATCATCTGTGCCCATTCTTGCCACACAGAGTTAATCCAGCTCTGAGCAATCCTCTTTTATGTTCAGTGAAAATGAACAGCCTTCCAGATAAAACCCTGCCTAGATAAAAAGTCAGTTTTCTCTCTTCGTGCTTTGAGTGAGAGGTTATTTACATATCTAGCTAGGACATGTTTATTATATGTTATGTTTTGTTTATCATAACATGAGGTGATATAACATCATAACACATCCTAGTAATATACAATGAACTTTGGATCACCTCTTGTTATGATAAACATGTCCAAGCTAGATTTGTAAATAACATGTCACTGAAAGCAATAACAGAGAAACGGACTTTATAATTTGGCAAGTTTTTATCTGGAATTCTGTTATTTGCACTGAAATTTAAAAGAGGATTACTCAGCGCTGGATTAACTCTGTGTGGCAAGACTGGGCACAGATGATAGGAAATCTTATACTCTACATTGTGACATAAAAAAAAAAGGAATAAAAGTAAAAAGGGAAATTGTAAATAATTAAATCTGAGCTATGTAACTGCTTTGGTAATTTGTTGGCTTTTTTAAGGCTTGTTGTGTTTTTTTTAATATATATATATATATTCTTGTTATAATGTGTTATGATTTTTAGAAAACAATAAAAGAAAATGGAATAAATAAACATCTTAAAAAAATAAATAAAAAACAATAAAAAGAAAATGAACAATAAGATATTGTTTTTAAAAGCATCCCCACCCCTGCGTGCTCGCACGCAAAAGTGAACGCATACGTACGTCACGCCCGCAAATGTAAATGTTCAAACCACATATGTGAGGTGTTGCTGTGAACGTTAGAGCAAGACCAAGAATTCTAGCCTAGGACCCCCTCTGTAACTCTAAACAGGTAACCTGTAAAAAAATGTAAAGTGTCTCCTATGGAGATTTTTAAGTACCGAAGTTTGGCGCTATTCCACGAGTGTGCACAGTTTTTAAAAGTATGACATGTTGGGCATCTATTTTTCAGCTTAACATCATCTTTCACATTATAAAAAAAATTGGGCTAACTAGTTTTGTTTGTTTTTTTAATTCAGGAAATCGTTTTGTTTCCAAAAAAAAAAAAACACGTTTGAAAGGTTGCCTGCCATTTTATTCCCTAGAGTCCCTGCTAAAAAAAAAAAAAAAAACATATGTAATGTTTGGGGTTTCTGAGTAATTTTCTAGCAAAAAAATATGATTTTTACATGTAGGAGAGAAGTGCCAGAATTGGCATAGGCTGGAAAAATAATTTGGCGGTGTGCTTTAGTGCGCGTGTATTGCTCTCAGGCTGCCTCTGCCAATTGGCGCATACAAGAGTGCGCACCGATAGGTCACCAAAAAGCTGGGCCAACAACCAAGAGACCAGGTGAAACAACATTAAAATAAAGCTTTCAAACGTACAGGAGCGCCATATAATGTACATCTGGTTTTCAGCTGCTGAAAGTGTTAAAATAAATTAGGATTTAATGTCACTTTAAATTATGTTCTAGCATGAAGAGACTTTGCTCTCACCAAGGAATATTTGTGTCATCCAAGAAGTAGTAACACAGTTGATGTTTATTGTGTCTAGTCTTTTATTCCTCCCTAGTAGGCCACTATCCTGTCTAATTGGAGTCGGAAAGAGGTGAGGTTCCGTAGTATCAACGTCATAAATTTACTAACTTTGTAAAATAACTATGGAAGTATTTCTCTCCCTGGTTGTTTTATGAAACCTGCTAAAGATAATTGTTTCCGTATCATGACTAGGGTAGATAAGAGCTCACCTGCAAACCTTTTACCTGTGCCAACCCCCCTTCTTTGGCCCGCCCCCACTACCTTAAAAGAAAAAACACCAGAGACATACGTGGAGTTAAAATGGCCGCAAAACGGCCTTTATTAAAACATACAATTTATTTCATATAACCGTAACATAAACATCCTAACCTATCAGCTCAAGATTTTGAGGTCCCTGACGGTGCCACCTTGCCCAATTTTCTATATTGTGTCTGAGGCACCAGATAGCTGATCTGCGACCCCAGCCGCAAACACCGGTTCGGAGCCTAAACCAGCTAACCTCAGACACCCCGGTCTTAAACTATCTGTATTTTACCGAACAAACTCGAGGACTCCATACCTCAGATGGATCCCCACCGTTTTCCCAATGACCGTAAAGAGACCTCCGTCAAGGACCCCAACCGCCCAAAACTCAACATCACCCCGTGGAAAAAAAAACCTACAGCAGGGTGGGTGGGAGGGATGATTCACCCTCAATTCCTATCTAGCAAGTGTGCCTGGACCATCCCTTCTGGACTCTATAACTCCTGGACCCTCCCCGTCACACCCTCTTCTAAACCAATCAGGTACGACCTAAACTGACCATATTAATTTTAAAATCTTAACCCCTTAACCGCCCAGTTTCCCTTCTCACCCTGTCATGTCTGCCCTCCACTAATTCCGTTCCTCCCTTTGCTCTGGGCATTTCTTCACATATCGTTAATTGTAAGTCCGCGTTCAGACCCCATTTACACTACTGCATTGAAGTTAGGGTTACCACCTTTTCTTCAAGCCAAACCCGAACACTTTATCGGCACAGGGCACCTTTTTGTTTCCATAGTATACACTACAGGATTATAAAAAAGACCCAGGACCAGTGGCGGTGCGTCGATAGTGGGCACAGAAGCGCCGCCCCCTCTTCCCTACACCACCACTGAAGTCAAAAATACATAGATTCATGCATTGCATGAATCTATGTGTTGTCGCCGGTGCGGCTGCCGCTGCCGCCCACTATTCAGATGGCCGGCCCCCTGGTGAGCGCTGGCCATCTGAATAACAGCAGTTGGTTGGCTTTGGAAGTGTCTATCAGAGCCAGCGGCTGTAATCGGCTTCCAAATAGTTAACCAGGGGACACACAGGGTGTGCGTTTCCTGATTAACACTGACACGTGTCTCAGCCAATCAGGTTCACCGGGTCTGGTTACCGGTAACCTGATTGGATCAAGCAGCATCGAGGGCGGAAGAAGACATCGAGGGACATTGGAGGGAAGATGGCTGACCCGAGAAAGGTAAGTGCCGGGCGGGGGGAATTCTGGTATTATTTGAGGAGCAATCTGGCAGCATTTTACAGGACAAACTGGCGGTTTTTGAGGGGGAAAACTGATGGGCACAGTGGCGACAATTGATCGCATGGCGACAGTGACGATGCGTTTGGACCGCATCGCACATGCGCAGTTGTCCGCTACGGCACTTCCGTAGCGTTGTGTGATGGGGAGCCGAATATGACACGTCACAGGCAATCAAGGGGCTTGTCTCAGCTGCGCTCGCTCGGACTTCTGGCTCTTTTTTTAACATCTTCCAATCCACGGGGATGTTAAGGAAAGAGCCTGGATGCCGAACGAGGTTTCGCTGGTGTGCAGTGTCGTAAATGCATTGGAACGCATCGCGCACGCACAGTTTGCCGCCACAGCACTTCCGCAGCAGTCTGTGATGGGGAGCGGAGTATGACGGTGCACCTGCACTCCCCATTGACTGTTCTCCAGACTTGGACCAACTGATTTGTTCCAAATTCCCTGATTTGGACCAAAGTCCCTCTGTCCCTCTTTCCTCCTCATTTGTCCCTCATTTTAGTCCAATCTCTATAGTTGTATATAAAATGCTCAATTTAATTTTCAAAGAGTGTTTCCCAGCGCTAAACCTTTCAACCAATTTCTAAGCGGCTGTATCTGTAAATTTCAAAAGCCAATATAAAGGAATAGTAGTGGTAAAAAATAATCATTTGTAGGTTTAATCCATCATCTTCTTTGTAAAATGTTTATTTATTTAATGGGGGGGGGGTCCTACATACTTTTGCTAATAGGTGTCCCTAATTTCTATCTCAAATAGTTGGGAGGTATGGAAAAATGTAGAAATAAAAAAAATCCTAAAATACTGAATACACACACCAAATAAAGAACATCAAGTACAGCACTAAATGTATATACAGTTTATAGTCCATACAAGTGCATAAGCAGAAAAGATCTCTGCAAACTTTTTTGAACTGTGCCAAAAAAAATCTAGGCAGGCAAACAGCAAATGATGGACTTGTGTCTTTTTTCAACCTCACCTACTATGTAACTAAAATAACTAGTCATTACTATTTCCTGTGGTCTCCCTGCAGCTTATTGTTTCTCCGATTACCGAATTGTAATGCCTTGTTCTTTCTTTGCAGCCTCAGCTGCACTGGACAGTAAATTAATGGGAAGAGCATAATAACCAGTTTACTATGCTTCAGTTATGAATGAACACAGTGAGTGAGTGTGTGTTCGTTGTGTTCATTTAGAAAAGGAAGGGACCGGTAAATTACATATTTACTAGCCCCTTCCCCCACTCTCCATTCTGAAACATCCCTAAGCAGCCTGGGGGAGAGAAACGGGGGGAAGCCTGCAACACTGCAGGGGGTACAACATGGGGTTAAGCCCAGAGAATAGGGGAATCAGCACCACACACAGTGATCAGGGTGTGCCCAGACACACCCGGCACACCTATGAACATTTTTATCTCCAGGTAAGAAACTTGGCAAAAAATTTACACAAAAGGATTTGCTTCAAGTGGCCTAAACCCATCAATTTAATGGATCCCCAACAGTTACATTCAAAGTGCGTCAATAATGCTAACTGACACAGTTGCTTGTGCTCTCAACCGAACTGTCAAGCCATTAAATGACTGGTGCCATAACTGATCACATGTGCAGCATCATGGCAGCTGCAGATCAAACAGAGGCTAAGATGGCAGCTCCCCTGTCTGTAAAGGAGAGAAGGGTTTAGTTCCATTTTAAGAAAACTGTATACCTTACTAAACAGTGGCGGCTGGTGCTCAATATTTTTGGGGGGGCGCAAAGGAAAAAAAATGCAGTCTCACTGTGCCCAAACACAGCCACTGTTCCATGCCATCAAACGCAGCCACTGTGCCATCAATTGTCACCACTGTGCCATGCCATTAAACGCAGCCACTGTGCCATCAATTGTCACCACTGTGCCCTTTAATGGTCGCGGCTGTGCCAATGGTCGCCACTGTGCCAATTGTCCCCACTGTGCCCTGTAAATTGCTTCCCCCCCGCCCAGCACTTACCTTTACTGGAGTTGGGCATCCACGTCCCACAATGTCTTCTCCCGCCTTCAATGACTGACAGGCGTCTCAGCCAATCAGGTTACCGGTAGCCAGAACCGGCCAACCTGATTGGCTGAGACGCCTGTCATCTTATCCAAGGAGCGTACAGTCTGTGCGCTCTGAGAATAAGCTTCCGGGACCCGAGGGCTGTACTGGGAAAGCCTATCAGCTGGCGTTATTCAGATGGCCGGACATGAGCGCCGACCATTTAAATAACAGCGGCAGCGGCGATAACATAGATTTGTGCAATGCATGAATCTATGTTATTAGACTCAGTGGCGTTGAGAGCCAGAGGGGGCGGCGCTCCAGCGCCCTCTATGGACGAACCGCCACTGTTACTAAACATATTAGTGTGCCAACATATAATAAAGGCTTGCAAATAATAACAATGAATTGAGAAAGTGCATAAAGTGACTGGAATGCAAATGAATGGAAATAAGGGCGACTTCACCACAGCAAAGTCCAAATAAATGCGGATAAAGATGGCTTCACCATAAGGAGACCTTGAAGATGGAAGAACAGCTTGACAGAAGTGCCACCACCAATGGTAGAAAAGGGGGCTTACCCAAATATAAATGACTAGGGAAGGTATATACCGCCCAAGTCACCAAAGGCTTGTATCCATCACCCAGATCTAAACAGCTGGTCCTGGACCCAAACAGCTAATCGGCTTGATGATCCCAAATCACAGTGTTAATGATAACTTCATAGAGGCTCGGTAACCACAAGCAATGCAAGAAATGTTGAAAAGAACTCACATAGTGTTATTTCTGTGTGACTGGTCCTCTGTAATGAGACATCTCTTCCCCGCAACCCTTGGCTGCGGTTGTGGGGGTCTGCAGAGCATCGCGCCTTTCACCGCAGAGAATCGCGTCTCTTCTCTGCAGCGCATCACACCTTTCTCCCAAGGCTGCAGAGCATTGCGTCTTTCCCTGCAGCACATCCCGCCTTTCCTGCAGAGCATCGCGCCTTTCACTGCAGAGCATCAGACCTTACCTGCAGAGCATCACACCTTTCGCTGCAGAGCATCGCACCTTTTTCCTGAAGAGCATTGAGCCCTTTTCCCAGGGCTTCAGAGCATCACCTTTTTCTGCAGAGCACCACGCCTTTCATTGCAGAGCATCATACCTTACCTGCAGAGCATTGTGCCTTTCCCTGCAGAACATTGCACCTTTCATAAAGGGCTGCCGAGTATTGCGCCTTTTCGCTGCAGACCATCGTGCCTTTTGCTGCAGAGCATCACGCCTTTCATTGCAGAGCATCATACATTACCTGCAGAGCATCGCGCCTTTCTTACAGGGCTGCAGAGCATCGCGCCTTTTGGCTGCAGAGCATTGGGCCTTTCTCCCAGAGTTGCAGAGCATCACACCTTTCGCTGCATCATGCCTTTCTCTACAGAGCATCGCACCTGTCACTGTAGAGCAGGGGTCCTCAAACTACGGCCCGCGGGCCACATGCGGCCCGCGGAGGACTTTAAACCGGCCCGCCCGACGCTGAGAGGCAATGCCGGTTACACAGCAATCCCGCTGTGTCACAGAGATCAGTTCTGGCGCGCTGTGAGAAATGTCCCGCCCTCCTCCTCCTAGACTAGCTCGTGTGATAGAGCCAGTGTGCTGTCTGTCACACAAGCTCGTCTAGGAGGAGGAGGGCGGGACATTTCTCACAGCGTGCCATAACTGTTACTACAGTGAGAGCACAGCACAACGTGGGAGTCAGAGCCAGACCGTGACACAGCACAGCGTGTCAGAGCACAGCGTGTCAGAGCACAGTAAGGAGAAGGCTGTGAGAGGGTGACAATGGTGAGTGAGGGGGGGGGGGTCTTGGCTTCCAATGATGATGATGATGATGATTTTGTGATAATGGGAGGGGGGGGGCAGATGGCTTCCAATGATGATGATGATTTTGTGATAATGGGGGGGGGGACACATAGCTTCCAGTGATGATGATGATTTTGTGATAATGGGGGGGGGGGTGGTGGCTTGCAATGATGATGATGATGATGATTTTGTGATAATGGGGGGGGGACGACAGATGGCTTCCAATGATGATGATGATTTTGTGATGATGGGGGGGGTGGCTTGCAATGATGATGATGATGATGATGATAATGGTGTTGTGATAATGGGGGGGGGGGGGACAGATGGCTTGCGATGATGATGATTTTGTGATGATGGGGGGGGGGGGGGTGGTGGCTTGCAATGATGATGATGGTTTTGTGATAATGGGGGGGGGGGGACAGATGGCTTGCGATGATGATGAGTTTGTGATGATGGGGGGAGATGGCTTGCAATGATGCGATGATGATGATGGCGATGGCTTGCGATGATGATGATTTTGTGATGATGGGGGGGGGGGAGAGAGATGGCTTGCGATGATGATGATGATGAATATTTTGTAATGATAGGAGCGTAGATGGCTTGCCATGATGATGATGATGATTTTGTGATGAGGGGGGGGGGGGGGAGATGGCTTGCGATGATGATGATGATTTTGTGATGATGGGGGGGGGGAGATGGCTTGCGATGATGATGATTTTGTGATGGGGGGGGGGGGGTGGCTTGCGATGATGATGATTTTGTGATGATGGGGGGGGAGATGGCTTGCGATGATGATGATTTTGTGATGAGGGGGGGGGAGATGTCTTGCGATGATGATGATTTTGTGATGATGGGGGGGGGGGGAATAGCTTGCGATGATGATGATTTTGTGATGATGGGGGGGGGGGGAATAGCTTGCGATGATGATGATTTTGTGATGAGGGGGGGGAAATTGTTCATAGTTTTTTTATAGTCCGGCCCTCTAACGGTCTGAGTGACAGTGAACCGGCCCCCCGTTTAAAAAGTTTGAGGACCCCTGCTGTAGAGCATCATGCCTTTACTGCAGAGCATTGCGCCTTTCTCCCAGGGCTGCAGAGCATTGCGCTTTTTTTGCCCTTTTTTGCAATTATAATTAAAAGCAAACTAAGTTACGCAAACATTTCAGAGCATCGCGCCCAGGGCTGCAGAGCATCGTGCCTTTCCCTATAGAATATCATGCCCTTCTCCAAGGGCTGCAGAGCATCGTGCCTTTTTGCTGTCGAGCATTGTGCCTTTTTCCAGGGCTGCAGAGCATCACACCTTTTACTGCAGAGCATCGCACCTTTCATTGCAGAGCATCATTAAAAAAAATAATAACAAAATAAAAAATCCCAGTGGAGATCAAATATCACCAAAATGAATCTTTATTTGTGGGGAAAACTATAAATGTCATTTGAAAAACAGAAAACTGCGCTAAACCAAAAATTAAATTAAAATATACAAACTAGAAAGCAGCGGCAATCGTGTGAAAAACACAAGGTAATACAAAATGGCAAAGCCGCGCTCATCAAAACAAAAAAATAATAAAATTATGAATGAGGACTGCTGAGCAGTAATCTCCTGTGTTAAAACCAATGATATAACCTAGAATATCAACCAATGGCATAAGGTAATGTAAAAAAGCTCTCCTAGAAATGAAACCACAAAAAAAGTGTGCATAAAATAATTTGTATCCCAATGATGGAATAACACAAACGTTCATATGGTCCTTGTAATTGAATTTAAAATTGAAGAACCCAGTGTCAGGAGGCAAAACAGCAATAAATCATAATGGTTCACTCCACCACAGTGACGAGATGTTAACATCAAAGTGATCCCTTCACCAGAATAAGGGGGGGCTGCTTACCAGAGGGCAAGCTCAATGAAGCAATTGGCTATAACCCAGCCGCGGCCTTTAAATCTTGAATGGTTCCTGGATACAGCTTCCAGCAGATATCAAGGTTAGCGGTGCTCACGGATGGCCAAATATAGGTGGAGAGAGAAGGAAGGATGGACCAATAGTGTGATTCCGTTTAGCAAAAAGGATTTATTAAAACATAAATTGATACTCACAATTTAACAAAGCATCACAGGCATATAAAACAAATCGCCGGCCGGCAAACAAAGCGGAGCCCTTCCTCCGTGCGTGGTGACGTCACTGCGTGTCTTCCCAGACGCGTTTCGTCATCAAAGGGACGTTCTCAATGGGGCTTTTAAAAGCTCTGACACTAATAAGACCATGAATGTTGCAGCGATTAGAAACATCATGAGGAATGCTGTACCAGCTAGAAAGCCCATGAAAAATGTGGCAGTGGGAGCCCCACCTCTTGTGACTTCCCCTAGCTGTGACACTAGAAACAGCATGAAACGTGTTACAGCGATCAGAAACATCATGAAAAATGCCTTACCATCTAGAATGCCCATGAAAAATGCCGCAGCACAAGTCCCTGCTCTTGTGACTCCTCCAAGCTGTGACACTAGTAACACCATGAAACGTGTTGCAGCGATAATAAACATCATGAGGAATGCCGCTCCATCTAGGAAGCCTATGAGGAATGCAGCAGTAGAGGTCCCACCTCTTGTGACTCCCCCGAGCCGTGACATACACGCGGTCCAGTTACAAGTAAGACCTCCACGCTGTGACAGCCAATCAACCTTCATCCTACACCGTCTGCTCGGAGAAGGTGGATTCGGACAAGTAAGTTTTAATTTCACCACCTAGAACTAGATTAGTAGCTCCACCCACAAAACAAATCCCTCCCCAGTTACTAGCCAATGTGTACCAGTCACCCAAAACGGATTCAGCTACTGGTAGACTTAATGATGTCACTGTGCCTTATGGAGGGGAGGAGCCGGGAACACAAAATGAAGAAAGCTCTCCCTGTCAGAAGAAGTCTGTCATGGAGCCTCGCAGCCTTCATCAATAACTACTTGTGACTAATCCCCAATGCTAGTTCCATCCTTTCCCAATAATGAAGAACGTTCTTTCCTATAATAACACAAATGACTTTTCTCTTTTCTCTCATTCAGGTCTTTCTGGCAACTTATAGTGCAACCAAGAAGATCGTGGCCATCAAGTCCGTCGTGAAGACTTCAGATCAACGTGACGCCATTGAAACAGAGCTGAAGGTCATGCAGAAGGCGGAAGGGTGCCCATTCCTCACCCAGCTTTACATGACTTTTCAGAGCCGCCATTCTGCCTGTTTCGCTATGGAATACGTCTCTGGAGGGGATCTGTTTGATTTCATCGTAAACTATTCGCCTCTTCCGATTTCCGTCATAAGGTAAGTCTCATCACCACAATGACAATACAATAGAAAGCAATCTTTAGAAGAAATGTCCTTTTACAATCCAGGCTTTAGGAGTTTAGAATTACATTGGACTCCATTGGAATGCTTAGAGCTACATCAGTCCACCCAGATGTGACGTAGATACTTTAGAGTAATGTCACTCTGTCCCCCATAAATATATGAGGGACACAATACAGACAGAAAGAAAAGTATTTATAATATAAAACTTCATGCCACAATCGGGATTACCGCCAAGGAGGTGGAGAGGTTTCTGATCGTGTGACTGCCATGATTGGCTTTCACAATGGTCACATGATCAGAGAGCTCCCAATCGCATGTAGAGATTGGGAGCTTTCCTTTAGCCACCGGTAACTGTGCCAGGAGTGCATTCTCAGGACAGCTCTGGTTACATTCTGGTACCCATATATGCGGCCTCTCAGCGTTAAGACCCACCCACCTGAAGGTGACATATATGCATACCACCAGCATAAAGAGGGTTAACACTTCTGGACCAATGATGTACCGGTACCTCATCACCCTGGTACTGATCTTTAGAGGTGGCGACTAACTAACCGCTGGATTTGTTTTATATGCAGCAGGAGGAGACTTCCTCCACTCCCGACACCTTCCACAGCTTTCTCAGGCTCTTCCATCCTCCTGGGAGACCCAGACGACCAACCGCCACGTCTACTGGCTGGTCAGCTGAACAAAGCCGCGATCGGCTATGGTAACCCGGATGTGATGACATTGTGACCTGACATTTTTAAGAAATCAAAATTATTAAAAAACACAGATCTCAGTGTTGTGGATGCTTTTAAGGGCAGAGGAGAGACTTGGGGTCTTATAGTACCGGTCACATGCCTATTACTGTGACAAGCATGTTTATAACCTGGATCCTACCAATGGGTTCTCCCAGGAGACTCCAGAATTTGGGATCTGGTAAAACCAGAAATGGTCAGCAGGTGCCCCACCCAGAACTCCAACTATACGGTCACCTAAATAACCACAAAAGTGGGACCGGTATTGAGATAGAGCCAGGTACCCCCTCCCCCTACCCATTGATAATGTTTCTACTTAAATATAATGACTGTAAAATGTATGACTGTAAAATATTTTTTCTCTTTTATAGATTCATTGCGGCGGAAATATTCTGCGGATTGGACTTCCTCCACAAGCGTGGCATCGTTCATAGAGACATCAAGGGAGAAAACATCCTACTGGACAACAAAGGCCACGTCCGCATTGCAGACTATGGATTGGCAGTAATGGATCTCTATGGCGATAAGACGGTGACGGGAGTAGCCGGAACAATTGGATACATGGCACCAGAAGTAAGTCACGCTCTTTTTACCCATCACTAGGCCTCATCTATTCAGTATATCACAATCCAATCACTATCCCTCTGATACTTGTAATATTAACATTTTAGACTGTATACAGAACACTGCAATGTAAATCACCTGATTGGTAATTTTTAGGCCGCGTACACACGACCGAGAAACTCGTTGGGCGAAACACATCGTTTTCCCCGTCGAGTTCCTAGTTCGGCAGTTAAAAAACTCGTCGAGCCAAATTTTCCCATTGCCCAACGAGGAAATAGAGAACATGCTCCCTTTTTGGCTCGACGAGTTTCCCGACGGGTTTCTCGGCGAAAAGTGTACACACGACCGGTTTTCTCGGCAGAATACGTCTCCCATCGAGTTTCTTGCTGGATTCTGCCGAGAAAACCGGTCGTGTGTACGCCGCCTTAGGGTCTTAAAATCTTATTAATAATTTGTTAATATATGTCCATGGCAGGGGGGGGGGGCAGCCATTGCGTAGGCCGACTCTGCCTCCTGGTTTAGCTGTTGGGAACAGTGGTTGTTCTTTGCTATTTCTCTTGCTTAAAGCAAGCCCAGCTACAATCTCTATAATAACGGACATATGAAATAGTAAACATATGAAAATGTAAAAAGCTACATCAAGGTTAATGTTCCAATGATTTCTGTGGTATCCTATGAAGTTCTGTATACTTAGCATAACAAAGAGAACCCTGATTTGCTTAGGGTGAGTCACATGACTAGGCTCTCGCTCAAGATCTTTTTTTTATGTTTACACCCATTCCCTGTAATAGCACTCAAAGTCCCAATTCCACCGCTGTGCTTTATAAATGTCATTTTTTTTAATGTAGCGCTATTGTCACAGGAAGGACATACTGCTGCTTTGTAAATGCCTCCCTTAGAATACATGTTCAATAAATATATATTATTGTTTCTCCTATAAAAGGAATGTAAGTTTGTAGGAACTAAGTAACTGATTTCTCTTCTCTGATTGGCAGGTTATAAACGGTGACTTCTACCAGTTTGAACTCGACAGGTTTTCCATGGGAGTTGTCATATACATCATGGCTACAGGCACCAAGCCATTCTGTAACCATAACACCCAGGTATACAGGAAGGCTGTGAGTTATGAAGATCCTCTTTACCCCCCGGACATTGATCAACACCTGAAGAACTTCATAGATGGAGTAAGTACAAGACGTTTTCTAATTCTGAAGAGCCAGAGGGAAGGTTTCTAGGCCTACTGCTGCTGCTTTAGGGGTATAATGTGTGGGGGGGGGGTTGCCAAGTCTGAATGTCAGCTGGACTGTTGAGTAGTTTGGCTTCTTCATCCCATGGTGAAAATCCAATGGGAATACTTCATCCTGGAGCTGAGGGCTCAGAAGTTGCCATATGGGGTCAATCACTTTATGAGGTTATTAATGCAGAACTCCTCCCCATTTACTATTGTTTTGAACATAGTGGGGAGGATGAGATCACCTGTCATTATTTTAATCTTGTCTGTGACCCTGTTGTGGACATTTGTTTCATATCCTGTCCTGGGGACACGGAAATTCCCACCAAGGAGGGACACAGAAAGCAACCACAACCTAACAGAGAGGTTCTAACCCTTTCCAACTCCATTCATCAAACTGCTTTTATCGCCCTGTGCTGATAAATTATGTTAATGAGAAGAAAAAATGATCTTTAAAAAAATCCAATCTCCTCCCTTATCATGTGGCTGTAATTCTACTTTAAGTGTCACCGCCAATCTAAAGAGCTCAGGGAGTTAGAAGCGATCCTAAGGCGGCACATCATAAAGTGTACTCATTTGTTGTGCTGGAATATAATATGAATTCCATCCATGTCAGCAGACATCCAGCACCTGCTAGATTTGGTGCTTTTTCATTTATTTGCAGACTAGCTGGTAAGTGTCCTGGGAAATCTTCTGTTTTTGTGATGTGCAAAGCCCTTCCATGTGCGCCTTACTTCAAAAGCAAGTTATATACTGCTGTAGCTGTCCTGCTTTGTACACTGTTTTTAGATACAACTTAAAGGGGTTATAAAGGTAAAAGTTTTTCACCTCAGTGTATTCTATGCATTAAGGCAAAAAAACTCCCGACAATACCAGCCCCCCAATTTTACTTACCTGACCCCTCGAAAGTCCCGCGCTCGCCCCGACATCCTCTTCACGCTCAGCCTGGCCGTTAATTGGTTACAGTGGATCGATTGAAAGCAGTGCAGCCATTGGCTCACGCTGCTGTCAATCAGATCCAATGATGCAGCGCCGGGGGCGGGGCCCAGTGATACAGTGAGCGGCTATGGCCGCCGGCTGTATCACGGGAGCGCGCCTGGAAGAACTCAACACCATGCGAGCACGCTCGCATGAAGGTGTTGAGTCCTTGCGGGGGGGAGCCGAGACAGCCGCCGAGGGACCCCAGAAGACCAAGTTTGGGGCCACTCTGTGCAAAATGAGCTGCACAGTGGAGGTAAGTATAACAGGTTTGTCATTTAAAAAAAAAAATAAGTATCTTTAGTGATCCTTTAACCACTTCCATACCGGGGCTATTCTGGCACTTCTCTCCTTCATGTAAAAATCCAAATTTTTTTGCTAGATATTTACTCAGAACCCCCAATCATTATATATGTTTTTTTAGCAGACAGCCTAGGTAATAAAATAGCGGTCATTGCAACTTTTTGTCTTGCACGGTATTTGTGCAATAATTTTTCAAACACATTTTTTTAGGAAATAAAAATAGTTTCATGAATTCAAAAATAACAAAACAGTAAAGTTAGCCCAATTTTTTTGTATAATGCGAAATATGATGTTACGCCGAGTAAATAGATACCTAACAAGTCACACTTTAAAATTGCAAACATTCATGGAATGGTGCCAAACTTCCGTATTTAAAAATCTCAATAGGCGACGCTTTAAATTTATTTACAGGTTACCAGTTTAGAGTTACAGAGGAGGTCTAGTGCTAAAATTGTTGCACATGTTCTAACGCATGTGACGATACCTCACATGTGTAGTTTGAATGGCATTTACATATGTGGGCGGCACTTACATGTGTGTTCGTTTCTAAATGCAAGATACCAGGGACAGGGGCGTTTTCATTTTTTTATTATTATTAATTTACTTAATTTTTTCACATATTTTTTAGATTTGTTTTTTTAATCACCTTTATTCCTATTACAAGGAATGTAAACATCCCTTGTAATAGGAATCTATTGTGACAGGTAGGGTTGTCCCGATACCACTTTTTTAGGACCGAGTACAAGTACCGATACTTTTTTTCAAATAGTCGCCGATACCGAATACCGATACTTTTTTTAAATGTGTCCCCAAATGCAGCCGTGTCCCCCCACAAATGCAGCCATGTCCCCCCACAAATGCAGCCATGTCCCCCACAAATGCAGCCATGTCCCCCAGATATGCAGCCATGTCCCCCACATATGCAGCCATGTCTCCCACATATGCAGCCAAATCACCCATATATGCAGTCATGTCCCCCACAAATGCAGCCATGTCCCCCACATATGCAGCCATGTCCCCCACATATGCAGCCATGTCTCCCACATATGCAGCCAAATCACCCATATATGCAGTCATGTCCCCCACAAATGCAGCCATGTCCCCCACAAATGCAGCCATGTCCCCCACAAATGCAGCCATGTCCCCCACAAATGCAGCCAAATCACCCATACATGCAGTCATGTCCCCCACAAATGCAGCCATGTCCCCCACAAATGCAGCCATGTCTCCCACATATGCAGCCAAATCACCCATATATGCAGCCATGTCCCTCACAAATGCAGCCATGTCCCTCACAAATGCAGCCATGTCCCCACAAATGCAGCCATGTCTCCCACAAATGCAGTCCACCCTACCTAGCCACTGCCGCCCGGGAACATCACAGCATTCATTTGAATAGCTGTAGTGTTCCCGCCCATATAGACACTCCCCCTTGCTCGGGATTGGACAGAGCACAATCACCCATCCAATCCCGAGCAAGGGGGAGTGTCTATACGGGCGGGAACACTACAGCTATTGAAATGAATGCTGTGATGTTCCCGCACGATGTTTAACTATGCGGTGGCGGGTTTCAATGCGGTGGCAGCGTTCGGCGGCAGCGGCAGGGGGGGGGATGGAAAAAGTATTCTATTCTGGTATCGGGGGTATTTGCGGGAGTACAAGTACTCCCGCAAATACTCGATATCGGTCCCGATACCGATACTGGTATCGGTATCGGGACAACCCTAGTGACAGGTCCTCTTTATGGAGAGGTGCGGTGTCAATAAGACCCCACATCTCTCCTCCAGGATGGAAAGCATGAGATCGAGATTTTTTTTTTTACTGATCTCATGCTTACTAGTTGCTTTGTTTCCACCTGGGAACCCGGGCCTCTGACTGCAGGCATCATTCAGATATCCCCTGAAAGTCAGCGACGTCATATGATGGTGTGCGGTTGGGAAGTGGTTAAATAAAAACATTTAAACCAAAAGTGGGGTAGTTGTCTGGTTTTGTATACTGTTTTTAATAAAGATTTAATGAAACCTACAATTTATATAAAAAAAAAAAAAAACTGGGGTAGTTGTCCTGTTTTGCATACTGTTTTTGAATGAAACTTTAATAGCGACATTTCGCAATTTTTTATTTTTTTTTATAAAATATCACGAATATTCGACATTAACGAATATTCTTCGAATTATTCGCGAAATATCGCAAAATCGAATATGGCGTATTCCGCTTATCACTAATCATCTGTACGGTGCTGTTTGGTTCACATCAATTGGACTCCAATTCTCTCAATTATACAAAGAGGGAAAAACGAATAACCACCATCCTCTTGTTCCCACAAAATAAAAGTATAATAAAAGGGTAATTCTGACAAATTTGTAATAAATTCATAATAAAAATGAATAAAAAACCCACCTATAACCCGGCTATACCTAGTTCAATAACACCATCACAATCAGAGAAGTCCGGGATTCCAATGTATTGAAGGGACTGACTCTGCAGCACCCAAGTATAAACTCCTCTATTTGCCTTCATGTAATACCCGTCAGCAGCACTTGCACTGCTCCCAACTGTCCCTGATTTCGTAACAAAGTCCCTCTGTCCCTCTTTCTTCCTCATTTGTCCCTCATTTTGCTCTGATCTATGCAGTTATATATAACATGTACATAGGTGTGTACAGCCTATTGCATTAGGGTGTGCACTCCGCAGCTCAAACACCCAGGCCTTTCTCTGCAGCCTCAGCTGCACTGGACAGTAAATTAATGGGAAGTGCTCTGTGCTGAGCGGCTTCCTGTTCATGCAAAAACTGAAGCATAGTAACCAGTTTACTATGCTTCAGTTATGAATGAACACAGAGAGTGACTGTGTGTTTGCTTTGTTCATTTAGAAAAGAAAGAGACGGGTAAATTACATATTTACTAGCCCCTTCCTCCACTCTCCATTCTGAAACATCCCCAAGCAGCCTGGGGGAGAGAAAAGGGGGGAAGCCTGCAACACTGCAGGGGGTACAACATGGGGGTAAGCCCAGAGAATAGGGGAATAAGCACCACACACAGTGATTAGGGTGTGCCCAGACACACCTGGCACACCCCCTGAGCACACCTATGAACATTTTTATCTCCAGGTAAGAAACTCTGCAAAAGATTCACACAATAGGATTTGCTTCAAGTGGCCTAAACCCATCAATTTAATGGATCCCCAACAGTTACATTCAAAGTGCGTCAATAATGCTAACTGACACAGTTGCTTGTGCTCTCAACCGAACTGTCAAGCCATCAAATGACTGGTGCCATAACTGATCACATGTGCAGCATCATGGCAGCTGCAGATCAAACAGAGGCTAAGATGGCAGCTCCCCTGTCTGTAAAGGAGAGAAGGGTTTAGTTCCACTTTAAGAAAACTGTATATAGAGAGACTTGATGCCAGATATAATAAATAAAGATTTGGGGATTACATACACATTCAAGGAACTAGGATCATCATCAGGCCGTCACTGCGAACCTCTCCTCCTGGAAAAGGGAGCTGCCTGGCTGTCATGCTGATCCTCTGGTTCTGAGCCTTTCTCTTGCACTGACCCAGAACAAGTACACAGATTAAGAGATCTGCTTTCATTGGCTCCATGCTTGTTCTGGGTCACAGCCAGGTAATCAGCATTTTCAGAAGCTGGTGAGCAATGCCAAGCTGTGTATTTCTCTCATATTAAGTTTTAACCTGTGAGGATGGAAATATTGGCTCCACCATTGCTCTCTTATTAAAGGTACAGAAGCTGTCATTGTGACCTGAGAGAAGATGTCCCTCCCCCACACTGTCTCTGCTGTCCAGACTTACTGTACACAAAGGGGAGCCATTCTTCTGTATCTCCGGGATCCCATCTTCATAGAGACCAGCTATGGCGGCCTATAAGTCTAAATCAGGGAGAGTGGTTAAGGTTTCCATGGAGACCATCTATGGTGCTCTATGTGTCCAATCCAAGGAGAGTAGTCAGGGTTTCCATAGAGACACGCTATGGTGGCATGAGAATCCAACCCAGAGAGAGTGAGCAGTGTTTCCATGGATACCAGCTATGGCGGCCTGTGAGGATAATCCAAGGATAGTGGTGGGATTTTCCATTGAGACCAGCCATGGCGGCCTGTGAGGATAATCCAAGGATAGTGGTGGGATTTTCCATTGAGACCAGCCATGGCGGCCTGTGAGGATAATCCAAGGATAGTGATGGGATTTTCCATTGAGACCAGCCATGGCGGCCTGTGAGGATAATCCAAGGATAGTGGTGGGATTTTCCATTGAGACCAGCTATGGCGGCCTATGAGGATAATCCAAGGATAGGTTTCCATGTAGACCAGCCATGGCAGATTGTGTGTCCAAGCCAGGGAGGATGGACAGTATTTCCATGGAGGCCACATCACCTACACGTATGATAATAAATCGAATGAACATTTTACAAAGCTGTAAAGTTTTTTTTTGTTTAGTTTTGGATAGAGTGAAGAGGGATTAGAAACCCTGTCCATTTTTTTAATTGCTGTCTGTCCCCCGTTAGGAAGATTCATCCTCTCTATTGGTCCTGTTTACCATTATGATTGACAGTGAAAGCAAAAGAAAATCCCAAATTTTGGGTTGTTCAAAGAAAAGTAATAGAGGGGAAATCCTCTAATGGGGACACTAGTTCTGGTCATCTGGGGGACCCCAAGGAATCCCCTTATCTTGCAGGGATTTTCTCTTACTTCCTGTTTGGCTATGGGACAGGAAGTGAAGAAAAATCTCCCCAGTGGGACAAAGATGGCAAAAGTAAAGCTTACTGGGGTTATAACCCTCCCTTACTCGATCCCAAATAAAATAAAATGTTTTGCCTATAGTTCTATTTTAAGTTTAGGGCACACAAACACAATACATGACCCTTTTTTTTCGAAAAATCTAAAGAATGAGGTTGTGCTGAGTAAATTTATACCCCATGTGTTAAGCCCTAAAATTGGGTGCTTCCGTGAAATGGTGACAAACTTTGGTACCCTATATTTGCCGACCGCCGCACACCGATATACGTCTGCAGCATGGCACGGACAGGAAAAAGGACGTATATATACGGCCCTTTAAGAAGCGGCATTGTGGACGCGCACCACCGCAAGCTCCGTGACTCAGACCGCGGGTCCCGCGGACTCGATATCCGTGGGCATACCCGCGATCGTGTCATGGTGAGGAAGGAGGGTGAAATGCTGATGTAAACATTTCCCCATTCTTCCTAGTGACAGGACAGTGACAGTGACCACAGTGGTGATCACTGTCCTGTCACACATAGCCCATCTCCCCTACAGTTAGACGCACTCCCTAGGGCAAACTTAACCCCTTCAGCGCCACCTAGTGGTAAACTCCTTCACTGCCAGTGTCATTTTCACAGTAATCAGTGCATTTTTATAGCACTGCTCGCTGTAAAAATTACAATGGTCCCAAAATGCTGTCAAAAGTGTCCGATGTGTCTGCCATAATGTCGCAGGGATGATAAAAATCGCTGATCACCGCCATTACTAGGGATGAGCCGAACACCCCTGGGTTCGGTTCGCACCAGAACCTGCGAACAGACCAAAAGTGTGTGTGAACTTTAGAACCCTGTTAAAGTCTATGGGACTCAAACGTTTGAAATCTAAAGTACTAATTTTAAAGACTAATATGCAGGTTATTGTCCTAAAAAGTGTTTGGGGACCCGGGTCCTGCCCCAGGTGAGTGTTTGGGGACCTGGGTCCTGCCCCAGGGGACATGTATCAATGCAAAAAAAGTTTTAAAAAACGTCAGTTTTTTTCAGGAGCAGTGATTTTAATAATGCTTAAAGTGAAACAATTAAATTGAAATATTCCTTTAAATTTCGTACCTGGGGGGGGTGTATAGTATGCCTGTAAAGTACCCCTTGTTTCCTGTGGTTAGAACTGTCCCTGCACAAAATGTAGTTTTTGAAGGAAAAAAGTCATTTAAAATCACTCGTGTCTATAATGAATTGTCGGATACCAGCAATACAGAGAAAAGTAATTCATAAAAAAAGAATGCGTGGGGGTCCCCCCAAATTCAATTACCAGGCCCTTCGGGTCTGGTATGGATATTAAGGGGAACCCTGCGTCAAATGAAAAAAAATTTTTGTGGGGTTCCCCCCCAAATATCCATTCCAGACCCTTCAGGTCTGGAATGGATTTTAAGGGGAACTCCTCCCCAAATTTAAAAAAAAATGCCGTGGACCCCCACACATTTTTTTTTTATGAATGACTTTTCTCTGTATTGCCGGGAGCCGACAATTCATTATAGCCGCGAGTGATTTTAAATTCCTTTTTTTCCTTCAGAAATTACACTTTGTGCAGGGACAGTTCTAAGCATGGGAAACAAGCGCTACTTTTCAGGCATACTATACACCCCCCCCCCCTAGGTAAAGGAATATTTCACTTTCATTGTTTCACTTAAAGGAATTATTAAAATCACTGATGCCAAAAAAACTGCAGTTTTAAAAACTTTTTTTTGCATTGATGCATCTCCCCTGGGGCAGGATCCAGGTCCTCAAACACTTTTTAGGACAATAACTTGCATATTAGCCATTAAAAGTCCCATAGACTTTAACAGGGTTCTAAAGTTCACACGAACTTGCCCCGAACACCACAAATAGTTTGCTGTTCGGCGAACAGGCAATGTTCGAGTCGAACATGAGTTCTACTCGAACTCGAAGCTCATCCCTATTCAGAAGTAAATCCATTGTGAACCACGAGTGGGGAAGGAGACGGAGGTGCACATTGTTATGGAGCATGTAATGTAAACATGGAGCTGAGTGACGGGCTGTAGATGGCCTGTTACAAGGAAAAGGATGAAAGGCCGATGAACAGATCAAACTCAGCCGCTGCTGAAATATTATTTTTTAGTGCATTCGAGGCCCTTTTAAGCTGTGATATGATGCTGATAATATATAGTAGGGATTTATGAAAAAAACATGCAACCATGTCTTAAACAGAAAAACATAAACACCAAAGCAAAACTCAGAATGCAGTACATAATTCCCCTCAGCAATAAAACAAGACGATGAATCCCCCTAGAAGGATGGAAAAGGTGGCAAAGACCATAATTCTAAAAGTTATATGTGTGTTGTGACACCGGCGCAACTAAGTGTAATATAAATATATATCAATCTGCTGCAGTTATTGTAAACACCTGTGGCAAGTGAAAAAATGAAAATGTTGATTGTGTATATGTGACATATACTCCTGCGCTGATTGTCTAGATCTAAATTATCAAATATTCAAAAAATCCATAAAAACATATATATAAACAAATATCCATGAACACCAGTGTTAATTTAAAGGGGTGTTCCAGCCCTAAGTTGTGTTTATTAAAAGTCAGCAGCTACAAAAAGTGTAGCTGCTGGCTTTTAATAAACACTCACTTACCTGCTCCTGCGTTCCAGCGACGCGCCGACCGGGGCTCCGCTCCTCTCCCCCCCTGCCCGGCCGGCGTCTCCATCCTGACTGTGGGCACCCAGCCGTGACAGCCTTCGGCTTCACGGCCGGGCACCCACTGCGCATGCGCGAGCCGTACTGCGCATGCGTGCGCGGCGCGGCTCGCCGCTGATTGGAGAGGCGATCGCATGGGACCTGTCAGTGTCCCATGTGATCGCCTACAGGGAGGGGCTGGTGTAGGCGATTAAGGCTTAATCGCCTAACCAGCCCCTCGGCGGAAGCAGGAAGTGGGACAGGAAGTCCCACTCCTACTGAAGCCCCCACTCCCCCCCCAAAAAAATTACATGCCAAATGTGGCATGTATGGGGGTGAGGAGTGGAGTAAGCTAAGGTCGTTTTTTTGGGTGGAACACCCCTTTAAACCATATAAAATAAACAAATATTGTACAAAGTTCAGATCCTGTTGGTGCGTGCTATTGCACCTAAAAACAGTCCTTAATCCTTTGATTTTCTTATTCCAAGTGAAAAACGTGCTCTATATTGTGGAATCATGTATGTTCTCCGTGACTTGGCATCCTTAATTAGTGTCACCACCACCTCTAGTAAAGATTGCGCTCACCAGATCACATAAGGGAAACAGCATGTAATATCCTTTAAGTAGCGGTTCCGCACGATCCTTTATCTTGTATATCAGACCCGAATGGCTCTCCACCTCTTAAGGCTCCCCCAAAAAGAAAAAAGCCTCTTATGGTGTAGTATAGTTTAAGACCAATTTTTTACTAAGAAAGTAAAAAAATCTCACTCACATTTTGAAATGCCCAGCCGGCATTAGCTAGTCCAGCGTTACTGTTTGCGCAACGTGCGGCGTGCGTTCCAAGCCTCGTTATGGATGCGGTTCAACGGGCGGAAGTTGCAGTATTGACAATGGAGGAGACTAGTGATAGATTTGTTTTTATGGATTTTTTGAATATTTGATCATTTAGATCTAGACAATCAGCGCAGGAGTATATGTCACATATACACAATCCACATTTTCAATACTAAAAGTTAGCACATGAACGGTGGTCAGCGAGAATCACAATTTTTCCACTGTGAATGTTTGAAATATGGATGATCACCACAGATCCCGGGACGGTAATCTTAATAGGGTCAACACTGGAGTAGCCCTAATGAATCCCTCCTAGCATCAAATGAGCCATCACATATGCCCCTCAAAGGAAGGGCCTGTAAGATAGCACCTCATTGATGCTAGGTGGTCTGGTGGCATTAAGTCGCTCAATCCATAATGTCTCCCTTTGGAGAATATGCTTATCCCAATTGCCGCCACGTGGGTCTTGTGGAACAACTTACAATACCATAAATTGTACCATCTTGGTATCGAATCTATGGTAGAGGCCCAAGTGGCGGTTAACTGGGGTGAGCATCTTGGCAAATTGTGAGTAATATATGTGGTCATAAATGCGATGTTTGAGCTGGCGGATTGTTTTGCCCCCATAAAATGCCCCACATTGGCATGTCATTAAATAAACTACTCCCTCAGTGTTGCAAGTAGCTGTAAATCAGGGTCTGAAAATTTCCCCATTAGGTAACCGAAATTTGCTTCCCGTCTGCACCCATGGGCAGTAGGAGCATTGGCCACAGATAGAAATACCTAAGGTGGAATTTTGGGCGGCTATAGTCGCTTTGTAATGTCCTAGAGACAAACTTTTTCTGAACACTATCTCCGGGGTCCGTTTGACATATTTCGTGTGATCTTCGCTCAGCAAATACGTGTTTTTGTAAACAATTGCGTAGTTGCTGCAGTTGGGCAGAGTATTTAGTGATAAATCTAGTAACCTGTTGGTCATCGTTTCCTTTTGTTCTAGAATGAATGAGGGATGTCCTGTCCCTGTTGAGTGCTTTGTTAAAAGCCTTCCTCAGTAGGGTCTTACAGTATCCTCTTTGTAGAAGACGCAAGCGTAATTCGTTGGCTTGGAATCTACAATCTGTTTTGTGAGTACAATTCCGTCTGAGACTAATATACTGAGCATAGGGTATACTATGAACTAGGTGTGTGAGGTGGCTGCTTTGAGCGTGCAGTATGGTATTTCCTGCTGTCTGTTTACGGTATCATTTTGTAGGATGCGTCTCTATAGATCAAAAGATCCAAAAAAGATATGGAGTTCTTGTGAAATTCAAAGGGGAATTCAATTTGTTGGTATTAAGGCATTCTATAAATTCCAGCAATAGCTATGTTGTACCCGTCCAAATTAAGAAGATATCGTCGATATAGCGATACCAACATAGCGTTTGGTTCAAAAAATTATTGTAGACCTCATTTGAAGCTATTTCTCTCTCCCACCCCCCAGGTACAGGTTGGTGTATGTCGGTGCGCAAGAAGTGCCCATGGCAATGCCCTTTACCTGGAGGTAGTGGGAGTCGAGAAAAGAAAAGCTATTATGATGAAGAATGAAGGATAATAATTTCAGTATAAACGTCTGGAATTTCCACTTACGGTGGTCCTCCTCCATCAGGAAGGTTTTGATGGTGTCTAATCCTAGTTGGTGTGGTATACTGGAATATAAAGCTTCAACATCAATGCTAGGTGGTCTGTTATCAAATTTTATTGGGCTGTGCCTAAAAAGTCAATTTTTCTGTTTAAGACATGGTTGCATGTTTTTTTCATAAATCCCTATATTGAAGGATGTGGCACATATCTATTAGTGGGTGAGTGATTACCACCCCAGGGCCTTTGTAATAACAACAACACTATGATAATATATAGTAGATTTATTGCATTAAAATGAAAAAATTCAATAAAACTGTGAGGCAGCCAACACAACAATGGATAATTGTGAAACGATATAGGTAAAGAAGTGCAGCGCCAAAAAGGTTCCACCATTAGAGTCGGTTCACACTGGGGCGACACGACTTCCAGCGCGACTTTCAGAGGCGACTCCGACACGACTTGAGTATGAACCACAGGGTGGTCTGGGGAGATTTACAACACGACTTGAAGTCATCTCCAAGACAGGAGACATTCCAGTGGCCAATAAAACAACAATCAGCTCTGGGAGAGGGAGGGGGAGGGAGAGGTTTGCCTAAGAAATGTATGTTATCTTATCTGGAAAGTAGCTAGTGATCAGACTTCTGAGGCGGGATTGAAGTCGTACAGGAACCTTTTCTGAAGTCGGAGCGACATGAGTAGTGTGTAATAACACCGCTCCCATTCACTAACATTGTTTTTCTCTACAGCGCGACTTGGGACGACTTGAGGCGACCTCAAGTCGGATCCCAAGTCGCCCCAGTGTGAATCGACTCTTAGGCCTTGTACACACGATCAAATCTGTCTGCTGGAAACGGTCTGCTAGACCGTTTCAGCAGACAGATTCGATCGTGTGTATGGGCAAACAGACGGATTTGGCCACCCGACAGATTTCAAAGCATGCTTTGAAATCTGTCGGCTGGGAACCCGTCCGCCCGACATGTCTGCTGGTTAGTATGCTAACCAGCAGACATGTCTTCTCGCACACGCGCCGAATGATTTTGACGCATGCGCGGAAGTGTTTTACTTCCTGGTGCGGTGACGTGGTGGCGTCAACGTCACCACCACGTCACCGACACGTCAGCGCGCTGTCTGCTGGCGGGGATTTTGGTTTGCTCGTGTGTACACGCGAGCAAACCAAAATGCCAGCAGACAGATCTGTTCAAATCGGTCGGTCCGACCGATTTGAACAGACAGATTTAATCGTCTGTACAAGGCCTTAGGGGGATCCCAAGTACCACCCAAATGGGTAACAGACAGTGTTAAAAGTGTGAACTTTTAACACTGCAGTCCTCCTCCTCTCTCTCGAGTTCACGCACAAAAATACACTTTAAAAAAAAAAAAAAAAAAAAAAAAAGTGTGAACTTTAGGAGCAAGGCTACTCCTTCAATAGAACAAATGTGGATACATATAATAATATGTGTTATGAGTGGAAAACATCTATGAACTATAGAATATTTTTTTAGGTATTCATGTGAGTAACCAAATGAAATAAAAAGTATATATATTGTGATATATATAGTCCTCAATCGAGTGAGTAGTCCATACACTGTGAAGGTGAAAGGAATGCGATAATCTTTCAGATAGACATGGGCAATATGTATCCTTAAAGCTGCAATCCCCGCAAACATAAGCAGGTTGGGTACTTCTTCCCGGATGGAGTGGACCCACAACTCACCATATGGTGGGGGGTCTCAAAGGTCCAAACTGATCGTTAGTACGCAAAAGCATCGGTTCAAAAAACCCTGCATGCTCAGAATCAAGTCGACGCATGCTTGGAAGCATTGAACTTTGTTTTTTCAGCACGTCGTTGTGTGTTACGTCACCGCGTTCTGACACAATCGGTTTTTGAACTGATGGCGTGTACGCACATCAGACCACCAGGCCACTTAAAGGATCACTAAAGAATTTTTTTTTTTAGCTAAATAGCTTCCTTTACCTTACTGCAGTACTGGTTTTTTAATGTCCTTATTGTTCGTTTTTGCTTTGAAGTTGCTGTAATCCTGCTCTGTTCTCCACACTTCCTGCTTGTCTGTTTCCTTATAACCACCATACTGGGAGCTTTCTCACGATGGTTTAAGCTGTCATTACTGTGTGTCTAAAACTTCCCAGAACCAATCAGATTCATTTTAAAAACAAAACACTACCCTGGATTTGTTTGTTTTTGTTCTGTGTGTCTATTTCTACTTTGCAGAAACATGAAGCCAGTTCAAAAGTGAAACTAACCTGCAGGCACATTATATGATTGTTTTTTATCTATTTTTAATCATTTTGAAGGAATCAGTTAACTTTTATGGCTCTATACCCTGTAAACAGTCATTTCAGCAAAAAAAAAATTCCTTTAGTGACCATTTAATGTTGATCATATATTCAGGTAATTTGGGCAATGCCATTACCGCCAATAGAGTTTACATTTTTTTTTTTAAGTTGCACTTCTGTTTTTCAAAAAGCAATATTTTTATGAAACTTGGTTTAATTTATAAAGAAGTTAAATCTATCAGGACTAAATCTGTGTCTGTAATGCATGTTCAAACCTTAATACCATAAATAATATGTTATTAGATTTTTACTCTGGTAGTATATAGTGCGTTTGGCGGTTCTAGAGAAATGCTTCAATAATGCAATATAATATAACTAAACACACTCGATTTTAGTGGACCTTTAATATACTGCAGATTTTAGTTGACTAAAATTTTTTATCTCCCCATGTGATGTATTGATTCTAAATTAATATGTATCTTGCCAGTATATCCACTTCCAAACCGCCGTGAGTACATGTACTGCGGCAAGGCAGCCCCGCAGCGCAAATTCACATACCTGTAGGTCATTTTAATTTCTGGGTCTAGAGCGCGCATGCGTGCCACTGGCGACCTGCTCCCACTGTGATTGGACGTGATGTTACCTGGCAATCATTCCCGAGAGAGGTAGAATAGCAGTCTGCCTATGTAAGTTAGGCAGATCACCATTCTGTGAGGGGAAGATGGAGATCTTGGTCCAGATTCTCGTAGAATCCGCGGCGGCGTATCGTAAGCCATTTACACTACCTGCCGCAACTTACTGGAGCAAGTGCCGTATTCTCAAAGCACTTGCTTCGTAATTTGCGGCGGCGTAGTGTAAATGGCCCGGCAAAAAGCCGCGTAATTCAAAGGGGAGGCTTGTATTTAAATTAAGCGTGCCCCGCGCCGATCAAAGTGTGCATGCGCCTGCTGTAAAAATAGACCAGTGCGCATGCTCCAGCTCACATGGGAAAACGTCAATGAAGCCGACATGAGCGTCATTTACGTAAAGCCCTATTCGCGAACGACTTAGTAAAACGACGTAAACAACGGAAAAAGACGACGCTGTCCCGTCGCCATACTTAACATGGCATACGACGGACCTTCGTAAACTTACCCCTCATATAGCAGGGGTAAGTTTACGCTTACGGAAACAACGTAAACGACGACGAGGCGGCGCAAAATCGTTCGGGAATCGGCGTATCAGGCTCATTTGCATAGTCAAATGAGAAATCGACGTAAACGCCACCTAGCGGCCGGCGTAACATTACATTTAAGATCCGACGGTGTAAGATTATTACGCCAGTCGGATCTTAGTGTAATTCCGGCGTATCTTGTTTTCTAGATAGAAAACAATGATACGCCAGCGGGAAATTCGAATTACGCCGGTGTATCTGTAGATACACCGGCGTAATTCTTTTGAGAATCTGGCCACTTGTGTTTCTGCTAAGCAGGAACACAGATCTCTGTCTTCCCCTAGTCAAAGCACCTCCCACACAGTTAGCAAGCACTCCCAGGGAACACATTTAACCCTTTGATTGCCCCCGATGTTAACCCCTTCCCTGCCAGTGACATAAGAACAAACATTTTTAGATATAGAACATATTTTTTAGCACTGATTACTGTATTGGTGTTACAGGTACCCAAAAAAGTGTCACTTGGTGTCCGATTTGTCCGCCACAATGTCGCAGCCACGCTATAAGTCGCTGATCGCCGCCATTACTACTAAAATAATAAAATAAATAAAAATTCCATAAAAATATCCCATCGTTTGTAGACGCTATAACTTTTGCACAAACCAATTAATACACGCTTATTGGGATTTATTAACCAAAAATATGTAGCAGAATACATATTGGCCTAAATTGATGATAAAATTAGATTTTTGACATTTGTTTATTGAATATGTTTTATAGCAGAAAGTAAAAATATACTTTTTTGTAACTCATTATGGATTTTAATATAATTTTTTAATAAATACTATACATTTTAAAAGTTATGTCTGGATAATTTATGTAGAATCTTGAAGATTTTTATCTTATTCAATGTCTATGTATAATACAACATAAACAATTCAGATGATTAAAACGAAAATGGCATTTAAGTTAAAAGGCTATGACTAAAACTAGATTGAAATTTGACATCAAAATTAACATTGATGTACAAGCGCCCCTTACCTCATAGGCAGTTTTTGATAAAGGTGAACTAACCTTTTAAAGAGGAACTGCTGTCTGCTCACATAATTTGTAATAAAAACATCTTTGCCATTCTGAAACTTCCCTCCAACCACTTTGCGTATTATAGTGTGATTCTGTACTTGCCAAATATGCTGCAGAAATCTCCTTCCACTGAGTGTGACTGCATCCATTTTAGCTTTGGGCAGCTGAAGCTGCTGCCTGTTGACTTCCTGGATTTACACAGGCACACACCTCCAGCTCTGCAGCTCTCATTGGCTCTCTTATGACTCACCCCCTCTCGCTTCTAGGCAAACTCTCATGGGAGAGGGAGTGAGAGAGAGAGCTGTTCATGATGTTACAAGCCTAGGCTTTTTTTTTACCAGACAAGAAACAGGAAGTGGGCTGTATAAGGTATTAACTGGCAGAAAAAAAATGTTTTACTATCCAAAGTTAAAACAACAAGGGCAGAATATTTAATAGATGGAAAGATGAAAACATGACCGAAGTTCTGCTTTAAGTCCCAAATAACATGCACCATTCAAGTTAAAAGTAAAAGTTTACAAGTTTACAAGAGCTAAGAAGTATTGCGAAAAAAAATATGCCAACGTCTGATTTTGAACCAAAACATCTCAGATAGATTTCATCCATGATCAATCAACCTGTCCTAGCCAGCCGTAGGAGTTATTAATTAAGCTGCAGAACAGCTTTTAACTGTACTATTAAAGTTTAATCATCAACTGCAGCGGTAACTCTTCAATTACCTAGAAATGCAAGATATTCTTTATCGGAACGCCCTGCCAAGACAGCTGGCAAGCGAAATCATAAAATTAAGTTTAGGTACAGTGGAAAGTTTGACTCATGATATTGTGTAATTTCTTTGCAATTAATAAGTCATATTCCAGCAACGGCAGCTGTCTGATGGCCTGAGAGGTGGCCATTGTCTTCTATGGTACAAGGCCAAGGGAAATAAAAGATGCGTAGGTTGGCTAAAATACACGACTTCCAAAATGGTATCAAATGGGGACTCCATGATTAACCACTTAAGCCCCAAGCCATTTTGTTGCTAAATGACCGGGCCACTTTTTGCGATTCGGCACTGCGTCGCTATGACTGACAATTATTGACGCCCTTTTTTCCCCACAAATAGAGCTTTCTTTTGCTGGTATTCAATCACCTCTGCGCTTTTTATTTTTTGCGCTATAAACAAAAATAGAGCGATCATTTTGAAAATAAACATCCCCCAGTTCCTCAGTTTAGGCCGATACGTATTCTTCTACATATTTTTGGTAAAAAAAAAATATTGCAATAAGCGATTATTGATTGGTTTGCGCAAAAGTTATAGCGTCTACAAAAAAAGGATTTTTAATAAACAGCTTACCTGTAAAATCCTTTTCTTGAAGTACATCACGGGACACAGAGCGCATAGCCATTACACTTGGGTTATATGGGTACCTTCAGGTGATGGACACTGGTGTAATCAATTTCACAGGAAGTTTCCTCCCTATATAACCCCCTCCCACTGGGAGTGCTTCAGTTTTGTAGCAAGCAATTCCTCCGAGGTTACACAATGTTCCCCAAAAGAGGGGTGGGAGCTCTGTGTCCCGTGATGTACTTCAAGAAAAGGATTTTACAGGTAAGCTGTTTATTAAAAATCCTTTTTTCTTTATCGTACATCACGGGACACAGAGCGCATAGCCATTACACTTGGGATGTCCTAAAGCAATGACCTATGAAGGGAGGGAGACCGTAAGGCCAAGAATAGCCAAACAAAAAATTATCAGGAAGTAAAGTAACTCCACCAACAGAAAAAAGGGGGCGTGACCCGGACCAGAGGATTCTATACTGCTGCCCGTAGGACCGCCTGCCCAAATGCTGCGTCCGTACCCTTTGCAACGTCCAACTTATAAAATTTAGTAAACGTATGTACGGAAGACCAGGTTGCCACCTTGCAAACCTGTGCCATAGAGATCTGATGGTGTGCCGCCCAGGAGGCACTCATGGCCCTCGTAGAATGGGCTTTAACTGATAAGGGAGGTGGAACGCGCTTCAGACCATAGGCCTGAAAAATCAGCTGCTTAATCCACCTAGCCAAGGAAGACTTGGCAGCCGGCTGACCCTTCTTGGGGCCATCCGGAAGAACAAAAAGCACATCTGTTTTCCGAATCTTCTCTGTAGCCTTGAGATAGACCCTCATGGCTCGAACCACGTCCAAAGTATGAAGCAGTCTTTCCTCTCTGGACTGGGGAGTAGGAAAGAAGGATGGTAGGACTAGGTCCTGATTCAAGTGAAAACTGGATATGACCTTAGGAAGGAAAGAAGGTTGAGGCCGCAGAACCACTCTGTCCTTATGCAGAATAAGGTATGGCTCCCTGCATGACAAGGCTGCCAGCTCGGAAACCCTTCTGGCCGAAGCCATAGCCACCAAGAAAACCAACTTTCGGGTTAGTAGCACAAGAGGGATTTCTGTCAGAGGTTCAAACGGCTGCCTTTGTAAAGCTGACAAGACCAGATTTAAATTCCAGGGGCAAAGGGGAGCTCTAATAGGGGGATTCACATGCAAGACCCCCTGCAAGAAGGTTTTCATAAGCGAATGGGTGGCCAAGGGTCTTTGAAACCATATCGATAAAGCCGACACCTGCCCCTTTAGAGTACTAAGAGCCAACCCTTTGTCAACGCCAACCTGGAGGAATCGCAAGATCCTGTCAATAAAAAACTTTTGAGGATGCCATTTTTGAGACTCGCACCACTCCACATAGGTTCTCCAGACTCTGTAATAAATATTTCTAGAGACTGGTTTCCTAGCCTGAATCAACGTAGATATGACCTGAGCTGAGAGGCCTCTGCCTTTAAGAATTAGGGATTCAGCCGCCAAGCCGTCAAATGTAGCTGCTGTGAAGCAGGGTGGCAGATTGGGCCCTGAGACAGCAGATCTGGGCGCAGGGGGAGCGGCCACGGCGCCCCGACTGACATCCTCACGATGAGTGCGTACCAAGCCCTCCTGGGCCAGGCTGGGGCCACCAGGATCACAGGCCTGCACTCCACCCTGATCCTCCGTAGAAGGCGGGGAATCATCTGCAGTGGAGGGAACGCATACAGGAGAGAAAACTGGTGCCAGGGGCAAACCAACGCATCGGTCCCGTAGGCCGAGGGATCCCTGGCTCGGGATAGGCTCGGGATATGAATTTGTCCAACTTTTTGTTGGATCTCGTTGCCATAATGTCCACATCTGGAACTCCGAATCTTTGGCAAATCTCTTGGAATACCTGGGGGTGAAGAGACCACTCCCCCGGGAGCAACTGTTGACGACTCAAAAAATCTGCTTGAGAATTATCTATCCCTGGGATGAACACCGCCGAGATGCAGGGTACATGGGCTTCGGCCCATGAGAAAATCAGGTTTACTTCCCTTTGGGCTGCTAGGCTCCTCGTGCCCCCCTGGTGGTTTATGTATGCCACCGCAGTGGCATTGTCGGACTGTATCCTTACTGGCAGACCCTGAAGGGGGAGAGTCCAGGCTATCAGCCGGGCAGCTCTGATCTCTAGGATATTGATGGGAAGCAGTTTTAATGCCTCCGACCACTTCCCTTGCTGGGTCTGTCCTTCTAGAACTGCCCCCCAACCTGACAGGCTGGCATCCGTGGCTACTATCTTCCACGTGATGGGGCAAAAGGATTTCCCCTTTGACAAATTTTGAGGGACCAGCCACCAGAACAGGCTGCGCCGAACTCCTGGGGAGAGCACTAACGGACGATCTAATGCCTGAATGGACTTGTTCCAAGCAGAGAGAATGGCTGACTGGAGATATCTGGTATGGATCTGGGCGTAGGGCACTGCCTCGAAGGCGGCCACCATCTTCCCCAGCAGTCGCATACATAGGCGAATAGTCGGCCTCTTCTTGCCTAAGATCACTTGAACTGCTTGAGTTATTGATCTGACCTTTGCTTGAGGTAAAAATATCCTCTGGCAGTCTGTATCTAGCCGAAGGCCTAGATATTCCAACTGCTTTGTGGGTTGCAATATCGATTTTTCTTGGTTCACAATCCACCCGAATTCCTTTAGATGCCGAACTGTGCAAACTACTGCATGATTGAGGCTGGAAGCTGAGCTGTCGATAACCAGAAGATCGTCCAGGTATGCCAGGACCAAAATGCCTTCTGTCCTTAGGACGGCTAGCACCGGGGCTAACACCTTTGTGAATACCCGCGGAGCTGTTGCCAACCCGAAAGGGAGGGCTACGAACTGGTAATGACGGTGATCTATCATAAAACGAAGAAACTTGTGATGTGCCGGGTAGATCGGCACGTGCAGATACGTATCCTTTATGTCTATAGATGCTAGAAAGTCGTCTTGATGTAGGTGTCAGTACTGGATCCCTCTAGGACCCAGCGCACTCACCTGACACAGCCTTGGCTGGGAAACACTGATTGGCCAGCTCTCCTTTAAAACACCTGTGTTTTCACCCAATCAGTGCTCGTGATAGAGTTACTCTGCTTGCCTTGTGAGATCCAGCCTGACCTGTTTATCTGTAAACCTTGTGTATGACCTGGCTTGTTTGACCCTGCTTGTTGCTTCCGATTTGGTACCTTTCGAACTCTGATTATCCGTGTATGACCCGGCTTGCCTAGACCACATCCATTGCAGTGGTGCACTACTAGCACCAGCAACACCACCAACATCCACACCTGCGGTGAACTACAAGTTCCAGCTTTCCTGCTCATCAAAACACCTACTTCAGCAGTGAACTATAAGTGCCAGCTGTCCCGCTCGTCTCAACCCTGCATCCGTGGTGAACTACAAGTCCCAGCGCCGACCTGCTTCTCAAGACCTGCTCATGGTATGTGCTCTTGTTATTGAACTATAGGCATATTAGCACACCTGAACTGTTGTCTGCTGCTAGCCTGATATGAAACCTGACATTATCACGAGCCATACATAAAAAGGGAAAACCCATCATGGATTCTGAGCAGGCTCAGATGTTTGCACAAGAACTTTGCCGTTTATCCCATCAAGTTCAGCAAATGGCCACAGAGCTCACCAAGGTGCAATCCCCTACTACAACTGTTACAAAAACTTTATCTGAACCAAAAATTCCTTTGCCTGACCGTTTTTCTGGCGACCGTAAGGGATTCTGCAACTTTAAAAACAGCTGCAAATTATATTTCAAATTAAGGCCATCCTCTTCTGGCTCTGAAACTCAGAGAGTTCAGATCATTATCTCTCTGCTTTAGGGTGACCCCCAGGCTTGGGCCTTTAACCTTGAACCAAACCATCCAGCCCTGCTAACTGTAAATGCCTTCTTTGAAGCCCTTGGATTGCTGTACGATGATCCAGATCGTATGGCTACTGCAGAATCAACCCTGCGTAACTTAAAGCAAGGAACCACCACAGCTGAAATGTACTGCTCAGAGTTTCGCAGGTGGGCCCCAGAATCTGGCTGGAATGATGCAGCTCTCCGCAGCCAGTTCAGAATAGGTCTTTCAGATGCAATTAAGGATGCTCTGGTCAACTTCTCCTATCCACCCTCACTGGAGGAAGCTATGTGTCTAGCCATTAGAATTGATCGCCGTCAGCGAGAGAGGGGGCGAGAAAAAAATATGGCTGTGGCAAACTGTATACCTCCCTTACCACCTGACCATCCAACCTCCAGTGCCAGTTCAGTGGAAGAACCTATGCAGCTAGGCTCCACCCGGCTATCTGCCCAGGAACACACACGCCGGCGTAATATGGGACTTATGGGACACATGCTCCGTTCGTGCCCTACACGTCCGGGAAACTCCTGGACCTAGGTGATTATGGGGAGGTCACCTTAGGTCTGCTTTCATCTCCCCAGGGGGACAGTCGTATACTTCTACCCAGTGTTATTCACTTTGGGACAGGGACTCATGAACTGCTGGCCTTGGTAGATTCTGGAGCTGCTGAGAATTTTATTGATAAGACTTTGATTACCTCCTTGTCCCTGGAAACTCATATGCTAGATTGCCCAGTCCGCCTAATTTCTGTGGATAACCGGCCTCTCTCACAAGACCTTGTGCTTCAGTCCACCAATCCCTTTCAGTTACAATTGGGGGCCCTGCACTGGGAGAAGATTTCATGTCTTGTCATTGACTCTCCATCCACTCCTTTGATCCTAGGCCTTCCTTGGCTTCAGAAGCACAATCCTGTAATTGACTGGCGAACAGGAAATATTCTGGCTTGGTCCAATCAGTGTAAAGAAAGTTGCATCCAGCACCCTGTTCGACTTGCTGCTTGTCAAGTGGGAATGGAACAGATTCCGCTTTGTTATAAGGACTTTCAGGATGTGTTTTCTAAAGGGAGTGCTGACACCTTACCACCTCATCGCAGTTATGACTGTCCCATTGACCTTTTGCCTGACACTACACCTCCGCGAGGGAGAGTCTTTCCATTGTCCGAACCAGAGAACCTTGCTTTGCAAGAATACATCCAGGAAAACCTAGCTAAAAGTTTCATCCGTCCCTCTACTTCTCCCGCAGGCGCAGGTTGCTTCTTTGTCCCAAAGAAGGACGGGGGTCTAAGACTTTGTGTTGACTACAGAGGTCTAAATAAAATAACCGTTCCCAATCGGTACCCTCTCCCTCTCATCACAGAGTTGTTCTCCCTAATCCAGGGATCAAAGATTTTCTCCAAACTAGACCTAAGGGGAGCCTATAATCTAGTGCGCATCCATGAAGGAGATGAGTGGAAGACGGCCTTTAACACCAAGGATGGCCACTACGAATGTCTTGTCATGCCTTTCGGTCTCAGGAATGCACAAGCTGTCTTTCAAAACTTTATGAATGACATTTTCCGTGACCTGTTGGGTCGCTTTATGCTTGTATAATTGGATGATATTTTGATATATTCTCCCAATCTTGAAACGCATCAGAGGCACGTCCGCTCAGTGTTGGCCCGATTAAAGGCTCATTCCCTTTTTGTTAAGCCTGAAAAATGTTCATTTCATGTCAAACAAGTACCTTTTCTGGGCTACCTAATCTCTGACACAGGCCTAACCATGGATCCAGCCAAGATTCAGGCCATTCTAGACTGGGCATCACCTTCAGACCTGAAAGCAGTTCAGCGCTTCCTGGGCTTTGCAAATTTCTATCGGAAATTCATTAGGAATTTTGCCACCATTGCACATCCCATCACCTCTCTCACCAGGAAGTCTCAGTCTAAGTTTAAATGGACTACTGAAGCCCAGACAGCCTTCACTCAGTTGAAGAAAGCCTTTACCTCTGCACCAATTCTACGCCATCCTGTTCCTGAGCTGCCTTTTATTGTGGAGGTAGATGCATCCGAAGTAGGGGTGGGGGCGCTTCTGTCACAAAAGGACCCTGTAACTGCTGCCATTCACCCCTGTGCCTTCCTGTCCCGTAAATATTCCCCAGCAGAGCGCAACTATGATATAGGCAACAGAGAACTGTTAGCCATAAAGCTAGCTTTGGAGGAATGGAGACATTGGCTGGAGGGAGCTCGCTATCCATTCATAGTTCTGACTGACCACAAAAACCTTGAATACATCCGTTCTGCTAAAAGACTGAACTCACGTCAGGCCAGGTGGTCATTGTTCTTCTCCAGATTTGACTTCACAATTTCTTATTTACCAGGGCCAAAAAATGTTAAGGCTGACGCCTTGTCTCGCAGTTTTTTATCAGAATCCCCACCTCCGCTTCCTCCACAATCCATTATCTCTGAGAAAAAAAGTTGCGCTCAGAAGGCACAAAATGACATTGTGAGAAATTATTAAACGTATCAGTCTGAATGAATAAACAAAAAATAGGTAAATAAATGAATAAACCACATCTAATTGGAAAATAAAGTCCAAATATGGTGATGAAAACAAGTGTAATAAGAGTGACTTGCACTACAACCAAATCTTAATTAGTCCATTAGAGCTGGTAACACAAAGGTGTAATTAAATGGTATAATTGGATGATAGTCCAAATTTCAACAAAGGCAATGATGATCGTAGATTACAGTATCCTAGGTGGAATTCACTATCGATCTCACAGAATTCTGCAGACACATCAGAAGGTAAGTAAAGATGTACTCTTACCAGATCCTGGTGTAATTCAGGCATATCAATCCACTGGCATCTGAAGGGGGAGATCTCCTCGACCGCTTACAGTACTTCCTCATAGGACTGATAGATTTCACTGGATCAAAATACTTCCCACTAGTGCAGACTCCTGTTTAAGCTGCAATGCCATCGTCAAGGCACTCCCCAGGGAGTGCCTTGACGATGGCATTGCAGCTTAAACAGGAGTCTGCACTAGTGGGAAGTATTTTGATCCAGTGAAATCTATCAGTCCTATGAGGAAGTACTGTAAGCGGTCGAGGAGATCTCCCCCTTCAGATGCCAGTGGATTGATATGCCTGAATTACACCAGGATCTGGTAAGAGTACATCTTTACTTACCTTCTGATGTGTCTGCAGAATTCTGTGAGATCGATAGTGAATTCCACCTAGGATACTGTAATCTACGATCATCATTGCCTTTGTTAAAATTTGGACTATCATCCAATTATACCATTTAATTACACCTTTGTGTTACCAGCTCTAATGGACTAATTAAGATTTGGTTGTAGTGCAAGTCACTCTTATTACACTTGTTTTCATCACCATATTTGGACTTTATTTTCCAATTAGATGTGGTTTATTCATTTATTTACCTATTTTTTGTTTATTCATTCAGACTGATACGTTTAATAATTTCTCACAATGTCATTTTGTGCCTTCTGAGCGCAACTTTTTTTCTTTCTATTTTTGCTTTTTCATGTATATCACATGTTTAAGGTTGCTGCTGGATACCTTTGTTCACCTATTTATTTATTTCATAATTAATTAATTATTTAATTAAGCAACTCGTTTATTAATTTGCTGTTATTGATTTTACATTAATTAATTCATTCACCTTTTAGCGCGAGAAATTTCCCCTTTGGATAGAACATTATCTCTGAGGACAGGATTTTGGCTTTCACCCAGACTGACATCTCTGAGGCCTTACTACCTGCACAGGCTGAAGCCCCCCCTTCCACTCCCTCTGGTATGCTTTTTGTGCCCTTGGCTCTTCGTTTGCAGGTTTTGCAGCAGGTACATGCGTCAAAGCCTGCAGCGCATCCGGGGTTTAGACAAACTTATGAGATTATCTCTCGCAACCTCTGGTGGCCATCGATTAGGCAGGATGTGCTTGCCTTTGTCCAGGCTTGTGAGGTTTGTGCCAGAAGCAAGGGCAGTACCTCCAAGCCCTCCGGTCTTCTACGTCCTCTACCAATACCTACTTGTCCCTGGACCCATTTATCTATGGACTTTATCACTGACTTGCCTCCGTCCCAGGGATGTTCCACGATCTGGGTGGTGGTAGACAGGTTCAGTAAGATGGCCCACTTTGTTCCACTTCCGAAACTGCCGTCTGCTAGAGATCTGGCATCTTTATTCATTAAACATGTTTTCAAGCTCCATGGGGCACCAATTAACATTGTCTCAGACCGCGGCTCTCAGTTTATAGCCCAGTTTTGGAAGGCCCTTTGTTCTCAGCTAGGGATTAAGTTATCATATTCTTCAGCCTATCATCCCGAGACAAATGGCCAAACAGAAAGAACTAATCAGACTCTGGAGAAGATGGTACGTTGTCTAATGGCCAATGATGAGGTGGAGTGGGTCAACATCCTTCCATGGGCAGAGTTTGCCTTTAATAATTGTGCCAGCTCTTCTACAGGGACCTCTCCCTTCTTCTGTGTTTACGGGTTGCATCCTCGTGTGTGCTCCTTTGATCTTCCACCCTCTGATGTTCCAGATGCCAACACCACGATTGAAAATTTCTCCAAAATCTGGTCTGACGTCAATCGTGCTATTTCTCGTTCGGTGCAGGCTTTTAAGAAAACGGCTGATAAGAGGCGCTCAAAGGCCCCTGGATATAAAGTTGGTGACAAAGTGTGGCTATCATCCAGGAATCTGTCCCTGCATGTTCCATCCAAGAAACTTGGCCCAAAATTCATCGGGCCCTATGAGATTTCGGAGATTGTTAATCCTGTGTCCTATAGATTAAAACTCCCCCCGTCCATGCGCATTCCTAATGTCTTCCATGTTTCTTTATTGAAACCTGTTCACTCTAGTCTCCAAGTAAATGAACCAGAACCTGTAGATGTGTCGGATAGCCAGGAATATGAAGTTGCATATATTCTTGACTCCAGACGAGTACGCAATTCCTTACAATATCTAGTTCATTGGAAAGGTTTTGGCCCAGAGGATCGATCCTGGATCCCAGCTCGCGATCTCCATGCTGATCGCCTTAAGAAGAAGTTCCATCTTCGATATCCAAGTAAGCCTGGGGGTGCAGGAGCAACCCCTCGAGAAGGGGGGGGGTACTGTCAGTACTGGATCCCTCTAGGACCCAGCGCACTCACCTGACACAGCCTTGGCTGGGAAACACTGATTGGTCAGCTCTCCTTTAAAACACCTGTGTTTTCACCCAATCAGTGCTCGTGATAGAGTTACTCTGCTTGCCTTGTGAGATCCAGCCTGACCTGTTTATCTGTAAACCTTGTGTATGACCTGGCTTGTTTGACCCTGCTTGTTGCTTCCGATTTGGTACCTTTCGAACTCTGATTATCCGTGTATGACCCGGCTTGCCTAGACCACATCCATTGCAGTGGTGCACTACTAGCACCAGCAACACCACCAACATCCACACCTGCGGTGAACTACAAGTTCCAGCTTTCCTGCTCATCAAAACACCTACTTCAGCAGTGAACTATAAGTGCCAGCTGTCCCGCTCGTCTCAACCCTGCATCCATGGTGAACTACAAGTCCCAGCGCCGACCTGCTTCTCAAGACCTGCTCATGGTATGTGCTCTTGTTATTGAACTATAGGCATATTAGCACACCTGAACTGTTGTCTGCTGCTAGCCTGATATGAAACCTGACAGTAGGCTGGCTGCCACCGAACGTATGGACTCCATACGAAAGGTCTGAATCTTTAGAAAGCGATTTAGGCGTTTGAGGTCTAAGATAGGCCTGACGTCGCCATTGGGCTTTGGTATTATGAAAAGGTTGGAGTAGAATCCCAGACCCCATTCCTGGGTTGGTACTTCTACAATTACTCCTTGGAGCAAGAGACGATCCAATGCTTTTACAAGAGAGGCCCTCTTTAATGGGTCGCTTGGAAGACTTGACCCCTGAAAATGAGGAGGGGGGACTTCCCGAAACTCTAGCTTGTAGCCCGTGGCTACCACGGACAGTACCCAAGAATCGGGAATTCTGGCCTCCCACATTTCGGAGAAAAACCGAAGCCTTCCCCCCACCCAAGAGAGTGGGGGCGCCCCTTCATGAATCTGACTTGATGACTGGTTTAACCGGCTTGCGAGACCATGGCCTCTTGCCTGCCGTTGCTTGTCCTTGTGGGCGGCTATTAAATGCTGAACGCCCGGGAGGCCGTCGATACTGACGGGAAGTTGAAGGGGCCGAGCCTGCGAAGGCCTGTCGCTTAAACGCGGGCCCACGCGATCTTTTCTTGACAGGCAAGAAAGAACTTTTACCACTTGATATGGTCTGGATATATTTATCTAGGTCTTCACCGAATAGTCTCCCACCATGAAAGGAAAACCCTGCTAAAAGCCTTTTGCAGGGTGCCTCTGCTGACCAGTTCTTCAGCCACAAAAGGCGACGCATATGAACCAACAGCAGAGATAAACGGGACGCCTGTTGAATGGAGTCCTTAATAGCATCTACTGCAAAGCAGAGAGCCCTTGGGAGGTCAGCCAATTCACGAGCTTGCTGAGCCGGTATGTCCCTTAATATTTGTTTAGTCTGATCCTTTAAAGCCTGACAAACGCCAATGGCTGCCACCGCTGGCTGAACCACGGCACCTACTGTGGTAAAAGAAGCCTTCAGTAGGGTCTCCAACTTTTTGTCGACTGGATCTTTAAACATCTGGACATTTTCCACCGGACAGGTCAGGGATTTATTCACGCAGGAAATGGCTGCGTCCACGGTAGGGAGTGCCCATTTCTTTGCAAATTCCTCTTCCATAGGATAGAGAATAGTGAACCTTTTAGGAGGGATAAAAATCCTATCAGGTCGAGCCCAATCCTGAAAAATCACGCTCTCCAGAAGGGGGTGAACCGGAAAAGACGCACCACTCAACGGTGCCTTCAAGGAACCTAAAGAGGATACTGGGGGGGCTAATTGTTCTGACACTGGAAGTTTAAAAGCAGTGCGAACCATATCTGTCAGAGACTGGATCCACAGGCTCTCCGCTTGAGAAGCCAAAAAATGTCATCTACAGTGGAACCCTCAATGTCTGAACCGTCGGGACTCGGGTCCGCTTGATCCCCCTGTGGGTCCAATTCCTCCGAAGAGAGGACCTCTGCATCTGAAAACACCAATCTAGGTGACGGGGATCTAGCCCGCTTGCCAACTGGCAAAGAGCGGGCAATTAAAGCAGTTAACCTTTCCTCTAGCCCACCCAGGGTGGTCGCTAGCATTTCTTCCGTAACATAAACAGGAATGGGTTGATTGGGGGCCGCCTCTGCCCCTAGCACCCTCAATGGCTCCTGCAACATGCTGTTCGGTGGTCTATCTGGTGAGGGTGGGACCGCTAGAGCCTGGCCCAAATCCTCTGACCCCGATGGAGACCCCTTTAGTTTTTTGGTACCTTTTGCAGCCTTAGCTGGTCCTGATCCCTTGGGAGCCATTGCACAACCTTGAGACACCCCTAAAGCCAACACCCAACTGTTGTAGCTAGAAGTGAACCATTTATAAGAACAGCCTATGGTAAAAAATTTCCAAATTTTCATACGCCCGAGAAGGCGGCAATACCGAGGAAGTCCTGTGAGCATTGCCACACCAATGCCCGTTAGCTGGAGCCCAAGGTTGCACCGACTCAGATACTGCCAGATCTAAGGCTGAGTCCCTTTAAGAAAAAAACCCCCTTTTTTTTTTTTTTTTTTTCTGGTCAGTATGGAGCTAAGTCCAGACCTGAAGATCCACAAACCCCCACTGGGTGTCACTGTATAGCCAGAAATGGCTCAGCTGCGCGCTCTGTGTCCTCAGCCTCCTCTGCTTTCAGGAGGGAATGACCAGCCAGGAAATGCTTTGCTGCTTTGACTGAGACCTGACGCTGCTGGCCCGCCCCCCCCCCACGCACGCTGACACTGTAAAAGGCGGCGCGCACGCGCGCGCGCGCCACCCCCCCACGCTGAAACCAACATTGAGGAAGCAGAAAGCAGAGGAGAAGCCTGGACCAGCGCTAGCAACCCAACAGACACCAGGCAAGACACTAATCTTATTGTAGTGCACACATAGAGGAAGCTGTCCCCATAGGCTTCCTAAGAAACAGGAGTTTTGCCAGCATTTCCTCCTTATAGCACGTGGGGCTGCAGTATCATGCTAACAGGCAGATCTGGGGGGAGTAGCAAATACATATCTTTAAAAGCATACATATACCTACATGTTATCTGGGTAAACATTAGCACATCCCATCCTGCCTCAAAAGACATAGTGGAGATAGTGGCTGATGCACAAGCATACCATTAGCCGACCCAGAACCCCCAGGGAGATACCTACTGTCGAACCAAGTCCCGCAGGTTCCCTCTTACCTGCTCCACGCCGCAGGGTATTGCAAAATGCAAGAGGCCCAATCTTCCCCCATCTCCGTGGGTATTGTCTTGGACCTTCAGGGACCGGGGTCCTGTGTTAAGGAACCCACACACCTGGACCTATATAGCATCCTGGCATCAGTAGCGTTTAGTTCTTGGAAGAGACTAAGGCACTGGAGCCCAGAATCCAGCCCTCCAAGGAGAGGCATTATAGGCAAAACCCCACTCCAGCAGGGCCCGGGTACCGTACACCTTGGCTTTGAAGCACTTCGGACGGATCCGGCTAGCTATCCTGGGTCCCGAGACCTCCGAGGGACAGCTAGACGTGACCAACACCTAAGACACTGGCGAAAAAACTGAAGCACTCCCAGTGGGAGGGGGTTATATAGGGAGGAAACTTCCTGTGAAATTGATTACACCAGTGTCCATCACCTGAAGGTACCCATATAACCCAAGTGTAATGGCTATGCGCTCTGTGTCCCGTGATGTACGATAAAGAAATAGGGGATAGTTTTATAGCATTTTTATTAATAATTATTTTTTTACGAGTAATGGCGGCGATCTGCAATTTTTTTCATGACTGCGACATTATGGCAAAAAAGACCCAAAGGGCTGACGCTGCGCTAATGTGCAAATGAATAAAACCAATGAACAGTGAACAATAAGCTGCCAGCACTAAATTGTGTACAACAATTTAAAAAGACATACAAAATACAGGAGGTGCAGCGCTATCAAGGATTGATAAAATAACATACAAATTAATATTAAATGAGTGAACATAAGCTCATTAGGAATAAACAGGAGGAGAGCTTAAAGAAAAAAGATAAAAAATAAATCTCCAATGCTGAACAGTTGTGAGATCTAGTAGAAAAGTCCAGTGTAAATCTTGTGATGAAAAAAACTGTGAAGAAAGTAACCACGTAGACTCCAAGGTGCTATAAGATGAAGGAGGATATCCACCCTGCACTTGTGAAATAAGACTGCCTGCTTACCACAAAGACTGCTTTGCATCAGTCTCATGAAGCATAGGGATGTCCGGTCTCCCTGAAACCAATCCGTATGAAAACAAGGTACAGCTCAGCAGTGGGTCCGGGACAAGCACATGTACGATAGAAAGAGAAAGACTCTCATAGCATATTATGTGTGTCAAAGATGAATTTAATAAGTAATGCACTTACAATTGTTCGATGAAAAAAGGCATGTAACAATCAGATCGTAACCTCTCCCATCCGATACCTCTCGCTACTCGAATGGAAAAAACCGCCTTCGTTCAGGACGGAACGCGATGACGACACGGCACCCTACGATCGTTTCGTCATGACAGGACTTCAACGGGGGATTAGCCGGCTTGGATTGGAGAGGTTACGATCTGATTGTTACATACCTTTTTCCATCGAACAATTGTAAGTCCATTACTTATTAAATCCATCTTTGACACACATAATACGCTATGAGAGTCTTTCTCTTTCTATCGTACATGTGCTTGTATGTTATTTATCAATCCTTGATAGCGCTGCACCTCCTGTATTTATTTTTTTTGCGACATTATGGCAGACACTTCGGACACTTTTGACAAATTTATGGGACCATTGTCATTTTTACAGCAATCAGTGCTATAAAAATGCACTGGTTACTGTGAAAATGACACTGGCAGTGAAGGGGTTAACCACTAGGTGGCACTTTAGGGGTTAAGTGTTCCCTAAGGAATGATTCTTATTGTAGGGGGGCGTGGCATGCTGTGACACGTCACTGATCGTGTTCCCGATGACAGGGAACACGATCAGTGACAGTGTCACTAGGTAGAACGCATTTAAAATTTCAAATTTGCGCCGGCGTATCTTTGTTTTGTATCCACAAAACAAGATACGCCGGAATTACGCTAAGATACGACTGGCGTAAGTCTTAGTTGCATATTTACGCTGGCCGATAGGGGCGCTTCTGTAGATGTTCAGCGTAAAATATGCAAATGAGATAGATACGCCGATCCACAAACGTACGTACGCCCGGCGCATTCTTTTTACATCGTTTGTGTAAGCATATGTCCGGCGTAAAGTTACCCCTGCTCTATAGAGGCGTACGCAATGTTAAGTACGGACGTCGGGACAGAGTCAAATTTTCTGTCGTTTACGTTGTTTGTGTAAAACGTTCGCGAATAGGGCTTTGCGTAAGTTACGTTCACGTCGAAAGCATTGACTATTTGCGACGTGAAAACATGCCCACCTCTTCCCCATTTCATTTAGACGCGCGCAAGCCGGCCCATTTACGCTACAGCACCGTAACTTAGGACGCAAGTGCTTTGTGGAGCCCATGCCATGATGCAGACGTATATCTGCGTGCGGTGGGCGGCAAGCGGTTAAAGAGGACTTCATACACAGAGCTGTACTTAGTTCAAATAAACATAAATAGACAAAATTATTTGTTATTCTTTACAGCCACTCCTGTAACTTACACATTCTGCCAAACCTCACAGCCAGGATGTGGACACCACAGTTCACTAGAAATTATGTAAATTTGGAGAATTCACGCTGCCAAATTTTTGGCTACAATTGGAACATTTCAGCAAAAAAAAAATCCATTTTCCTCACGTAAGGGTGAAATAGGTTTTAAATGGCTCCTGAGGGTTAGAAGTGGTCCTTTGAACGATCATGAACTCTCATTAGTTGGAAACATATTGGGCCAGATTCTCAGAGGCGTTACGACGGAGTATCTCAGATACCCCGTCGTATCGCCTTTTTTTTTTAGTCGTATCTATGCGTGTGATGCTGTGCATCACTTTTGCATAGATACGCTTCTACATCCGACAAGTGTAATCCAATTACACTTTCGGATCGTAGGTGTAATGACAACTCCGGCCACTAGGTGGCCTTTACGTTGTTTTTTCATTTGCATATGCAAATGAAGTAGTACGCCGATTCTCGATCGCTTTTACGCCGCCCCGTCGTCGCGTACGTCGTTTTCGTTCGCGTAAGGTTACCCCAGCTTCTATGTGGAGTAACCTTACGAGGTCCCGTCGGATGCCGTCGTGTCCCGTCGGATGCCATGTTAAGTATGGCCTCGGGACCGCGTCGTGTTGTGCGTCGTTTACGTCGTTTGCGTACTTCGATTCTCAATGGGGCTGGCGTACGCTGCGATTACGTCGTTTACATTGAGAAAATGTGACGTCCTTTGGAGCATGCGCACTGGGCTTTTTCCCCGGCCGGCGCATGCGCAGTTCGTTCGACGCGGGGGCGCGCTTAATTTAAATACAAGCCGCCCCATTTGAATTGCGCGGGTTTACGCTGCGCGATTTACGCGACGTAAGCGTAACCTACGGAGCAAGTGCTTAGAGAATAAAGCACTTGCTCCAGTACGCAGCGGCGGCGTAGTGTAACTGGCTTACGCTACGCCGCCGAAAATATTGGAGAATCTGGCCCACAGTTAGATATTACTTATAAGAGCATAGCGGCCTGTCCATTGTGGGCACATGGGCGCCGCCTCGCCTATCTACCACCGCCACCCTCCATATCACTTTCAGGATGCCGAGTGCATGAATTCCTATGTGGGGGTGGATGTATTTATTAAAGCACCTGATTAGAGCCAGAGAATTCAAAATAGGGTGGGCTTAGGGCGCAGAGCATTGCGTCTGGAGCCCACATTGTTTTGTTGCAACAGCAAATTATTATTCGCTCTTGTAACACTGATCCTCCTCCCTGCCAATTGGGAAGTGGGTCTGATACCTGTCGCTCAATTGGCTGGAAGGACAGGAGATCCTATTGGATGCCTTCTGGTCATGTCAACTCTTGAAACCCTTCTGGATCAAGGTCAGGACGATATCTTCGAAATTTACTAACTTTCCCATACCTGACTGCCCAGCCTTTTTCCTGCTGTGCCCATCTCCTCCATACCCATAATACCTATAAGGCCTCGTACACACGATCAAATCTGTCTGCTGGAAACGGTCTGCTAGACCGTCCCAGCAAACATATTCGATCGTGTGTACGGGCTAACAGACGGATTTGGCCACCCGACAGATTTCAAAGCATGCTTTGAAATCTGTCGGCTGGAAACCCGTCCGCCCGACATGTCTGCTGGTTAGTATGCTAACCAGCAGACATGTCTTCTCGCACACGCGCCGAATGGTTTCGACGCATGCGCGGAAGTGTTTTACTTCCTGGTGTGGTGACGTGGCGGCGTCAACGTCACCGCCACGTCACCGACACATCAGCGCGCTGTCTGCTGGCGGGGATTTTGGTTTGCTTGTGTGTACACGCGAGCAAACCAAAATCCCAGCAGACAGATTTGTTCAAATCTGTCGGACAGACAGATTTGAACAAATCTGTCTGCTCGTGTGTACGAGGCCTAAAAGATCCATACTTCATCATCTTTTGAATGCAGCTAAACCCTTTATCTCTCTAAAGTGGAAGGACCCCAATCTCCCTCCAATATCACTGTTGATGAAATGAGATGCGTGGGGGGTTTATTCCTACAAACTTTTTATAATCATGCTTGGATTTACTGGACTAACTTCACACTACCAATGGAAGATAAAGCTCTTCTAGCTGATGAATTCTAACCTTTAACACTATGTCCACCATAAGGGAAAGCCCTACCTCCCTTTCTTTCTTTTTTTCTTTTTTTTCTTTATGTTCTAGGTTCAAATTGGTAACTATGCAACCTACCTTTATAATTCTTCCACAGTAAATTGTAGAAGCAACATTTATTTATTTATGCATTTTGTTAAAGCAGCATAAAAAAACCTCTGAAGAAGACCCCATGAAGGGTTTGAAACGCATCAGAATTTGCTGCATACTTGTACATTATATATGTTTATTTGTATGATAATCTTTATGCTTGCATTGCTGTATGTGTACATTGTACAAGATTTTATATACCAGAGCTCATATCTTAACTGTTCAATGAATTTCTACTTTTTATACAATCAAATTATTTTATTATACACCTTGTTTTATATACTTTTCTACCTTGCTGCCTAAAAACCCCATTGGGGGATCCTTCTATGTTTCCATAATAGGGGTGAGCGTGAGCAGCACTCTTCCTTTCCAGTCGTGTCTTTTCTATTTCTTTTTTTTATGTTCTATGTTCTAACCATGTATTTCTCTCTATTGCCATCAGATAGATGGAACTTCATTGATTTCCCCCTTTCCCCATAATTTACTGACCACCCCCTGTTTACCCCTTCTCTCTATAGTTCACCCCTTATTCCTCCTCTTAAATACGAGCATTCATTCCTAATCCGATATAATTTTATTCAAATCAAATATTTTTTTTTTCGCAACTAAGAACTAACTTGTTGTCTAAATCTTCCCAGTTTGGTCCATTTCTTTAGTGGGCATGTGCCGATAACATCAACACGTGCTGATACAGTGGATAATTCCCAAAGTGTGCAGGTTTAGCAGATATCCACGGTACCTACAGGTAAGCCTTATAATAGGCTTACTTGTAGTCAAAAGTGGTCTGTAAAGCCTTGTACACACGATCAGTCCACCGGATGAGAACGGTCTGATGGACCGTTGTCATTGGTTAACCGATAAAGCTGACTGATGGTCTGATGTGCCTACACACCATCGGTTAAATAAGAATTAGATGCTTTGTTTGCATAGTTACATATAAGAATTACTGTGGCATGTGTAGCGATACCCCATCAAGGGCCGCTGATTGATTTGGGATCGGAGTATTAAGATACCTCTAAGTGTTGTCCAGGGGTGAAGTTAGTGAGCAGAGTAGTAAGCGAATGTCCAATCAGTAGTTGAGGTTTTCCAAATGCTTTATTTCTTTGGGTCCAACACGACCAACATCAACAGGAGGTAGATAGGACAGATTGATGAAATAAAGACAACCTTGCAGTATCAGGCTTGGATGAACAGGAAAGCAAGCCTGCTTTCAGTAACTGTATATTGCCCGAGTGGGTGAAGTGCCCCCCCAGACAGACTTCTGCCACAAGCCTGGCAGCCGGAGTGCCACTTTAGGGTTGCTGGGAGGAACAAGTCTCTCTTACTGACTTGGCTCTAGTAGAATTTAGCGTTCTAGATGAAGACCTCTGCCATAGGCCCAATGCTGGACTGTAGAGAAAATCCTCCCAGAAAGTTCTCTTTTGGTAGGGGTCACCAGTTGACAGTCTTTGGTTATCTGGCAACCAGATCCCCAATGGTTTGTTCAAGCCCTTTTGGATCACCTGCCTCCTGATTCTCCTCAAGCCGATCCCCCACCGAACAGCATATAGCTTAGGATCTCCTCAATAGGAATGGGTCGCCAGCAAGCCGCTAGGGCCCTTTTCAGCATCAGCAGGGAACTCCGCGTAGCATGCGACCCGGGCCTGGTAGGCCATGTCGCCGGGGTCCGTTGGGTGCGCACCCCCTGAAGGGAAGGTGGGTGCCGCACCTGGAACCCACAAAGAACCCAAAAAAATGGCGTCTGCCACAGATATACCCCTCCCCAGTATGCTCCATGAGGGAAAACTCCTCCAATTGGCTGCTGGGGAAAAACGGCTCTGCCAGAACCCCTCTGACGCCATCTGTCGACCCGGGAGTGTGATTGCATCCCCGGAGTGCAGACTGACCCACAGGACAGTTCCGGAATGACAGCAGCCCAAATTTGGCAAAATTAAGAGTGGAAGCAACATAACTCTGCCACTCCCCCACTAACTTTAGTGTAGTGCCCATACTGAAAGTAAGGGGGCGCTACATATGTCATCTGTATTTCAATGCTGAAAAATAAAAATGTGTTAAAACAAAGAGAAGTTGTACAGTACAAATAAAATATGAAATGCCTTTTGTAGATCTGTTGTGGAAGACAAGTTATTTAGTCTTGTCTGAACATACATCTAGGTGTTTTATTTTGTTTTTTTCCTAAATCCATAAGAGCTACTGGGTTCCTGATGAATGTTTGTCGACAGAATGGTAACTATTATGGGTGGTGTGGTTCTTATTTTCTTTTTCTTTCTCCCAAATCTACCTTCTAGATTGCAATACATAATTAATCAATGTAAGTTTTCTGTCATGCTAAATAACCAGATTAAGTCTGGGCATGAATCGGATATGTAATCTTTGCCCTATAAACACAAGACTAAAGTTTCAGCTTGCTAACTACCTGGTTGGGTGGTCTTAAGACCAGGAAAAGGCCTGCTCATTACAGAACATAAAGGGCCATATTTCTTGTCAGTACAGCTTTTCCCCAAGATCAGTATGACAGTCCGTTGATGTTGAGTCTTCCAGCAAAGGTCATCTCTCTCCAGGTCCTACCAATCAGCACTGACTTTCTTGGACTGTTTGACACCTAATATGACCAAACAAGCCCGAGTGATCCATTAGCTTTGTAGCTTATTTAGCCCCAAAACAATTAACTAGTCATAGAGTGGAGTTGAGCTGAAGTATTTAAAACAGCATGAGCAGTGGGGGGCTTCACCTCCTTTAAGTGGAAAACCAAGTGAAAGTTCCACAGTCAAAAATATTGTGTGCTAGTAACTGTAGATGGTTTATATTTGTACATGCAGACCACACATCAGGGGTGTATTTAGGTTTTGTGCTGCCCTAGGCCTGACTAAACGTGTGCACCCCCTAATTTAAATATGACCCACCCCTTCCTGTCAAGGCCACACCCCTTGCGGTTTAAGACCCACCCTGACAATTTCAAGTGGGGACTCATAGATTTCCTTTCACTTCCTGTTTGGCTTTGGGACAGGAAGTGAAGGGAAATCTCTGCAATGGGACAGGGATGGTAAAAAATAAGCGACGCCCCCCCCCCCCCTCACAGTTGCAGAATACCAACCGCCCACATACTGGAAGCAGTGCGGCCGATGGGGGCGCTAAACTAATTTGCCTAACAGTGTAGTGCAAGCCGGCGGGGATACTCTCCGTGCTGCCCCCCTGCAAAGTGCTGCCCTAGGCCTGGGCCTTGTTGGCCTAGGCCAGGATACAGCATTGCCACACATGATATTCTTTCCACATTAAAGCGGAGGTTCACCCTAAAAACATGTATATAACATTACATTCTGCATACTTCCAACTTTACAGTATGCCATTTGTTTTGTTGTTTTTTGCTGTACATACCGTATTATTGCTATTTTCCACCCGACTTCTGGGTACTCACTCCCGTGGGAGTAGGTGTTTTTATGCAGAGGCGCAGTGTCATGTGGGACTTCGCCCAGATGATTGACATCCTTGAGAAAAACTTCCCCCCGGCGGATAAGGCGCGTCACGAGTTTTTCTAAAGTAGCCAAACTGCGAGTCAGCTCTATACGGCGCCTGCGCAGTCAGCTCTACACGGCTCCTAGTCGGTGCACAGGCGCCGTATAGAGCGGACCAAAAGGGCAAGCTCTCCTTGTTTGTTTACCTGCACTGTCTCCATTGTAGGGGCCCCATAGCATTACTTTGCCCAGGGGCCCATGATGCTATTAAGATGGCCCTGGGTACAACAGGTATTGGATTAAGCATCAGAGCATTTGCATGAGTACAAGTACCCATGCAAATGCTCGGTATAGGCACCAATACCGATACTAGTATCGGTATCGGTACAACCCTAGTTATCACCCCATTATATATAGGGTGTGCCGAAAAAAGAACCTTCAAGATATGATCTCCTTGGATTATATTACTTACAGGAGACTGCAAATTATTACTTTTTTGACATTACATCTATAGGGGTCAATTCACAAAGCTTTATTTTCAGATTGCGAGTGTTATTTTAACGATTTTGCACGTTATTGAAGCTAGTTCAATTCACTAAACGATTTAACGCTTTGAAAAATCATCAAATAACGTTTCCCTACACAGAACCGATATTTTAAGGTGTGGATCCTTATTAAAGATTCAAAACGTTATTTTAAAGAGTCAAATCGTTAAATATGTACAGAAGTGCAATTCACAAAGATTTTTTTGACAGTTATCAATCGTTAAGCAATCGATAAATTAACACCTCCCTGGCGTTATGACATTTCCCAGGCGATATTTTGTTGTTAGGGGAAGCTTTTGGCGATTTTTGTAGTGTAGTGACGTTTTTAGTAGTGTTGGGCAAGATAGAACCGCGCTCTATTTGAACTTAAAATTATCCAGAGGCGAAGAAGAACACGTTAGAATGTTGTTCAGACTTATAAACGTGTATTCCGTTCACATACTATTTTGGATGACTTTTCTGAAACCCAGGTGATAGCTAAATTCTGATTATCACCTCCCATGATTTATTCTCTGTATGAGGAAATACACATGGCTTTAGAAAAACACACACTAGAAGTTTTGCACATCACATGCTCAATCTCCATGTGTATTGCTTGTGTCTCTCTCTCTCTCTCTCTCTCTGTATCTGCTCTTTTCCACATGCAGCTGTTCTCCTCCCCTTCTGCTCCCAGAATGCATCTCTCCAGCATTATTTAACGATCTTAAGAGTTATTTTAACGTCCCAAATGTTAATAATAACGTCTGAGCAGTTAGAATAAAGTTTGGATAAAGAGTCAGTTGAAAACCATAACGACTATGTTAAATAACGATTATAGCTTTCGTGAATACCATGTTTGCTAGCGTTAAATAAGGAGTGCTAATTTAACACCTGAAGAAAACCAATAACGTTTCTCTTTGTGAATTGACCCCATAGAGTGGATTTATAAAGGCAAATAGACTGTGCACACTGCAAGTGCAGTTGAACTCTTTTTTTTCTTAGTAAATGTCAGTGTGGTTAGGTCTCTCCTTGTAAAGAATACCCAATCAGGTGCAAGCAAAATATAAAAAAAAAAAAATTTTGCTTGCACATGTTTGGATGGTGGAAATCAGCAGAGCTTTACCACATTTACTAAGCTCTAGGGAAAATTAGTGAAACTGCACTTGCAGAGTGCACAGTCTATTTAAATAAACCCCACTGTGCTTCCAGCTTATACAAGATATTAGTGATTGGGTTTAGATCTTAAAAGTATTGAAGACAAAAACAGCCAATCAATTAGCATTTTAAGATCTATTTTTTGGGGATTGCAAAAAAAAAAATCCTATTGACCCAATGATGATTAGTATGTCATGCCACTCCTCAGTATGCTGTATTTTAATAAATTATATAGAATTGCTCTCAGCTTGCTGGAATAAAGCAGCATGGAACGGGTGAACCATTTTGGAATGGTTTCCTATCAGGCAGGCTTCTGGTAGACATCACACCTCACCTAGGATTTCCTATGGAAGGCTATTAATTTTGTATTAAAACTGATGGGTTACAAGTCAAACCCCCTCCCTCCTTTTCACTTTCAGTGCAGTCAGAGACCCCTCATTCTTCCAGGATTGAAGGTGAGATAAACTTTAACATCAAGGTGGAAGTGACACCTGGGAACAATTTAACAATCGGGTTCCTTGCTGATTACTAGCATATGCCTTTGTTTTCACAAGCCTAGTACCGTGTGCTCACAGGAGATGCTGCATATTCTTAAGCTGCGTACACACGATCGGTTCAAACCGATGAAAACGGACTGAAGTTTGTTTTCATCGGTCCAAACCGATCGTGTGTAGGCCCCATCAGTCCATTATCCTTCAGTCCAAAAACAGAGGGTTTGCTTTAAAATTGATCCACGCATGCTCAGAATCAAGTCGACGCAGGCTTGGAAGCATTCAACTTTCATCACCTTTTTGTGTTTTACGTCACCGCGTTCTAAAACTATCGGTTCATGAACCGATGGTGTGTAGGCACATCAGTCCATCATTCAGCTTCACCAGTGAACCGATGAAAATGGTCTGTCGGACCGTTCTCATCAGATGGAACGATCGTGTGTACAGGGCTTAAGTGGCTAGGACTGACAACCCACGGGGGCAATGTCACTACATCAAAACAGCACCTACAGTACTACCTCCCATTATTATTGCAGGAGAGATCACTGAGCTGATTACTAAAGCAAGAGGGGAGTACATACTTACTTCAACCTACTACCATTCTGTCCCACTGTACTCTTGAGCTTGGCTGGCTTTATTGGAAATTACTTTGTCACACATAGTAAAAATTGGGTCATATATATATATATATATATATATATATATATATATATAAATATATATATATATACACTGTATATATGAGCAGCACGGTGGCTAAGTGGTTGCACTTCTGCCTAGCAGCACTAGGGCCATTGGTTTGAATCTCAATCATGGCACCACCCACCTGGAGTTTGTATGTTTAACCTGTGCCAGCATGGGTTTCCTCCCACACTCCTAAGACATGCTGGTAGGTTAATTCACTCCTGTCCAAATTGGCATTAGTATGTGTATGTATGGCCATTACCAACAAACCCCATATGTAATTTCATATAAGTTTATTTACTCATACTTACAGTAGCGGCCCATCCATTAGGAGCGTATGGGCGCCGCCCCCCATATCAATGCATCTGGCCCCCTGATCTACATACATGGCGCTGGACTATGGATTCCAATAGGGACCAGAGGCTCTAATATGCTTCAAAAAAGGGTGGGCTCAGGGCACAGAGCACTCGGCCCGATCACACCCAGTTGTGTCACAATAGCGTATAAATATTCACTATTTTTACACTAAATCTCCTCCCCACCAATCAGGAAGCAGGTTGTGAGAGCAGTTTTCCAATTGGCTAAAACGTCAGCGGATCCTATTGGATGCCTACTGCCTATAGGTCCACCCGATGAGAACGGTCTGATGGACCGTTGTCATCGGTTAACCAATGAAGCTGACTTATGGTCTCATGCGCCTACACACCATCGGTTAAAAAAACGATCGTGTTAGAACACGGTGGCGTAAAATACAACGACGTACAGAAAAAAATGAAGTTCAATGCTTCCGAGCTTGCGTCGTCCTGTTTCTGATTATACGTGGATTTTTGACCGATGAACTTCCACACAGACGATCGTTATTTTCATATTGTTTTTTTATCCATAGGACAAATTTAAAACATGTTTTTTTTTTTTTTTCACCGATGGAAAACAAACCGATGGGGCCCACACACAATCGTTTTTTCCAATGAAAACAGTCCATCGGTCTGTTTTCATCGGACAAACCGATCATTTGTACAGGGCTTTAGTCTCCAGGAGTCTCTGAGTGGTCTCTGAGCGCCTCAGAGTGTTTCACAGTATTTATGTGTGTCTCTGGTGCCCCCGCACCTCTGGCCACATGCAGTACTGCATAGACAAGCAGTGGCTGTGGAACGGATAATCTGAGTTTGCAATGTTTCCTATAGGGAAACTTGCTTTGATATACGAGTGCTTTGGATTACAAGCATTCTTCTGAAACGTATTATGCTCATAATCCAAGGTATTACTGTATTACACCTTATTCCTGAAATACTAGACTAAACAAGCATTTAACACATCAGCTTTAAGTATAACGTGCTAAGAAACAAGGGAATCTACTTCTTCTCCCCACATTGTTCCCTGGGAACCTATTTCTGATTAGTCTGATCTTTTCATATGACCATTGAGGGTCAACTAGGTCTTCAATTGTCCATAGTGATTGTTCAGTTACAATTCAGACATTGCTCCCCATGTTTTAGTTATTCGTCTTAGGCCCCGTACACACGACCGAGCTTCTCGGCAGAATCCAGTGAGAAGCTCGCTGGGAGACGTATTCTGCCGAGGTTCTCGGTCGTGTGTACACTTCCGACGAGCGTCCCGCCGGGAAGCTCGTCGAGCCAAAAAAGAGAGCACGCTCTCTTTTTCCTCGTTGTTCAATGAGGACTTTGGCTCAATGAGCTTTTCCGACCGCTCATTGGGAACCTCGTCGGGCGGAACGATGGGTTTAGCCCGACGAGGTTCTCGTACGTGTGTACGCGGCCTTAGGTGCCAGCCAGCATTCCCTTTATGCTAAATGATGGGTGCCATCCTGGTCATATCTATGTAGTATAGACCACCCTTTACCACATCCCTGTAGTCACGAGAGAAAGCCGGGTGCACAGTTTTTTGTCATCTTTTGTTTGTTGCCTAACAAAGGAGGTATTAGCCCCTGATAGTTTACCTGTTGCATATCACTCAATAAAAATAGAGGAATCTATAATTAAACTTGAAGTCATTCTTCACCTCTACCTGTGTTGTGGGTTATTTCTCATGTGTGAAGTACCAGCTGGTATGTAATAAGCACTTTGCTTTTTATTTGGCAGCTGGTGTATAATAAGCAGGTTGCCTCATATTTCCATTCACACCCATGGAAATCTCCCCCTGTCTACAAATGAACAAAACAATCGCAGCTCAGGCATACACATGGCATAAGGGAGCACTTGATTCTCATCAGGCCCTTCCAGTGTTCAAGTGGTACATGGAGCCTCATAGCCTGGAGCCTCATAGCCTGGATCCACACCTATGCATTTTCCCCTAATGCATTTTTCATTGAAATCAATTGAAGAGCCTCAAAATGTGTGTTCACTAATGCGCATCAACACATCTTGATGTGCATCGCGGTGCATTTACGCATGATGGGCCAGATTCAGAAAGGAGATGCGACGGTGTATCTCCAGATACGCCGTTGTATCTCTGCGTCTGAGGCGTCCTATCTATGCGCCTGATTCATAGAATCAGTTATGCATAGATTTGCCTTAGATGCGACTGGCGTAAGTCACTTACGCCGTCGTATCTAAGTTGCATATTTACGCTGGCCGCTAGGTGGCGTTCCTGTCGATTTACGCGTCGAATATGTTAATGAGCTTGATACGCCGATTCCCAAACATAGTTGCGGCCCGTCGTATTTTTTTACGTCGTTTGCGTAAGCGTAAGTCCGACGCAAAGTTACCCCTGCTATATGAGGCGTACGTAATGTTAAGTATGGACGGCGGGCCAGCGTATAATTTTCCGTCGTTTGCGTAAAACGTTCGCGAATAGGGCTTTGCGTAAGTGACGTTCACGTCGTTTTCATTGACTATTTGCGACGTGATTTGGAGCATGCGCACTGGGCTACGTTCACGGCCGGCGCATGCGCAGTACGTTCAGCGCGGGATTGCGCTTAATTTAAATACTATACCCCCCCTACCAGCCCAATTTGAATTACGATGGGCCATTTACGCTATGCCGCCACAACTTCACAGGCAAGTGCTTTGTGAATAAAGCACTTGCCTGGAAAAGTTGCGGCGGCGTAACGTAAATGACATACGTTACACCCCCACAAAGATCCGCTCTCCATCCTGAATCTAGCCCGATATGTATTTCAGCATACGCTCTACTGCCAAAAGTATTGGGAAACCCTTCCAAATCATTGCATTCAGGTGTTCCAATCACCTCCATGGCCACAGGTGTATAAAAGCAAGCACCTATGCATACTTACTGCTTCTACCAACATTTGTGAAAGAATGGCTCACTCTCAGAACCGCAGTACATTCAAGCCCGGTACTGTGATAGGTTGCCACCTGTGCATGAAGTCCATTCGTGAAATTTCCTTGCTAATAAATATTCCACGGTCAACGGTTAGTGGTTTTAAAACAAAGTGGAAGCAACTGGGAACAACAGCAACTCAGCCACAAAGTGGTAGGCCACGTAAAATGACAGAGCGGGGCCAGCGCATGCTGAAGCGCACAGAACTCAGCAACTGCCTGCAGACTCAATAGCTAAACGTCGCCAAACTTTGTATGGCATTAAAGCGTTTGAAAAGGTTCATTTGGCAATTGCAGGCCCCCCAGCACCCCTCCCCGTTTACTCACCCGAGTCCTCGAAAGTCCCACGTCGAGAACGCGCTTGATGTTGGCCCGGTCTTCTTGGCTGTTCTCGGCTCTTCATTGGATAAATTGATAGAAGCGCAGCTATTGGCTCACGCTGCTGTCAATCAACTCCAAGAGCCGGGGGCGGGGCCGAGTCCTGTTGTCGGCGGCTTATTGAAGTCCCTCCCAGTTTCTCGAATAGGCTAGTTTTGGAACACGGCCTCTGGCTCGGAGCAAAGATTTGTGGGAGTGGGGACCTATAGGGTAGGAGTGGAGGTGGGGCTTAACCCACACGTAGGCTGCCATGGAGTCCATCAGGAAAGGAACATTTGATAGAGAATTTTCCATTTTAGAAGCTGTAGTGTACATGATCCCTTAAAGTGTCATCTATGGAGATTTTTAAGTACCGTAGTTTATCAAAGTTCAATGCAACTTTAAAGCATGAAATGTTAGGTATTTTCTTTCTTGGTGTAACATCATCTTTTTAATTTACTAAAATTGTGTATTATATTGTGTTTGCGTGCATTAAATTCTATTAGTGTGTTTTAAAAATTCCTACACAAATATCATACAACAATTAACATTTTAATCTCTGGGTTCTCTGATTTTAAAAAGATATAGGGCCAGATCCACAAAAGCATATGGAGGCGTATCTCCAGATACGCCGCCGTATTTTTAAATCTGCACCGGCGTATCTTGTTTTGTGGATAATTTTGTGGATAATTTTTCTTAGATACGACTGACGTAAGTCTATTATGCCGTCGTAACTAAGTTGCATATTTAGGCTGGCCGCTAGGGGCGCTCCCGTAGATTTTCTGCGTAGAATATGCAAATGAGCTAGATACGCCGATCCACGAACGTACTTGCGCCCGGCGCTGTTTTTTTACGCCGTTTGCGTTAGTCGTTATCCGGTGTAAAGTTACCCCTGCTGCATAGAGGCGTACGCAATGTTAAGTATGGACGTCGGGACAGCGTTGAATTTTCCGTCGTTTACATCGTTTGCGTAAAACGTTTGCGAATAGGGCTTTGCGTAAGTTACGTTCACGTCGAAAGCATTGACTATTTGCGGCGTGATTTTGCGCATGCGCACTGGGATACCTGCCGCTATAAAAAAACGTAATTTACGTGGAGTCGCGATGACTTTACATAAATCACGCCCACATATTCCACCTTTGAATTAGGCATGCGTACGCCGAGCCATTTACGCTACGCCGCCGTAACTTAGGACGCAAGTCCTTTGTGGATACGGAACTTGCCTTACTTAGTTGCGGCGGCGTAGCGTAAACAAGATACGCTACGCCCGCACAAAGATACAGACGTTTTTTGTGGATCTGTCCCATAATGTTTGGGGATTCTAAATCATTTTCTAGCAAAAAAATGCAGATTGTTACATGTATGTGAGAAATGTTAGAATTGGCCTAGGGATAGAGTGGTTAAATATGCAAAACAGCCCATACCTGGAATTCATCTTTTACTCACACTGATAAGATAATTTTTAACAAGTCAAACTTTTACATGTTTATTTTTATAAAACAATAGAAAATAGTATAATTTTCATTAAGGTTTTTATTTATATTGCACTTCTTTACTTCCAGATGACTTTATTCCATGATAATGTATTTTTCCATGTGAATGCAAAAAATAAACAAACTGAGGCTAAAAATAACGGCCCTATACCGCCAGAATTGCCGCGGGAATCAGCCGCTAGCGGTGCGGTATTAACCCCCGCTAGCGGCCGATAAAGGGTTGGCGAATTGCGGGCGGTATTGCCGCAGTTTCCCATTCTTTTAAATGGGAAGGAGCGGTGAAGGAGCGGTATACATACCGCTCCTCTCACCGCTCCAAGGATGCTGCTTGCAGGAGATTTTTTTATCTCCCGCCAGCGCATCGCCTCAGTGTGATAGCCCTCGGGCTTTCACATTGAGTATGCAGTGCAGGAGTTTTTCAGGTGGTATAGCAGCGCTATTTTTAGCGCTGTACCGCCTGAAAAACTCCTCAGTGTGAAAGAGGTCTAAATCGAATCTTTGCCTGCAGATCTTTAAATTTACAATGAGGTGGGTGGGCAAGTGATCAACTGCTCTACAATAAAAGAGCATTAGGTTTTCTAAATAAACATGTATGGTTGGACCACTCTGCATTTCTGTAGACTTTCCTTGCAAAAAGTAGGTTGTAGAGATGCGGTCTGGACCTTTCAATGGTAACAAATTGTGACAGCAGCTAATTAAAGATTAAAGTTGGCTGTCATAAGGAGAGCCTGTTACTTGTGGCATGACGGAAGGAGGAGTGGCAGGAGCTTGTGGTGGAAGGAAGAGGTTTGTGGGTCAGGTGGAATGTGTTTCTTTAATCTGGGATCCATCAACAGGCTATAGACTGATTAGACCTTTGGGGGGTATTGGTCATGTGACCCGCTGCCGAAGAGAGAGAATGTTGGAGGGTAAATGAAAGTTGTTTTTTTTTCTTTTTCAGAAATAAAAATATACAGTCATATATTATTATATATAGGTTTATATACAGCAAATTAATATAAGCCAGACAAGATGGTAAATGTACATTATATTGGTTGAAGCAGTTTTTGAACTGTAAAACTGCTTACCGACTAAAAGAAAATGTCACTTTTATTAACAAAATAAATAAATAAATAAGCAAAAAATTATCACACTATCTAAATTATCTATCCACTAAATAAAGTCTCAATTAAATGCAAATACACCTCAATTGTATATACATTTTTCACTTTTTTGTTTATGTTTAAAAAAGAAATAATGTATAAGCTAATTGCTATACCATTTTCAAAAGGGGAAAGCCGATAGCTGTTAAAGCAGTGGTTCTCAACCTGGGGGTCGGGACCCACTCGGGGGTCGAATGATGATTTGCTGGGGGTCATCGAATCCTGGGCTGTTTGGCCCACACCGCTCTCCCAGCTAGGCTGTTCCTGGAGCCCCCGGCCACCCACTCAGCCTCTTCGCAGCCTCTCATTTAGTTCACAGAATAGCTGGAGGGCAGAGACTAGAGGTCAGCTGACTGGTGAGGAATGTGAAGTGGGAGGGGCTGGAGGAGACCCTATCTCCTGATTTCGGCATAGGTGTCACTGCAACAAGACACCACAAAGTTGGAGACACAGTGAAGCTGGAGACACAGCTAGTTACCATACTACCTGTGATTATAGTTGCAATTAAAAGTCCCCACTACAGTGCGCAGATCAGCAGATGACCTTGATCAAAAGCGCCTAAGTTGGCTGATCAGAAATCCCCCCAGGTATTGGCTCCCTGCCAGCTCCCCGCCAGCACTGCCACTCATCCCATCCTTCCACCCCCCAAGAAGAAGAGAAGGAAAAAAAATGAGAATACATGGAAGGGAGAGGAAACGAGGGGGAGGAACAAAGAAAAAATGGAGAGAGAGAATATGGCCCCGTACACACGACCGAGCTTCTCGGCAGAATCCAGCGAGAAGCTCGTTGGGAGACATATTCTGGCGAGAAGCTCGATCGTGTGTACACTTCCGACGAGCGTCCCGTCGGGATGCTCGTCGAGCCAAAAAAGAGAGCACGCTCTCTTTTTCCTCGTTGTTCAATGAGGACTTTGGCTCGACGAGCTTTTCTGACCGCTCATCTGGAACCTCGTCAAGCGGAACGATGGGTTTAGCCCGACGAGGTTCTCGGACGTGTGTACGCGGCCTCAGAGAAAGAACAAGAAAAATGGCTAGAGAGAGGGATAAGGGAAGAAACAAGAAATTAGGATAGAGAGAGATAAAAGGGAAAGAACGGAGAACAAAGAGGATTGATACATCTTAAATGTACCAAAATGGGTTTTAATACTGTACAAGTAGAATGGGATTCAGGGAGCGCTAAATGTCCGTGGGTAAGGGGAGCAAATTACTTGTTTTGCCATGGGTGCTGACAACCCACACTATCATCACTCCAGGCTCTCCTCTTTATTGTGTGCCTCTACAGAAAGCTGTTCTCCTTGTGGGCTCACTACTGTGTCCCACTGCTGTGTCCATTGACACAGACAGCAGGACTTGGCCCCCGCTCTCGTGTCAGGCTTTTGATTGACAGCAATGGGAGCCAATGGCTCCTGCTGTTATTAATCTATCCAATGAGGAGAGCGACAACAGCTGGATCGGATCAGCCTCAGGTAAGAAAAAGGTAAGGTAAGTAAAAGGAGGGTCTGGGGTGGCAGCTGCAGCACAGAAAGTTTCTACACCTAATGCACTAAGGTGAAAAACCTTAAGGCTTTACAACCACTTTAAAGATTTATAAGCAGTTCTTCTCCATTGTATGGTAATGAGAGGAAGCTTAGCCTGTTCTAAGCTTTTCTATGGAGACAAACGCACCTTGAACTTTTTCGGAAAAGCTTGCAGTCTGCCATGACACTTTCTCCTAAGAAAGATCTAAAAAGCAAGAAATATTTAAAAACAAAATGTTTTTATGTATGCTGTGTGAATGGTAACAAATACACATATAGTGGGGGGTTTCTCAAATTTGAGTGCAAACATGGAAATACATTTTGACCACTTGCCTATCAACGTATGGGTAACTCCCCTTTAAGACGCAGCATTGTGGGCGCGATCGTGCGCCTCAAGCTCTGTGAGTGTGACAGCGAGTCCCACGGACTCGATGTCTGCCGAGAGTCCCATGATCGTGTCAAGGAGAGGAAGAACAGGGAAATGCTGATATAATCAAGCATTTCTCCGTTCTGCCTAGTGACAGGACACTAATCACTGCTCCTTGCCATCGGGAGCAGTGATCAGTGTCATGTCACACGTATCCCAGTCCCCACACATTTAGAACACATCCCTAGGACACACTTAAACCCTTCAGCGCCCCCTACTGGTTAACCCCTTCACTGCCAGTGTCATTTACACAGTAATCAGTGCATTTTTATAGCACTGTTTGCTGTATAAATTAAAATGGTGCCAAAATGGCATCAAAAGTGTCCGATGTGTCGTCTATAATGTCGCAGTCACGATAAAAATCGCTGATCGCCGCCAGTACTAGTAAAAAAAAAAATATATTAATAAAAATGCCATAAAACTATCCCCTATTTTTTAGAAGCTATGGGCCAGATTCAGAAAGCTTTACGCTGGCGTATCTCGAGATACGCAGACGCAAGTACAAATGTGCACCGTCGCATCTTTGCGCCAATTCACAAAGCAAGATACGCCGAAAAACATGGCTTCAGCCGTCCGACGTAACTTGCCTACGCCGGCGTATCGTGGGCGCGTAGTTACACTGGACGCATTCGGCATTCCCATGTTAAATATGAAAATGAGCAGGATACGCCGATTCACGAACGTAGATGCGCCCGGCGCATTCATATGCACCGTTTACGTAAGGCGTTTTTCCGGTGCAAAGATAAACCACCAAAAAGATGGCGCAGCCCATGTTAAGGTATGAACGTCGAAACAGCCGTCGTTTTTACGTAAGTCGTACGTGAATGGGGCTGTGCGTAAGTTACGTTCACGTCATAGGCATTTACGCCGACGTCTATTAGGGAGTTTATGCGACGTGATTCTGAACATGCGCCCGCATGCCCAGTTCAACCGGCCATTCATTAGCATGGGGTCATGCTTAATTTAAATAGATGCCGCCCACCTCCTTCCTACTTTGAATTAGGCGGGCTTACGCCGCCCCATTTACGCTACGCCGCCGTAACTTAGGGCGCAAGTGTTTTGTGAATACAGGACTTGCCTCTCTAATTTGCAGCGTAAATAAGATATGCTACACCTGCCTAAAGATACGCTGCCCTACGTGAATCTACCCCTATAACTTTTGCTCAAACTAATCAATAAACGCTTATTGTGATTTTTTTTACCAAAAATATGTAGAAGAATACATATCAGCCAAAACTGAGGGGAAAAAAAAAAGTATATATATATTTTTTGGGGGATATTTATTATAGCAAAATGTAAAAAATACTGCTTTTTCTTACAAAATATTTACTAAATTTACTTTCTTTTTTTGTTTATAGCCCAAAAAATAAAAAACGCAGAGGGGATCAAATACCACCAAAAGAAACCTTTATTTGCGGGTAAAAAGGGACGTCAATTTTGTTTGGGAGCCACGTCACACGATCACGCAATTGTCAGTCAAAGCGACGCAGTGCCGAATTGTAAAAAGTGCTCTGGTCTTTGGGCAGCCAACTGGTCCGGGCTGAAGTGGTTAAATGATATTCGCTAGACTTCTGCATTCGTTATTGTCCGAATGATTTTTCCAAAATCTGAAATATCCAAAATAATTTTTATTTTTATTTTCGTATATATTATATTTTAGTATCGTTGCGACAACAGTTCGATACAGATAGATAGAAGATTCGACATGAGGGTGACAATGGCGATCTGCGTCTATCGAACCTGCGGTAATACCGTTCGACATGAAGATTCAACAAAGCAGGTAAAATCATACAATCGGCGCAAGCGGACATTTACGGATCAAATGCTCCACCCATAGGGTATAGAAGAATTCTAATGTTGTTTGACTAGTAATAAAAATTATAATTATTACTAGTCAAACAACATTAGATATCTACTATAGCTTGTGGGCGGAGCATTCGACTGGAAATGCATGATCGCTGCGTCGTACAGTTTAGCTGCTTCGTCAAATCTTCTTAGAACATCCAACAGACACCATAAGCCTTCAGTTGACAGATTCGACCTTAATTAATTTGGATTTTCGTACGAAAGCATTTTTTAATGAAACAATTTAACCACTTGCTTACTGGGCACATAAACCCCCTTCGTGCCCAGGCGAAATTTCAGCTTCCACCACTGCGTCGCTTTAACTGACATTTGCGCGGTCGTGCGACATGGCTCCCAAACAAAATTGACGTCCTTTTTCCCCACAAATAGAGCTTTATTTTGGTGGTATTTGATCACCTCTGCGGTTTTTATTTTTTGCGCTATAAACAAAAAAAGAGCGACAATTTAAAAAAAATATATATATTTTTTACTTGTTGCTATAATAAATATCCATTTTTTTTTTTTTTTAAACTATTTTTTTTTCTCAGTTAAGGCCGATACGTATTTTTCGATGTATTTTTGTAAAAAAAAAAAAAAAAATATCGCAATAAGCGACTGGTTTGCGCAAAAGTTATAGCACCTACAAAATGGGGAACAAAATTATGATTTTTTTTTATTATTTTTTTTTTTACTAGTAATGGCGGCGATCTGCGATTTTTATTGGGACTGCGATATTGCGACGGACATATCGGCTCACTTTTGACACAAATTTGGGACCATTCACATTTATACAGCGATCAGTGCTATAAAAATGCACTAATTACTGTATAAATGTGACTGGCAGGGAAGGGGTTAACACTAGGGGTGAGGAAGGGGTTAAATGTGTATCCTGGGTGTGTTCTAACTGTGTGGGGGGAGAGGGGTGACTGGGGGAGGTGAACGATGCTGTGTCCCTATGTACAAGGGACACAGATCGGTCTCCTTTCCTCTGACAGCACGTGGAGCTCTGTGTTTACACACAGAGCTCCACGTCCCTGCTGTCACCTGCTTGTGTTACCGCCGATCGTGTGTACCTGACGGACATCGCGGGCGCCAGGTACACGCATCGGCTCTTCAGTGATGCGGCGGGACAGTGTTTACCCGCCACGCCACCCAGTGGCGCGCGTGGGTAATGCACTTTAAATGACGTCCAAAGACGTCAACTTGGCACTTGAGAGCCGCGCTGTTGACGTCTTTTGTCAATAGCGCGGATCTCAAGTGGTTAAATAAAAACAAGTTTTGGGAGTAACTAAATAAATGTATTTTTCAGACGAAACTGAAATTCAGAGAACAAAATATTTCAGTGTGCACATGTCTACAATTCGCATTATTTGAATTGGACAATTAATGGAGGTTTTGACGTTACCGTGAATCCCTTATGCCTCATACACACGGTAATTTTTTGTGATGAAATAAAACAATGTTTTAAGAAACGTAATTTAAAATGATCGTGTGTGGGCTTTACGTCGTTTTTTGTCTTCTGAAAAACTACCAAAAACAAATTTGAACTTGCTTCAATTTTTTATGTCGTTTTTCAAAATGTCTTTTTTTGTGTCATAAAAAATGATTGTGTGTGGGCTAAAACGACGTTTTGAAACCCGCGCATTCACAGAAGCAAGTTATGACATGTTGTACGTAACCGCGCTTTGGAAGAGCCTTTTCAGAAAAAGATGGTGTGTAGGCAACGTCGTTTTTTAAAATGAAGTTTGAAAAACGTTTTTTTTTTTAATGAGAAAAAAACAACGTTTTTTTTTACAAGATAAAAAACGGCCGTGTGTACGCGGCATAACACTGTAAATAAGAAACACCTGCTGTTCTGTGTCAGTTATGTGACCGTGCTGCTGGGGGCTTGCAGGTGATCAGTGTTGCATGTCGTTGATTTCACCTACATAATATAATTTACAGCTAAGAGAGGAATCCAGAAAAGGGGACTTTATGCCACCTGAGAGCTGTTCACTCACCATGCTGTGTAACCTGAACTTATAATGGTGGCTCTTCTACATGCAGGACAGGGATCATTTATGAAGACATTTTGGACGATAAAAGAGGTAGGATAAGGTTACACTGGCAATTTTTGATTTAGTCACTTCTCGCTTTGGAACACATTCCTTTTTTTTTTTTTTTTACAGCCAATTTTCATCAAATTACATTTGGCAATGCAATTACAGACCATAGATGTGGGAGAAGCATAGCTGTTTTGCTCTATACTCTTTACAAACTCTGTAGCTGTTAAACTATAGGCAAAACTTATTGTATTTTGTTGGAGTGAAGCCCTGTACACATGAGCCAGAATCTCGTCAGGAAAAAAACATTCTTGGCAAGCATCTCTTGTTGCCAGTGTGTTCTTTTGAATAGCAAGAACGCAGTGACATCAACGCGTAAAATGAGCATGCGCTCGTCACATTCGTTGCCGTCTTACTGCACCGTACCTATGCCTACGAAGCTACCGTGCATACGTCAAAGTCATTTTGAGAGTGCCCAGGTTTCCACGGCGGCAGGTAAGTATACACACTCTCTGGTTTCTCGGCAGGAAAACACTGCCAAGAACCACGATGAAAAAATAGAGAGCAGGTTCTCTTTTTTTTTTCGTTGAGATTTTAGGCAGTTTTCTTGATGAGAAACCTGAAAGCCTCGTACACACGCTCGGTTTACTCGGCAAGAAAGCTCTGCCAGCAGTTTTCTTGCTGGTTCTTGCCGAGTAAACCGAGCGTGTGTACGAGGCTAAGGCCTCGTACACACGATCAAATCTGTCTGCTGGAAACGGTCTGCTAGACCGTTTCAGCAGACAGATTCGATCGTGTGTACGGGCGAGCAGACGGATTTGGCCACCCGACAGATTGGAAAGCATGCTTACCAATCTGTCGGCTGGGAACCCGTCCGCCCGACATGTCTGCTGGTTAGTACGCTAACCAGCAGACATGTCTTCTCGCACACGCGCCGAATGTTTTCGACGCATGCGCGGAAGTGTTTTACTTCATGGTGCGGTGACGTGGCGTCGTCAACGTCACCGCCACGTCACCACGCCGTCTGGCGGCGGGGATTTTGGTTTGATCGTGTGTACATGATCAAACCAATATGTCCCCAGCAGACAGATTTGTTCAAATCGGTCGGCCCGACCGATTTGAACAAATCTGTCTGCTCGTGTGTATGGGGCCTTAAAGCTCCATTCACATCTAGGCGTATATACGCCCGACGCCGCATACGCCAGAGGGGAAATTTAACATTCCCCTCTATGGAGATGGTTCACATCTCCACGCCGAACGCCGGACACCTGAAGGTCAAAACAAGTCCTGGAGCCTTTTTTCCGGCAGCTTCGGCATTCGGCATAGGAGATAGTGGACCTCTCCAAAAAGGGGGTTAAAAACGAAGCGTTTTGTAGCCGCAAATCGCGGTAAAAAAACGCCTCACATTTGTCGCCGATACTCGCGGTGAGGGACGCGCGGTTACAGTGTGAATGCAGCCTTAGAGAGGGTTAAAACCCCTTTCAGTTTTCATATGTGTCCCATATGTGTCCCATTGGGGAGATTTACCTTAACTTCTTATCTCATAACCAGCACAAGTGAGAGGAAATCCCTGCAAATTAAGGGATACAGTTGCCCCCCCCCCCCCCCCCCCAGCTCACCAGAACTAGTGTCCCTATTGGAAGATTTCCTCTCTATTACTTTTCTGGGGACAACCCAAGATTTGGGATTGTTATTTTTTTTTCACTTTCAATGATAATGATAAACAGGACAAATAAAGAGCACAGACAGCAAAAAAGACTGACTGGTGTTCTAATCCCTCTCCACTCTAATATTAGTCACACTTAACTTGATTTGTTCCTTAACCACTTAAGGACCTTGGGTGTTTTTCAGTTTTGGTGTTTGCAAGACTGAAACAGTTTTTTCTGCTAGAAAATCACTTAAAACCCCCAAACATTATATATATTTTTTTCTAACACCCTAGAGAATAAAATAGTGGTCATTGCAATACTTTTTGTCACACCGTATTTGCGCAGCGGTCTTACAAGCGCACTTTTTTTGGAAAAAATACACTTTTTTGAATTAAAAAATAAGACAACAATAAATTTGGTCCAATTTTTTTATATATTGTGAAAGATAATGTTACGCCGAGTAAAATGACACCCAACATGTCACGTTTAGAAATTGCGCCCGCTCGTAGCATGGCGTCAAACTTTTACCCTTAAAAATCTCCATAGGCGATGTTTAAAAAATTCTATAGGTTGCATTTTTTTAGATACAGAGGAGGTCTAGGGCTAGAATTATTGCTCTCGCTCTAACGATAGCGGCGATACCTCACTTGTGTGGTTTGAACACCGTTTTCATATGCGGGCGCTACTCGCGTATGCGTTCGCTTCTGCGCGCGAGCTCGTCGGGACGGGGCGCTTTAAAACATTTTTTTTTTGTTTTCCTATTTATTTGTATTTATTTTAAATTTTTTTACACTGAAAATAAATAAATATAATAATTGATCACTTTTATTCCTATTACAAGAAAAAGGAAAATTTATATGAAATACTTACCGTAATTTTCCTTTCCTGATGGACTCCATGGCAGCCTACGTGTGGGTTAATCCCGCCTCTCATACCTCATAGGACCCCTCTCCCATAAAGCTTTGCTTCTCACCATAGACTGTGTTCCGTAATATAGCCTACTCCAGCAAAGGGAGGGAACTCCTGCTGCCATGGAGTCCATCAGGAAAGGAAAATTACGGTAAGTATTTCATATACATTTTCCTTTTTCCTGACAGACTCCATGGCAGCCTACGTGTGGGAAATAACTAGCCATACACACCCGGGTGGGCAAATGCTGGTTAAAGAAAACAAATTTAATTGACATTGTCAACAGAAAGAACATGTAAACCAAAATTAACCGACGATAAGGAAGCCGGTTCTACGCAATAGTGCGTCATAGGCCGCTCTGCAGATCACTTCTGGGGACACGTGCCGGGCCGCCGCCCACGACGTGGCTACGCCCCGAGTAGAGTGTGCGGTTACCGCTTCCGGAGGAGCCAAACCTTTCGCCTTGTAAGCCCCCTGGATGGCTTAAACAAAAAAGAAGCTGTGGCTTCCAGATACTGCTTCAACACTTTTCCGACGTCCAAAGGATGAGCATCCGAGTCCTCTGAACTCCGAAAGGTTGGAAGGACTATCTCCTGGTTCTCATGAAAGACCGATGACACTTTCGGTTTTGAACCTAGCATAGGGATCAGGACGACACGATCTGGGAAGAATGTAAGGAAAGGTTCTTTACATCCTAATGACCCAATTTCGGAAACCCTCTTCGCTGATGTTATAGCAACAAGAAAGACCACTTTGAGGGAAAGATCCTTAACTGATAATTGATTTGAGTTTTGAAGGTCTGAGAAAAAGTCCAGGACTAATGGTAGGTCCCATTTGGAAAATCTTGGCTTCCTTAAAGGCCTCAGCCTTATGGCTCCTCTAAAAAATTGTCTGACCAGAGAGTGAGTAGCCCAGGATACACCTGTGAATGCGGAGATAGCTGAAACTTGGACTCTTAATGAGCTGACGGATAAAGGAAGATCAAGACCTGTTTGGAGAAAGCCTAGAATATCCTTGATACTGGGGTTTGCAGGAGAACCACCCATGGAAGAGGTGTAGTCTGAGAACTTTGACCAAATTCTTTGGTAGATTTTATTGGTGCTTGGTCTTCTAGCGTTTAACAAAGTAGCGATGGCTCTGCTTGGACATCCTAATGTTTCCAACCTTTTCCTTTCAAGAACCATGCCATCAAGTGCAGGTGGGTTGGACATGGATGAGGGATCGACCCTTGCAACAGGAGATCCGGTCTGGATGGAAGCTGAACTGGATCCCGGAAGCTCAATTGGGACAGTAACGGAAACCACGGCCTGTTGGGCCAAAATGGAATTATTGCCACTACCTCGGCTTCTTCCCACCTGAGTCTCGCTAGGAATCGGAGGATGACTGGGACTAGAGGGAAGGCATAGGCTCTGCTGAATCTCCACTGATCCGTTAGGGCGTCTTCCCCGAAAGCCTGGGGACAGCGGTATCTGGTGTAATACTTCTCCAGTTTGAAGTTGCGTGGGGACGCAAACAGATCCACTTCCGGTGAAAAATCCAGTGACAGGATCCAACTGAAAACATCGTTGTGGAGAGACCACTCGTTGTTGTCGAGAGATGTTCTCGAGAGGAAATCTGCCTGTAGATTCTGAGCTCCAGGGAGATATACAGCTGACAAATTCGACAGGTGTGTCTGTGCCCAAGACATGATTGGATTTACCTGCTTCAGTAGAGACAGACTGCGAGTGCCACCCTGTCTCTTGATTAATGACACTGCCGATGTGTTGTCCATCCTTAGGAGGACTGAGGACCCTTTTATTAGGTGAAGGAAGGCATGTAGAGCACAAAGGGCTGCCCGAATCATATGGAATTGTGACTTCGAGTCCTACTGCTGGAGAAAACCCTTCTGGAAGGGTCGCATCTTCCACTGTGCCCATCTCACCATAGGGACTGTGGAGACCATGGTACCTACTATGTTGAGGCATTGCGAGGCTTTGAGAAAGGGTGTTTCCAGAGCACAACGAATCCTGTCCCGGACTACAGGGATTTTCACTAGGGGCAGCGAGATGGTACTCAGAGCTGTGTCGAATTGGGCACCGAGAAAGATTAGAGATTGTGTCGGTTCTAGATGACTCTTCTCTTTGTTTAGTAGCCAACCAAACTCGGTCAGAATGGATATGACCAGGTCTTTGTGGGATAACAGCTGCTCCTTGCTTTGTGAAAGTAGTAGCAGGTCGTCTAAGTAGTGATGCAGACGAATACCTCTGATTCTGATCAGAGCCACGACTGCCAGCAGGAGTTTCGAGAATACTCTTGGCGATGTTGTGAGCCCGAAAGGGAGACAAGTAAACTGGAGGTGAATATTGCCTACAGCAAACCGGAGATACCTTTGGAATTCCACTGCTATAGGGACGTGAAAGTAGGCATCTTTCAGGTCTATGGACACCAGCCAGTCGCCTGTCTGAACTGCTTGACGGATCGTGAGGAGCGACTCCATCTTGAATTTCTCTTTCTTGATAAAGGTGTTTCGATGTGTCAGATCTATCACTGGTCTCCAGGAACCTGACTTTTTTAGGACCAGAAAAAGTGGTGAATACATCCCTTGGAATCTCTCGGCTGTTGGGACGTGTATAGCAGCACCTTGAGCCACAAGTGAGCTTGTGTATGACAAGAGGACTTGTCTTTTCTCTTCTGAGCAAGGCATGGTTGTGGGAATGAACTGCAGAATAGGCGGGGCGATAAATGTCCAAGAATGACCTATAGATACGGTCTTGACGGACCAAAAATCCTTTATCGAGGCTGCCCAGATGTGCTGGAATTGAAGGAGGCGAGCCCCGACTTTTTCCGTCTGGGCCGACCCTATATCAAAAGGACTTAGGGGCCTCACGTCCACCAGAAGAAGAGCTTTTTGCGGACCTTTGACTGGAGGGCTGTTTTTTTCGCCAGTTCTTCCTGAAATCACGCCCAGGTCTGTACCGGCGGGCCTCCCTTGCCCGATCTTGATCCTGCCTGGGAAAAAATGTTCTCTGTCCATACGGACATCGATCCTGGGGAAGGAAGCTTGACTTACCCCCAGTGGCCCGGGAAATGGCACTGTCCAACTTATTCCCAAAAAGGGAGGACCCTAAAAAGGGTATTTTGCACCAGGCCTGTTTAGAGGCAGGGTCAGCCACCCAAGGCCGTAGCCACAAGGCACGTTTGGCTGTAACAGAGGAGAGCATGACCCGAGACACTAGGCGAATAAGATCAAGGGAGGCCTCCCCCAAAAAAACCGAGGCCATTTTCAGTTCTTGAACTGGAATACTTCTAGGGACGCAGGACAACACAGAGTCCATCTCACCTGTCCAGGCCTCCATGGCTTTAGACAGGGCTGCAAGAGCCAAGGCTGGTTTACAAGCCATGCCTGCTGTAATATAGATACGTTTTAGATCAGTGTCTATTTTCCTCTCCAGACCATCCTTGAAGGAAACAGTGTCTTCCAGAGGGAGGGTGACATGTTTAACCAGTCTCATCAAGGCTGCATCAACAAGAGGGGCTGACTCTAACTGTCTCACCTCCTCACTCTTGAATGGGTACATTTTTGCAATTTTGGAGATTAAAGAATTTTTCTTATCTGAGCCAGACCATTCCTCTGTAATAACTTCTCCAAGTTCACCCAGAAGGGGAAAGTTTGGGCGGTCTTTCTTTAGCTGCCTGAAGTACTTCCTTTGCTTGGAAGGTGCTTCTACTGGATCTTCCCACTTGAAGGCGTCCTTAACAGCTTTAACCAAGGTTGGGACCAGGGAAAAGTCAAAGCCCGCTGCATAATTAATACTTTCCTCATCACTATCTGAGGACACGCTTGGGGTGCGGTTAAGCTGGGAGGGCCCCGGCACCTCAGGATTATCCTGTACAAGGAGTGGGGGAGGCTCAACAGGAGGGACCGATGCTTGGATGGGCTCAGAGCCGTTCAAAGATTCTTGGACTACTCTTCTGACCAGGGCTTCCACCTGCTGGTCTTCACCTCCTCTTTCCCTTACAGCACGGGAATAACATGGCTCACAGAGGGATTTTCCTTCTGGGACCTGAGCTCTGCATCCCCAACATGATTTCCTTCCAGAGTGACTGGAGTGGCGGTGAGAATGGTGACTAGATGAGGATCTAGATCCCTCTCTATGATGTTTAGACGATGACCTAGAGCTTCTAGAGTTTGAATGACGATGCTGAGACCGACTCTCATCATTATCTTCACGTGCTAATGACTGACGAACAGACCTGGAGGGGCTGGAAAAAAAGGAAATAGAATACTATTTTTTAAAATGACCAAAACCTCATTGAAAAACAGGTAGAGGGAAATAAATTCCATCCTACCTGCAGCGTAAGGTTTGGCCACAGGGGGGCGGTGACATATCCATGGCAGGAAGCACACAGTACTGCAATAACCAATAGGACACAATCAGTAATCTGGCATATAGATAAAACCAGTGGAAGAAAGGCAGTGACATACACAGCCTCTTACCTTAGAGCAGCAAGACAACCCTGGACGCAGTGCTCAATGTTCAGGAATGTGCCACTCTCTAGCTGTCTGTGACAGCTATTTAAACTTGCCGTCTAATGATGACGTCACCGCGCACAGCCGAGCGCTAAACGCGCCTGCGCAGTGCTCGGCTTCCCCGCTGAAGACCTCGCGCGCATGCGCGATCGCGGCCGCCCGGACTGGAACGCGCAGTCGCAACCAAGCCTCGTTCGCAAACGAGACCTGCGCATGCGCACACCATCGGGAAGCGGCGAGGCTGGAACGCAAATGCGTTCCAGTGGCCATTCCTAACAGGACAGACAACAAACACAAACTGGCTGCCATGAAAAACAGTAAGTAGAAAATGATACATTACCAACGATGAACAACCCACGGTCTTGCCTGGAAATAGGAGCATCGCTGCTCACTCTGCACGGTCTGGGGTAATGAGGATGGGGCCACCTGTTAATAATCAGGGCATATGGCCAAAACTCTGCTCACCTGCCAGTGGCAGGGTAGTGAGCATTTTAAAACCACCATAGACAATAAAAATGTCCATCCAGCTAATAGCTGAGATTTGTTGGACTTCCGGAGCCATAGTCAGTCGCTCTATAAGTGTGCACCACCAGGACTTTGGACCGAGGGACATCTTTCTTTTAAGGTAAAAGTTTTACCAGGTCCTAGGAGGAGGACAAAAAAGGAACACAGTCTATGGTGAGAAGCAAAGCTTTATGGGAGAGGGGTCCTATGAGGTATGAGAGGCGGGATTAACCCACACGTAGGCTGCCATGGAGTCTGTCAGGAAATGTAAACATCCCTTGTAATATAAAAAAGCATGACAGGTCCTCTTAAATATGAGATCTGGGGTCAAAAAGACCTCAGATCTCATATTTAGGCTTAAAAAGAAAAAAAAAAAAAAAAAAAGGAAAATGTCATTTTTTAACCACTTAAGACCCGGACCAATACACTGGTAAATGACCCAAGGTGTTTTTGCGATTCGGCACTGCGTTGCTTTAACTGACAATTGCGCGGTCGTGCGACGTGGCTCCCAAACAATATTTGCGTCCTTTTCTTCCCACAAATAGAGCTTTCTTTTGGTGGTATTTGATCACCTCTGCGATTTTTATTTTTTGCGCTATATACAAAAATAGAGCGACATTTTTGAAAAAAAACACTATTTTTTACTTTTTGTTAAAAAAAATATCAAATAAACTAAATTTTAGTCAAACATTTAGGCCAAAATGTATTTAGCCACATGTCTTTAGTAAAAAAAAAAATCGCGATAAAAAAAAATAGCTACCTAGCGGGAACAGCGACACTAATACAGCGATCAGAAAAATGATCGCTTAGTGACGCTGGCAATAGGGAGTGAAAGGGTTAACTAGGGCGGTGATCAGGGGGTTAAAACTTTATTAGGGGGGGTGGGGGGGCTATCCTGAACCTAACACTAACTGATTTTACACTGCCTGTCACACTGACACTAAATGCAGTGATTAGATCACTGCATTCAGTGACACTGTGACAGGGGGGGTGGGGGGGCAGATCGCAAGGGGTTAAGTATGCCTATGTGAGTGTGTGTCAGTGTTGTGTTGGTGCACACTTACTATTAGGTGTTTCTCCCATCGCAGCGGTTGGAAATACCGCTGCGATGGGAGATTACATCACTTCCCCCTTCCTGTGTTTACACAGGAGGAGGAAGTGACAGGAGACTGGGAGCGCGCGCATTGGCTGGGAGCGATCGCAGGGGGGCGGGTAAACGCCGACATCCGCCCGCTCGTCCCGGATCGCTCCCGGAGCCAGGGGGACCCCCGCACGCCGCGGAGGGAGTCCCGATGGGACCCCCGAACCGCCCGAAGGCGGGGACATAAATTTACACCCTTGTGCCTGTACGAGCCATTCTGTGGCCGTATATGTGCGTGCGGGGGTCCTTAAGTGGTTAAATAGCCTTAAAAAGAAAATGTCTCTTTAAGACAGTGGGCGGAAATGACGTTTTGACGTCACTTCCGCCCAGCGCTGCTATGGGGAACGGGTGGGGGCGATTTTTCCCTCACTCGTATCCCAGCAGAGGAGCCGCACAGACCCGATCGCCTCCGCCGCTACCGACGGCAACGGTAAGCGGCGGAGAGCACGGGAAAGCGGCGGGAGGGGGGGGGGGCACCTCTCCGGTCACCGATAACGGAGATCTCGCGGCGAATCCGCTGCGGAGACCGCCGTTATTGTACACAGGACCCTGCACTGAAGAGATGGATATCTCGGTTGTGGCAGCAGCTGCTGCCGTTACCGAGATATCCATCTTTAAAAAGAGGACGTATATATACAGTGCAGGGTCCTTAAGTGGTTAAAGGGGTTGTAAAGGGTTTTTTTTTTTTTTTTTCTAAAAAGGTTCCTTTAAGCTAGTGCATTGTTGGTTCTCTTACCTTTTCCTTCAATTTCTCTTCTAAATGTTTTTTTTTTGTTTTCTTTTGTCTGAATTTCTCACTTCCTGTTGCTCCTCAGAAAGGTGTTCAGTAAGCTGTTCTAAAGGACTTTCCACCGTTTGGATAATGGTGGAAAGCTTACTGAGGAGAAACAGGAAGTGAGAGATTCAGACAAAGAAAAAAAAATAGAAAGGTAAATCAAATGAAAAAGGTAAGTGAACCAACAATGCACTAGCTTAAAGGAACTAATTTAGAAAATAAAAGATGAACCCCTTTAAGGGTGAAGATCTTTGTTACCCAGTATGTATATTCAGAGCTTTCACCGAAGTGACAACCTATAGCAGCTTCTCTCAACCCTTTTACCCCAGAGGAACCCCTTAAATAAATAGTTTTTTGGTATCAGTTGAAACTAGCCCACTGAGGGTCAGTAGGAAAAATGTCTTTACATTGGTGGTCAGTGGGAAGAATGCAACCCTTACAGTGATGGTTAGAGTGCCACCTTCACCTACAGTAAAAAGATCATTGGTGCCATGATATTGGCTATACCAAGGCCCTGGAACTATGCAGGCCCTAGCAAATGGGAGGGGTCACATAAAAGGTTATTTAAGGAGGTAAGGGCAAGGGCTGGGCCAGCACAGAGAGGAATTAGAAATTCCATTTCAAGTGAATAAAAAAAAATTTTTTGGAAAGGAAACACGCTGCAAGTAAGACTTTAGAACACTGTATTTTTGTGGTTTTACAAGTTGGTGACAAGGTCTCTTTGATCCAATCTTTAAAGAGTGTGTCAAGGCAGATGTTAATTGTCTAAAGATATGATGGAGGTGTGAGAACTTGTGAACTCATTGTTCTAATTACATAATCCAGCCAACATGGTGCCCCAAAGTCTAAGACAGCTGTCAATTGAGTTACACAGCTGAAGGTGTGAATTGTTGTCAAATTACAGTGGTAGTGATGCTCAAAACAGCATTACATGTAGGTGACAGATGGCGTTAAAGGCCATGACCCCTGGGACATGTACCTGACATTTATTAAAGCTGAAGAAGCTACTTGGATAAATGGAGAAAAGTCTACAGAAGAAGTCCATTTGAAGGTGACTAACTACTACTAGCTACAGGGGTGGACTGGCCATTGGGACTACAGGGAGTTTCCCGGTGGGCCGATGGCTCAGTGGGCCAGTTCAGTGACAGCGGACCGCCGCCCTCACCACTCCTTTGTCTCTGCCTTCCCGCAGCGCTCACCTGGGGGGAACAAGGAAGCAGGGGGAGGACCAGAGGAGCAGGGGGGACGACAGAGGAGCACGGGGGAGGGGACAGACAGCTGACTCAACAGCTATGGCCTGGGAGTTTCTCACTTCTGCCTAATCTTGTCCCATAAGGGGGGGCACCGAACTGATTCATTGCCCCGGGGGGCCGGGTGAAATGTCTAGCTTCCCCACTGGTACTACCTATAAGAGTACCAGTACCAGCCGTTCTACTCTAATAAAGTAGAATGGCTAGTGAAGGGGAAGAGGGGGCTTGGGTGGCCGGGGGGGATGTGCGGGAGTTGTCCGGCCACCATGGGAGAGACCTGTCAAAGTGGGCCAGTCCGGATGAAGTCCAGGGCCAAATTTTTGTCCCAGTCCAGCCCTGACTAGCTATGTCCTGGACCTTGACAATGAGAATCTTCACAGACATGTCTGGGAACAGGTACCATTTTGGAGCAAGAATGCTTGCCCCCAGCAGTATTAGCACTTAAGCATAAGCGTGCGCACAGGGTGTGCCAGGTGTACTTGGGCACACCCTAATCATGATGTGCTGAGCTAATCCCCCTGCTGCTTGGCTGCAAAGAAATGGACTGGGGAATCTCTGTCCTCAGTACCTTTCTGGGTCTCAAAAGTGAGACATCAGGAGTCTGTTTAGACACCTGGTATTTCACCAATGCCCCCCCAATGAGGCTCCTAAAAAAGATAACAAATTATTGTAAAAAGAGTAATAAAATAAAATAAAAGTTATAAATAAAAAAAATAAAAAAATGTCTGACACTGTATACACCAATGCGCTTAAAGCGGATGGTTCACCCCAAAAAAATATTAAAAGCCAGCAGCAACAAATACTGCAGCTGCTGACTTTTAATATTAGGACACTTACCTGTCCTGGAGTCCAGCGGCGTCCGTAGCAGAGGACGAGCGATCGCTCGTCACCCTGCTGCTCCCCCCTCCATCCACTGTGAGGGAACCAGGAAGTGAAGCGCTGCGGCTTCACTGCCCGGTTCCCTACGGCGCATGCGCGAGTCGCGCTGCGCCCGGCGATTGGCTCCCGCTGTGTGCTGGGAGCCGAGAGTTCCCAGCACACAACGGGAAAAGCCCGTCTTTTGCCCGAGACTGCGGGCCGGAAGTGGGTGCAGATACATGTCTTTAGACAGGTATCTGCACCCCCCTCCCCCCTGAAAGGTGTCAAATGTGACGCCGGAGGGGGGGAGGGTTCCGATCAGCGGATCTTCACTTTAGGGTGGAGATCCGCTTTAAAGGTATTCATTCCAACATTAAAATGGAACTAAACCTGTCAGGTTCCTATGGCAGTGAGCTCTTGTAGAAGGTCGACTCAGGGTTCCCAAGGAAGCGGAGTCTAAGCTCCAGCCTGCTTCATCACCAAGGAAGGCCCCGATGGTGGGGATGAACCTGCACAAAATTGAACCAGGTCGCAGAAATTACAAACAGGGACACCTAGGCAAAGGGCAAACCCCTTCCGGGCTCAAGTTACAACAATGAAGAACCGATATGTGAAAAAATACTGTTTAAGCCCACAAGTGTTTTTTTCTCTCCTATTGTGCTGCAATCGGTGCGATCGATGCGGTGTGCTGTGATCGGTGCGGTTTGCTGCGATCGGTGCAGTGTGCTGTGATCGGTGCGGTTTGCTGCGATCGGTGCGATCGGTGAAGTGTGCTGTGATCGGTGCGGTTTGCTGCGATCGGTGCGGTTTGCTGTGATCGGTGCAATCGGTGCAGTGTGGTGCGATCGGTGCAGTGTGGTGCGGTTTGCTGCGATCGGTGCAGTATGCTGCGATTGGTGCAGTGTGCTGTGATCGGTGTAATCGGTGCGGTTTCCTGCAATCGGTGCAGTTTGCTGCGATCGGTGCGATTGGTGCAGTGTGCTGCGATTGGTGCAGTGTGCTGCGATCGGTGCGATCGATGCAGTGTGCTGTGATCGGTGTGGTTTGCTGCGATCGGTGCAGTGATCGTGCGATCGGTGCAGTGTGCTGCGATTGGTGCAGTGTGCTGTGATCGGTGCGATCGGTGCGGTTTGCTGTAATCGGTGTGATCGGTGCGATTTGGTGCGATCGGTGCGGTTTGCTGCGATCAGTGCGGTTTGCTGTGATCGGTGCAGTGATCGGTGCAGTGTGCTGCGATCGGTGCAGTGTGCAGATATATCTACTGGAGGAGAGGAGAGTTTTTCATAGATAAAGGGCAGCTAGTTCCTCCTGTTGCTATGGAAACCTATTACATTGCTTGTGCAGCACTGAGCATGTGCGAGATCAGCAAGGCTGAAATCCAGGAAGTCATACAGTCTAACTTCCTGATTCCCACACTTAAGATGGCCACGGCCTATATCTATTTTATAAACTATCTAAATGCTCTAACAACCTAACAAAACGGACCTTAGTTTACAGACTAACTTTACTAGAATACATCAAGCTTGTGTATTACAGGGGTATTTATATTTAAAAAGTGAAATTGTGGCCGGAACTCCGCTTTAAAGTGTTACTAAACCCAGAACCTACATTTACTATATCTGGTCTCCCACAGTACACAGAACATAGAAATACAATTATTTTAGTAAATATAAACTGCTTTTCATCAGCAGTATATAGCAGTCTTGTGACTTCTATCAGTGTTCATCCGAGCACTGGTTAATCCATGTGGGAGGAGTTTTCATTCTCCCCTGACTGTCCTATGAGGCTGCATCACTTCTGACTCTCTGTCTGGACAGTGCTGATTGGTGCTGATCACATGCACCCTCCTAAGGAAAAAAAACTCTCTAGCAATACACACTAAACTGAGCATGTGCAGAGTGTCCCCAAGCCTCTGTACTATCAGGAGATGGATTGAGGACTGTGGAAGAAACAGACTTTTACACAATGCACAGGATTAACCCCTTAGATTCCACAGTGAGTAACAAGCATGATTTACTTCATATACAGACTGATTTTACTGTTGTGGGTTTAGTAACACTCCAGGAAATCTAAAAAAACTCTCCTTTGCAGTGGGGCAGTGTCTGCACTTCAAGGGTAAACTGCTCATTTATTCTATCCTCAGCTTTCCTTGCAGCCGGTGATTTGCCAATATGGTTCCTCCTATCGGTATGGTTCCCACCTTGACTGCGCAGTCGTAACCCAAGCCGACGGAAATCACCGAACCTGATCAGCTGTAACCACAGATCCAGGGCAACGTGGAATTCGCTGTAAGTCGGCCTCACGTCCTTGCGTTTTGCTCGGACAGCTCGCTCGGCCTCCTGGCTGTTTTTTTTAACATCCACCACGTCCACGGGGATGTAAAGGAATGAGCCTGGATGCCGCGCATGCGCCGTGTACAGCTGATCAAGTTCGGAGATTTCTGTGGGCTTCTCTTTCAAGCAGGGAACCATATCGTTAGGGGAACTAGCTAAACAAGACACCGGCACTCCAGTGATGGATTGTTCCTTAGCATCATCATGTTGCAGGGCTATAGATCCTGCATCAGTCTTTATGAAATCAAGACCTTAGACCGCTGGAGCATGGGAGATAGGGATGAGCCGAACACCTCCCTGTTCGATTCGCACCAGAACTTGCAAACACACCAAATGTTTGTGTGAACTTTAGAAACCCGTTAAAGTCTATGGAACTCGAACATTTGAAATCTAAAGTGCCAATTTTAAAGGCTGATATGCAAGTTATTGTCCTAAAAAGTGTTTGGGGACCCGGGTCCTGCCCCAGGGGACAGGTATCAATGCAAAAAAAAGTTTTAAAAACTGCCGTCTTTTCGGGAGCAGTGAGTTTAATAATGCTAAAAGTGAAACAATAAAAGTTAAATATTCCTTTAAATTTCGTACCTAGGGGGGTGTAAAGTTAGCATGTGAAATAGCGCATGTTTTCCGTACTTAGAACTGTCCCTGCACAAAGTGTAATTTCTGAAAGAAAAAAAGTCATTTAAAACCGGACTCGCGGCTATAATGAATTGTCGTCTCTGGCAATTCATAGAGAATTCATTCACACAAAAAAAGCATGGGAGTCCCCTTAAATTCAATTACCAGGCCCTTAAGGTCTGGTATGGATATTAAGGGGAACCCCGCCGTCAATTAAAAAAAAAAATGACGTGGGGTTCCCCCCAAATATCCATTCCAGACCCTTCAGGTCTGGTGTGGATTTTAAGGGGAACTCCATCCCAATTTTTTTTTTTAAATGGCGTGGAGTTCCCCCAAAAATCCACATCAGACCCCTTATCCGAGCATGTTAACCTGACCGGTCGCAGAAAAGAGGGGGGACAGAGTGCGCCCCCCCTCTCCTGAACCGCACCAGACCACATGCCCTCAACATGGGGAGGATGTCCCCATGTTGATGGGGACAAGGGCCTCCTCCCCACAACCCTGGCCGGTGGTTGTGGGGGTCTGTGGGCGGGGGGCTAATCATAATCTTATTTTAAGGGGGGCGGGGTCATGTGACGGGTGGCCCCGCCTCACCAATAAAAGAAATGTCACAGCTTCAGCCACGTCATTCACCGGGCTGTGTCCGGCGGAGAGAAAAGGCTGGCTACGCTGCGCTCTGGATCCCGGACGATCTTTTCATCGCTGGACCGGAGAGGAGTTGGATACAGACAACGTTGGAGCAGGGAGCTGGGACCACGTGGATTACAACCGCTGGATTTATTTTTTATTTTTTTATTATTAAAGGACTATTTTCTACGGTGTGTGTGTTTTTTACAACTATTTACACTTCCTTCGTGAAATGGTAGGGGTACAATGTACCCCATTACCAATTCATATAGGGGGGGCCAGGATCTGGGGGTCCCCTTTATTAAAGGGGTCTTCCAGATTCTGATAAGCCTCCTGCCCGCAGACCCCCACAACCACCGGCCAGGGTTGTGGGGATGAGGCCCTTGTCCCCATCAACATAGAGAGGGGGGGCTGCACTCTGCCCCCCCCCTCTTTTCTGCGGCCGGCCAGGTTAACATGCTTGGATAAGGGGTCTGGTGTGGATTTTTGGTGGAACTCCACGCCATTTTTTTCAAAAACTTGGGGTGGAGTTCCCCTTAAAATCCACACCAGACCTTAAGAGTCTGGAATGGATATTTGGGGGGAACCCCACATCATTTGGGGGGAACCCCACATCATTTTTTTTTTAATTGACGGCTCCCCTTAATATTCATACCAGACCTGAACGGCCTGGTAATTGAATTTGGGGGGACCCCCACGCTTTTTTTTTATGAATGAATTCTCTCTGAATTGCCAGGAGCCGAAAATTCATTATAGCCGCGAGTCCGGTTTTAAATGACTTTTTTTCTTTCAGAAATTACACTTTGTGCAGGGACAGTTCTAAGATATTTCACATGTTAACTTTACACCCCCCTAGGTACGAAATTTAAAGTAATATTTCACTTTTATTGTTTCACTTTTAGCATTATTAAATTCACTGATCCCGAAAAAACTGCAGTTTTTAAAACTTTTTTTGCATTGATACATGTCCCCTGGGGCAGGACCCGGGTCCCCAAACACTTTTTAGGACAATAACTTGCATATTAGCCATTAAAATTAGCACTTTAGATTTCTCCGATAGACTTTAACAGGGTGTTTTGCGGCTTTTTGAATTTGCCGCGAAAAACCCCAAATTGTTCGTTGTTCGCCGAATAGGCGAACAGGCAATGTTCGAGTCGAACATGAGTTTGACTCGAACTCGAAGCTCATCCCTAATTGGGGTGAAGAAGCTGCAGGGACCAGTCTAGCAGTGTGGAGAAGTGGGGGGATACAGTATGTAACTCTTCTCTTTGTATGTCTACTAGACCTAAGTTTCACAGAGTTGGCCTTTAAAGTGGTCTTTCTCCCATCCCAAACATCTGTTAAAAAAAAACATAAAAAAAAAAGGTAAGTTTAATGCGATATGGCACACGATGTCTCATCTGTAAATAAATAAATTGATCTTGGGGGGGAAGAATCAAGCTCTTCCTGGAAGGTACTGTTGACGTGACTTTCCCAGGTGTCACTATGTCAGTAGTACCTTATAACCAAGATATTAGAATCGTCTTCAAAGAAGGACGCACACCATTGTTATTTTAATTTGATTCAAGGTTGATCAGAGATGCATGCACCTAAAATGTTTAGGTTTGGGGGGAAAGGTTCACTTTATATAGTGTAACTATTGTAAAAGCAGTGGTGACATTATCACTGTGCTGTACATAGCCTGTGCAAGAGCAGTGCTGTGAGAGGGACCCAGCAGGTCCACTTACTACAGGCTGTCTACAAGAGGGGGCAGAGGCAAGACTAGTCACCTTAAACATGGAGAGAGAGCAGCAGAGGCTGGTCAGCATTACAGGAAGCCATTACACAGAGATGTTTTATATTAAATTACTGCTCAGATCTGGAAGAAACATACAAAGGACACCAAGATTAAAGTGACAACACACATGCCTCTTATAATTAGATAATATTTGTTTAGCCCAGGGTTCAACTGTAAAAATGACCTTTCTGTCGTTAATGACCTTTGAGGAACTGCACTTCTTAAGCAACACGCATAATGACAGCAAGCACGTTTCTCTACTTTATTTCTCACTTAAAGGTGTCACTTGAAATCTCCACAATCTCAGGATTTCATCATATTTTTTGTTTTTTGCTGACTATGCATTCTCCTCTAACCTCTTTTGACACTTAACCATTTTTCTTAACACGAACCAGAGACCAAAGTGAGGCTCAAGCTACAAGACTAGGAACTCAGCCTTGGGCAATGAGACCAGGAGCTCTACATTTTAGAGATAAAATCCACAATGATGACTGGACCCCACATTGTATCTTAATCAGGGCTGTTTTCAAGGCAGGACAAAAGGAGCAGCTGCCCTGGGCCCTGTCATTGTTGTGGGGCCCAAAGCAGCTGCCTCATACCTGCCAACTATCCCAGTTTAAATTCCCTTGTCCCTTGATGTTTTAGTCCCATGCTGTGTCCTAATATTTTAGTGTGAAGTTCTGTTACTAATGCTGCCCAGCTCTGCCCTATTCTTGTGTACAGATGACTCACCTGCAGACCCTGTGTTTACATGTAAATACCAGCATTGGTATGTAAATAGCGGCGGCATTCATATGTAAATATGGATGGTATTCATATGTATATCATGCCTCCCTGGGGTCATATTCATCATCACCTATTCTGAATGCTGCCCACTGGGGAAAAAAGGGGGCATGCTTGAAAGTCCTGCCTACGACTTTGGTCATTAAGCCTACCATCAGCATGTTCTGCAAAGGTAAGCAAATTGCTTCTATTACATTAGTGGTCAGTGTAAACCCCTATTACATTAGTGGTCAGTGTAAACCCATATTACATTAGTGGTCAGTGTAAACCCCTATTACATTAGTGGTCAGTGTAAACCCCTATTACATTAGTGGTCAGTGTAAACCCCTATTACATTAGTGGTCAATGTAAACCCCTATTACATTAGTGGTCAGTGTAAACCCCTATTACATTAGTGGTCAGTGTAAACCCCTATTACATTAGTGGTCAATGTAAACCCCTATTACATTGATGGCCAGTGTTGAAACTCCTTTTTATATTGGTAGTTGGTAAAAAAAAAACAGCATTGTCCTTTGATCGATCGAGAGCGAAACTGCATGGAGGGGGGAGGGCAAGAAAATTTTTGCCCAGGGTCCAATCAATATTAAAGACGGCCCTGATCTTAATACATCATCATGATAAATTGTGGTTGTTACACCTCATAACATCTCTCCCGAAATGGATTCTGCCACTTCTGTTCCTACAGAGCTGCGGGTAACTGTGTACACTCACCCTGCAACACCACACCTAACCAGTGAATGTCTTGGAGAGGTCCAACGGGTTATTCGACTTTAAACAGCCTGCAGTATATTCTTTGTTTATAGTATATCAGTTATTTATTACATCTTATGCACGTTAATGAATTTTTATTATTGACAAAGCAAATGTATGTAGATAGTGTTTGTGCTGCTTGAGGCAAATTTGAACTGTAGACTTTATCTTGGTTATGCAGGTCAGTCATGGTACTGAAGAGAGTGAAGAGAAGGGCAACTACATGAATAATGGATATGCATGGTCTCAGCTATGAGGAATTATTACTAAACTGAATTTATTCTCCCTCCCTTAAAGGATCACTAAAGGAATTATTTTTTTTTAGCTAAATAGCTTCCTTTACCTTAATGCAGTGCTGTTTTCATGTTCTTATTGTTCGTTTTTGCTTTGAAGTTACTGTAATTCTGCTCTGATCTCCACACTTCCTGCTTGTCTGGCTCCTTATGAAAAATCTCATGGCAGCTTTTCACTGTGGTCCAAGCTGTGTGTCTAAAACTCCTCAGAACCAATCAGATTAATTAAAAAAAAAAAAAACACTGCTCTGGGATTCAATTTAAAAACAAAACACTGCCCTGGATTTGTTTTTTGTTCTGTCTCTCTCTCTCTCTCTACTGCACATAAACACAAAACCAGTTTAAAAACTAAAGTGAAACTAGAGGCATATTATATGATTGATTTTGATCTATTTTTAATCATTTTAAAAAGGATACCCTGTAAACAGTCATTTCAGCAAATGTTTTTTTCCTATAGTGATCCTTTAAAGTGGAATTAAAATACAACTAAAGGCAAAACTTTTTTTTTTCGTTTTTGAACAGTGTGGAGATGGATTAGAACACCTGTACGTTTTTATTGCTGTTTGTGCCCCTGTTGGTTTGCCCTCTCTATTTGTCCTGTTTACCATTATCATTGAAAGTAAAAGAAAAGACCACATTTTGGGTTGTCCCCGAAAAAGGAATACACAGGAAATCTTTCAATGGGAACACCATTTGTGAGACCGGCGGTCCTTAAAGGATCCCTTAATTTGCAGGGATTTCCACTCACTTCCTGTTTTGGCTATGGGACATGAAGGGAATGGAAATCTCCCCAATGGGACACAGATGGAAAAAAGTTTACCTATGGTTGTACTTTAAAACTCCACAAAATGTTTTTTTTTTTAATGGGACTTAGGAGCTTTTATCCACGATGTGATGTGCACAGCATATTGGCACATTATGGCAGACTTACCTTGCTAGTGATCACCTCCAGTACTGAGCTGTTAGCACTTACATTGGTCATGGGTACTGTCACCTTCTTCCTGTCTTCCATTTTGGTTGGCCAGGCCACGGACGTCACTCTTGTATATGTGCATGGTAGCCACATTGTCATGGCAGAGATCAAATGTACACTGAGATGCACATGCACAGCTCAGTGTACACAAAGACCAATAGACAGGGAAAAGGTTTTTTTCACAGAAGAGATCAATAGGGCGTACCTGCCAGAATAATTTTTTTAAGATGTAATTTTGCTTTAAAGGGGTGGTTCCCCTAAAAATAAACTTTTAACATTGCATTTCTCTTCTTAATTACATGTAGAATCGGCTGGTAGTTTAAAAAAAAAACGTCCGTACATACCATTTTCGGCATGTAGTCTCACCCCCGCTTCCGGGTCTGACGGTCGGGGTAGGGCGTGCCTACTTGATTGACAGGCATCTGATCGACGCATACAGCGTGTCACGAGATGCCGAAAGAAGCCGAACGTTGGTGCGCATGCGCCGTATAGAGCCGTACCAACGTTCGGCTTCTTTCGGCATCTCGTGACGCGCTGTATGTGTCGATCGGATGCCTGTCCCCAAGCATATACCCGGAAGCAGCGGTGAGGCTGCATTAAGAAAATGGTATGTACGGATGGATTTTTTTAAAACTACCAGCCGATTCTACATGTAATTAAGAAGAGAAATGCAATGTTAAAAGTTTCTTTTTAGGGGAACCACCCCTTTAAGAAAAGGCGACTAAGTGAAAATACGATCATCTTATAAGTCAGCACAGGCTCCAAAACCAAAGTCACCGCCGGCCTACCTTGGCCCCTGGGCCAGCTCCAGCTTGTCCAGCGCCTTGCAGCCAGCTTGGCACAACCCGTCTTCTACCAAAAAAATATCCTAAGTCCCGTGTTGCCAGTTTGGCATGACTCCTACTTCTACCGCAGATGCCTGTGTAGCCAGATGCTGGCAATCGGCCCCTGTAAAACAAAGAAATGTAAGGCTGCTAATGTAAAACAACAGGTCCCAACCTGACTGCAGGGCTGTCTTAATGCATGGGCAGCCAAGCTGCATGGGAACCCCATGATAATCTTGCATTACATCATACTTGCCAACTGTCCCGGATTTCCCGGGCAAGTCTTTCAGGATCACTTAAGTGCTCCTGCTCCTCGTTCCAGCATCCGGGTTTTGGCTGTTGCATTCTCCTTTTTTGTGTCCACCTGCTGGGTGATTCATGTGGTCAGTCACCTGTTTTAACCAACTCAAATGCTCTGTCCTTTGCTTTTGATAGTGAATGATACCTGTTGTTCCTGATCGAGCTCCGTCTGTCTGCCCTGATTCACTAGTTTGGATTTCCCTGTGTATAACCTGGATCGGATATTGCACTATTCCTTGAACTCAGCCTGCCTTTCACCTGGACTGTCAAAGAACCACACTATCTGTCTACTAACTGCACGTAGTCTGTTTGTTTGCTCTGTTAGCATCTACCCTGGCGTGGTGGCCAGTCCTGGGAGCAAAGAAATACCTATAGGTCTGCTTGCCTTAAGGGAAAGGGGGTTGCTATAGGTGAAGCACACAGTAGCTAGCTATAGTGTCTGACCACCTGCGTTGGGGTAGACGTGATACAGTCATGGTTTTTGGTAAGATTTCCCAAGATGGCTGTGTCGTGAGCAGTGTCCCAGCATACCTAAACAAATCACCTCCTCTAATGGGAAGTTTGACTTTTTCTAAAACCTGCACAAAGACCAGAATTATATCACCACCATGATATACATTAAAATGTCTAGCCACATTGGTTGACCTATTGGTCCTAATGCCATTAAGGTGCGCTCGAAAACTATCTCTAAGCCTCAGAGTGGTGCGCCCACATGTTGTACCTTAATGTTTTGAAGAAATGTCTCAACTCTATGGATTTGTTGTTACTACTTGATGACACAACCTCACCCTGGGGACAAAGCGGACAATCTCTTTCTCCACATCTATGATTTCTTTTGAAGTATAACCAGGTTGTAATTTGCCTACAGGTAGACTGGCCAGGGAGCGTGCTCTGCTAGGTTTAATATTTATACCCTCACCCCAAAATGTTGGACAAGGATTTATCATCATACACAAGTGATATCTCCTAACTATATCCTCAAATTGGTGAAACTCCTGACTATCGGGAGTCACCAAGGCCAGCTCATTTCCAATATTGGTATGGGGTTTATGAACCTACCTTAAGAGATCCTCCATATTTTTGTCTCACGCTATACAATAAGCCCGTTTAGGATAATTATTTTTATAAACAAATGCTGCCATTTCAATTGGACTTTGGCTTCCAGAGTGGAGATCGTTGGAGTGTGGAGATCCATTTCATCGATTGATCACATCAGTCAGACAGATTTTATGAGCACTGATGTGAACTACATCCATAGGAAACCATGTTAAATGGACTTTAGCGTGTTTCTGCAAAACTAAAAATGTGCTAAAAAATGCATAGGTGTGAACCGGGCCTTAGTACTTGGTGGAGGAAGCCTTGTTGGCAAGCACAGAGGTAAGGTTGGTTGGTTACCAGCTTTGCACACATCTCAGGAGGGGTTTTGGCCCACTCTTCTTCACAGATCTTCTCTAAATCCTTAAGTTTTCCTGGCTGTCACTCAGCAACTTGAGGTTTCAGCTCCCTTCATATATTTTCTATAGGATTAAGATCTGGAGACTGGCTAGGCCACTCCATGGCCCTAACGTGCTTCTTCTTGAGCCACTCCTTGTTACCTTGGTAGTATGGTTTGGGTCATTGTCATGCTGGAAAACCCATCCGTGACCCATCTTCAGTATTCTGGCTGAGGAAAGAAGGTTTTCATCCAAGAATCTACAATACAGTACATGGCTCTGTTCATTGCCCCCTCAGTGTGGCAAAGTGGGCCTGTACTTTTAGTAGAGAAACAATGATACCTTGATTCCACTCCATTATTTTTCTTCTTACTCTCGTTTCACATATGGTTACTTCCTGCCACATAATAATTTAGTAATAACAAAATTATATAGTCAAATGGAAAACAAAAAACAAAAAAAACATGCCTATTGAGTTTAACCAAAAGACAAGCATAAATGAAAAACCTGCATCATCAGAACCAGGAACCCACAGCTGATCCAGGAAAAGGCAAAAAATGTTATGAAGCATTCTTAAAATCCTTCCTGATCTCCCAAGGCAATCGGATACTTCCGGGTCATCACTCTACAGTTTTACTACCTACAAGTTTTAATGTCTAGATATATTTTGTACATTTAGAGACACATTCATCTTTTACTATACAGTATATAGGTGCAATGCCCTCTCTAAGGAGCTAGTTCAAGTGGTCCTCTGAGGCTAGTCTCAACTGTGTTGGTATCTCTGCCACTCTGACACACCTAGTTAAATTCACACACTTCAATTTTTTTGATCGGAAATTCCGATCATGTGTACACGGCATAGGGAGTGGCAGATGTAAACCGACTTGTGTCCTACCTCCAATCTGATCTGGCTGTGTCCGTGTGACATTGATTGCCATCTGCCTGCTCCGCTGATTGTGGCCCACGACCAGTTTTAATGGCCCTCGCCAGTCGCTTTAGTGGCCCTCGCGCTTCAAAAGGTTGGGCACCCCTGCTTTACACTTTTGGTGCCCTCTGAAAAGCAATCCACTGTGGGTTGTACTCTAGAGGACATTTGACAGGCATTGAGGAGGTGTTATGCACACGTTTGTGGTGCAGCCCTGTATAGGTGAATTAGGCCCCTTTCACATTGAGGCGTTTTTCACGCGGTACAGCGCTAAAAATAGCGCTGCTATACCGCTTGAAAAAAACCTGCACTGTAGTCTTCAATGTGAAAGCCTGAAGGCTTTCACACGGAAGTGGTGCGCTAGCAGGACCGCTCCAAAAGTCCTGCTAGCCGCATCTTTGCAGCGGTATAGGAGCGGTGTGTTTACCGCTCCTATACCGCTCCTTCCCATTGAAATCAATGGGAAATCGCAGTAATAAAGCCCGCAATGCGCCTCTTTTTCGGCCGCTAGCGGCCTAATACCGCGGTAAATACGACGGTATAGCAGTGCTAAAAATCGCGCTGCTATACCGCCACCGCGGCTCCACTGCCCAATGTGTAAGCAGCCTTAGTTGAGTTTAGCAGGTAGTACTGCCCACTGAGTGCAACAAGAGGGATCATTTATGCCACACCGTGATGCCAAGCATTGCGGCCGCAAGAAGTGTGCATTCCCTTTCCCATCTGCTTTTTCATATCCGTGGACTTCAACAGTGATGCCTAGTACACACAGGCTGAATGTCGGCCAGCCTCTGCCAGTTTAATTGAAACCAGCAGACATTCGGCCCATGTGTATGAAAGCTGGTCCAACAGATGTTTGGCCAGCTTCTGTCGAAGGCTCATGCCGAAAACGGTCTGCCAACCGGCTCCCGATCAGCGTTGTCAGTCAATGGCTGTGTTTACACTTGCAGTTAAAGGGGCTGTAAGAACACTAGGCTGAGCCATGTACAACCAGTGGCGGCTGGTGCTCAAAATTTTTGGGGGGGAGCAAATGAAAAAAAAAATATTGCAGCCTCACTGTGCCCATCACATGCAGCCATTGTGCCATCAATTGTCACCACTGTGCCATGCCATCAAACGCAGCCACTGTGCCATCAATTGTCACCACTGTGCCATGCAACACAGCAACTGTGCCATCAATTGTCACCACTGTGCCATGCCACCAAATGCAGCCACTGTGCCATCAATTGTCACCACTGTGCCATGCAACACAGCAACTGTGCCATCAATTGTCACCACTGTGCCATGCCACCAATGCAGCCACTGTGCCATCAATTGTCACCACTGTGCCATGCCATCAAACACAGCAACTGTGCCATCAATTGTCACCACTGTGCCATGCCATCAAATGCAGCCACTGTGCCATCAATTGTCACCACTGTGCCATGCAACACAGCAACTGTGCCATCAATTGTCACCACTGTGCCATGCCATCAAACACCACCACTGTGCCATTAATTGTCACCACTGTGCCATGCCATCATACGCCACCACTGTGCCATCAATTGTCACCACTGTGCCATGCCATCAAACACAGCTACTGTGCCCATCAATTGTCACCACTGTGCCATGCCATCAAATGCAGTCACTGTGCCATCAAGTGTCACCACTGTGCCATGCCATTAAACGCCACCACTGTGCCATCAAATGTCACCACTGTGCCATGCCATCAAACTCTACCACTGTGCCATCAATTGTCACCACTGTGCCATGCCATCAAACTCTACCACTGTGCCATCAATTGTCACCACTGTGCCATGCCATCAAACGCAGCTACTGTGCCCATCAATTGTCACCACTGTGCCATGCCATCAAATGCAGTCACTGTGCCATAAATTGTCACCACTGTGCCATGCCATCAAATGCAGTCACTGTGCCATCAAGTGTCACCACTGTGCCATGCCATCAAACGCCACCACTGTGCCATCAATTGTCACCACTGTGCCATGCCATCATACGCCACCACTGTGCCATCAATTGTCACCACTGTGCCATGCCATCAAACACAGCTACTGTGCCCATCAATTGTCACCACTGTGCCATGCCATCAAATGCAGTCACTGTGCCATCAAGTGTCACCACTGTGCCATGCCATCAAACTCTACCACTGTGCCATCAATTGTCACCACTGTGCCATGCCATCAAACTCTACCACTGTGCCATCAATTGTCACCACTGTGCCATGCCATCAAACGCAGCTACTGTGCCCATCAATTGTCACCACTGTGCCATGCCATCAAATGCAGTCACTGTGCCATCAATTGTCACCACTGTGCAATGCCATCAAATGCAGTCACTGTGCCATCAAGTGTCACCACTGTGCCATGCCATCAAACGCCACCACTGTGCCATCAATTGTCACCACTGTGCCATGCCATCAAACGCCACCACTGTGCCATGCCATCAAACACATCCACTGTGCCATGCCATCAAACGCCACCACTGTGCCATGCCATCAAACACAGCCACTGTGCCATGCCATCAAACACAGCCACTGTGCCATGCCATCAAACACAGCCACTGTGCCATCAATTGTCACCACTGTGCCATGCCATCAAATGCAGTCACTGTCAATGGACAATTAATGTCCATGTACTAAAATATATCATACTAATATTCTCCTACAATCAGATTATATGACTGATCATCTCCTACAAACACTCAGCATTTCCCCCACACTGATATCACCTGGCCATGTGTCTTCCCCAGAAAGTTATAGGTGAACAAGTAATTAAAAAAAAAATCTGTTAAAGGAGGGGGGGGGGGTCGATTATGGGGCCGTTTGTAGCTGATTGCTGACCATTAAAAAAAAAGTTAAGAAGCGAGGGTGGAGGGGGGCGGTCCGCTATTTTTTGGGGGGGATTGGCGGCTTGGACGGGTCAGTCAGTCTGAATTACAATACACACTACAGAAGTAGCGGGGGTGGCGGCTAGCTTAACATTAGGCATAGGCAGCTGTAAACAGGCTTACCTTCATGCCCGGCTCACGGAGGTACGTCCCTCTAGGCTACAGAGTGCCGACGTCACTTCCTGGCGTGCACAGGCACAGAAATATATTGGGTGCTGTGCACCCGCCCGGCCACAAGACCAAGTTCATCGCGCCGGAAGCAAGTGGCGCGTTGGGCTCCGCCACAAAGGGCATTTTTTTGCTGCCAATGTAGCGCCACGTCTGTGCAATCTCGTGATTGCACAGACGTGGCGCTACTGATACTGCACTGTGCCGGGCGCACGGCGCCCGGACACAGTGCACATATGCACTTTTTTTTTTAAAGGGACATGTTTAAATAAAAAATTTTTTTTTTTTTTTTTTACTGACTTGGGGGAGGGGGGCGGCGCCCAGGCGCCCCCTATGGACGGGCCGCCACTGTGTACAACTGAGGGTAAAACCGCACTCACCAGCTCACTAATTGCCAATGCAGCAAGTCACGCATTGGGAATTAGCAATCTCAGCTTCCACTCTTTTTGGAAAAGCCCACAATGCCACTAGATGTCAAGTTCCTCCAGCCCAAACTCGCTCATCCATGTCTTTATGAACCTTGCTTTGTGCATTTGCCAAAATCATTTGGTGGAGGGGGATTATGGTGTGGGGTTAGGCTTGGCCCATTGGTTCCAGTAAAGGGAACTCTTAGCATACCAAGACATTTTGGACAATTTCATGTTCCCAACTTTGTGAGAATAGTTTGGGGACGGCCCCTTCCTGTTCCAACATGACTGCTCACCAGTGCACAAAGCAAGGTCCATAAAGACATGGATGAGCGAGTTTGGGGTGGAGGAACTTGACTGGCTGACAAAGAGTCCTGACCTCAACCCGATAGAACACCTTTGGGATGAATTAGTGTGGCACCTGCGAGCCACTCGGAATTACTCGGAAATACGTAATTCCCGAGTGTTTCCGAACCTTTCCGAGATCAGCCGAGCTGTTCCCTAGTATTTCCGAGGCTCTCCGTCACCCCCCCACCTCTGGCAACATGCGGTATTGCATGTCATAGAAGTCAATGTGGAACAAATTATCTTTGTTTTTATTGACTTCTATGGGGGAAAACGCTATGGATTGTAAGCATTCTCCTGGAAAGGGTTATGCTCGTAATCCAAGGTTCCACTGTATTATTATTATTTTTTAAACAAAGGTTTACAACCACTTTAAGGTCTGTAGCATACCTCCCAACTTTTTAAGATGAGAACGAGGGACACCTCTTTAGCAAAAGTATGTACGCAATGGACACACACCCTGCCACGCCCCATTAAAGGAGAATTATACAAAAAATGATTAGATAAACCCACAAGTTTTTATTTATTTTATTTTTTTTCACAAGAAACACAAGTTTTTTTTTTAACACTACTATTCCTTAAAATTGGCTTTTGAAATTTACAAATGCAGCAATTTAGAAAATGGATGAAAGGCTTAGCACTGGGAGAAACTTTTTGAAAGATAAAAAGTGCATATTATGTAGCGCTACCCCATTCAGGAACCGCTGGTTAGATTGGGATCGGCAAATTAAGTTACCTATGTGTGGTGTCTAGGGGTGGATGTAGTGAGCACAGCAGTAATGAATGTCCAACCTGTAGCTGAAGTTTTCTGAATGCTTTAATTTCCCAGTCCAACACATCAACTTGAGGTAGACAGGAAAAAGGTTGATGAAAATAGGATAACTTTGCAGAGTCAGGCTTGGATAAGAAAGCAGTCCTGCCTTCTGTAGTTACATCAACCACGTCGCCACTCCAGCCAGGGGTGGGTACAGTGCACCCAGACAGGCAACCCACACAAACCCGGTAGCCAGAATGTCACGAGAAAGCTGCCACCGACTTGGCTCTAGAACATCAGTAGAGGCCTCTGCCACAGGTCCGGTACTTAAAGCGGATCTCCCACGGCCATACGTAATTTTTATTTTTTTTGGTCATTCTCGATCTCTGAAGAAAGGTACGGTACCGATTGAAGAAAAAAAACTTTCCATTTTGGCTTATGTGACAGGCAGCTGTATGAATGAGCTCATGTATAAAATAGGGTGGAGCTCCACTTTAAGAGCAATAGAGCAAATCCCCTCAATTCCATTCTCTTGAGATGTGGAACCCCAGTAGTCACTGAGGTTCCCCAGTCACTTCAGTGTTCTCTGAGCCATGAGGGCCCAGAGTCAGGAACTCCACGTGGCACGGGCCTCGGCCAGGTAGGCCACAGTGGTGGGGCCCGTGATGTGCGCACACCCTGAAGGTGGAACCAGGAACTCGCGAAGAACCCCGAAAAATGGTGTCTGCCACAGATATACCCCTCCCCAGCATGCCCCGCGAGGGAAAGGCTCCTCCAATTGGCTGCTGGGAAAAAGTGGTTCTGTCTGAACCCCTCTGGCGCCATCTGCTGCCCAGAGATGGTATCACATCCCTGGAGCGCAGAATGACCCACAGGACAATTCAGAACTGACAGCTGCCAAACCTGAACAAATCAACCTGGGTGAGAGCAAGTAAGTCTCTCACCATACTAATTTTAGCGTAACACCCTTTCTGAAAGTAAGGGGGCGCTACAATTATATGAAACTATATATGGATCAAACCACAATAAGGGACAAATGAGGAGGAAAGAGGGACAGGGGGACTTTGCTCCAAATTAGGAACAGTCCCTCGAAATCAGGGACAGTTGGGAGCTATGGTGTAGCACACAGTTGCTATGGGTTACCCCTCTTTGTTCCCAGCTCTTTGCTCTAATAAACAAGGCCGTAGCTCTTAGCTCTGGAGTCATTTCCTGTGCAGCATGTGCTGAGTATTTCTTGGTAGCAGAGCTCTCTCCCCCACTTCTCTCTTGTCACCGCGCAGCTGGAATGCAAACACTCTTTAAACTGTAATCTCTGACTGTGAATTGAGTCTGTTTTTGTTCACAGGCCATTCATCCATTGTGTTTACAGTTTCTCACTACTTCCACCCGTGCTGGAAAGTCTCCACCACAGCCTGCAGAAATGAGAGCCAGGGACTGTGCCTGGGGTCACCGATAACAGGCCGCTCTCCATATGTTAACGTTTGGCCGGCCGGGCAAGGCAGACATAAACATGCACTTTTAACACATTTCTCATGCACTGTAGACACACTGTTGACTGCAATAAAACTGGTGTGCTCTGCTGTTAAGTTTCTTCAAGTCTCAAGATTAAATTTGTACCCTACAAGCCACAGACGTCCCTTAAAGTTGAGTTATAGGCAACCCTTTTTTTACATTTTGGATAAAGTAAGAAAGGGTTATAACCCCTGTTGTATTTCTGACATCTGTGTCCCATTGAGGAGATTTACCTTCACTTCCTGTCCCATAGCCAAAACAGGAAGTGGAATGAAATCCCTTCAAATTAAAGTGGTCGTAAACCTCAGGCATTAAAGAGGAAGTAAACCCATCACAATGTAAAAAAAAAACCTGCAGGAGAAAGGCATAATGAGCCAGTATGCACATCATACTAGCTCATTATGTGTCACTTACCCGAGAACGAGGCCCCGAAGCCCACCTTGGTCCAGTCCACCGCCGCCGCCATGTCCCCTGGAGCTTCTTCCTTATTTTTGACGCTCTGGCGCTGTGATTTCAATTCACATTAATGCCATTCACAAAAATGGCACCGCTCAGTGCGCCTGTGACGTTGTCTATGGAGCACATGCGCCGTAGACAGCGGTGCCCGTTTTTGTAGGTGCAAGTTGAAACAGTAGGTTTACAACCACTTTAAATTCGATATAATTGTCAAAAGTATTGGGACACCTGCCTTTACACGCACGTGAACTTTAATGGCATCCCAATCTTAAGTTTTGTTTACACAATCCGATTGTTGGAAAGGGGATTGTTCTGTTGACAGACTGTTGTCCTAAAATCTGACCGCTAGTGCGCTCCTTTTGACAATTGTTGTCCAACTTTCGGCCAACAAATGTTGGATGACAACAACAAAACCTGGGGAATGCCCAGGAAAAAAACAGGCCTCCTTACCGACCGAAATGTTGGATGACAGGCTAGTAAATTTTCGGCGACAACGGTTTGTTGTCAGATTTTCTGATGGTCAGTACACAAATCCGAAAGTCAAAAGTACAAACACGCATGCTTGGAATCAATGCTCACCAAACATGAAATTTGTGTTTGTTGGCCGGCATTTGTGTACTGTTAGTATGCAAGACAAAATCTGACGCTCGGTTGGCCAACAATCGGATCATGTGTACGAGGCTTTAGCCTGCAGGGCTTTATGTTGAGTTGGCCCATTTTTGCAGCTATAACAGCTTCAACTCCTTCTGGGAAGGCTGTCCACAAGGTTTAGGAGTGTGTCTATGGGAATGTTAGACACCTGTACATCATTCCATGCAATGGCCTGCCAGAGGCGTTCATGCTCGCTGATTGGCAGCAGGGGGAGCCAATCAGTGGGTCCGGCGGAGGCGATGTCCGCCGCCCACCCACGATTGCTTCCCACAGAGATAGAATGGCTATCTTTTAGGCCGCGTACACACGACCGAGAAACACGTCGGGCGAAACGCAACGCATCGAAACGCATCGTTTTCCCCGGTTTCCTCGGCAGAATACGTCTCCCATCGAGTTTCTTGCTGAATTCTACCGAGGAAACCGGTCGTGTGTATACTTTTCGCCGAGGAACCCGTTGAGGAACTCGTCGAGCCAAAAAGAAAGCATGTTCTCTGTTTCCTCGATGGGCAATGGGAAAATTTGGCTCGACAAGTTTTTTGACTGCCGAACAAGGAACTCGACGGGGAAAACTATGTGTTTCGCTCGACGAGTTTCTCGGTCGTGTGTACGCGGCCTGAGATGTAAACAAGGCAGACCGCCGTTCTGACAGGGTTGAACATTGTGATCTTGTGTTCCTCTAAACACGGATCTCTGTGTTCAGCCAGTTAGTCCAGTCATCCCCCACACAGTAAGCAAGCACCAACTAGGGACACACTTAAACCTTTGATCGCCCCTGGTGTTATCCCCTTTCCTGTCAGTGTCATTAGTACAGTAACAGTGCATATATTTAGCCCTGATTACTGTAGTACTGTCACTGGTTCCCAAAAAAGTATCAAATGTGTCAGTTAGGTGTCCAATTGGTCCGCACAATGTTGAAGGAGGAGGAGTTGGTTGCAACATGGTTAAACCAGCGTGATTTTTTCAACATCATAAAAAATAATGGGCCAGATTCAGATACACTTAATATTGCGCTGCGTAATCGAAATACTCTACGCTGCCGTATTTCACCAGGCTCTACACCGAATCCTGGTAGATTTTTGCCCGTACACTACGGCGGCGTAGTCTATTTCTCGCCGCGTAATCGAAATCACGTTGTTACGTCATTCGTTGTTTGAGTAGCGTCGTTTACGAACATTCCTATTCCCGGACGACTTACGTTAAAAATAATAAAAGACGTCGGAAAACGTAGAAATTCGACGTGGGAACGAAGGCCATACTTAGCATGGGCTGTCTAATATTAGAGCAGCAAAAAGCTGGTATGGTGTTACGCAAAAAAAAGATGACTAAAGGTGCTGTAATTTCTGGGATCGCCGGCAAAAGCTCATTAGCATACCCCGACGCGGAAAACGACGGGAAGTCCACCCAGTGGCCGCAATTTTATTGCAGCGTAGATCCGAAGGCGTACGAACACGTAATCCAGTCGAATTGAAGCCCGCAGCCATCTATTCATGGTTTGAGGCTTCCGACTAGCTAGAAAACGCGCGTAATTTGAAATTACTCCAGTCTAACACCAGTTAGACAGGCGTAATGGCTCTGTGAATCTGGCCCAATATTTTTATAACTTCTTGTTTTACAATCTGAAAACAAACGTAGTGTATAACTCATCAAAATTGCATTTTTTTTTATTTTTTTTTTGTGAATTGTTCCTTATAAAAAGTTTACTTATGAACAGTAAAAATGGGGTGAATATAAAAAAAAGAGTGTTTAATAGAAAAAATGTGTGCCCAAGACAGGTGCCTCTGCCTCAGACCCGCCCTGTAAGGCTTCGCTCACTATTGATGAGCTTTCCTGAGCACTAGAAAGATTGTAAGTAAAAAAAAGCGCTTGTTGTATTGTAACATAGCTCCCAACTGTCCCTGATTTCGAGGAACTGTCCCTGATTTGGATCAATGTCCCTCTGTCCCTTATTCCTCCTCATTGTCCCTCATTTTGGTCTGATCTATATAGATGTATATAAAATGCACTTTTTATCTATCAAAAAATGTTTCCCAGTGCTAAACCTTTCATCTGATTTCTAAGTTGCTGCATTTGTAAATTCCAAAAGCCAATATAAAGGAATAGCAGTGGTAATAAAGCACTTGTGGGTTTAATCAATTGTGTTATTTTTTGTACAATTCTCCTTTAAGGGGCATGGCAAGGGGTGTGTCCTATGCCTGCATACTTTTACTGATGGGTGTCCCTCATTCCCATCTCAAAAAGTTGGGAGGTATGTTGTAAGTAATTTGAGGGTCTTATGTTCTCTTGGGTATTGTATCACCAACTCACATCTTAAAGGGACACTAAAGTCAGGGCTTTTTAAAAAAAACAAATAACAAACATGTTATACTTACCTCCACTGTGCAGTTCGTTTTGCACAGAGTGGCCCGGAAAGCTGTCTTCTGGGGTCCCTCGGCGGCTGTCTGGGCTCCTCCTCGCAAAAGCTTTCCATCTTCATGCGAGGGCACTCGCACGGAGGAAAGCTTTTGCGAGCGCGCTCCCGTGATACAGCGGCGGCCATAGCCGCCGACTGTATCACTCAGCTCCGCCCCCCGGCGCGCCGCGTCATCCGCTCTGATTGTCACCAGTGCTATTCAACATCTACCTTCGTCCTCTTTTTGAGATTATTAGCAGCCAAAATCTGCTTTATCACTCTTATGCAGATGACACGCAACTGTATTTCCGCATCTGCAATAGACAGGATCACCACCTCAATCTAGAGACATGCCTCTCTTTGATAGAGGACTGGATGACAAAGAGTTATCTTAAACTCAATGGAGCGAAAACAGAACTTCTTCTGTTTCACGCCAAGCGAAGGAATCAACCCTCAACAGCGTGGACCCCCCCGCCTATTTTGGGCAAGCTCATCACCCCTAGCGCCAAAGTCAAAAGCCTAGGGGTCATTTTTGACTCCTTTATGACAATGGACGCACAAATAGGGTCAGTGGTCAGCGGATCTCACCATCTACTGCGCCTACTACGCAGACTCACTCCGTTCATCCCTAAAGAAGATTTAGCGGTCGTGGTGGGAGCAGTTGTAAACTCCAGGTTGGATTATGCAAATGCCCTTTACCTCGGTCTCCCCAAATACCAAATCGCTCGTCTGCAAGTCGTTCAGAATACGGCCGCCAGACTTGTGACTGGGAAAAAACCCTGGGAATCTATCTCACCTTCACTGAGAGCCCTTCATTGGCTGCCAGTTAAAGACAGAATCGCTTTTAAAGCTCTCTGTCTTACGCATAGATGTGTCCATGAGAATGCCCCCCTTTACTTATGCGAATTAATAAAAGCGCATAATCCAAATCGCGTTTTGCGATCCACGAATCAGAACCTGCTCCAGGTTCCGAAAGCCAACTTCAAGTCCAAAGGAGAAAGAAGATTTGCGATCCAGGGTCCCAGACTATGGAACGCTTTACCAACCAGCATTCGGTTGGAGGAGAACCACCTAGCATTTAGGAAAAAGGTCAAGACTTTTCTCTTTTGATATCAAAGGAGACAGGAACAACAAGCGCCCAGAGGCGATTCAGTTTGCATGTGCCGCGCTATATAAGTTCTCATTCATTCATTCATTCATTCATTCATTCATTCATTCATTGACAGCAGCGCTAGCCAATGGCTGCGCTGCTATCAATCCGCCCAGCCTAGCCAATCAACGGCCAGGCTGGGAACCGAAGAGGACGATGTGGACGCGCCCGGGAGATTCGAACGGTCAGGTAAGTACAACAGGGGGCTCGGGGGGGGGGGGGGCGGTGCTGTGAGATGTTTTTTTACCATAATGCATAGGATGCATTAAGGTAAAAAAACTTGTACCTTTACAACCCCTTTAAGTCTCTGAATTAATATGGTAACAAGACCTCCCACGCAGAGTGCTCATCGCTCCAGCAGTGCAGTTTTCATATTTATTCCTGTACGCAAGTGATTATATATGAATGATTGATAGTGCAAACATACAAAATGCATCCAACATGTATTTAATTGCACCTGTCCTGTCCTTGACAAATTGAATTGTGAACTGAGATCCAGATGGAAGGTCTGATTCATCAATTTGTGGTTGCACATAAGGCACGCAAAATTGTCTTCCCAGATATATTCAGTTGCACGTAACTAAACATCGTATTATGAACAAATGAAAAACATTGAGAATACAGGCAAACCCACTGGGAAAGAGACAAGTTGTGATTGAATGTTTTTGTATGTTTTTTAACACTACACAAGTATGTCCTTATTCCACTTCCGCAACCTTGTGCTCTGGTGATGGAAAGCCTTACCCTTACATAGAGCAGGAAATAATATTTAATTACTGACCTACAATCATTTGGAAAGCTAATAACCTGAATGCTGCCTTAACTTGAACTCTGTGACTAATTTACTAAATTGCATTTTATTGTTTTTAAATCCTTGCCTCTCAGGTTCCAGCCTGCCCGCCATACTGATCAACTCGCTGATTTGTCTCTACAGAATTCTGCTCAACATTAAATACCTGTTTCATGTCAAGCGATGTTTAGATGAGGTCTGGTCTGCGATTGTTCTCTTCACTTCTGCTTTGTGATTATGAATTTGTCAAATAAATTCAACAAGACCACCATATTGTCCCTTCTCCCTTCCCATCAATCTGGTGATGTGCACACCTCTTACCAAGACCACCATATTGTCCCTTCTCCCTTCCCATCATTCTGGGGATGTGCACACCTCTTACCAAGACCACCATATTGTCCCTTCTCCCTTCCCATCAATCTGGTGATTTTCACACCTCTTACCAAGACCACCATAATGTCTCTTCTCCCTTCCCATCAATCTGGGAATGTGCACACCTCTTACCAAGACCACCATATTGTCTCTTCTTCCTTCCCATCATTCTGGGGATGTGCACACCTCTTACCAAGACCACCATATTGTCTCTTCTTCCTTACCATCATTCTGGGGATGTGTACAGCTCTTACCAATAGCACCATAATGTTCCTTTTCCCTTCCCGTCAGTCTGGGAAAGTGTACAACTCTTACCAAGACCACCATAATGTCCCTTCTCCCTTTTCATCGTTCTGGGGATGTGCACACCTCTTACCAATAGCACCATAATGTCCCCTCTCCCTTCCTGTCAGTCGGGGAATGTGCACACCTCTTTGCAAGACCACCATAATGTCCCTTCTCCCTTCCCATCATTCTGGGGATGTGCACACCTCTTACCAATAGCACCATAATGTCCCCTCTAACTTCCTGTCAGTCTGAGAATGTGCACACCTTTTAGCAAAACCGCCATAATGTCCCCTCTCCCTTTCCATCATTCTGGAGATGTGCACAACTCTTACCAATAGCAACATTATGTTTCTTACTCTTTCCTATATATTTGGTAATGTTTACAGTACAACTCTTACCAAGACCACCTTTTCACTTCCCATTTGTCTACTGATATTTTACATTAATTTGCAGCTAGTATTACAGGAAACTTATGAAGATGGGAAGAAGTTCTACATTCATTTTGTCCCACCAGGAACACAATATTGTGAAAAAAGTAATTTTTCTTTAAAGTTTACAAATCCAGGTTGGGAGAAGAAATAAAATCTTCTTTTTGTTGTGTACCACCAGCATAGATACTTTGTATGGCTTTCTTGTGCACACCAAAAAACGATTACAACGTCTTACACATCTGTGCAATTGTGACCCTCTCCTGGTGGTGCAAAGCACATTAATGTTTTTCCATCATTTTTCACTGTGACATTCTCAGGTTGTAACTTATTTAGCTAATACCACATTTTGGCATGTGGGAGATGTGGCTTTGGAACAGAGATTTGATTATATATGCACTGAAATATGCCATCATTGATCTTCTCAAATGACCCAAAAAGTTAATTACATTGGGGTGCATTCCAGGCTGCTAAGACATGCGACATGACTGACCTAAGCAATCTGAAGTACGTTGTGTGTAATCAAATTTAGGCAGCCTTAGAGGAAATCACATAAATTCAATAATCTCCTGATTTTATCTTTCATTAATACCTCCAAGTCCTGTGCTTGCGCTTCCCCTTAACACTAATACATTTGTTTACTGCAATTAGATGATATTCCACTTTATTAGTTATCGTGTCAAACTTGTAAAGATGAAGATATGGCTGCTTTCATTTAATGTATCCAATAACCATAAGGTTCTTTTTTAATACCATTGGGGATGACTGCAGAGGCGGCTCTAGGCTTGGTGAGGCGTTAGGCAAACCTTAGATATGAGGCCCCATTAACTCCCATAATGGGAAAAATAATTCAAGCGTTAAAAATTAACAGTAAAAATTGCATATATAAAGAGCCTTAAATCCTATGAACTTTGGGACTCTGGTCACCATAGAGCACCTTCCCCAGAGTGAACGCACTAGGGTAAGGGGGGCGGGGGGCTTACTTATACAACAGTGAACCTTTATATCAGAGCCTCCTTACTTTACTGTATTTCCTGCCCCCTACATCAGAGATGGTCAGAGACTGCATACATACTACAGGAGATTGTCAGAGACTGCAGACATGGTACAAGAGATGGTCAGAGACTGCAGACATGGTACAATAAATGGTCAGAGACTGCATACACGATACAAGAGATGGTCAGAGACTGCATACACGATACAAGAGATGGTCAGAGACTGCATACACGATACAAGAGATGGTCAGAGACTGCATACATGATACAAGATATGGTCAGAGAGTGTGTGGACATGATACAGGAGATGGTCAGAGACTGCATACAGGATACAGGAGATGGTCAAAGTCTGCATACATGATACAGGAGATGGTCAGAGATTGCATACATTCTACAGGAGATGGTCAGAGTCTGCATACATACTACAGAAGATGGTCAGAGACTGCATACATGATACAAGAGATAGTCAGAGACTGCATACATGACACAGGAGATGGTCAGAGACTGCATAAATACCACAGGAGATGGTCAGAGACTACAGACATGGTACCAGAGATGGTCAGAGACTGCAGACATGGTACAAGAGATGGTCAGAGACTGCAGACATACCACAGGAGATGGTCAGAGACTGCAGACATACCACAGGAGATGGTCAGAGACTGCAGACATGGTACAATAGATGGTCAGAGACTGCAGACATGGTACAAGAGATGATCAGAGACTGCGTACATGGTACAAGAGATGGTCAGAGACTGCAGATATACTACAGGAGATGGTCAGAGACTGCAGATATACTACAGAAGATGGTCAGAGACTGCATACATACCACAGGAGATGGTCAGAGACTGCATATGTGGTACAAGAGATGGTCAGAGACTACAGACATGGTACCAGAGATGGTCAGAGACTGCAGACATTGTACAAGAGATGGTCAGAGACTGCAGACATGGTACAAGAGATGGTCAGAGACTGCATACGTGGTACAAGAGATGGTCAGAGACTGCAGACATGGTACAAGAGATGGTCAGAGACTGCAGACATGGTACAAGAGATGGTCAGAGACTGCAGACATGGTACAAGAGATGGTCAGAGACTGCAGACATGGTACAATAGATGATCAGAGACTGCGTACATGGTACAAGAGATGGTCAGAGACTGCAGATATACTACAGGAGATGGTCAGAGACTGCAGACATGGTACAAGAGATGGTCAGAGACTGCAGACATGGTACAAGAGATGGTCAGAGACTGCAGACATGGTACAAGAGATGGTCAGAGACTGCAGACATGGTACAAGAGATGGTCAGAGACTGCGTACATGGTACAAGAGATGGTCAGAGACTGCGTACATGGTACAAGAGATGGTCAGAGACTGCAGATATACTACAGGAGATGGTCAGAGACTGCACACATACTACTGAAGATGGTCAGAGACTGCATACATGATACAGGAGATGGTCATAGACTGCATACATGGTACAAGAGATGGTCAGAGACTGCAGACATGGTACAAGAGATGGTCAGAGACTGCAGACATGGTACAAGAGATAATCGAAGACTGCAGGCATGGTACAAGAGGTGGTCAGAGACTCCATACGTGGTACAAAAGATGGTCAGAGACTGCATACATGATACAGGAGATGGTCAGAGACTGCATACTTGATACAAGACATCGTCAGAGAGTGCAGACATACTACTGGAGATGGTCAGAGACTGCACACATACTACTGGAGATGGTCAGATAGAAGGATGCGCTCCGGCGTGTTTGCACAGCCCACGTGCAGAGCCCCCCGGGAAGTTGGCACTGTGCTGTGCTAATCACAGGCAGCGAAACATTTCCCGATCTCTGCAGCTGTGCACCGGGACAATGTCTCACTGCCTGTGATTAGTGCAATGCTGACTTCCTGGTGGGCTCTGCACATGGGCTGTGTGAAAATGCAGGAACTCATCCATAGTCAGACATGTGCGGACATAATTGGGCTGAAATTGCACAGAACGCACAGCGTGTTCCTGTGTTTTTCAGTGTGAAGCTGGACCTGTGACCTGGAACCCACACTTTGCTAACTTGCCTGGAAAGGGGGCATTAATATGGGCACCTGGAGCAATTTGGCACATCTCTTTGGGGGGGGGATATGTGCTAAGGGGGTGAATTTCATATCCAAGCCCCCTTGCAGCAAACGTCATAAAGTGCCCCCTAGAACATATCCTCTCCCCCAAAATTACTCAAAGTAAACCGTAGGCATTAACCCCCCCCCCCCTCCTCTCTCTGGAAGGCTCACTTACTTTGCATCAGGACATGATGTGTCAGACGAGCAGCTTTTCTCTGCAGCGTGATGAGCCTCCTTCCCCTCCCCCTCCCCCTCCTCCGTCTGCACTGTGTGTGTGTCAGGACTCTCAGGAGTCAGGGCCAGGCAGCCGGGGACTGCAGGGATAGACTCGGCAGACTCGGCTCTCTCTACCATAACAAGTGGAGCTTGCGGCCGCGTGGGGGGGGAAGGAAAATAGCCAGGAAATGGTGAGGCATGGGCAAATTAGGCGGCCGCACGGGGCCCCCGACTTTGCGAGGCCTCTGACTTTGCGGGGCCTAAGGCAGCCGCCTAATTTGCCTAATTAGAGAGCCGCCTCTGGATGACTGTTATTATGAAACCATGTAGTTCATCCGAAATTAACATCAGGCAGACACTGGCAGGCTGAGTCGATTACCAGTTTCTTCTTCTGTCTCTGGAGAACTTTGGAATGAAGATCTGTACCTGAGTTGCCAGCTTGTTATTACAAGGAAATCTTAATCTCCCAGTTGGATCCCCATAGCTCCCAACTGTCCCTGATTTCGAGGGACTGTCCCTGATTTGGAGCAATGTCCCTCTGTCCCTCTTTCCCCCTCATTTTGGTTTGATCTATATAGTTTTATAGAAAATGCACCTTTTATCTTTCAAAAAGTGTTTCCCAGTGCTAAACCTTTCATCCAAATTCTAAACTGCTGCATTTGTAAATTTTAAAAGCCAATATTAAAGGAATAGTAGTGATAAAAAAAAAAGCCCTTGTGAATTTAATTAAAGTGGATGTAAACCCACATTTTTTTTTTTTTTTTTATGTCACAATGTAGAGTATAGGATTTCCTATCATCTGTGCCCAGTCTTGCCACACAGAGTTAATCCAGATCTGAGAAATCCTCTTTTATGTTCAGTGAAAATGAACAGCCTTCCAAATAAAACCCTGCCTAGATAAAAAGTCAGTTTTCTCTCTTCTTGCTTTGAGTGAGAGGTTATTTACATATCTAGCTAGGACATGTTTATCATATGTTATGTTTTGTTTATCATAATATGAGATGATATAACATCATAACACATCCTAGTAATATACAATGAACTTTGGATCACCTCTTGTTATGATAAACATGTCCATGCTAGATATGTAAATAACCTGTTACTGAAAGCAATAACAGAGAAACGGACCTTATAATTTGGCAGGTTTTTATCTGGAATTCTGTTAATTTGCACTGAACTTTAAAAGAGGATTACTCAGCGCTGGACTAACTCTGTGTGGCAAGACTGGGCACAGATGATAGGAAATCTTATACTCTACATTGTGACATCAACATTGGGTTTACATCCACTTTAACCTTTTTTCTGGTTAATTCTCCTTTAAGGGGATGTAGCAGAGGACGTGTCCTATGCCTACATATGTTTGCTAGTAGGTGTCCCTTATTCCCATCTCAAAGTATTGGGAGGTATGGACCCCCAGTTCATTTAGTAGCAGATCCAAGGACTTTGATTCGGAGATTTGTGCAGCAGGACATCCCAAATGTTACAGTAAGGCAGGGGTGCCCAACCAGTGGCCCATGGAGCCCTCTGATGTGGCCTGCGACCTCCTGTTCTGGGATGGAATAGAATAGAATACTGTTATTAAAGGTCAGTTTATTACAGTGTATATCAAGGGCGGATCCAGAGTCTAGTCTCGGGGGGGGCACTGACAGAAAATAAGGTGTTGCTTACAGAACTCAATTAGGTGTCCGATGTGTCCGCTGCAATGTTGCAGTACTGCTAAAAAATCAATGATCCCCGCCATTACTAGTAAAAAATATTTAAATATGAATGCCATAAATCTATCCCATGGTTTGTAGACGATTGTCAGGGACTGCAGACGTGGTACAAGAGATGGTCAGAGACTGCAGACATGGTACAGGAGATGGTCAGAGACTGCAGACATGGTACAAGGAAATGGTCAGAGACTGCAGACATGGTACAAGAGATGGTCAGAGACTGCAGACATGGTACAAGAGATGGTCAGAGAATGCAGATATGGTACGAGAGATGGTCAGAGACTGCAGACATGGTACAACAGATGGTCAGAGACTGCAGACGTGGTACAAGAGATGGTCAGAGACTGCAGACGTGGTACAATAGATGGTCAGAGACTGCAGACATGGTACAAGAGATGGTCAGAGAATGCAGATATGGTACAAGAGATGGTAAGAGACTGCAGACATGGTACAAGAGATGGTCAGAGACTGCAGACGTGGTACAGGAGATGGTCAGAGACTGCAGACGTGGTACAAGGAGATAGTCAGAGACTGCAGACGTGGTACAAGGAAATGGTCAGAGACTGCAGACATGGTACAAGAGATTGTCAGAGACTGCAGACATGGTACAAGAGATGGTCAGAAACTGCAGACATGGTACAAGAGATGGTCAGAAACTGCAGACATGGTACAAGAGATGGTCAGAGACTGCAGACGTGGTACAAGAGATGGTCAGAAACTGCAGACGTGGTACAAGACATGGTCAGAAACTGCAGACGTGGTACAAGGGATGGTGAGAGACTGCAGACGTGGTACAAGGGATGGTCAGAGACTGCAGACGTGGTACAAGGGATGGTCAGAGACTGCAGACGTGGTACATGAGATGGTGAGAGACTGCAGACGTGGTACAGAAGATGGTGAGAGACTGCAGACGTGGTACAGTAGATGGTGAGAGACTGCAGACGTGATACAAGAGATGGTCAGAGAATGGAGACATGGTACAAGAGATGGTCAGAAACTGCAGACATGGTACAAGAGATGTTTAGAGACTGCAGACGTGGTACAAGAGATGGTCAGAGACTGCAGACGTGGTACAGAAGATGGTCAGAGACTGCAGACGTGGTACAAGGGATGGTCAGAGACTGCAGACGTGGTACAAGGGATGGTCAGAGACTGCAGATGTGGTACAAGAGATGGTCAGAGACTGCAGACGTGGTACAAGGGATGGTCAGAGACTGAAGACATGATACAAGAGATCATTGCATCCTCACTGTGTATATGAACGCAGCCCCACCTTTGTATATCAATGCAGTCCCACTTTTGTATATCAATGCAACCCCACTTTTGCATATCAATGCATCCCCACTTTTGCATATCAATGCATCCCCACTTTTGTATATCAATGCATCCCCACTTTTGTATATCAATGCATACCCACTTTTGTATATCAATGCAGTCCCACTTTTGTCTATCAATGCAGCCCCGCTTTTGTCTATGAATGCAGCCACACTGTGCACGGCACTCACCATGGCATTGCCTCGATCACACACAGCAGGCATCTCCTCTCCCGACGTGTGTCATGGAACAAACAGGAGCTGAAGGTCTGTGTTCGGTAGGCCAGTGTGCTCTAGCAAGGTCCCCCCTAGACAGGCTTGTGTGATAGACAAAACACTGATTGTCAGGAAAGGTCTTGGCAGTATGGAGCACACAGCCCTTCCTGCGTTCAGGTGTGACCTGAATGCAATCAGCACGCCTCTATAATACCCGGCGTGTGTAATTACTCCTCGCCCTGGTATCTGTCTACTAACCTGATCCTGAGCCTGATATCTGACCCTGAGCCTGCTGTCCCCTTTCTTGACTTCTGATCTAATACGACCTGACCTGATCCCTCTCCTGGACATTCCCTTCCTGCCCATTCCCTGTCTGCAGCTTCTTCTGTGATCTCCTGGTATATGACCTCGGCTTGGCTTTTGGTTTATGATTACGGCATTTCCCCTTCACTTATATATGCTTTGTTGTTATTTGTGCACTGGTTGTCTTCACCTGTTTTGTTCACCTTGTAAATAAACACCTTTTATTTCACTGCATACAGTGTTGGTCTCCTCTGTGTAGGCACACAGTACTGGTCTATTTAGAATCCCTGACACTGGTTCAATCAGTGTTCCATCCCCATCTACTATCACACGAGCAGGTCTAGCACAGGCAGCACAGCCGAACACAGATCCAGCTCACACACAGCCAGAGATGCCCGATGTCAGCAGGAGAGAGGGGAGTGCTGCAGTCAGCAACAGCTCAAAGCAGCCTCAGGACAGGCAGCCTACCAGCCCTGGTGATGAGAGAGAGAGAGAGAGAGAGAGTGACAGACTCGGCAGCAGCAGCTGCAGGCACCGCAAAGCAGTTTAAAAAAAATGATAAAAAAAAAGTTATAAAAAATAAATAAAACAATATATAAAAAAAATAAAAAAAAACATTTATAAAAAAAAAGGGGGTTTGACACATGGGGCCCTGGGGACCTCTGAGCCCTTTAATAAAAATATATCTATATATAAAAAAAGAGAAAAAAATTATAAAAAAAGGAGGGTTGTCCTCCGGGGGCCCTGGGGACCTCTGTGCCCTTTAATAATAATACTAACAATAATAATAATAATTTTATATATATATATATATATATATATATATATATATATATATACAAATTTAATAAAAAAGGGGGGTGGTCATCTGGGGCCCTGGGGATCTCCGGGCCCCTGGGGACCTCCAGACCCCTAAAAAAAAAATGGCCCTTTAATAAAAAAATAAAATAAAAAAATATATTTTTTTTATTAAAATAAATAAAAAAAGGGGGGGTTGCCATACGGGGCCCTGGCGGCCTCCGGGACCCTGGGGACGTCCGGACTTCTAAAAAAAATAAAATAAAAAAAATTGTCCCTTTAATAAAAAATAAAATAAAAATATGTTAAAAAAATATTTTTTTTTATAAAAAATAAATAAAAAAAGAGGGGTTTGCCATCTGGGGCCCTGGTGGCCTACGGGCCCCTGGGGACCTCCAGACCCCTAAAAAAAAAATGGCCCTTTAATAAAAAAATAAAATAAAAAAATATATATTTTTTATTAAAATAAATAAAAAAAGGGGGGGTTGCCATACGGGGCTCTGGTGGCCTCCGGGACCCTGGGGACCTCCGGACTTCTAAAAAAAATAAAAGAAAAAAAATTGGCCCTTTAATAAAAAATAAAATAAAAATATGTTAAAAAAATATTTTTTTTTATAAAAAAATAAATAAAAAAAGAGGGTTTGCCATCTTTTTTTTTTTAAAGCCAATGTGACATGATTGCCTCGGGGGGGGGGCAATTGCCCTGTTGCCCCCCCCCTGGATCCGCCGTTGGTGTATATATGGGCATATCTGTTCTGCAGTGGTTACTGGGCTGCTTTTAAACTGATCTACAGGTGCAGAGCAGTTTACTTGTGGGTTACCTGCACTGAGCCATAGACTTCTGTTACTACCTACAAGTTTGGTGAGCTTTTTGAAAGTGACCAAACCTGCAGAATATAATAGAAGTCTATTGCAAAGTGCAGAAAAGCCATCGGTACACTGCGTTGCACCCGCAGTGCGGGTAAACCACAGCACATCAGTGTGAAAGCAACCATGGGCCCCTTTCGCGTGGTCAGTCCGACCCAATTGGACCCTCCATTCACCTCTAAGGAGTGGCAGATGTAAACCGACTTGCGTCCTACCTTCAATCCAATCCGAAAAATAATAATAAAAAGGAGTATAGTGGGCTGTGTCCCCTCTGCATATGCAGAGTGAACACGGTCCTGCCATACGCCCACTCTGCTCATTGTGGCCCGCGACCAGTTACCAGGCAGGCTTAAGTGGCCCTCGTGCTTCAAAAGGTTGGGCACCCCTACAGTGAGGTAACTGGTAATTTAGGACTCCAGGGTCCAGCAAAAAAAAAAAAATGTGAGCTTTGGATGAACTTGGCACCTACAAAATGTTTCACTTATTATCTCAAGATAGTTTAATTTTCTGGGGCAGGGAATGCATGGTATGTCAATTTTATGTAAATGTTGGTAGTAAATCCACTCTATGGCCAAAATATGTGAACACCTGACCATTACACCTATATGAGCTTGCTATCCCATGTAAAAGCCACTTCACCCCTTTGCTATGATAACTTCCTCCATTCTTCTGGGAAGGCTCTCCACAATATTTTGGCATATGTTTGTAGAAATTTGTGTCCATTAGCCAAAAGAACATCTGTGAAGTTAGGCACTGATATTGGATGAAAAGACCTGGCTTACAATTGGTATTACAACTCATCCCAAAGGTCTTTAGTAGGGTTAAAGACTGGGGCCAGATTCTCAAAAGAGATACGCCGGCGTTTCGTAGGAAACACCATCGTATCTCTGTTTTTTTTACTGGGTATCTATGTGTGTGATTCCTAGAATCACTTACGCATAGATACAGTGAAGATCCGACAGGTGTAAAACAATTACACTGTCGGATCATAGATGTAATGACATCGCTGGCCGCTAGGTGGTCTTTACGATGATTTCTCATTTGCCTATGCAAATGAGCGTAATCCGACGATTCCCGAACGTTTTTAACGCCGCCCGTCGTCGTTTACGTAGTTTCCGTACGCATAAGGTTACCCCTTCTATATGAGGGGTAACCTTACGAAGTTCCGTTGTTGCCATGTTAAGTATGGCGTCGGGTCAGCGTCGTCTTTTTCCGTCGGTTACGTTGTTTTACTAAGTCGTTCGCGAATAGGGATTTACGTAAACTGCGCTCACGTCGGTTTCATTCACTTTTTCCGACGTGAGCTGGCACATGCGCACTGGGCTATTTTTGAGGCCGGCGCATGCGCAGTTCGATCGACGCGGGGGCGCGCTTAATTTAAATACAAGCCGCCCCCTTTGAATTACGCAGGGATACGCAGAGCCATTTACACTACGCTGCCGCAACTTACGGAGCAAGTGCTTTGGGAATACGGCACTTGCTCTGTTAAATTGCTTTCGCTACGCCAGCGGCGATTCTACGGGAATCTGGCCCCTGGGCTTTTTACAGGCCATTTGATTGACTTGTTCCACACCAAAATCATCAAACCATGTCTTTATGGAACTGGCTTTGTACACTTTGGGCACAGTCATGCTGGAACAGGAAAGGGCCTTCCCAAAACTGTTCCCACAAGGTTAGAATGCACACAAATGGCTAAAATGTCTCTGCATGCCGAAGCATTAAAGTGACTGTAGCTGTCATTATATGGACTTATGAACTGTGTTTAGCCCATTTTTGAGGCTGCTGGCGCTGTTTGCACCATAAACTCATCTTATAAAACCAATGCCCATTTAGAGGCTCTAGGTCTCCCATTATTATGTACCGCCCCACAATACAAGGCAACAGAGAACACTATCCACCACTGAGAAGAGAAATAGGATTGAGGCATTGTGGTGGGACACTTTGTGTTGGGCACTATTGTAGGCAAATCCATGCTACAGATCAACTGGCTTTTGACTAAATTACCATAGTGAGTGTGTGCACATCTATGAATACACTAAGGACATTGGATTTTAACCTAAAAGAAACATAAAATAATATTTACTATAAGCCATACTCATATCAGCAAAAGAAACCCCTCTCATAAATCATTACATTGCCATTATAATTCAATGTAATTACTATTTGTCTAAACAATACCATACAATGCCGAATAGAATAGAATCCTTGGCCTATTCATTGCTTATTTATTGTGCTCAGTGATACTGAGCCGTAGCTTCTAGTTAGATGGCTGAGATGTTTTGGAGTTTTCTTTTTAACTGATGAGTTCAGTTCGGCTTTTTAAAATTCCAGTCCACTCTTTTGGTGGTACCGGCCTTCTAAATGTATAGGGTGTTAACTGATTTTATTTACAAAGCACCTTACATAAACCAGAAGCCTTTGTTGCTAGAACAGCAATTTGAGGTATGTGCACAATGTGCGATTCTCAGTCTCAATAAGACAATAAAATTGAGAAGACAACACAACAGCGACTTGGGTGATCGCTTCCCTTGTAGTAGTTTTGACAGGGGGCAACAACTAAACTTGTAAACATATGGCAATTCAAAGTGTGGCATGTAACTAAGGCCCAAGAAATGCCCACCAAAACCATGGCCTGAAAGATCATATTGATGGAAATGTTTCAAAGCACACAAACCACTAAATGCTGCCTGCAGAGTTTAGAAGGCTCTGCGGACCTATTCACTTTTGTTGCAGGAAACCTCATTATGATAGCCAAGAGAATGCAGCCAGTATTACCATATAGGCACCAGCTGTGCTTATACATCCCCATCCACAACATATACATAGAGGTATAAGGCAAGGGAGAATTGCATTAAAGGGGTTGTAAATAGTGTTGCTCACGAATATTCGTATTGCGAATATTCGGCTCGAATATGGCATATTCGAGTATTCGCGATATATTCCGAATTTCGCGGTGAATATTAGCTATTTCGAATATTCGTATTTTTTTTATTTTTTTTTTAGAACAGATCACATCCTAGAGATCCCCATCGACGTCTAAAAGCATTGCTGGTATGAATAGAGACCTTGGGCCGAGTAGCTGCAGCGATCATTTTATATTGCCGAAAAATCGCAATGCGATTATTCGGCAATAGCGATATCGCGCGATTATTTTCGAGAAATTCGCAATATTGTTTTTAGCTAAAATAACACATATATTCGATTTCAGAGTGTTACTGTTGAAATTCCGCAATCAATTTCTCATTCGCATTTTTGCGAAATTACGATAAAATATCAAGAATATTCTGAGCCAATCAGAGTGCTCCTTCCGCATTTGCCGAATATTCGCAATTATTTTGTATTGTAATATATCACGAATATTCTGAGCCAATCAGAGTGCTCCATTCCGCATTTCTCGAAATTTCGCAATTATTTTGTATTATAAAATATCACGAATATTCTGAGCCAATCAGAGTGCTCCTTCCGCATTTCTCGAAATTTCATTCGCATTCGCAATTCGCATTCGCATTCGCAATAGCGAAATTTCGCAATCATTTCATTTCCAAAAAATATCGCGAATATTCGCATTTAACGAATATATCTCGAATATTCGACTATATATTCGAGATACATCGCGAAATCGAATATGGCATATTCTGCTCAACACTAGTTGTAAAGGGAATTTTTTTTTTACCTTAATGCATCCTATGCATTAAGGTAAAAAAAAACATCTGACAGCAACGCCCCCCCCGAGCCCCCATTTTACTTACCTGACTGTTCGAAATTCCCGGGCGTGTCCATGTCATCCTGTTCGGTTCCCAGCCTGCCCGTTGATTGGCTAGGTTGCGCGGATTGATAGCAGCGCAGCCATTGGCTGGCACTGCTGTCAATCACAGCGGATGACGCGGCGCGCCGGGGGGCGGGACCAGTGATACAGCCGCCGCTGTATCACGGGAGCGCGCTTGCAAAAGCTTTCCACCATGCGAGCTCGGTAGAAGGTAGAAAGCTTTTGCGAGGAAGAGACGAGACAGCCCCCCTGGGACCCCAGAAGACAGCGTTCGGGGACACTCTGTGCAAAACGAGCTGCAGGGTGGAGGTAAGTATTAGTGTTGAGCGGAATACGCCATATTCGATTTTGCGATATTGCGCGAATATATAGAAGAATATTCGCGAATATTCGCTAATATCGAATATTCGTGATATTTTATCCAAAAAATTTTTTGCGAAGTTTCGCTAATGCGAAAATGATTGCGAAATTCTCATAAACGAAGATCATTTCCTGTATTACTAAACTAATATGCACTAAACACTAACTCTACACTAACTCTACTTAAAAGAAAGGAGAATAAGGGGGCAAATGAAGGGCGGAGAAGATAATCGCGCAATATTCCTATTGCCGAATATTCGAGTTATTCTGATTGGCTCTGATGCAAAAGAAGGGAGGAGAAGATAATCGCGCAATATTCCTTTTGCCGAATATTCGAGTTATTCTGATTGGCTCTGATGCAAAAGAAGGGCACATCAGAGCCAATCAGAATAACTCGAATATTCGGCAAAAGGAATATTGCGCGATTATCTTCTCCGCCCTTCTTTTGTATCAGAGCCAATCAGAATAACTCGAATATTCGGCAAAAGGAATATTGCGCGATATTCCTTTTGCTGAATATTCGAGTTATTCTGATTGGCTCTGATGCAAAAGAAGGGCGGAGAAGATAATCGCGCAATATTCCGTTTGTCGAATATTCGAGTTATTCTGATTGGCTCTGATGCAAAAGAAGGGCCGAGTAGCTGATGCGATTCTTTTATGTTGCCAAAAATTCGCAATGCAAATTTTCGGCAACATAAAAGGATTGCCTCAGCTACTCGGCCCAGGGTCTCTAATCATACCAGCAATGCTTTTAGATGTCGATGGAGATCACTAGGATGTGATCTGTTTTAAAAATAAATTTGAAAAAATATGAATATTCGCCATAGCGAATATTCGCCGCAATATTCGAGTTATTGGCGAATACTCGAATATGCAATATTCGTAGCGAATATTCGCAATGCGAATATTCGTGAGCAACACTAGTAAGTATAACATGTTTGTTATTTAAAAAAAAAAAAAAAAATCCTGACTTTAGTGTTCCTTTAAAACAAAACATTTACAATATTACTACTTGAGGTTTCCCTTGATTTGTGTTACTCTAGCAGTAGAACTGAAAAGGGTGTAGCTGCCGAGGGTCTTCCTAGGGATACCTCTATTTCTTTTAACATTGAAGCATTTGTGGGGTGTATAGTTAAACAGTGGCATTTAATGCGCTCCAAAAGCCATCTGCCTCTACTTTGGTTTAAAGATTTAGATTGGTAAAAAAACACCTAACATAGTTATTTAACCTCTTAAGGACCGCCTACTGTACATTTACGTCAGCAGAATGGCACGGCTGGGCACATCAACGTATATATACATTGGTTCTAGTACCCAGCCGAAGCACCGGGACAGCGGGACTCGCGGACCCGATCGCCGCTGGAGTGCGGTGATCAGTCCCCGGAGCTGAAGAACGGGGAGAGCCGTGTGTAAACACGGCTTCCCCGTGCTTCACTGTGGCCGCAGCATCGATCGCGTCATGCCTGTTATAGGGGGACGTGATCGATGACGCCACACCCCCCTACAGTTGTAAATAGACACAGGGAACACACAAATCCTACAGCGCCCCCTTGTGGTTAACTCCCAAACTGCAACTGTCATTTTTACAGTAAACAATGCAATTTAAATGCATTTTTTGCTGTGAAAATGACAATTGTCCCAAAAATGTGTCAAAATTGTCCGAAGTGTTCGCCATAATGTCGCAGTCATGAAAAAAAATCGCTGATCGCCGCTATTAGTAGTGTTGAGCGGAATACGCCATATTCGATTTTGCGATATTGCGCAAATATATAGAAGAATATTCGCCAATATTTGCTAATATCGAATATTCGTGATATTTTATCCAAAAAAAAATTTGCGAAATTTCGCTAATGCGAAAATGATTGCAAAATTCTCATAAACGGAGATCATTTCCTGTATTACTAAACTAATATGCACTAAACACTAACTCTACACTAACTCTACTTAAAAGAAAGGAGAATAAGGGGGCAAAAGAAGGGCGGAGAAGATAATCGCGCAATATTCCTATTGCGCGATTATCTTCTCCGCCCTTCTTTTGCATCAGAGCCAATCAGAATAACTTGAATATTCGGCAAAGGGAATATCGCGCAATGCGAATTTTCGGCAACATAAAAGAATCGCATCAGCTACTCGGCCCAGGGTCTCTCTCTAATCATACCAGCAATGCTTTTAGACGTCGATGGAGATCACTAGGATGTGATCTGTTTTAAAAATAAATTAGAAAAAATATGAATACTCGAATATGCAATATTCGCAATGCAAATATTCGTGAGCAACACTAGCTATTAGTAGTAAAAAAAAAAAAAAATAATAAAAATGCAATAAAACTATCCCTTATTTTGTAAACGCTATAAATTTTGCGAAAACCAACCGATAAACGCTTATTGCGATTTTTTTTTACCAAGAATAGGTGGAAGAATACGTATCGCCTTAACTGAGGAAAAAAAATTGTTGCTCTATTTTTGTTTATAGCGAAAAAAATAAAAACCGCAGAGGTGATCAAATACCATCAAAAGAAAGCTCTATTTGTGGGAAAAAAAGGACGCCAATTTTGTTTGGGGGCCACGTCGCACGACCGCGCAATTGTCAGTTAAAACGACGCAGTGCCGAATCGCAAAAAGGGGCAAGGTCCTTTACCTGCATTTTGGTCCGGGTTTTATGTGGTTAAAGTAGGACAGTAGGAGTACATAGGGCATTGTCATTCACATGTGCGCAGATTAGCCAAATCTTAATTACCTCCCATCTGCGCTAACCTCGAAAAACTGCTACAGCGTGGACCTAATTTGCCAGGAGGGTATCCATGGACATCCTCCCATTCTCGAGCAGCCTGCGCACCCCCTGCAGGGTTCGCACGGGGCTCTCTGTAAACAGTGAGTCTCTGAGACTCAGGTGATCACAGATGGGAGTAAGGGGTGAATCCCGATCCCTTACCACGTGATCAGCTGTCAGCCAATCACAGCTGATCATGTGTGGTAAAGAGAGACGGTAATCGCCTGATAGCGTGAGGAGAAAAAAAAAGGCGATCACCGGCTGTCATCGGTCCTGATCAAAGAGAGCAGCCGCCTGCTCATCTCTGCCACCTGTACGACCTAACAGTTCACACCAGCGCCACCTACCAGTGCCCACAGTGCCACCCATCAGTGCCCACAGTGCCACCTACCAGTGTCGCCCAGTGTCAACTACCAGTGCCCATCAGTGTCACCTACCAGTGCCCATCAGTGTCACCTACCAGTCCCCTTTAGAGCCACCTATCACTGTCACCTATCAGTGCCATCTATCAGTAACACCTATCAGTGCCACACATCAGTGCCACCATCAGTGAGATCTTATCTGTGCCCATCAGTGCCATCTTATCTGTGCCCATCAGTACCACCTTATCTGTCCCCATCAGTGCCGTCTTACCTGTGCCTACTAGTGTCGCCTTATCTGTCCCTATCAGTGCCCATCAGTGCAGCCTATCAGTGCCCATCAGTGCCACCTTATCTGTGCCTACTAGTGCCACCTTATCTGTGCCCACCAGTGCTGCCTCATCAGCGCATATCAATGAAGGAGAAACATTACCTGTTTGCAAAATGTTATAACAAACTATGAAAGATGATTTTTTTTATTTCAAATTTTTCAATCTTTTTGTTTAACAAAAAATAGAAACCGCAGCAGTGATTAAATATTAACAAGAGGAAGCTCTAGTTGTGTGACAAAAATATTATAAAATTGTAATTTGGGTACAGTGTTGTATGACCGCACAATTGTCATTCAAAATGCGTCAGTGTTGAAAGCTGAAAATAGGTCTGGGCAGGAGGGGGGGTTTAAGTGCCCAGTAAGGAAGTGGTTCACTATATGGCCAGACGTTTGTGGACACCTGACCATCACACCTATAAGATCTTATCAGACTTTTTACTCCAAAGCAATGGGCATTAATATGGAGTTGGCTCACAGCAAAGCACAGCTGACCATGTAAGGCCTGCACTACACACTTGCACAGTGAGTGACAGTGAGCAGTATGTCGGCAAAGCCACGGAGTCTTGTGGTGTGGCGCCAGCCAAGGCCGCCACAGGTGAACACCATGATGCATCCAACCAGCCAGGCAGGCCTGCACCCTCACTAGAGAGCAGTGCACCCCTAGGCGGCTGCCTAGTTTGTCTAGCAGGAGCACTGGCCCTGTGTCCAAGCCAAAAGTTCTTCCACTAAACTCTTTAAACTATGTCTGATTTTGTAAACAGTGGCATAGTCATTTTGGAACATAAAAGGGCCTTCAACAAACTGTTACCACAAGGTTGAATGCAGATGTAGCAAGGTCTCCGGCCTCCTTCAGTCTAATGAGAACCTCCAGGGCCAGAGATAGCTGACATCCTTCTGTATGTGGTGGGTTGTGAGGCATAGTGGGCTTGACACACAAGGCTGCTCTGCAAGCATCATCTCCGCTGGTAGGGTCCCTGACTTGATCACTGAAGTTTCCCAATTCTCCACCGTGCCCGTTCAGTGAAAATACTGTTCCGGTACTTGCTTCAGCTACTCACTGTGGTCCCTGGTAATAAAGTGGTTGGTCCCTTAGAGGTGACAGCTTCCCCTCTACCTCTGACCATGACAGGTTCTCCGGCCGGCAGTCTTCTGGTTGGACTGCAAGCCGCAAGCCGCAACCCCAACCCTGCGCTTCTCTCTCTTGCTTCTGAATAGGCCCTCAGACAGCCTAGCCACCAGATGCTCCTGGGATAGGCCCAATCTCCGGCCTAGCAGCCCGGACAATACAACACATGTCCACCCACACAGCCATCCAGGTGGCACAGAACACAGATCACCTGACTCCACCCAAATATATAGGTGCTCCCAGCAGGCTAAATTGATTCCAGAAAACCCCTGCCCATAGGCTGAGATATCCCATGTACCCATAACCCAGTGCTTCTCAAATAGTGGGGCGCGCCCCCCAGGGGGGGCCCGAGGCTCCATAAAGGGGGGCTCGTTCCGGACCACGGCGATCGCGTCATTTAGTATCCGCTTCTGTCCCCAGCGTCCTCCGCTAGATAGAGCAGCGGACGGCGGGAGGCGGGACATTTTTGAACTGGAGGGCGGGACCAGAGAGGTAACAGCCTGTCATGTTGGACGGCAGGTGATTGGCTGCTAGGAGGCGGTCCTAGCAGCCAATCACCAGTTCGCCCAAAAGTCTCTCCGCCCAGTGCTGCTGCGGCTTCACTTGACGAATGTCCCGCCTCCTGCTCTCCGCGCTGAAAAGTTATAGGTAGGAGTGGAGAGGGAAGGGAGGAAAAATATATGGAAATGTTAAGGACGAGGAGTGGTCATGTAAAGGGGGCAATACTTTGTGGGGGGGTATGTGATGGGGTCATGTAAAGGGGGCAATACTGTGTGGGGGGATATGTGATGGGGCAATACTGTGTGGGGGGGATATGTGATGGGGCAATACTGTGTGTGGAGGATATGTGATGGGACAATACTGTGTGGGGGGATATGTGATGGGGCAATACTGTGTGGGGGGATATGTGATGGGGCAATACTGTGTGGGGGGATATGTGATGGGGCAATACTGTGTGGGGGATATGTGATGGGGTCATGTAAAGGGGGCAATACTGTGTGGGGGGATATGTGATGGGGCAATACTGTGTGGGGGGATATGTGATGGGGCAATATTGCGTGGGGGATATGTGATGGGGTCATGTAAAGGGGGCAATACTGTGTGGGGGGATATGTGATGGGGCAATACTGTGTGGGGGGATATGTGATGGGGCAATACTGTGTGGGGGGATATGTGATGGGGCAATACTGTGTGGGGGATATGTGATGGGGTCATGTAAAGGGGGCAATACTGTGTGGGGGAATATGTGATGGGGCAATACCGTGTGGGGGGATATGTGATGGGGCAATACTGCGTGGGGGATATGTGATGGGGTCATGTAAAGGGGGCAATACTGTGTGGGGGGATATGTGATGGGGCAATACTGTGTGGGGGGATATGTGATGGGGCAATACTGCGTGGGGGGATATGTGTTGTGGGACATGTAAAGGGGGCAATACTGTGTGGGGGGATATGTGATGGTGCAATGTGTAGGGGGATATGTGATGGGTAATACTGTGTGGGGGGATATGTGAAGAAGGGCAATACTGTGTGGGGGGGGGATATGTGAAGATTGGCAATACTGTGTGTGGGGGGATATGTGAAGAAGGGAAATACTGTGTGAGGGGGATATGTGGATACAGTGTTATGCAGAGGTGTACTTATAACAATTTTATAGACAAATTATACTATTTACAGTCGCGCGGGGGGCGAAAAATGTTTTCTTCTTCCTAGGGGGGGCATGACAGAAAATAATTGAGAAGCACTGCTATAACCTGACCTTGAGTTGCCCTTCTCATATCTAGTACCACTAAGTACCTGGCCACCAAGTGGTAGAAGAGAAAAGTGCAACAAGGCCAAGTTTAGGAAGAAATCAATAGATCTCTAATAATTGACCAGGATAACTACTCCTGGCAAGTAAATTTGTGAGGAGCTCCGTGCCTAAATTCCAGGGTTTTACACACACACAATTGTGTAAAATGTCTTTGCATGTAATGTATTTGTATGCTGTGGCATTAACAATACTCTTCTCTGGAAATACCCTAAGGCTGGGTTCACACTAAGATTTTCCCGTCCGTCAGCCGCATACGATTTCAGTTTTGAAAACGTACGGGCCCGTACGGGAAAACGCATACATAGACAATGCATTGCAAATCGTATGCACTCAGATGCATCCGGGTGCGTACGATTTGCAGGCAAAACGTTTTTTAACAGTATGCAAAACCGTGTTCGACCACGGTTTTGAGTCAGTTTTTGAAACCGTATGGCAAACGCATACGTTTTTTTTTAACATGAAAGTCAATGGAAAACGCACATATGTGCGGTTCCATACGTATAAACCGTATGCGTTTTTCGTCTGCGCATGCGCATTTTCACGGGAAAAAGGACCACCCACCCTACTCCACCCAATTTCAATAAAACAAGAAAATCTTTATTTATTAAATGACACTAATTCCAAAAACGTATGCGTTTTTTTAATCAAAACCGGATGGAACCGTACGCACTTTTTGAAACCGTATACGTTTTATAAACGCATACGTCTCACTTTTGGGCATACGTTTACGTACGGTTCAATCCGTTTCAGCCTCATACGTTTTTTCATATAAATCGCATGCGGCTGACGGACGGGAAAATCGTAGTGTGAACCCAGCCTAACTCAGCAATATGGAGGGGTGTCCACATACATTTGCCCATACAGGATTTAAGTCAATAGAGGACAATTTGTGATCCTAATGTTATTGGTGATCAGAAATATTTCTTACCTGTGGAAATTCAGGAAACTTCAAAGGTCTCCAAGATTTGTTTCTGTATGTAAGAGGCCAGGCTCAAAACAAAGCATTAAAAGGACGTTAATGCATGTGTATGCTTCTATTCTTTATTATGGTCAGGACAGAAAAAGACATTCATGTGTCATAAATCACTTTTCATAAGAACAAACCAGTGTAATTAAATAACTTTTTGTGTTACCAAAACGCTTGTCACCTTGCGTTGGATGCGTCATTGTTGTCACATTCATAACACTGAAAGGCAATTGCCAGACCATCACAGATTAACTGACCCACTGGTCAAGGCACCTGCCCTCTTGCCGGGATAAGAAATAAAAGGTCGTATAGAAAAGCCATCTTGTAAAAGAATAGCCCTAAATACAGCAGTGAAAGGAAAAGTCACTGAAAGGTTAGGTGGTGAAACGGAGAGATGGGAATTTAAAGCAGTAGCCACAGAGACAAAAGGGAAGGTGACACGATTAGAGACAAGCGTCAATTTGAAGAGAAAAGGCAAGATTGCTCAGGATCCTCTGGGATTTGTGAACTTGATAAATGTCCGCCATTGTGATTTGACCCCATCCCTTAGGGAGCCATTGTCTTAACAGCTCCCTTAATTTTGTGCAGCAGCTTGTTGGGGCTGTAACTTAGTATGGTTATAAAGAATGGGTCATTATAGTGAGTTAATACAATCAGTTCACATACTAAAAACTAGATAGATAGATAGATAGATAGATAGATAGATAGATAGATAGATAGATAGATAGATAGATAGATAGATAGATAGATAGATAGATAGATATAGATATATGATATAGAGATAGATAGATATAGATATATGATATAGAGATAGATAGATAGATAGATAGATAGATAGATAGATAGATAGATAGATAGATAGATAGATAGATAGATAGATAGATAGATAGATAGATAGATAGATAGATAGATAGATAGATAGATAGATAGATAGATAGATAGATAGATAGATAGATAGATAGATAGATAGATAGATAGATAGATAGATAGATAGATAGATAGATAGATAGATAGATAGATAGATAGATAGATAGATAGATAGATAGATAGATAGATAGATAGATAGATATAGATAGATAGATAGATAGATAGATAAGATAGATAGATAGATAGAGAGAGAGAGAGAGAGAGAGAGAGAGAGAGAGAGATAGATAGATGGAGAGATAGATAGATGGAGAGATAGATAGATGGAGAGATAGATAGATAGATAGATAGATAGATAGATAGATAGATAGATAGATAGATAGATAGATAGATAGATAGATAGATAGATAGATTTTAGAATCCTTATTGACATTACATAATGTGTTCACTTATTTCTTTTAGAAATTAACTCAAGCTGTCTTGGTATCAAAGTTTAAAACAAAAGCACTTCCAGACTAGAAAACATATAATGAAGACACAATACTGTACATTCCCTCTAATACTTTAAAGCAAAACTTCCCTCTCTCAAGTAACATTGACTATTTTTTATCCTTATTCTGCTAACATTAGTAATAGAAAGGAAAGTATATCGTATTTATTTGTTATAAACTTTTTTTTTTTTTTTTTTTTTTACATTCCTTCAGTTATTTCTGGTTTCCAGGTCTAGGCAATGATGTCATACATCTCAGGAGTCTTCAGAAGGGGGTGAGGGGTATTCTCAGCTAAGCACACCTCCCTGCATGTATACCTGAGCTAAGGGCAGAGGGATTACAGGAAGTAAATTCTACATTAAAGTGATTGGAAAATCTCATTTTTTTTCCCTATAAAAATAATAAAGATGTTATACTTACCTGCTCTGTGTAGTGGATTTGCACAGAGCAGCCTGGATACTCCTCTTCTCAGGTTCTTCTTCTATGATCCTGCCCCTCCCCTTGTGTCGAATGCCCCCAAAACAAGCAGCTTATTATGGGGGCAGCTATGCCGAGTCACAGCTCCCTGTGTTCATTCAGACACAGAGCCCCGCTCTGGCCCCGCCCCGCTCTCTCCCCTTATTGGCTAGCTGACTTTAATTGACAGTAACGGGAGCCAATGGCACCTCTGCTGTGTTTCAGCCAATCAGGAGGGAGAATCTCGGATGGCTGAGACACTCGTGGACATCAGTACACAGAGAGGGACCTCAGGGAAGTATTAGGGTTGCTACTGCACACAGAAGGCTTTTTATTTTAATTACATAGAATGCATTAGGATAAAAAACCTTCTGCCTTTACAATCTCTTTCTGCCCTTACTCAAGATGGTTTCTTAGCAAAATAAAGCATGGAGACATGGATAAATAGGTGAGTTTGCTTTGAATATTAAAAATTAATTAACCACTTGCCAACTATGCTATAGCAAAATGATGGCTACACCGTGGCCGGCCAGTTCTGGGAAGGCGTAATATGAAAGTCACCACGTGATCAGCTGTGTCCAATCACAGTGGATCACAATGTAAACACAAGCCAGTTATCGCCATTCCTTTCCTCACGTAGAGAGCTGAAAACAGATCAAAGGAGTGCAGAACAATCTGCACTCCTGTGATCTACAGAAGTACAGCCAAACGAGTTTTGGCTGTACTTTACCTTTAATAATCATAGGCAGTATCTTAGCAGAGTAAGCTGTGTAGCATTATTGTAAAAGGCCATAGATCCAACACCTGTCTTTGCACAGGGACTCTAATAATTATTCAAATAAAAAAATAAAAAATATATACTTTTTTTAAATCTATCTCTTACTATCATATTATGTATATTTAGCATTGGTTAGTCTTGTAAATAGCGCCTCTTTCCTTAATATTTAATTATAAAAGTTACCTTATATTCATGCTGCTCGGGCATTCCCATCTACCTTGTGGGCAGGCGAAACCCACAAGCATAAATTTCCAGGATACGGTGCTGCTGTATAACCAGCATGCACCGCCCGTTCTCGTGCATGCGCAGTAAGTACACCTAGCGGTACAGGAAACTTCTCAGGTTGCCATCACAACGGGCGGCAGCGGAAGTGCCTGCCCTGTTGTGATGGCAACCAAGATAAGCCTTAAATCCGCCTTAAAGGGGTTGTAAAGGTTTGTCTTTTATTTTCAAAATAGGTTCCTTTAAGCTAGTGGTTCACTTACCTTTTCCTTTGATTTCCCTTCTAAATGTTGTTTTTCTTTGTTTGAATTTCTCACTTCCTGTTTCTCCTCGGTAAGCTTTCCACCATCATCCGAGTGGTGGAAAGTCATTTAAAACAGCTTACTGAACACCTTACTGAGGAGGAACAGGAAGTGAGAAATTCAAACAAAGAAAACAAAGAAAAAAAACATTTAGAAGGGAAATTAAAAGAAAAGTTAAGTGAACCAACAATGCACAAGCTTAAAGCGGAGTTCCACCCTTAAAACCACTTGGTTTCATCCCATCCAGCATACTGGCGTCAGCGCCAGTATGCTGTTTTTTTATTTATTTTTATGCATGTACTTACTTTATAATAAATCATTTAATTTCGTGCGCACCGCGGTATGTCGCCGCTATAAGGCGTCACGCCTTCCGGAAACAGACGATTAGCGTTCGGCTCTTCTCGGCGCCTGCGCACAGACCCAGGAGCTGACTGCGCAGGCGCCGTAAATAGCCGGTCCTAGTTCAGGTTTTTTCGGAGGGCGTGACGCGGCTATATACGGCGCCTACGCAGTCAGCTTCTGGGTCTGTGCGCAGGCGCCGTGAAGAGCCGAACGCTAATCGGCTGTTTCCGGAAGGCGTGACGCCTTATAGCGGCGACATACCGCGGTGCGCACGAAATTAAATGATTTATTATAAAGTAAGTACATGCATTAAAAAAAAAAAACAGCATACTGGCGCTGACGCCAGTATGCTGGATGGGATGAAACCAAGTGGTTTTAAGGGTGGAACTTCGCTTTAAAGGAACCTATTTAGAAAATAAAAAACAAACCTTTACAACCCCTTTACATTTTCTGTCAGGAAATTTTTTCACACAGTCCTGCCCACTTACTCCTGGGAAACGACGACTCACATTTCCCAGGAGCACAGGTGAGGAAGGAGCCAGAAGTGGCAGATTAGAAACCACCACCTAGCAACAGGGCACTTCTGGTAAGTTAAAAAAGAATTCACTCCAAATGTAGGACTGGGAAACATGTAAAAATATTTTTCAGGGTGGAACTCCGCTTTAAGGCCCCTTTCAGACGTCCGCCTCCGTTCGTCCATTTTTACAAGTCCATAAACGGACTTGTAATGCATCCCTATGGGATCGCGTCTGTTAGCGGATGATGCATCCGCTAACGTCCGCAAAGATCCGCGTCCGTCTGGATCCGTTTTTTTTCTGGATCCGCGGATCGGATGAATACGGACACACGGTCCGTATTCATCCGATTCCCCATAGGGGAGAGCGGAGGAGAGACAGGGTGGTCCCTGCACAGTGTGCGGGGACCGCCCTGTCCGCCGACAGCTCAGCGTCGATCCCCGCTGAGCCGACAGGGACACACGGAGCGGACCGAAAAATGGTCCGCTCCGTGTGAAAGGACCCTAAGAACTATCTTCAGTGTAAAGAAGAACAAGGAGTCCTGGATGTGATGGTTTGGCCCCCACAAAGTCCTGATCTCAACATCATGGAGTCTGTCTGGGATTACATGAAGAGACAGAAGGATTTGAGGCAGCTTACATCCACAGGAGATCTGTGGTTAGTTCTCCAAGATGACCTACCTGCGAGTTCCTTCTAAAACCTGTGGGCAAGTGTACAATCCTATTTTGAAGGCAAAGGGTGGTCACACCAAATATTGATTTGGATTTCTCTTCTGTTCATTTACTTTCCATTTTTTTCATTGATAAAAAAAATAAACTATTAACACTTCTATTTCTAAACGCATTCTAAATTTGCAGCATTTTCAACATCTCCCTAAAACTTTTGCACTGGAATGTATATACTCTATTTATATTTTGAGGGGTGGGTTGGAAGACTAATAAAGTCATTAGTAGCTCCGATCATGAAGGGGTTAAGGTAGAATTAGGGAACGTTTCAGAAAAGGAACTGTATTGCTACAGATGGAGTACATATCTGGTTCTTGTAAGTTACTCTGTTTACTGGAAGTCAGGCTGTTGTATATAGTGTGTATTGTACTGTATATGGGTTATTATCACACAGGTGCCATCAGTTAAACTGCTGAACATACCACAGCAGGTGTGTTGTCTATGTGATACGTGATAAAAAGGAACAAAGTTTAGAGCCGGCAGAAATGAAACTGTACAGTGCAAAGGATAGATTCATGCGTACGATCACTTACTAAGTCACACATTCAGGGCCCATTCAAACTTGGACTTTGTGGCAACACACACTATAATGCATGCATTAGCTCACATTGCCACAACGCATGACAACACATGTGTGGTGTGTTGAGGTGTCATTCATTAAGAATGCCACCACCAACACATAATACAGTAGAGACCAAAGGACAATGCATCATAGCGCTACATTTTTAGAAAAAAGGGGCGTGTAATTTTTTTCCATATATTGTGGTACCAGGGGCGGAGTGACCATTCGGGAACCCAGGCACTGCCCGAGGGCCCCATGCCACTAGGGGGCCCCATCAGGGTCTCAGTAAAACCAGGGACAGTATGTAAAAATCTGTGTTTTTTTTTTAAATCCCAAGATTATAGCTGCCCCGCCTCTCCAGTACCTTTTCAGTGTGTGTGTGTATGTGTATTATGTGTGTATATATTGTGTGTCTCTATACTGTGTATACTGTGTGGCCCCATAATCTACTGCCCGGGGGCCCCATAATCTCCTATTGCCTGGGGGCCCCATGAGTTGTCAGTCCGCCCCTGTGTGGTACATACAGTATGCAGCCCATTCAAAATGGTGCTACCTTAGCATAATACACATTAATGCACGCCACAACATGCACATATGCATTAACACACCACAAAGAAAAGCTTAAAGCCCAATTCTGGGCAAATTATGGGCTGCACCAGCACTGCAGGGGTTAATAGCACATTTTGTCTAAGGGAGAGGAGAAACAGTTTTACCTACCCGATCCCCCACTCCCTCATGCAGGAGGAGCTCCCCCACGATACAGTGGTGGACTGTTCCTTGGCATCCTCATGTCCAATGCAGGTCACGATGGGCCCTTTACTACTTAATCAGCTGTTAGAAAATTGACAGATGATCACGGAAGTAAACAGAAGCCGGTCACCTGTTTTTCTTTCCTTCATGCTGTCAGCGTGAAGAAAATAATAAAGTTTCTGTTAGAGGAACATTAGTCCACTAAGTGCCCACCAGTGCAGCAAATCAGTGCCCTCCAGTACTGAAAATCCGTGCCCACCAGTGCCATCTATCAGTGCCCATCAGTGTTTCATTATCAGTGCCACCTGATCAGTGCCCGTCAGTGCTGCCTCTCAGTGGCCATCAGTGTTGCCAATCAGTGCCCATCAGTGTTTCATCATCAGTACCACCTTATCAGTGTTCACCAGTGCCGCCTATTAGTGCCACCCATCAGTGCAGCCTCATCAGTGCCACCTATCAGTGCCAATCAGTGAAGGAGAAAAATTTCCTGTTTGCAAAATTTTATAACAAAATCTGAAAAACATTTACCGTATTTTTTTCCCCTTAAAATCAGGGGAAAATCATGGGTGCGTGTTATACGCTGATCCCCACTGTCTCTGAGGGCAAGAGGAGCGCTGTCGACATAGACCAAGCTGAGCCGAATGAACTGGCCCTGTCCCGCCTCCTAGCCTTTATGTCCCGCCATTGGACCGCTGTTGTGTCCGTCATAGGAGCTGGGCCAAGGGGCGGGACTGGGCAGGACTGCGAGAGGAACCGAATCCACAGGAAATCCGGCTCTGTGTATCGCTGCAGCGCTAAATTTAAAAATACTTAATGCTGTAATTTTGGGCAAGGTGCAGATGGACACTTACAAGGCTGCAGATGGATGCTGGACAAGGCTGCTGATGGACACTGATAAGGCTGCATTGATGTAAGTTTTTTTTCCCTTAAACTTCCCTCCTAAACATTTTTTTCCTTAAAGGGTAACTAAAGAAAAACATTTTTTTTGCTGAAATGACTGTTTACAGGGTATAGAGACATAAAAGTTAACTGATTCCTTTCAAAAGTAGATACAAATCAATCATATAATGTGCCTCTAGTTTCACTTTCGTTTTTAAACTGGTTTCATGTTTCTGTGAAGTAGAGAGACACAGAACAAAAGCAAACAAATCCAGGGCAGTGTTTTGTTTTTAAAATTAATATGATTGGTTGAGTTTTAGACACACAGTAATGACAGCTTGGACCACAGTGAAAAGCTGCCATGATTACTATCACTTCGCTGAATACGAAGGGACTGAACACGCCCGAAAAGCGGAAAATCCTGCTCCAGGACATGCGCCGCACGAAGGTGGACATTGTCATGTTGCAGGAGACACATTTTAAAGACCTCAAACTGCCGCTACTCAAAAACAGACATTTCCCCCTGGCTTATCATTCATCCTACACAGAAGCTAAATCTAGAGGCGTTTCTATTCTCATCGCGTCGAGAGTCCCCTGGAAACTGATAGACTCACAGACTGACGGAGAGGGTAGGTTCCTATTTTTGAAGGGCCTGATAGGGGATAGGAAGGTTACCCTGGCTAACTTATACGCTCCCAACGCACACCAGGATATGTTCCTCAAGAGACATATAGAAAAGCTCATGCGGTATACTGAGGGACAGTTAATTCTGGCGGGAGACTTAAATGTACCCCTGTCACCTGGGGAGGACACATCGTCGGGCACATCTGCGATTACACGAGATGCACGTAAACGTATCACCGCGGCCCTACACTCGGCACAATTGGTGGATGTGTGGCGCTTATTCCACCCGGGGGAGAGGGATTATTCCTTCTTCTCCAAACCGCACCAGATATATTCGCGGATTGATTACTTTCTTGTCCCACACAGCCAGCTCCATGCGATTACTAACATCTCTATTGGGTCGATAACGTGGTCTGACCAAGCCCCAATAACGATGAAGTACGCCATATTCGACGCCCAGACGGCTCAGCAGCCGGTATGGAGGCTCAATGATAGCTTACTGCAGGACCCTGAGGCGATGGCGGAGGTGACCTCAGAAGTGACCCATTACTTCATGACAAACGCGACAACAGACAGTGACCCGGGCCTAGTATGGGAGGCCCACAAGGCCGTGATTAGGGGTGTGCTCATTAAGCACGGGGCTAGACTGAATTGAGTACGGACAGCGCAACTGAATACCCTACTTGCCAAGCTACAGACCCTTGAGACGGCGCACAAAGCAAGTCCATCCAGACAGCTGGGATGTGAGCTTGACGCGACCAGGTCGCAGATCACAGACCTACTACAGTTTAGGGCCAAAGCAGCCATGCAAGCGGGTAAGAGGAAGGGCTACGAGCATGGTAACAAATGTGGCAGGCTCCTGGCCCAGGCCCTGCAGGCTCAGCGCCAGGCGTCATACATCCCTCATGTGGTCACCCCGACAGGACAGAAGATTTCGATGCCCAAACAGATAGTGCGGGAATTTAGAGTCTTTTATGACTCCCTATACAACATACAGGCGTCGGAACCAGTAGGGGAAAACGCGGCAGATTACCTGGCGCGGTCACGTATGCCGGGGATGTCGGAAGACGCCCAACAAGCATTGGATAACCCTATCACGTTAGCTGAATTGCAGCTCGCACTTAAGAAGACAAAGCCAGGCAAAGCGCCGGGACCTGACGGTCTGACGGTACTTTACTATAGAACCCTCCTCCTATGCTTGGGCCCACAAATGGTGAAACTGTGCAATACCCTAGGGACCGGGAAGCTCTTCCATACCTCCACCTTACAGGCTCAAATATCAGTCATTCCCAAGGAAGGTAAGGACCCTTCCCAGTGTGGGAGTTACCACCCTATTTCCCTTCTTAATACGGACCTCAAACTTTTCACCAAAATACTAGCCACCAGACTGCAACAATTTCTCCCTGGCCTCGTCCACCTGGATCAGGTGGGATTCGTCCCGGCCAAAGAGGCACGGGACAACACCACCAAAGTCCTTAATCTGGTTCATGTGGCGACCAAAGAGAGGACACCCTACATTCTCCTGGGGACGGATGCCGAGAAAGCGTTCGACCGCGTGAGCTGGGGGTTTCTCACTGCCACACTAAGACATATCGGCCTTGGACCTCAAATGCAACAATGGGTGGCAGCGGTATATACGGGCTCGACAGCCAGGGTCAGGGCGAACGGTGTGCTGTCCGAGCCGTTCCGGATTTCCAACGGGACCAGACAGGGCTGCCCACTTTCGCCGTTGCTCTTCGCCCTGACCCTGGAGCCATACCTATGCCGAGTTAGGGATCATCCCGGAATCTTTGGGGTTTCGACAGGGGGTATGCAGCACAAGGTGTCCGCGTATGCGGACGATCTCATGTTCACGCTTACGCAACCCTTGACCTCACTACAGCACCTTATGAAGGAATTCGAAGAATATGGCCGACTCTCCAACTTAAAAATTAATTTTACCAAATCAGAGGCCATGGGGGTGGGAGTGGCTCCAGCCCAATTGGGGAAACTTAAACGTAGTTTTAATTTGAAATGGACGGACACGGCCCTGAAATATCTGGGCACTTATATACCTGCATCCCTCCCCCAGATTTTTCGGTTAAACTTCCCCCCACTCTTGAAGAGAGTACAGCAATTGCTAGACCAATGGAACTCCGGTCTCCACTCATGGCTAGGCCGGTGTAACATTTTAAAAATGTCGGTGCTCCCCAAATTTTTGTACCTGATACAAGCCCTACCAGTAGCCATCCCAAGTAGTTTCTTCTAACAGGTGCATGCGACTCTGTCCCGCTTTCTCTGGGCAGGGAAGAACCCACGACTGAAACAAAACATGCTCACCCGTCCGAAGCTCCACGGCGGTATAGGCATGCCAGATGTCCGTAAATATTATGGTGCGGCACACCTTAACAGACTTCTGGACTGGTGCAGACACTCCGACACCAAGCTATGGACTCGGATTGAACAGGCTCAGAGCCAAATACCGCTTTACAGAGCCCTATGGTGTCACTCAGCATTGCCCCCCGACCTTAGAAGTCACCCACTGTTGGGCACGACCATCAAAATCTGTGCCCGTCTATTAACTGAGTCGCGCTTATCAGACTGCAACTCATCACTGAGACCGGTGATAGGCCATCCACTGTTCCCCCCAGGATTACATGATAGGAGATTTCGGGACCTCAGAGACGCAGGATTCTTCCAGGTGGCACATTTTAGTGTGGGAAACAGGTGGATGGGGGCAATGGAACTTATGGACCCCGCCGGACCTTTCGGTCTGGATTACATGAGAGCCCAGCAGCTCAGCCACTTTTTGAACAGTCTGCCGCCTCCAGACGGCACCCACCCCCACACCATTCGAGGACCTCTGTGTAGGCACTGGATCGCTCCCCCACGCACTCTCCCTGACGTATGGGATGCTGATTACACCCCCAGGAGGTGACCCCATTCCCAGCCTGGCTAAGTGGGAAAGAGACCTGGGTTGCAGACTTACGAGCAGCGTGGTACAACACATTCTTACTTTTACGCATAGGTCGTCACTGAGTGCTAGGGTGCAAGAAACGAACTACAAAATCCTTACCAGATGGTACAGAACGCCGGAACTGCTACACAAAATATTCCCAGAGACCTCTGATCTTTGCTGGCGTTGCCGGGAGGAGAAGGGGTCACTTCTGCACATTTTCTGGACCTGTGCCCACTTGCGGGGCTTTTGGGGGAGGTCCGCCGCATAACGCAGAAATTCACAGACCATATGCTGGAGGATGACCCTGCGTTCTTCCTCCTGCATGCGACGGACATCCCGACAAAGACTTATAAAGCCTCGGTGGTGCGCCACCTGTTAGATGTGGCCAAGGCCTGCATCCCCCTATGCTGGAAATCCCAGCAACCCCCGACTGTGACACAATGGCTCCGAAAGGTAGATGAAGTGAGCCGAATGGAGGACCTGGTCCTCACCAGTCAGCATAGGGAAGAGGCATACATAGAAGTCTGGAGACCTTGGACCATGTTTAGATACTCAGAGGAGGGCCTGACCCTTAGAGGGGAAGCCCTTGACTTGGGAACAGACCCTCCGACCACAGGGACAAGCTGAGTCCCGTACCAGGGCTCTACACTCGCGCCTATCCCCACCCAGACCACCCTACCCTCCCCTTCCCTAACTACCATGTCATCCCAACTTCTACCCTTCCCCCCCCCCCCCGGGCCGGGAGCAATTCCTGGTCCCCCCTCTCTCTGTTTCTTCTGTCCTTTTCCTCTCGTTTCTGTTCTCCCACCTTCACTTTCTATTGTCTTACTTGCTCTCTAAATAAACTGAGAAAACGCGGAGCCGACTGGCCCTTGCGATCGCTGTAGTATACACGCGGGAGAAGAGAGGACTATGTCTGCTATGGCTTTTTTATGTTTATGCTTGTCCTCCAACGCATTTACCCCTGCTTTCTGTATTTGTTTTCTTTTTTGAGTTCTGTTACTGACTTGTTTTTGTGATGACGTTATGACCCGTGAGGGTCGGTTGTTCTCTGCATTGAATAAATAAAAAAATAAAAATAAAAGCTGCCATGAGATTTTTCATAAGGAGCCAGACAAGCAGGAAGTGTGGAGATCAGAGCAGAATTACAGCAACTTCAAAGCAAAAACGAACAATGAGGATATGAAACCAGGATTGCAGTAAGGTAAAAGAAGCTATTTAGCTAAAAAAAAAATTCCTTTAGTGATCCTTTAAACTTCCCTTCTAAGCTCGGGGTCCGTGTTATATGCCGATAAATATGGTAGTTCATTTTTTTTCAAAATTGACGGTCTTTTTTTCTTTGTTTAGAAAATATTTTATTCTAGTGGTGCATAAATACCACCAAAAGAAATATCTATTTGTGTGAAAATTATAAAAAATGTATTTGGGTACAGTATTTTATGACCGTGCAATTGTCATTCAAACTGCAAAAGAGCTGAAAGCTGAAAATTGGCCTGGGCAGGAAGGGGGTATCAGTGCCCAGTAAGCAAATGGTTAAATGTAAATGTGACATCAAACATTTTACTTACAATAATTTTGGGCTGAATGTCCAGATTGCCTGCATGACCAGTGAAGAGGAGCGGCTTCAGGTGACTGGTCATCCAGGAAGCCTGTAGAACCAAGGAATAAGGTAAGTACCTCTGTGTATTACATGCCCCTAATTGAATTTGAAGTCAAAGCATTATTTAAAGGAATTGCCTGCATAAAGAAATTCTGTCACCCTCATAAAAGTTTATAAAGAACAGAAGTGACACCGGACAGCACTTTTATTTTATGCCTGTTAATTCTAAATCGTATACCTTTTAGGCCTCGTACAAACAAGGCAATTAATTTGTTCAAATCGGTCGGACCGACCGATTTGAACAAATCTGTCTCTTTGGATTTTGGTTTGCTCGCGTGTACACACGAGCAAACCAAAATCCCCGCCAGCAGACGACGCGCTGACGTGTCGGTGACGTGGCGGTGACGTTGACGCCGCCACGTCACCGCACCAGGAAGTAAAACACTTCTGCGCATGCGCCGAATCCATTCGGCGCCGGTGCGAGACGACATGTCTGCTGGTAAGTGTACTAACCAGCAGACATGTCGGGCGGACGGGTTCCCACCCGATAGATTTCAAAGCATGCTTTGAAATCTGTCGGGTGGCCAAATCCGTCGGCTCGCCCGTACACACGATCGAATCTGTCTGCTGGGACGGTCTAGCAGACCGTTTCCAGCAGACAGATTTGATCGTGTGTACGCGGCCTTAGTGTTTGAATTCTACCCTATCATATTAAATATATAGTTTTTCTGGGGACAGTGTCTTAGCAACGTCCTAGCAACAAGGCAGGACAGGATGATGCCACCGCTGTGAGTTTTTTGGCCAGGCTTTAGGAGGTAAGTAATTGGCCTGCACCTGTAGCACAGGTACTAATAATATTAAATCAAAGCTTTTTTTACCACGTTCCCCCTTACCTGCAGTTTTTGAAAAGAGTGACTTAACCCTTTAATAACTGCCTGCCACATATGTGTGGCAGCAAAATGGTGGGCTTTAATGCTAAATGCGGGGCACATATGCGTAGCTGGGTGGATGATTTTAATGTGCTGAGAGCGTGGTCACTGCACGCTCTTAGCATATAGACCAAGCTGTAGCAGACAGCTCTCAGTCTGGGGTATAGATCGGTAGCTGGTGGGATCGGCTTCCAATCATGACAGTGGTCATATGATCGCTGATCCGTCCTGTCCCTCTGGTATTCCAAATGATTTAAAGGAACGCCAGGGTGGGTGGAAAGGGATTGAAGATAAAACAGGAAGTGTGAATCCCTGCTTTTCCTTGCTGGAAGATTTCCCCTCTACTCCTGCTCTGAAAACAACTGCAAAATTTTGGACGTCAATCGCTTTTCACTTTTGTGAGTTTTTGTTTGCTGTCACCATCGAGAACAATTGTTTCTGGCCACTGAGGGCTTTGTTATGGACATTGGCATACTGTCATGTAAACTCTAAAGCCCTGTACACAGGATCAGATATCTGATGGAATGGAGTTCGACTGATTTTTTCGTTGAATATCCGAAGAAGCTGATTTTCATCAGTCTTGCCTACATACCATCGGTCAAAAATCCGACCGCGTCCAACGCGGTGATGTAAAACACTACGACGTGCTGAGAAAAATGAAGTTCAATGCTTCCGAGCATGTGTCGACTTGATTCTGAGCATGCGCTGCTTTTTAACCAACGCTTTTGCATACTAACGATCGGTTTTGACCCATCAGTCAGCCGTCCATTGGTCAAATTTTAAAGCAAGTTCTCTTTTTTTTGACCGAAGGATAACTGACCGATGGGGCCCACACACGATCGTTTTTGACCGATGAAACGGTCCTCCAGTCCGTTTTCATCGTTTTTGGCCGATCGTGTGTACGCGGCCTTAGTGTGTAACCACATTTGGTCTTGATTATTTTACATTTAGTTCCCTGTATATGAAAGCCCAAGCAAATATAAGCCCCTTTCAATATCAGAAGTGCAAATCACATGTAGTCTATGCAAAAATAAAAGAGTAAAATATTTGTAATTTTACTGTACAAAGTGTACAGACTCAGTAGATGAGTGAGCCCAGGTAGAGCCATTCATAAGCCCAGCGGTTTGTTTACACTTTGCATGAGTTTGGCCGTTGACGAGACAAAGCCCCAAAGGAAACATGCACTTCCTTTCATACTAACTCATTATGGAAGATTCAGAGATATCAGCAGCTGGCCTCATTCTTCTAAAAGCTTTTCTATATCTGTGCAGACAGCTCTCTGTATGTTAAAGTGGAACCCTAGGGAAACAAAAAAATACAGATTGTAAAAGTAATGCCATATTCCTTATTTTATTTTCCGAAGAATGTTTTATTGTCAGTTTTTAAGACACCACTCTCATGATATCAGATAAGGCAGGGTGCAAGGCCAGCAGCCAACCCCCTTAGTTTACAAGACTCTACATGAATGCAATGCAGTAGAACAAGACAAAATATATTAAAAGAGAACTACTCCAATATGCTCTTTCGCTCCTGGAATTTTGGTATGGTGTCCCGGTGAACTAGTCTGGGATAGATAATATACAACGTCTCAGGATGAAAAGCAGAAGAATGGAAAAAATAAATTGGACTGTGCAACCATACCACTCTGTAGCATGTTTCAGGGCTATGTGTGGGTTCTAGATATCACGTCAGAGATACAGTCTTTGATCTAGGGCTCCCATGTTTTTTTGAACCAATGTAATTTATTATTCAGGATGGCCAAGCGTTTCTCATTAACCATTATCCAAGAGAGTTTGGTATTAACCATTTCAAATGAGATGGTGGGAGAATTCTAAGATTGGGCTATTGCAATGCATGCACTAGGAAAAACTTCAAAACAAATCAGCGCTCATGGATATCTAAAAGTCCAATAATAAATATATCAAAAAGGAAAAGATTGGTAAAAAATCCATTTAATAAAAATTCTACAGTTATAAGGAAATACTTTCCAGATAGTTCGGTGTGCAGTTAAATGCAAGACTGTAGGGCTAGATTGCCATACACACAGTGTGCAAATGTGATAAGTTTCACCGACAGTCACTTCTTAATTCATGGGTTTAAACATCCTGGGTTCAGTACACATGCCATCGTATAGAGAAAAATGTCAACAGTACCTTTGGGACAGGTGGCAAGCTTGTAGTGATGTAAAAATGGTCATCCGATCTATGGTAGGTGCCTGGCCTCAGGTAATCCACATTACCGGCGTGTCACTGCGGGGCAGAGAAGACGGAACCGTCCGACATATCCTGCAGCCGGGGACACAGCGCACCCCCGCGTTCGGTTCGCACCAGAACCGTCGAACGGACCGAACGTTCGCGCGAACATTTAGAACCCCATTGAAGTCTATGGGACTCGAGCGTTCAAATTCAAAAGTGCTCATTTTAAAGCCTAATATGCAAGTCATTGTCGTAAAACGTCTTTGAGAACCCGGGTCTTGCCCCAGGGAACATGTATCAATGGAAAAAAGTTTAAAAAACTGTAGTTTTTTCAGGAGCAGGAGCGGGTTCTCAAAGACGTTTTCTTTTTTATTTAAGCATTTAAGCGTTCTCAAATAATTTTTCTTTTTTATTTAAGCATCATTAAAATCACTGCTCCAGGAGCAGTGATTTTACCTGTAATAACGTCTTTAAATAGCACAATCACCTGCCTGCCAGTAAATTAGGAAGAACTGATCTAGCTAAGCTATACAGTGTATACATATATGTACAACTCCTGGGATGTATATATATCCTCTACACACTGTAAATTTAACTAAACTGACTAGCCTGCCTGCTCTATCTATCTATCTAGTAATACAGACACTGTCTCTCTCTCTCTCTCTCTCTCTACAGGACTAATCTCTTTAACAATGCCGCAACACACTACACGAGGCCACCTTGCAGGCAGCCTTTTTTAGTGTGAGGCATGTACTAAACCCCCTGAGCCATAATTGGCCAAAACCACCCTGGCTTTGGCCAATTATGGCTCTCTGTTTTTTGCGCGCTGTGATTGGCCAAGCATGCGGGTCATAGTGCATGCTTGGCCAATCATCAGCGCGCAATGCCGCAGTGAATTATGGGCCGTGACGCGTCACTCGAATTTGGCGCAAACGACCCGTTTTGTTTAAATTTCGACGAACGTACGAACATACGTTCGAATCGAACGCGGAGCTCATCCCTAGCATGCACCTATGAACATGATAGAAATCAACCTTCGCACATTTCTCGGAAACTCTAGAATTGGTTGGCCCAACAGATCTTGTTGCTGGGTCTTTTTCAGATTTGTTCCTGTCAATGAGTATATAAAATTGTACACACAATTCCAAAATCTGCAAACTTTTGGGCAGTCCCACCAAATATGGAGGACGAGCCTTCCTGTCTACAACCTCAAAAGCACAGAGAGGAAGCTCTGGGAATACAAGAGGCCAATCTAGTTGGAACCATATACCATCTGAGAAAAACTTTGTAGTTAGCCTCTATGATAGAAGCAAATAGTAATTCTTATTTTTATATTGGAATAACCTTTCTTTCATCAAATGCCAGACAGAATGATAGTATCAGAAAACTGGGCCTGAATTCCTGGTACTGGTGCCACCATTGCAGAGAAAGTGTTGGGCTCTTACAGCTGCAATTACCTTCTGTAGTCTGATGACTCTTTTTGAATAATACAGTGATGATCTGCAGTTGTACACCAGTGTTGTGTGGATCCTTGCAATGAGCCAATGTTGGCTGTGGATCCTTTGGGGCTCCTTCTGGTCTTAATTACATGGTGGAAGGCAAAGAGGGGAACATGAAGGTAGGGAATCTGACAGAGCCATTGGGATCCAGATGCTGAGATTCTAGGTTGCCTCTAGTCTAGTTAGAATATTGGAGGAGAGTCCAGACATGGGCTCAAACTTAACAGACCTATAGGGCTGTGTGCAATGCTATCATTTGCAAAAGTAACCATGGTACCCATAGCAGGAAAGGTCAGGACATCCTTCTCTGTATAAATACAGCATGCCATAATAGGGACAGTGCAATTGCCAAGTGACAGCAGTATTCCCATTGTCCAGATCCCTCCAATGCTGACAGATGCACATTGCCACCTGGTATTATCAAAATGCCTAAACAACCTCCCAACCTGTGATAGACAGTCTGCCATAAATATAATTACCTTTACTGCCATTCACCCACAGATGCATGTCACCAGTCATTAAAAATTCCAGTATGTATGGGTATGGGGGGAGTACATGATATGAAAACTGCCTCCTCACAAAGCATTGTCTGTGGCTTTTGCTCCCATTTGGCAGACTCTAGTGACAAAGGGTTGCCCATACATAGTCAACAATTCCCAGTTCTGCTAATGGGAGAGAGATATGCCCAGTGTTTAGAGTAATAACTCATGTAATTTAAAGGTTGTACTCTTTACTCTTTACTTTACAGGTAATAGATATACAAGTTGAGCAAACGAGTTTCAGGGATTTGACTATCCTTCTGCATGTTAGCCCTGAAGAAGGGGGAGTCATTTGACTCTTTTGACTTCTTCAGGGCTAACATGCAGAAGGGTAGTCAAATCCCTGAAACTCATGACTATCCTTCGAGTTTCAGGGATTTGACTACCCTTCTTCATGTTAGCCCTGAGTCAATTGACTCCCCCGTCTTCAGGACTAACATGAAGAAGGGTAGTCAAATCCCCGAAACTCGTTGGCTCCACTTGTATATCCATTACCTTCAAATAAAGGATTGCAATCTTTCCATCTAATGTGGTATTATTCTAGATGCTGGGCACTTCTTTCGCCCCCTCCCAATACCTCGGTCACTTATGCGAAACTGCAGTCATACCAGTAAGGTAATAGCCCACACCTCCAAAGGGAGGCAGACACCATCATTTACCTGTGGAATCACAACAAAAAGTGTAGTCCCTGGCTCCAACTAATGACATCAGTTCTGCTGATAGCATTGCAGGAATTGTGAAAGTTGAAGCTAAAGGTACGTATAGGCCCCAAATAATGTCTACTGTGGGGTGGGGGATAGATTTGGCATTTTGTTAAAGTGACAGGCTTACTATTAGTAAGGGCTCTTACTAAAAAGATACACTGTGCTGCTTTTTTTTTAATATTTTTGGATGTATTTTTGTACATTGCATTAGGCAGCCCACTCAAAATTAGTGGGCTGTATTACATCTTAATGCATGAAAATTTAGTGCATGCTACTTTTTTTGCAACACAGCGCTTCATTTTGTATTGTGACGTTCTTCACACCAAAGCACGTACAGTATGGTATGTTACCTTAGGTTACAGTAATGTGTGCGTTATGCCACATGTCACTGCAAAAAGCATGTACAAACATCTCCATATAGTAAGAAAACTACCATGGGTTTCCTTTAAAGGCATTCGATGAATAAAAGAGGGGTGGAAAGAATTAAGTAAATGTTGGACGACTTACAGTGTATTCCTCCGCTGTGCCCACATCAGCCTCAACTGAAATCCAGCCCTGGTAATCAGTGAAGCACAAAGCCACATCTTTCTAGTCAAACAACACCCAAGATACATGTGCTGAGGCCAGGGTCATTCTAAAAATAAACATATGCAGCTCATGATAGGAATAATGGAAACCTAATCAAGGGGACTTGAATGGCCAGGAATGCTGGCAATGTAAGATTATTACTTACCAACAACACATTGCTCACCTAAACTGACCCTTCAACTTTTTCTCCTTCTCAGGCTGGACAACAAAAGCTACCAACTTACAAAATGTTCTACTTATTAAAGGAGGCTTGCGCTTAAAACTGTAGAATTAGGCCGCGTACACACGATCAGTCCATCCGATGAGAATGGGCCGACGGACCGTTTTCATTGGGTCACCGCTGAAGTGGCCTGATGGTCTGATGTGCGTACACACCATCAGTTCAAAAACTGATCGTGTCAGAACGTGGTGACGTAAAACACAACGAAGTGCTGAAAAAAACCGAAGTTCAATGCTTCCAAGCATGCGTCGACTTGATTCTGAGCATGCGCAGGTTTTTGAACCGATCGGTTTGGACCGATGGTCAGGCATCCATCAGTCCGATTTTAAAGCAAGTTTTAAAACTTTGGTCCTAAGGACAACAGACCGATGGGCCGTACACACGGTCGGTTTGAACCGATGAAACTGAACTTCAGTCCATTTTCATTGGTTTAGACCGATCGTGTGTACGCGGCCTCAGACTTCACATATATAATAATTCATATTGTTGCATAGCAGAGAGGTTTCTCAAACAATAATGAGACAATGTATGGTGTAATCAAAATGAAATGATCACCACCAACCTTCAGAACCTCAGTTGAGTGGATTGGAATCCTGCAGCTAATGTCATATTGTGTTTTGCAGCACTCTTGTTGAGTTAAAATGTCTTACTTTAGTTTGTGGGGGTCACATCTGTCAGAGTTTCCATCTGCGTGGAGTATTTATATTCTCTCTCCTTGCATGGGTTTCCTATGGGAACTTTGGGTTCCTCCCACAGAAGAAAAAAAATGACTGCCAGTTAACAAGCTTTTGGATAAATTGGCCTATACCTCCAAGCTTGTCCTGATGGAGTGGATTGGCTCTAGAGCTAGCAACTAGAAAGATTCAGTAGACCCATTTTTTAGCTCTGAGGAAGAGGGTAACTCCCTTTGAAAGGTGTTAAAGGAGTTGTAAAGGAAAAAAAAATGTGCCTAAAATTAATGTCTGCAAGGTAGACAGACAGAATAGTGTAATGATTCTGTTAACAAACGAGTAAATACCTATTAAATTCCTTCATCTATATCACCTCCGGCGTTCTAGCTTCTGTTCTCTCATTCACTTCCTGGTTTGCATCACTTGTTCATGTAAGAACTACATTTCCCAGTATGAATTGCGAAACGCCCAGTAATTCACTCCTCCTTGAAGTCTCTAAGGCCCCGTACACACGAGCAGACAGATTTGTTCAAATCGGTCAGACAGACCGATTTGAACAAATCTGTCTGCTGGGATGTATTGGTTTGATCGTGTACACACGATCAAACCAAAATCCCCGCCGGCAGATGGCGCGCTGACGTGACGGTGACGTTGACGCCGCCACGTCACCGCACCAGGAAGTGAATTCTGCGCATGCGTCGAATCCATGTAGTTCCCAGGAGGGGGCGAGCACGTTACTGACCACCGCAGTAAAGTCTCCCTTCACGGTGGTCAGTAAAATCAGACAAGCAGGAAGTGAACAGAACAGAGAGGAAATAGAGCAACTTCTGAGCAAAAACGAACAATGAGGAAGTGAAAAGAGGAATGTCTGCAGGTAAAGGATGCTTATTATGAAAAAAAATGTTTTCCTTTACAACCCCTTTAAGCCTAGTAGGCCTGTGTGGCTTCTTTCCATGCAAGGCTGTTGGAGCAGCTGTTCTGGTGACCTTGTTTCTGGATTATACTGATACGTTTGTACACGTATTGGTTTTTGAGTATATACTTGTTTTTACTATATCAATATGAAGGTAACGTGCTAGGCTGGTGTACCCTCGTTATTCTTTTTACATTAATTAATCTCCTGGGAATACCCCAGACCTTAGAAGGCATTAAAGCTTGGTGGCCACTCAAGAATGTGAAGTGTTACAGAAATAGAGTGAGTCAACTGACTTTGAGCACCATATTTGAGCGCAGGAAAGTTTCCTTTTATTTTTTACAAAAATTCAGTAGACTTCAACAGTATGTTGAAATCTCTTCTGCTACTTTCCCATTCAAACAGTCTTTTCATAGCTCATCCCATGATCTACTTGTAATCCCCTTACTTGTGCCCCCCCCCACCAACCCATCGCTCCATTGGAGCGAAATGTCTGGTTCTTCTAGGTACAGAGGAGCATATGATTGTGACAGTGTTTGGAAATGGGTGGCCAATCACCAAGCCTGAACATTCTCACAAGTGGAGTTGCCTTTGTGAGCTCCGATACCATCTGACCCGATGCTGACACAGGGTTTGGCTTATGGCTCCCACAGAAGAACACGGCCACGGTGGTGTGTATGGGGGGGGGGGGGGTATACTAGCAGGAGAACCTGTCACTTTTCCTTGAATGGATGAAGCCGTGGCTGACAGCTCAGAGTAGGATCCGGTCGGATCTGCTTCAAAAAAGGTATTTTTTATTTACAGGGATAGATAGGTTAGTGTTAGAATGCTGGCGGCTATAAATGCAGGGACTTCCACTTTAAGTGACTTGGCTGTTGGTGCCAGATGGACTAGTCTAAGTATTTCAGAAACTCTACTGGGGTTTTCATGCACATTCATCTCTAGAGTTTACAGAGAATAGCCAGAAAAAGAGAAAATATCCAGTGAGTGGCAGTTGTGTGGATGAAAATGCCTTGATGTCAGAGGTCAAAGGAAAATAGGTAGACTGATTCTAGATGATAGAAAGGCAACAGTAACTCAAATAACCACTCGTTACAACCAAGGTATGCAGAATACCATCTCCAAAAACACGAAGCATCGAACCTTGAAGCAGATGGGCTACAGCATCAGAAGACCACACTGGCTTGCCACTTCTGTCAGCTAAGAACAGGAAACTGATGCTCCAAAAAATTAAACAATAGAAGATTGGAAAAACATTGCCTGGTCTGAGGAGTCTTGATTTTAGCTGCGACATATAGATGGTAGGGTCAGAATTGTGTGTAAACCACATAAAAGCATGGATCCATCCTGCCTTGTATTAACGGTTCAGGCTGGTGGTGGTGATGTAATGGTGTGGGGGATATTTTTTTAACACACTTTGGGCCCCCTAACCACTTCAGCTCTGGAAGATTTGGCTGCCCAATGACCGTGCCTTTTTTTGCACTATAAACAAAAAAAGAGCGAAAATTTGGGGGGGAAAAAACAATATTTTTTACTAGTTTCTATAATAAATATCCCCAAAAAAATATATATAAAAAAAGTTTAGTTTAGTTTAGTTCAGTTTAGGCCGATATGTATTCTACATGTCTTTGGTAAAAAAATAAAATAAGCCTATATTGATTGGTTTGCGCAAAAATTGTGTCTACAAAATAAAGATAGTTTTATGGCATTTTTATTGTACTTTTTTTTTTACTACTAATGGTGGCGATCTGCGATTTTTATAATGACTGCGATATTACGGCAGACACATCATACACTTTTGACACTATTTTGGGACCATTGTCACTTATACAGCGATCAGTGCTATAAAAATGCACTGATACTGTATAAATGTGACTGGCAGTTGGTTAACCACTAGGGGGCTAGGAAAGGGTTAAGTGTGTCCTAGGGAATGATTCTAACTGTTAGGGGGCGTGGCTACGAGTGACACGTCAATGATCGCCACTCCAGGGCAATCGCTGTATAAATGTGAATGGTCTCAAAAGTGTCTGATGTGTCCACCACAATGTCACAGTCACGATAAAAAACGGTGATCGCCGCCATTACTAGTAAAAAAATATTAATAAAAATGCCATAAAACTATCCTCTATTTTGTAGATGCTATGGGCCAGATCCACATACCTGCCCCGCCGGCGCGGCGTGTCCCATTTACTCTACGCCGCTGTAAGTTACAGCCGCGTATCCTTATCCACAAAGTAATGCCGCTGTAACTTACGGCGGCGTATCGTAAATGGGCCAGCGTACGCGGGTGTAATTCAAATTTACTAGTGGGGGGCGTGTTTTATAATAATTATGAATGACCCGAAGCAAACAATGTTTTTTTTTTAACTGTGCATGCGCCGGCCGTGGACGTATCCCAGTGCACATGCGCAAAATCACGTCGCAAAACATCAATGAAAACGACGTGAACGTAACTCACGCAAATCCCTATTCGCGAACGGTTTACGCAAACAACGTGAACGGCGGAAAAATCTACGCTGGCCCGATGTCCATGCTTAACATTACGTACGGCTCTATACAGCAGGGGTAACTTTACGCCCGACCTACTCTTACGCAAACGACGTAAAAACACTGCGCCGGGCGTACGTACGTTCGTGGGTTGGCGTATCTACCTCATTTGCATATTCGACGTGGAAGCGCTCCTAGCGTCCAGCGTAAATAGGACACTTTAGCTTGACGGCGTAGGATGGCATATCTACGCAAAAAAACTGCGTATCTTGTTTTGTGGATACAAAACAATGATACGCCAGCGCAGATTTGAAATTACGGTGGCGGATCTGGAGATCCGCCACCGTAATTGTTTGTGGATCTGGCCCTATAACTTTTGCGCAAGCCAATCAATACACGCTTATTGCTAAAACTTTTTACCAAAAATATGTATAAAAATACGTATCGGCCTAAACTGAAGGAAAAAAATGTATACATTTTTTTGGGGGATATTTATTATAGCAACAAGTAAAAATTAAAAAAATAAAATAAATTGTCGCTATACTTTTGTTTATAGTGAAAAAAAAAAAAAAGCAGAGATGATCAAATACCACCAAAAGAAAGCTCTTCTCATAGGATTTGGGAGCCACGTCGCACGACTACGCAATTGTCAGTTAAAGTGATGCATTGCCGAATAGCAAAAGGTGGCCCGGTCATTTGGCAGCCAAATGGTCCAGGGCTGAAGTGGTTAAGTGACCTCAGGATCTCATAATGATAAGAAAAAACGAAAATAAAATTTTAACGTAAAAGTTGGGGAAAATAACACTAAAAATAAACAGCAGTGGATCATAGTGTGTACAGTAAGCCTTACCGAAAAAAAAAATTTCACTGGATCCTCCAAGAGAAATGAAGCAAATGTGCGATTGATACCTGAAGGCACCATCTGTGACTGAAATACTACATTTATATGGACTGACGTTATAGGAAAAGATGGAACAAAGAAACATGGAGGGTTTGCCTGTAGCAGCCAATCAGATTTTGGCTATCAATTTCCTACCGTAAACTAGGCACGCAAGCTGAAATCGAATCATCAGAGTAATGTGTTTCCTCTTGGCTTGGAAAGCCTGCTGGGATTTGTAGTTCAAAGCCTTTGTGCTTACCTAAATAGCCCAGAGATACCTGTTTTTTTTTTCCAAGCCAGCAGAAGTACATTGAGAAAGACCCTCAGAGAAGGCTGTTATTACGGTAACTTGAGAATCTACCGAGAGCCAAACCTGGTAAACCCTGGACCAAGGCAGGAAATTCAATTGAAAATTCATTGACCTTTTCTCCACAAAGAGTCTGTTCCATCATCCTTCTCAGTGAGAAAATAAATAGACGGCAAAGGCTTTTCATTGGGCTGCCTTTCATGTTGTTCTAAAGGACCCAAGCAAATATTTTGAAAACTTATAGAAGCAAATGAACATTTGAGCACAGCTGAAGTATTGGGACTTGGATCCCGCTCACGTAACACTGAGGTACTATATTGTTATTTGGTTGGCTTTTACATTAAATGACAAGAATCCTCCTCTCTCATCCTGTTATCATAGATTAAACAGAAAGATCGCTGTGGAACGTAATAAGTAATGACACTTCCAAGCTGGGGATTACAGCACTCGCAGCTCAATACGAATATTTAGTGCAAAGTTTGTGAATACATTAAACAACGTTTCATTTAAAGTAGGCCTTGATTTTCCAAAGGCAAAAAAATATAAACCATTGACAGTGCATAGCACATTTGTAAGCGATGATATGCCCCTGATTCATTGACATGCAATGTTACTGGAAAAAGGCTTGTAGGAAAGTGCAGTCTGGATTCTCTACTGCAGGTGGCGCTCAAGCTCAGTGGCATTGCAGATGGGGGAGGTTCTATGATTTCTTCGGTTGCAGGGGGCTGCTATCCGATTGGATGCTGATGCCCCATGTGACTTTGTTGGCCATCTTGAGTCTATTTATGTCTCTGGTTCCGGGGCTTTAGGTGCATGGCTAGTGTAGGGGCAGTGTCCCTGTCTGGCAGGGACAGTGCATAGAGATAGGGAAAGGTTCCGGAGGAGTGCAGGGACTATGTTTACCTCTCCAGGAAGCCTCGCCGCCTCTTTGGGTGTGGACCAGCCAGGCCACATTCCACCCCTCGTGGCAGATGCTGTCGGCACTTTCCAGTCTTTATACCGCTGTTCCATCACTGTCGCAGTTGTACGTGGCTCTGGACGGGTCTGACTTCCTGCTGAGGATCCTCAAAACATGTGAGTTGGTGCTGTATTCTTTAGCTTTTTTTTTTTTTTTTAACTAGGCTCAAACCAGCATAGGGAAGGGTTGAAGCTGTCACATTTAGAATATTCTTTCCTTGCTTAAAAGATTCAGCCACACTTCCTATTCTAAGTTCCATCACCTGGATAAAAAATGGGGAGGAACTTCTCTAATAGGGACACGTAGGGTCTGACCTTCTCTGACTCTACTAGAAAATGTGTTTTTATTGCTGCGGATTCATTGGGAAGACTTCTAACTTCTTGTTCTGTCTGACGGCCATTAAATACACGCCGCCATATAGAATATCTCCTTACGCGATAAGGGCAGCTGTAGGCATTGATAATATATGTAGGCAGGATAAATTCAACCTCAGCTATGGGCTAATGGATGGATGGATAGATGCAGATTCCTTGCTGGTAAATCGAACTTCGTGGGACTCATATGTTAGGTAGGTACCTTTTAGAGTACTTACCTAACATATGAGTCCCACGAAGTTTGGTTATATGGTGGCGGTTCACTTTGTGGTGGATTTGGGTGCCGTTTTGTTCATCACCTGCTTAAGGCTGATAGTATTTGTGTCTGGGTTAAACCATCTGCCTATGGTGTGGAGGCTATTTTCCATCTGCTGGAACTTGTCATCATTGGAGGAGTTAGTGCTATTGCTATGACCAAAAGCCTGGGCTGGGCTATAGCCACCTGCATAATTATCTTACTATCTAGTAAGCATGTCTTGTAATAAGATTTGACACAGGATTGAAGAGAATTTATTTAGTTCTTCACATCAGCCCAACCCTTTTAGACTCATTAATTTAGTCTATTTCAGACTCATTAGCCTATTTTTTTTTAGATTCGGTAGTGTTATCTACTGTAATCCAGGTATTCGGATATATCCGAATCTCTGAATAAAAAAAATTGTCCGAATATTGATTCGGAATTCGAAACAAACGGCAGTCAATGTATTGCAAGTGGACAAAAAATAATTAATGTAAACGAAAAACAGCATGTAAAATACTTCATTTTTCGGTGCTTTTATCAGCAAACGTTTTATTTGGCGAAAGGGTCTCTATAAGATAAAACCTGTTTCAGGTTCAAATTGCAGACGTTAGAGATGCCTGGACATCAGGAGCTTCCAAAAGCTTGTAATTCAGCACATTCTGAAGCCTAATACACATGGGCCGAATGTTGGATAGCATCAGCCAGTTCAATAGGAACCGTCCAAAATTCGGCCCGTGTGTACAGCAGCCGGTCCGACGGAAGCCGGCTGTTCATCCAAGACCGAAAAAGATCTGCCGACCTGCTCCTGATTTGAGTTCTCAGCCATCTGAGTGTTTCGGCACGGGGGGGGGGGCTGTCCCCCTGTCAGAACACAATAGCACAGCAGCGGAGATCGCTGTTCTAACATTGGACCGTCCTGATTTGTAGTGTATACGAGGCTCTAGGCTAGCCTTACACACTACAATTTCTCTCGTTTAGCTGTAAAGGCTAAATGACAGAACTCAAAAGAACTCAAAAGTTTCTTATTTAGCGTGGATGGAGGAAGCTTCTCTGCTGGCTACTGTATTCTGACAGTCACCAGCTCCCAAACAGTTAAGCCCCATACACACGATCGGAATTTCCGATGGAAAAAGTCAGACGCAATTTTTCCATCGGAAATTCCGACCGTGTGTATGCCACATTGGAGTAATTCCATCGGATATTTCGAGGATTTCCATCAGAGTTTAGATAGAGAACATGTTCTCTTTTACGTTGATGGAATTCCGTTGAAAATTCTGATGTGAGTTTGGCCAGGCAAAAGCCTGATCGTGTGTATGGGGCTTTACTGTATGTAATTGAATGCAATCACTTTTTGTCCAACAATTTTATATGTCTTCTTTGGTCTTTTGGTTAAAGTAGTGGTGCCAAAAGGGTCAACCACAGTTAAAATGTTGTATTCAGCATGAATTAGATAAAGTTCTATTTGTGCAAAACTAACATAACAAATCTTCAGCCAAAACTTGCTCATCCCTTCATGTGTCCTGTGCATTTCCATTGGCCTGCAATGTCTATCATAGATAGGCAAATGGCAAAGTGTGGGGTTGGAGGCATGCGGAAAGCTCTATTACAGGGGTGCTGAGCCTATAGGTGCCCACACTTTATAGTTGCAACCATTTCTGTTTTCCCTTAAAGAGTTTGTATAATTTGACTTTTTGGTTGGTGGGTATCTCACCATGCTACATCCATGTATGGCGCCAAGTCAACGCCAATTAAGTGGGTCATATCATGTGAACTTGGTCCCACTGTATACATAACTGCAGACATTTATTAGATGCCAGCTCTCGAGGGCTGGATAGGCCGAAGGCCAAGAACGTAAATATTGAGCGTTGCTTTGTTTTTAACCTGGGATCACCTTAGGCCAATAGTGACACAACCAGCTCTTTATCCTGCATGTCTAAGTTTATTCAGAAAGAAAAATTCTACAGCTGACGGGGATGTCGCCGCAATTAATAAACGTGCACATTTTAGTCACGTTAGAACAGACGTGGCATTGTTGGTTAAAAAGCGTATAAACAACATGACAAAGTTTAAGTGGTAAGATAAAAGTTCAGCCTGAACAATGTCTCCTCTTATTATCCAAGGAGCAGGAATGTTCTTCAAAAGGAAGTGCAATTAGAATAGCTATTTACAAGAGTTTTTACAATGGGACGGGTTCACATGACATGCATCAAGTAGACTGATGGTGGTGAGATGTGAAAATAGCGATGATGTAACGTAATTTAAAATGGAACTCAAACCTAAACTTTTTGTTTTGAGTACAGTGTGGAATGGTTAGAACATCGCTCAGTTTTTTTCTATTGTAATATTTTTATTGATCAGTTTTAATAAAAGAATAACAGTAGTACAAAGAAGTCTATGTTTTTGGGTCCTTGGTACAAAAATACCGCATTTTTTCAGTGGTGTCCTCCCGGCTTCTCCAGCGCTGTCTCGAGTCGAATCCCCGCTTTCTCGCCCTCAGTTTGAACGCCTCCGCCGACATATACCGAGTGCAGTACACTGGGGTACATTTGGCCAGGCTCGGCTTCGCTCGTGCTCACGCATAAACGTCACAGAGCATGAGCACGAGCAAAGCCGAGCCTGGCTGAATGCACCCCAGTGTACTGCACTCGGTATATGTCGGCGGAGGCGTTCAAACTGAGCGCGAGAAAGCGGGGATTCGACTTGAGACAGCGCTGGAGAAGCCGGGAGGACACCACTGAAGCCGAATACGGATGCCGGACCGGACAAGGCCACCGATGGACGCCGCGTAGGACACCAAAACTGTAAGTACTAAAAAAATTTTTTTACAGGAATTTCGAGTCTACATTAGGGGTGCACGCTATACGCCGGAGCGCACAATACCCCGATAAATACGGTACATAACAATTTTTTCCAAATTCCTCATGCAGGAGGATTAGTAACAAAAAATCGTACTTACAATGGAAGAAAAACCTAACCATAACTCTTCCTAAAAATGTTTCCTCCTTCTTTTCCTACCTACCCTGTCTAACCTACATAAAGACATCTGTACACTTACCTATTTTTAATCTGGTCGCATGATCCTGGTCGCTGGGCCATGGAATCCTATGAGTAACATTTGCCAGAATGTACAGCTGTTGGCAAGCACTTGATTTCACAAAGCTGCAGGATCATTTGACCTGACTGGTCACGCAATCCTGCAGCTCTGTCTCCCCTGTGTCAGTGAGTGGCTGCTGCAGGCAAAAGAAAGGAGTGCCAATGAGAGCCTATGGGTGTCATTTCCCGGAACTTACAGCCATTAACAAGCACTTGCTTTCATAGAGATGCAGGATCCTAACCTGACCGGTCAAGTGATCCTGCAGTTCCATCTCCCCTGTGCCAGTGAGCGGTTGCTGCAGGGGTGAGGAGGGGGAACTGACTATGGCTGGGCTATGGGAGCCTATGGTTGACATCATGGCTCCCAGAGTTCACAGCACTCCCTTACACAGAACTGCAGGATTATGTGACCTGACTGGAGCCAAAATCATAATAGGTAAGTACACAGATATGTTTTATACTGGTTATAAAACATAAGTAGGAGGAGGGGGAGGGAAAAATATTAATAATAGTTTTAGTTAGACATTCCTTCCACTTTAAACATATCCATAAAATATCAGTTGGTAGTCTGCATGAATATAAGAGCCAATACCTTTGTCACAGTCAGGGGGTCAGGCTCAGAGACCAGTAACTATAGCAGTAGAGAGGCTCCCACCAATGAGCAAGATAAGTATCTAGAGTCAGGTCCATAAATATTGGGACATCAACACAATTCTAAACTTTTTGGCTCTATACACCACCACAATGCATTTGAAATGAAACAAACAAGATGTGCTTTAACTGCAGACTTTCAGGTGAACGGTGCAGGAATCCAAATCAGGTGAACGGTGTAGGAATATACACATATACATATACATGGGGAAAAAATAATGCACAATTGTTTGTTTCATTGGTGTCACTGGGAGGAATTGTGCCCCATAATTTGGGTCATTTGGGCCTCATTTTTGGTGTCATTGGGAGTTATTGTGCCTCGTCTTTTGGGTCATTGGGCCTCATCGTTCGTGTCACTGGGAGGAACTGTGCTCCATTATTGGTGTCATTGGGAAGGAACTGTGCCCCATCATTGGTGTCATTGGGGAAGAATTGTGCCCCATCGTTGGTGTCATTGGGGAGGAATTTGCCCAATCGTTGGTGTCACTGGGAGGAATTGTGTCCCTTCACTGGTGTCAGTGGGGGGAATTATGCCACATTGTTGGTATCAGTGGATAAAACAGTGCCCCAAGGGCCAGATAAAACCAAGCAAAGAGAATAAACCATAATCTATGTGTGTGTTAAATAACTGGTTACCAGCTGAGGTTGGACATTTGTAATCATATGTGATATGTTGCCATACTTGCAAGAATTTATTGTGTTGCAAAATGTTGATCGAGTTTTGACCCTTTCGCACTCTAAAATCTAAAGTGGAGCTAAGTACAAAATATAATCTTCTAATATGATGCAGTCTCTCTCTTGCATTACAGGCACAGCTGGCACACCCTGTGTGCAAGCCTATGCTATGCCTATGGATCTCACATTAAAGAGATCATAAAGGCACATATGAGAGGGATCACCCAGTCAGGACCAAGATATCCACAGATTACTCCGATGTCGGGACCTCTCCTCTTACTGCTTGATTTCTTCTACTACAGCGTTCTTTGTGTATTATTGTAGGTTAAGGATCACTCCAAAAGCAGGTTTATAAGGAGATAAAGAAGAGACTTCATGGTGCAGTACTCAGTTTAAGGGCTTTATTCAGTTGAAATGCCTTACTTTGATAGAAGATTGGATGACAAAGAGTTACCTTAAACTCAATGGCTCAAAAACAGAACTTCTTCTGTTTCACGCCAACCAAAAGAGATTTCCCACAACAACATGGACACCCCCGCCCATTCTGGGACAAACCATCGCCTCCTAGCACCAAAGTCAGAAGTCTCTGAGTCACTTTTGACTCCCACATGACAATGGATGCACAAATAAGTTCAGTAGTCAGCGGATCCCACCATCTGCTGCGTATACTACGTAGACTCATTCCCTTTATCCGGAAGGAAGACATATCGGTCGTGGTAGGAACAATAATTAACTCCAGACTCGACTATGCAAACGCCCTTTACCTTGGACTCCCAAAGTACCAAATCGCTCATCTACAAGTCGTTCAAAACACGGCGGCACGACTGGTGACCGGGAAATAACCCTGGGAATCAGTCTCGCCCTCCCTGAGATCTCTTCACTGGTTGCCAGTAAAAGACAGAATTACATTTAAGAAAAAATAAAATGCCATAACCCCTATTGCGTTCTCCGATCCACCAACCAAAAACTACTTCAGATACCCAAGGCCAGATACAAATCCAAAGGAGAACGAACATTTGCAGTCAAAGGACCTAGACTGTGGAACGGACTACCAACTAGCATCCGAATGGAGGAGAATCACCAGGCCTTCAGGAATAGACTCAAAACCCATCTATTCTGAAGGCAAAAATACAGTAGGGAATGGATACTAAGCGCCCTGAGGCGATTCAGTTCGCATGTGTTGCGCTATATAAATTTCTCACTCACTCACTCATTCAAACGATACTGACATCGGACACCAAACAAAGATTCAAGAACACAGCGCGGCTCAAGCTAGACCAGCTGGTATGTGGTGACGTCAGAAACTGTAGTGCCACCCGACGCGTTTCCCCATAGAAGGCATTAATGTGATCACACGCGGCGCCAGCTGACTCAACGTAAATATTTATTTATTAAATATTTATTTATTATTCATGGACTAAATTTTACATATACATCAATACATTTTTTCACTGGCTTGTATTATTATTATTATTATTATACAGGATTTATATAGCGCCAACAGTTTGCGCAGCGCTTTACAACAGGGAAGACAGTACAGTCACAATACAATTCAATACAGGAGCACTTTATTGTTTTTAAGCATTATATATTTCATAGTTTGGGTTAGCGCAATTATTCTGTTACACACATGTATGAACTGAGTATTTAAGTTTTTAATTGCAGCACCTAATAATTTATTCAGAATTATATATATATATATATACGCTACGGCATAGCGTAAGCCTTTTTCGGGGGTTTAGCGCAGATATCCCATCTTGCTTATCTATCAGTTTGCCTGGAGTTTAGCTTTAATGTTTCAGCACAATACAGTACAGAAACACGTGAAGACTGACGAATCTGGCTGCAAGGCAATCTATTAAAGTTGAATTAAAGGTAAGCTAAGACCTAGCTCTGGCAGACAGGGTTTCCTGGAACACATTATCCAGTGGCTGACTCTACTTGTTCCTGGGATTTGCTGTTTAACACAAATAGACTTGTGTTAGAAGGCCGTGCAACAGAAATGATCATTTGCAAAGTGTTCAAACCCTCACCAACCAATCAGATTTCTGTTGCCAGAAAAAAAAAGCTTTGGCTGTGAACATCGCTCTTTCATGTATCGAATAAGAGAAACATAGCACAGTCAATTCCTATTTTTTTATCTCAAAACTGTTAAATACAATACAAGCAGGAAAATGAGAGTCATAGGACAGAGAAGTCGAGAGGAAAGGGAAGGGGCAGGAAAATAAATCCAGAATAAGCAACAACAACAACATCATTATAAACAATAACATCTGGTGCAAAGCGACATCCTCCCTCCCAGGAGAGTATACATTATAATGTACACACACAAGATTTCATCATGGTATAGTCGAGAAGCTTGAAGGCCATTTAGTATCTGGCACCTACCCCAGATTTGTTTCTAAATAGTGTACAATTTCACAAAACCAGTAATCTATTTTTTAAATGGAAAAAATATATATATTCCTCTCTATTCCTTAAAGGGTAAGTTCACATTTGTACACTTTTTTTTTTTTACAGATGAGTGTTGGTCTATCATTAGCCATGACCTCATTCAAAGTCCCAACGTTATCTTTTCATTTCAAAAGCTGAGTGTTTCTGTCCACTTCCTCCTATATACTTGTATAAAGATGGCCATACACTATGCAATCTGATTGTGTATTCAGTGAGAAGGGTGATATCTGATTGATTGCATTTGTTTAGAAAACATGCACCCGGGAGTGGGTGGGTGGATGGATGATGCAGGGTGTGTGCTTATGAAGTCAGCAGGTCAACTCCTTCCTGTGTCATGACCTACAGTCTGATCAGGAAGAGGATATTACTAATGGAAACGTTTGGAAACGTGGATTAGGACAAGAAAAGTAAGTGACTGTAGATTTCATGGAAAGCTTTGATATTTTTGAAAAAAAAGTACACAAATGCTATATTGGTGCATAGGGGAGCTGGAATTTTGAAAAAAAAGCATACAAAGGTGAACTTACCCTTTAAAGTGTGTGACAGGAAGTCAGGTAAATCTGTGGGTGTTGTCACAGACGGGAGATACATTTCTGCCTTGTTTAGACGATTCACCATTACTATTAGGTGTCGGCTGCAGAAATAGCTAGAAAGGTTAAGGGCCCTTTCACACGGGGCAGGTCAGTATTAATCCGCTCCGTGTGTCCGCAAAGCTCAGCAGGGATCCTCCGTAAAATCCCCGCTGAGCTGGCAGCTGACGGGGCTGTCTCCGCACACTGTGCAGGGACCGCCCTGTCTTTCCTCCGCTCTCCCCTATGGGGGAACCGTATGTCCGTGTTCATCCAATCCGGCAGACGGAAGAAAAATACGATTTCTTCCGTCTGCAAATGCGGATCTTTGCAGAGGCGGACAAATTACGGGTGTCAGCTGATGTTCATCCGCTGACACCCGTAATCACATAGGGACCCATGTATGTCCCATTTTCATCCGCAAACGGACGGATGAAAATGCGGACATACGGTCCGTACGTGTGAAAGGGCCCTTAGGGCGTTGGAAAACTTCAGCTGTTCAGAATGAAGCAAATGATGGCCTCTATAAGACATCCAAAGAATGACTACTGATTGCTGCATCCTGAGGCTTTTTTGAGTTAAGGAGCAGTCAGAAAGACTTCTGGAAGAGGTGAGGTGGTTGTTGATTTTTCTGTGTGATAAAAATCAAAAAGACTATTGTTTTTCTGCTGTATGACCAGCAGTGTCTGCCCAGCAGTAGGCTGTGCCAGACTCCATAGGTAGGTTCCTGTGTTGTGAAGATAGACACCCCAAGTGGCCAGGGTTTATTTTATGTTTTGTTTTGTTTATGCTGTTTTGATGCTTGCACTTGTATCCAGCAATATGGAAGAATAAACCATATCATTTGTTTTCAACCATCCTCAACTGCCTTTCTGTATAGTTCAGCGTGTAGTGAACCCATCCAGGGGGTCACACACACCCGCTATCAAGCTAATCCCTCACAAGTGGTATTAAACCTAAAACAAAAACGATATTGCAGCTAACCGATTCTTAGAAAGGGTTGCTGCATCAGTTTTCTTTTTTTTCCTTTTTTATCTTTATTTTCACCTGGTGATCCGGCAAGTAAGTCTGTTATTTTTCAGCTTCTTTTAAAAGACCAAGCCATCTGGCAAAAGTGACAGTTAGAGGGTTGAGACAAACCAATTACCACTTACAGGGGTGCTTATATTGGTCAGCTTCAGGGGCGGACTGACAACTCATGGGGCCCCCGGGCAATATAAGATTATGGGGCCCCCAGGCTTACAGATGGCCACCAAGCCAGGTGGCAGTACAGAGGCAGGGCAGCTAAAATCTTGGGATTTTCACATCAAAAGCATGTAGGTTTTGGACATAACAGGGACAGATGTAAAAAAAACACAGATTTTTACATACTGTCCCTTGTTTTAATGAGCCTGGCAACCCTGATGGGGCCCCCTAGTGGCATGGGGCCCTCGGGCAGTGCCCGAGTTCCTCAATGGTCAGTCCGCCCCTGGTCAGCTTTTATTTGTCTATGTCAAACCTTTATCTGAAACGGGAAAAAAAAACAGTTGCTTTAACTGTGTAAAGTAAAACTAAACTTAAAGAGGAGGTCCAGCCTGGGTGAAAAAAGTAAAAGTCAGCAGCTACAAATACTGTAGGTGTGGACTTTTAATACTAGGGAACTTACCTGTCCATGGAGCCTGTGATGTTGGCACCCCAGCCGTTCTTCGGATCGACTACTGGGTGCTGCCGCCGCCATTCCTAGTAAGGGAACCCAGTCAGTTCCCTACTGCACATGTGGAAGCATGCTGTGCTTTCTAATTGGCCCAGGGGAAGGGGGAGGGGGGCTGAACTTCTGGGAGATCGGGCCGTGGCCATCTCCAGAAGTGGGGAAGGGGTCAATAACAGGTCCCCCATTCCCCTGAAAGGTGTCAAATGTGGCAACAGGGGGGGGGGGGCATATAAGCGAGAGTTCCACTTTTGGGTGGATCTCTGCTTTAAAACGGAACTAAACCCTCCTATAGTTTTCAGCCATGGGAGCTGCCATCTTGCCATGATGCTGCACATGTGATCAGATATGACACCAGCCATATAATGATTTGACAGTTTGGTTGTGAGTACAACCAATGTGACACGTGTCAGGAATATAACTTTTTAAATAACCGTTAAATCAATGGGTTTAGTTTTGCTTTAAGGCTACTTTCACACTGAGGCGCTTTACAGGCACTATAACGCTAAAAATAGTGCCTACAAAGCGCCTGTAAATTGCTTCCCCTGTCGCTCCAGTGTGAAAGCCTGACGCGATGCGCTTGCAGGACGTTAAAAAAAGTCCTGCAAGCAGCATCTTTGTGGCGCTTTAGGAGCACTGTATACACCACTCCTAAAGCGCCCCTGCCCATTGAAATCAATAGGAAGTGCTGCCGAAGCGCCTGCAAAGTGCCGCCAAGGTGCCTGCAAAGTGCCGCGGCAGCATCGCTTTATTTGGCCGTTAGCGAGGGATAAAAACCCCCGCTAGCGGCCGAAAAGTGCTTCTAAAACGACAGTAAAGAGCCGCTAAAACTAGTGGCGCTTTACCGCTGAAACCACCGCGCCTGAGTGTGAAAGTGCCCTAACTGTTACAAAACTATAAGGAGACAGACTTTTTATTGCAAGAGAGACATATTCGCAGAAATGTGAATGCACCTGCGTGCAGGAGCATGTCCACAGTCTCCATTGGCACCAGACAGAGTATTTAACCACTTAAGCCCCGGACCAAAATGCAGCTAAAGGACCAGGCCCCTTTTTGCAAATTGACACTGCGTCGCTTTAACGGACAATTGCCCGGTCGTGCGACGTGGTTCCCAAACAAAATTGGTGTCTTTTTTTTCCCACAAATAGAGCTTTCTTTTGGTGGTATTTGGTCACCTCTGCGGTTTTTATTTTTTGCGCTATAAACAAAAATAGAGCGACAATTAAAAAAAAAAATGCAATGTTTTTTACTTTTTGCTAAAATAAATATCCCCCAAAAATATATATAAAAAAAAAATCCTCAGTTTAGGCCGATACGTATTCTTCTACATATTTTTGGTAAAAAAAAATCGCAATAAGTGTTTATCGGTTGGTTTCCGCAAAATTTATAGCGTTTACAAAATAGGGGAAAGTTTTATTGCATTTTTATAATTTTTTTTTACTACTAATGGTGGCGATCAGCGATTTTTTTCGTGACTGCGACATTATGGCGGACACTTTGGACAATTTTGACACATTTTTGGGACAATTGTCATTTTCACTGCAAAAAAATGCATTTAAATTGTGGAATTTATTGTGGAAATTACAGTTACAGTTTGGGAGTTAACCACAGGGGGCGCTGATGGGGTTATGTGTTCCCTAATGTGTGTTAAGGGGGGGGTGTGGCTGTAGGTCTGACGTCATCGATTGTGTCCCCCTATAACAGGGATGACACGATCGATGCAGCAGCCACAGTGAAGCACGGAGGAAGCCGTGTTTACACACAGCTCTTCCCATTCTTCAGCTCCGGGGACTGATCGCCGCACTCCAGCGGCGATCGGGTCCGCGGGTCCCGCGGCCCCGGAGCTTCGGACTGGGTCACGGGCGCGCGCCGCGGGAGCGCGCCCGTGACCCACGGTTGGGTAGTAGTACAGGACGTACCTGTACGTGGATCTGCCCAGCCGTGCCATTGTGCCAACGTATATGTGCAGGAGGCGGTCCTTAAGTGATTAAAGTGGAGTTACACCCATTTTTTTTTGTCTGTGCTGCATGCCCTAATCTCATAGTGTTCAAAATGGACAATTTTTATTTATTTTGTTGCTTGTAAATACCTTTATTTTGTAGTCCTTCATTACTTCCTCCTCCTTATTAGCCTAGGCTATTAAGTCACAAGGCTATTTGCAAGGGTTTCTGGGATAGGCATCATGTTTCCCAGTAGTCCTTGCAAACCTGACTGAAACCTATTACATTGCTTGTGCAGCACTGAGCATGTGCGAGATATACAAAGCTGAAATCCAGGAAGTCATACAGTCTGGCTTCATGATGCCCACACTTAAATTGGCCACGGTCTTTTTCTAGATTATAAATGCTGTAACAACCTAACAAAACGGACCTTAGTTTACAGACTAACTTCACTAGAATACATTGAGCTTGTGTATTACAGGGGCAGGGCCGCCATCAGGGGGGTACAGGCAGTACACCTGTAAGGGGCCCGGGGGTCCCCAGGGGCCCGGATGGGAACCCCCTAAAAAAAAAAAAAGGTGAAGTCAGTGTATGTCAGGTAGGTCCATGTATGTCAGGTAGGTGAAGTCAGTGTATGTCAGGTAGGTCCATGTATGTCAGGTAGGTCTATGTATGTCAGGTAGGTGAGGTCAGTGTATGTCAGGTAGGTGAAGTCATTGTGTATGTCAGGTGGGTAAATGTATGTCAAGTAGCCCATCCCATCTCACCCCACCATATCCGATCTCATTCCATACCATCCTACCCCACCCCCATCCCACTCCACCCCCACCCCATGCCATCCTATACCACCCCATCCCGTCCCCATCCAATCCTACGGCACCGGTGGATCCAGGGGGGGGGCAACAGGGAAATTGCCCCCCCCCCCCCCCCGAGGCAATCATGTCACATTGGCTTTAACATTTTTTTTTTTTAACTGCAGCCATGCCCGGACTGGCCATAGGGCAAACCTAGCAAATGCCTGTGGACCGCGGGCCGTCTTCGACCCGCGAACGGCCCGCGGGCCGGTTGCGGCCCGCGAACGGCCCTCGACGGTGTACACCACCAACACAGCGCCAGATAGAGAGAGATCAGCTGGGGTATCATAGCCAGCTCTGACACTTCTCCCCTCCCCTTGCTGCCCCCACGGCCAGTTAGAGGAGAGGAGCTGCTTCTACTCCTCCCTCTCCTCTCTTCTTCTCATCCCGTGTCTGCCCCGCCCACTCTCCCGACAGACACTGTTCTGCTGCCTAAGGGATGTGGGCGGGAAGATTCAAGCTTAGCAATCAGAAAGGAAAGATGGAGTCTGATATCCATCCATCCATCCAGTCAGTCCCTCCTGCCTCTGAGTGAGTACTGAGGCCGCGTACACACGAGGGGATATGTCCACTGAAAACGGTCCGATGGACCGTTTCAGCAGACATCTCCGCTCGTGTGTATGGGCTAGCGGACAGATTTCTCCACCCGACAGATTTCAAAGCAAGCTTTGAAATCTATCCGGTGGGGATCTGTCCGCCCGACATGTCTGCTGGTTAGTACACTTACCAGCAGACATGTCGTCCCCCACCGCCGCCGCGCCGCTGCCGAATGGATTCGGCGCATGCGCGGAAGTGTTTTACTTCCTGGTGCGGTGACGTGGCGGTGACACGGCGGCGTCAACGTCACCGCCGCGTCACCGCCACGTCACCGCGCCGTCCGGCGGCGGGGAATTTGATCCGATGGTGTGTACATGCCATCGGATCAAACTCCCGATCGGACATATCCGATGGAAATGGTCCGCGGACCGTTTTCATCGGATATGTCCGATCGTGTGTATGGGGCCTGAGAGTACTGTACACTGATGTATGGGGGTGCCCTTCATTCCCTTCTCTCTCTTCACCTTTCTTTCTCTCTCTCTCTCTCTCTTTTTTTTCTCTTTTTTTCGTTTGCACCCCCCCACCAGCTGCCACTGTAGATAGATAGATAATAATCTATCTAGCTATCTATCTACAGTGGCGGCTGGTGCTAAAAATCTTTGGTGGGCGCAAATGGAAAAAAAACAATTGCAGCCTCACTGTGCCCATCAAACGCAGCCACTGGGCCCATCAATTGTCACCACTGTGCAATGCCATCAAACGCAGCCACTGTGCCATCAAACACAGCCACTGTGCCATCAAACGCAGCCACTGTGCCATCAATTGTCACCACTGTGCCATGCCATCAAACACAGCCACTGTGCCATCAATTGTCACCTCTGTGCCATGCCATCAAACACAGCCACTGTGCCATCAATTGTCACCACTGTGCCATGCCATCAAACACAGCCACTGTGCCATGCCATCAAACACAGCCACTGTGCCATCAATTGTCATCTATGTGCCATGCCATCAAACACAGCCACTGTGCCATCAATTGTCACCACTGTGCCATGCCATCAAATGCAGCCACTGTGCCATGCCATCAAACACAGCCACTGTTCCATCAAGTGTCACCACTGTGCCATGCCATCAAACACAGCCACTGTGCCCTTCAATTGTCGCCACTGTGCCAATTGATGCCCCTGTGTCCTTTAATTGTCGCCACTGTGCCCATCGTCGCCACTGTGCCCATCGTCGCCACTGTGCCCATCGTCGCGGCTGAGCCAGAGGGGGCGGCGCTCCGGTGCCCTCTATAGACGCACCGCCGCTGTCTATCTATATCTATCTATCTATCTATTTATCTATCTTCCTTCCTTCTCTTCTTTCTTTCTATCTTTACTGTATCTATCTTTCTTTCTTTATCTATCTTCCTTCCTTCCTTCCCTTCTTTATCTATCTATCTATCTATCTATCTATCTATCTATCTATCTATCTATCTTCCCTTATTTCTTTATCTATCTTTCTTTCTTTATCTATCTTCCTTCCTTCCCTTCTTGCTTTCTATCTTTATCTATCTTTCTTGTTTATCTATCTATCTTTCTTGTTTATCTATCTGTCTATCTATCTATCTATCTATCTATCTATCTATCTATCTATCTATCTATCTATCTTCCCTTATTGATTTCTATCTATCTATCAATCTATCTTCCTTCCTCCCCTTTTTTCTTTTTATCTTTATCTATCTTTCTTTCTCCCCCCTCCCCCTGGGCTGCTCAGTCTAAAATGCCCAGGCCTATTTTTTGTCCCAGTCCGGGCCTGCCTGCAGCTGCCGCTGCCGAGTCTCTCACTCTCTCTCTCATCACCAGGGCCGGTAGGCTGCCTGTCCTGAGGCTGCTTTGAGCTGTAGCTGATTGCAGCGCTCCCCTCTCTCCTGTGTGTATGACATCCGGCATCTCTGGCTGTGTGTGAGAGCTGGATCTGTGTTCGTCTGTGCTGCCTGTGCTAGACCTGCTTGTGTGATAGTAGATGGAGATGGAACACTGATTGAATCAGTGTTTTGTCTATCACACAAGCCCGTCTAGGGGGGGCCTTGCTAGAGCACACTGCCCTGCCGAACACAGACCTACAGCTCCTGTTTGTTCCATGACACACGTCGGGAGAGGAGATACCTGCTGTGTGTGATCGAGGTGATGCCATGGTGAATGCCATGCACAGTGTGGCTGCATTTATAGAGAAAAATTGGGGCTGCATTTATATACAAAAGTGGGGCTGCATTTATACACAAAAGTGGGGATGCATTTATATACAAAAGTGGGGCTGCATTTATAGACAAAAGTGGGACTGGATTCATAGACAAAAGTGGGACTGAATTCATAGACAAAAGTGGGACTAGATTCATAGACAAAAGTGGGACTGGATTTATATACAAAGGTGGGACTGGATTTATATACAAAGGTGGGACTGCATTCATATACAAAGGTGGGACTGCATTCATATACAAAGGTGGGACTGCATTCATATACAAAGGTGGGACTGCATTGATATACAAAAGTGGGACTGCATTAATATACAAAAGTGGTAGTGCATTAATAAACAAAAGTGGGACTGCATTAATATACAAAAGTGGGACTGAATTTTTATACAAAGGTGGGGCTGCGTTCATATGCACAGTGAGGCTGCAATGATGGGCACTGATGAGGCTGCATTGATCTCTTGTACCATGTCTTCAGTCTCTAAACATCCCTTGTACCATGCCTGCAGTCTCTGACCATCCCTTGTACCATGCCTGCAGTCTCTGACCATCCCTTGTACCATGCCTGCAGTCTCTGACCATCCCTTGTACCATGCCTGCAGTCTCTGACCATCCCTTGTACCATGCCTGCAGTCTCTGACCATCCCTTGTACCACGTCTGCAGTCTCTGACCATCTCCTGTACCACGTCTACAGTCTCTGACCATCTCCTGTACTACGTCTACAGTCTCTGACCATCCGTTGTACCACGTCTGCAGTCTCTGACCATCTCTTGTACCATGTCTGCAGTCTCTGACCATCTCTTGTACCATGTCTGCAGTCTCTGACCATCTCTTGCACCATGTCTGCATCCTCTGACCATCTATTGTACCATGTCTGCATTCTCTGACCATCTCTTGTACCATGTCTGCATTCTCTGACCATCTCTTGTACCATGTCTGCATTCTCTGACCATCTCTTGTACCATGTCTGCATTCTCTGACCTTCTCTTGTACTATGTCTGCAGTCTCTGACCATCTCTTGTACCATGTCTGCAGTCCCTGACAATCGTCTAGAAACTATGGGATAGATTTATGGCAGTTATACTTAAATATTTTTTACTAGTAATGGCGGCAATCGTTGATTTTTTAGCGGTACTGCAACATTGCAGCGGACACATCGGACACCTAATTGAGTTCTGTAAGCAACACCTTATTTTCTGGCAGTGCCCCTCCCGAGACTAGACTCTGGATCCGCCCTTGCTAGGATGTGATCTGTTTTAAAAATAAATTTGAAAAAATACGAATATTCGCCATAGCGAATATTCGCCGCAATATTCGAGTTATTCGCGAATACTCGAATATGCAATATTCGTAACGAATATTCGCAATGCGAATATTCGTGAGCAACACTACTTTTGGCTTGACGCTCCTGGTGTGTTCCATATGCTTTGGACCTACCTTGGTACCTTTTGGAGTATATACTTATTTTATGTGAGCATCCTTACTGGACCCAGTGAGCTCAATGAAGCACAATGAAGTAGTGTATCTCTGCCAATAAATAACTATCTGTAGAGCCAGTGCCACTTATGAATGTCCTATGTCCTGTTCACTCCGCCTGTGTAACTGCAATGTTCGTTGACAATGATACTCCAGGCCTTGTTCTTTTCAGTGTCTACAATGAACAAGTGCGCATTTAGGAGGTCGCTGATGTAAAAGGTGCATTGTGGCTCCTGACACTACAGGGTTTTGAATTAGGGGGTTAAACCAAGTCTGACATTTTTCCCAGTCAGGACTTACAAAGCACCAGTGTGGTAAGGTCTAGTCATGTGTACACACATTTTTCACCATACCGTGATCTTGGTCAGACCACAATAATTAAACAAAACGCTAGCTAGCAAAGTCAAAATTCATCACCTTGAAAAGCTCTCAATGGCCATAGTTATGTATGTTATTTTCCAGTACCCATCTGAGGAGTATCTGTAAATTTGCTGTAAACAGTCCTTCAAGATAAGTTCAATTTTCCTAAGAGTTCAGGGAATTTCAGACAAACACTTGACATGTACAATGTACACAATGATCCATGATGTGAAAAGGCTTAAAGTCTAAGCTCATTCAACAGGAAACTGAAAGTTTTCAAAACATGGACCTTGAATTACCTTGTTGGCTGAGGATACATTAAGCACAACTGCACCTTTCCTTTTTATTTTGTAAGTCCTAACAATAAAAAGATCAGGATAAACAAAGAAATCGGATAGCTGCACAAACCATGCAATTCTATTCTATTCAATAAAAGCATAACACGATGGGCATACAGGCAGGAGAGGAACATGTTGACACGTTTCACGCGATAAACGTGCTTTGTCAAAACCACACAAGATACAACCACTATACACACTTATATATGGAGTGTCACATGATAACTTAGATGTAGTTCGTTAGGTGATTGAATCCATCATTCCAAAATATGTCCCCATTTAAAGTGGATGTAAACCCCAAAAAAAAAATCTTTTTTTTTATGTCACAATGTAGAGTATAAGATTTTCTATCATCTGTGCCCAGTCTTGCCACACAGAGTTAATCCAGATCCTCTTTTATGTTCAGTGAAAATGAACAGCCTTCCAGATAAAACCCTGCCTAAATAAAAAGTCTGTTTTCTCTCTTCTTGCTTTGAGTGAGAGGTTATTTACATATCTAGCTAGGACATGTTTATCATATGTTATGTTTTGTTTATCATAACATGAGGTGATATAACATCATAACACATCCTAGTAATATACAATGAACTTTGGATCACCTCTTGTTATGATAAACATGTCCAAGCTAGATTTGTAAATAACCTGTTACTGAAAGCAATAACAGAGAAACGGACTTTATAATTTGGCAAGTTTTTATCTGGAATTCTGTTAATTTGCACTGAACTTTAAAAGAGGATTTCTCAGCGCTGGATTAACTCTGTGTGGCAAGACTGAGCACAGATGATAGGAAATCTTATACTCTACATTGTGACATCCACTTTAAGATCAAAAACAGACCATAGATATAATACGCAACAAAATTCTGATCAACAAAATAAATAAAAATAAATAAAATAAACAAAAACAGAAACAAATAAATGTGAGGTATAGCACTTACACTAGAGAGCACACACACACACACATAGCAATGATGAATCAAGTTGTTTAAGGTTTAATAATTATACAATTTGCAAAACAGCAAACCCTGACTACAATTATTAATGGCTCTTATAGAAAAGTAAAAAAGATAAGATGGTAATGAACAACACTATTTAAATTAAATCAAAATAGTGGGTCAAATCCCACTCAAAATGTAAGCCTATTGGGATCCTGGTTTGAATGGTAAATTTCCCAGATACCTCTCATTTACAAATAATCCTAAAATTGTCCCCACCTCTCCTGGTGGGGAGAAATTATCAAGTGTTGGAGACTTAGTGTTATAAGCCGACAAACCAAGGTTCTGGGTTATGTGCAAGACCTAATCTGGAGTCCAACTGGCCTGGTGATGTATGTTTGAGGATATGTGGGCCTTACAGTCAAATGCATAGGTAATGAAGTGTAAGCAGGTTCAGTTAGTTAGTCTGCAACTAGATGGCTCTGTTCCAAAATAATGTGTAGTGACAGAATAGTGTAATCAGGTGTTAGGTCGCTTTTAGCTACAGCCCTCCTGTAATGATGTCAGGGGTGAGTCAGTGCCCATATTTAAGCCAGGTTGGGAGGAGCTTGAGTGCAGTCCAGGCTTGGGACCACACCAGTGTTCAAATGTAGTCAGCTAAGTGAGGGCCCTGGACATGGCTGGAAGACGAGGAGAGGTAGTCCAGCACTTAAAAGAGCCTGCTGTAGTCATCCTGTCTCTAATGGTGGTGGAGGCTAGAGCGGGTTACAAAAGTCCTTTTAGGCCAGCTCAAGTGTTTCCTGAAATGAGGACCTGGGAGAAGTGTACCCAAGCCAGGGGTGAATCGCAATGATCCTGCCTGAGCAGACTACCTATAAGGAGTTGTGAGCAGGACACAGACTGCCTAAGGCAATCTAGAGCCCTCTGAGTGAGTATTATTGACCCTGGAAAGGAGAGAGACTGATCACAGGTAGATGGCTTATTAGAAATGTACTGTGTACTGCTTTCACATGTGACTGGTGTGGATCGTCCACTATATGTAATTGACAAACTGCTGTCAAGTGACTCTGGATAATATGTCTGTGATGTGACTGTAATTGCCACCTTAAAGTAACATCAGTAAAGTGCAACAACTCAGTATTTTTGGTGTGGACATTCCCTCCTTGAGATATGAAGGTTAATGGCTGGGGATGGTGAAGTGTTAAAGCTTCCAGCAGGAAGGCTGTTCTTATGAGAAGAAGCAGGGCAGGAACTTATTCTGTTTGCGACAACACACAGCCAATTGCAAGCCCCCTTATAGATGGATCTGTGCATAAAAAAAATCTATGCACACAAAGAAGCAAACCCATGTTCCTCTATCTAAAAAAAACACGTACCCAGCTGAATGTAAAGCAACCTTCTAAAGTTAATAAACATTTCTGTGAATTCTGATCCATCCTGTTGTCTCCTTGAAACCAACTTTGCTTACTTTGCATTGGCTTTGCACAGCTTTTACCTAATAAACCAACCAGTTGGGGGTTTTAGTTCTCCTTTATTCTCCAGCTACTTTTTTATGGTTTAAATTTGTCTTATGACATCACTACCCTTGTGACCCGTCTGCTGGTTCCAATAGGGAACTGAAGACAGCACTCCTCCTCATTTCTGTCTTGACTACCTCCATGTGGTGCGGTATTCAGTGGCGGCTGGTGCTCCAAATTTTTGGGGGGAATGAAAAAAAAAATTGCAGCCTTACTGTGCCTATCAAACGCAGCCGCTGTGCCATCAATTGTCACCACTGTGCCATGCAATTAAACGCAGTCACTGTGCCATCAATTGTCACCACTGTGCCATGCCATTAAACGCAGCCGCTGTGCCATCAATTGTCACCACTGTGCCATCCCATCAAACGCAGCCACTATGCCATCAAACGCAGTCACTGTGCCATCAATTGTCACCACTGTGCAATGCCAAACGCAGCCCCTGTGCCATCAATTGTCACCACTGTGCCATGCTATTAAACGCAGCCGCTGTGCCATTAATTGTCACCACTGTGCTAATTGTGACCACTGTGCCCATTGTTGCCACTGTGCATGTCACTGTGCTGTGCCCTTTAATTGTTGCCACTGTGCCCATTGTTGTCACTGTGCTGTGCCCTTTGTCGACTCTGTGCCCATTGTTGCCACTGTGCTGTCTGTGCCCTTTTATTGATGCCACTGTGCCCTTTGCCGCTCTCTGTCCCCTTTGCCGCTCTCTGTGCCCATTGTCGCCCCTTTCCCTGTAAAATGAACTTACCTGAAGCTTCCATGTCCTCCCTTGATGTCTTGTCCCGCTTGGTGACGCCTCAGCCAATCAGGTTCCTGATAACCAGAATCCGGAAACCTGATTGGCTGAAACGGCCGTCAGTCTTTTTCAAGGAACGCAGGGGGCCTGCGTTCTGAGAATAGACATCCGAGAGCCGGAGGGCTGTACTTGGAAAGTCTATGAGAGCCGCTGGCTTTGATAGGCGGTTCCGCTTAGCCAATCAGCTGCCGTTATTCAGGTAACCGGCGCCCTATGTCCGGTTATCTGAATAGACCAGGCAGCTGGCAACTAACAATAACATACATCCGTGCAATTATGCACGAATGTATGTTATTTGTGAGAGGGGGTGGCGCTGCAGCACCCTCTATTGACGGCCGCCAGAACTGTGGTTAAAATGTAAAAATGAAATTTTAGCCGAATAAAATTTCTTAAAGGGCCTGTTTTTTTTTGTGACTGCGGGAGGGGGGGCGGCGCCCGTGCGTCCCTATGGATGGGCCGCCACTGGCGGTATTCCTACTTACCACAAACCATACTTGCTGATCTTGGTTTCTTCCAGACTGCATGTTCCAGTACTCGGGTGCCTAACACTTTATCATCTGGGTCATCCTGTTAAGCCTTGTACACACAATCAGTCCATCCGATGAGAACGGTCTGAAGGACAGTTGTTTTAGGTTAACCGATAAGGCTGACTGATGGTTTGATGTGCCTACACACCATCAGTTAAAAAAACGATCGTATCAGAACGCGGTGACGTAAAACACAACGACGTGCTGAAAAAAATGAAGTTCAATGCTTCCAAGCATGCGTCGACTTGATTCTGAGCATGCATGGATTTTTAACCGATGGTTGTGCCTACTAACGATCGGTTTTGACCTATGGGTTAGGAATCCATAGGTTAATTTTAACGCAAGTTTGCTTTTTTTTTTAACCTAAGATTAAATAACCTATGGGGCCCACACACTCATCAGACCAAAGCACAGATTTCCACTGGTCTAATGTCCATTCCTTGTGTTCTTTAGCCCAAACAAGTCTATATATATATATACGCATATATCTGTCACTGCTTCCCCACCTGGTTCATGTCATAGTGACCAGGTTTGAGCCCTTTGTTCTGGGTGTTTTTGGACACTTAGATTTTTTTCTGTGCTGTTTTTTAGTATTAAAGTACTGCACATTACTATAATAAATGTCATAAATGAAAAAGGTCATTATTTTTATGAAAAAAATAAGAATGCCTAAAATGTCATTGTAGAAAATCCATCAATGATTGACTAATGTTGGATAAGAGCAGGGAAGAGTGAGGTCTACACATGAGTAGTTTGAACTGAAACAATAAAGGAATGTAGGAGGAACATAAGTGCCAACATTTGGATATAATTATCAGTGTGAATCATCAAAGCTAAGCCCTTTACCTCCAATGTTTTTACAGAACATTACAATATCATCATAGAATAGTTACCAAGTTACATTATTGGTTTTTTTCTTTTGCATTTCCAACCTCTGTCGGACCGTTTTCATCGGATATGTCTCCTTGTGTGTACGCGGCCTTACAGATTACACCCATAGTTAGGGTGAAATGTGTAAAATTTTCCCCCACCCCTGTACGTACGCCATCCCTCCCATGTGACAGTGAGTTGGGATTCCTCCCTGCACCCTGTGTCACTTTTAAACACTGGGGCTCTGCCATGTCTTTTTTGGGATAAGAATACATACAGTACTTGAATAGAAAGTTGTTAAAAACCAGAGTTTAGTGTCACTTTAGTGATTTCTATAGAGCCTCAATTTAAAGCCTCGTTTTTTTTTCCTCCTATAAAAATAACAAAACATGTCACACTTACCTGGTCTGTGTAGTGGATTTGCATTGAGCAGCCCAGATCCTCCTCCTCCCGGGTCCCTCTTCTGTGATCCTGGCCCCTCTCTCCTGTTCAGTGCCCCCACAGAAAACAGTTTGCTATGGAGACACAGCTCCCTGTGTCCATTCAGTCACAGAGCCCCGACCCGGCCCCTTCTCTCCCCTGATTGGCTACTCGACTCTGATTGGCTACCACTGCTGTGTCTCAGCCAATCAGGAGGAGAATCTCAGATGGCTTCGCCCCGTGGGCCACTAGGGGCACAAATGCCGCCGGAGGCACGCGACTGCTGCTCGCCCCCAGAGCCGATGCGGGTGCCTGGCGGGTGCGATAACCAGCATTTTTTTTCCTACTTATCAAATCGTACCTTTATGCTGATTATGGCCCTAAGAACACCATCCCTACAATCAAGCTGCTAATGGTACAGGCCGACTTTTCAGCATTGAAGGGCCAATGAATAGGGCCATGTATTGTAAAATCTTGGATTAGAACTTTCTTACCTCAGCCAGAGCACTGAAGATGGGTTGTGGATGGGTCCTCCAGCATGACAATGACCCAAACCATACCGCCAAGGCAACAAAGTAGTGGCTCTATAAGAAGCACATAAGGGTCATGGAGAGGTCTAGCTAATCTACAGACCTTATTTCTATAGAAAATTCATGGAGGGAGCTGAAACTTAGGCGGCGTACACACGGCAGGGAATCTCGACGGGCAGAACACATCGTTCCGCCCATCGAGGTTCCCTGCCGGCCGTCGAAATCGGCGACCCGCCCGTCGGGAATGGCAAGCAGCCATTCTTCCGGGCGGGCCGTCGAGGAAATAGAGAGCGTGCTCTCTATTTCGGCTCGACGGGCTTCCTGACGGGAAGCTCGCCGAGACCGTACACACGGCCGAGGTCCTCGCTGGAATGTGCATTCCAGCGAGGTTCTCGCTGGTTTTCAGCGAGAACCTCGGCCGTGGCTGAGAGTTGCCAAGCGACAGCCAAGAAACCTTGAAGAAGAAGAGTAGACCAAAATTCCTCCTGAGATGTGCACAAACCTGGTAACCAACTACAAGAAAGTCCCCAGGGCCCCGGATGGCAACCCCGCCTTTTTTATTATAAAAAATATATATATATATATATTTTTTATATATATTCTTTTATTTCTTTTTCTTTTTTATTAAAGGGCCCAGAGGTCCTCAGGGGCCTGGAGGTCCCCGGATGGCATGGTATATTTTTTGTCTTTTTTTATTTTTTTTATTAAAGGGCCCAGAGGTCACTGTGGCAGCCCCACATCTCCCCGCTTCTCAATGTTCTCATTTATCAACGGCACCCCCCGCTTCTCAACTTGAGGAGGCAGCACCCCCCCCCCCCCTGGGTTTTCTGCTCCAGGGGGTCCTGCCTGTGCTTGCCAACAAGGGTTTCTCCACCAAGTACCAAGTCATGTTTTTCATGAGGATCAAATACTTATTTTACTCACTGAACTACGACTTAATTTATATCATTTGTATCATGTGTTTTTATGTTGGATGTTTGGTTGATATTCTATCTCTATTAATTAAAATACAACCATGATAAAAATAATACCCCCTAATTTCTTTGTAAGTGGGCAAACTTACAAAATCTGAAGAGGATCAAATAATAATTTTCCCCACTGTATCGATGAGTTCATTATTGGATGTGCCCTGTAGCTGGCTTCGGACTGATTTACAGACCCGCCGGGGAGAAAAAGATTCCATCATCTAGAGGCAAATAAATCAAACCCTACAGCAATTTATTCTGTGAATTATAATTTGGCTTTTATATAAATCTAGTCAACTACTTTATATCAAAGTTTTAAAGGACATAATAAAAGCCACCAGTTTGGAATGATGGAGTGACAGCAGCAACACGCTGTGGGGATCGGGTGTCCTGGGAATTCCCGGAACAATTCTGAGAAGCTGTTTGTAGCTGGTTTATAGGCTGGTTTACAACATGGCAGAACAGAGGCCTCGGCTTTCCTGGCGTTGTCCTCCTCTAATACTTGTGTTTGTGTTCAGGCATGCCGTCCACTTGTTAGGATCCCAACTCAGCCCAGGATCTTTGGCGATGATGCTGCAAGGTTTTTCTTTAATCACAAGAAGGCATGTTACACGTTAATCCTTTAATCCCCTGCTCTGTCTGTCAGGGCTGGGCAACATACTATGTTCCTGCAGCTCAGGGACCACTAGTCTCAGCATGCCTTGCAAAACTTTTATATGAGGGCCCCCTATGGCAGTTACTGCTTTCTGGAACCTTAACTGTCATTTTTTTTTATTGCTCTAAGAACTCAAAATATAATTTTTCTAAATATAGTGTAGCGCTTACCCCCAAAGAAGCCGCTGGTTTCATTTGGGATCGGAAAATTAAGTTACCCCAGCTTGGTCTAGGGATGCACCAGAAGGATCTAGCAGTAAACGGAGGTCCACACAGTCAATAAAGATTGTCTCAATGCTTTAATTCCAGGCCAACATTAGCCAACATCAACTTTGGTGAAGGAAGAATAGGTTGATGAGAGAAGAGAAACTTTCGATGTCAGGCCTGGATATATGCAAGGCAGATCAGCCCTTAGCAGCACGTCGCCACTCCTATGAGACTGAGTGGGTAAGGTGCCCCCGGACAGGTGTCTCTCACACAGACCTGGCAGCCGAGGCGCCACCTCGAATCTTGGCTGGGAGGAACGGGTCTCTCTCACAGGCCCGGCTCTAGGCCTCTGCCACAGGCCAGTTAATTTGGATAGACTAAATGTGCGAACAGAGCGAATCCTCCCAGTAGGTCACCGGGGGACAGTAGAGCATACCTGCCAGCATCCCGGCCACCGAATCCCCGTCTGGGATTCTCTTAAGCTTCGGGGACCCAGTAAATCACTGGGGCTCCTTGATTCTTGTCTCTGACTGAGACTCAGGAAGGCCCAGGAACCTAACCAGGAGGGTCGTGCCGGCGGGGTCCATGGGCGCGCACACCCTGAAGGTGGATGCCGCACCCCGAGTCCGGGACCCCGCACCCATGAAGAGGAAGAACCCCACAGCACTGACCTAGGTCCCAGATATACCCCTCCCCAGCATGCCCAGCGAGGAGAAAACTCTCCAATTGGCTGCTGAGGAAGACTCCATCCGCCAGAAATCCTGCTGGCTCCCACTGCCGGCCAAGGATGAAACGACATCCCCACAATGCAGTCCGAGCCAGTGGACCTTTCCGGAATGACTCAGGCCATCCTCGATGAGGGAATCAGGAAGTGAAGCATTGCGTCTTCACTGCCCAGTTCCCTACTGTGCATGTGCGAGTAGCGTGGTGCACCCTCACTGGTCTCCACTCTCTCCTGGGACCAGTGTGTTTCCTAGGAGACAGCGGAAGGAAGTCGCGTGACTTCCACAAGAGTCTATGCCCGGAAGTGGGTCCAAATACCTGTCTTAGGCCCCATACACATGAGCAGAAAGATTTGTTCAAATCGGTCGGACAGACCGATTTGAACAAATCTGTCTGCTGGGGACGTATTGGTTTGATCGTGTACACACGATCAAACCAAAATCCCCGCCGGCAGACGGCGCGCTGACGTGGCGGTGACGTTGACGCCGCCACATCACCGCACCAGGAAGTAAATTACTTACGCGCATGCGTCGAATCCATTTGACGCGTGTGCCAAGAAGACATGTCTGCTGGTTAGCGTACTAACCAGCAGACATGTCGGGCGGACGGGTTCCCAGCCGACAGATTTCAAAGCATGCTTTGAAATCTGTCGGCTGGCCAAATCCGTCGGCTCGCCCGTACACACGATCGAATCTGTCTGCTGGGACGGTCTGGCAGACCGTTTCCAGCAGACAGATTTGATCGTGTGTACGTGGCCTTAGACAGGTATATGCACCTCATCACCCCTGAAAGGTGACACCGGAGGGGGGCAGGGTTCCAAAAGTGGAAGTTTCATTTTTGGGTGGAACTCCGCTTTAAACATTTGATCAAAGACACCATTTGGGCTCTTATACCATATGATGCACATCTGAAGTTTACACCTTGATAAAAAAACTAAAATAACTATTTAAGCAGAACTAAAAGCAAAGCCCTTTTCAGTTTGGATAGAATTTTTTCATTTTTTTGACAAACAGCTGGTTGCTAGAAAGTGAGCAGTGAAGCCGACCGCTCCATCCGTAACAACGGATGACTCATCAGCTGTCAGCAATTAAAAATGATAAAAAAACAGCATGCCCCCCCCCCCCCCCCTCCAAAGTCCGTACCAGGCCCTTCGGGTCTGGTATGAATTTAAACAGGAACCCCACACCAAATTTTTTTTAAAAAATGGTGTGGGGTCCCCCCAAGATCCATACCAGATGCTTATCTGAGCATGCAGCCCGGCAGATCACGAAACCTCCTGACCATACCAGGCCACATGCTCTCAACATGGGGAGTGGGTGCTTAGGGGCAGCCCAAAGCACTTTGTCTGCATGTTGATGGGGACAAGGGCCTCATCCCCACAACACTGGGTGGTTGTGGGGCCCCCAGATCCCATGTGAATGAGTGGGTACATAGTATCCCTACCCATTCACCAAAAAGTAATAAAAACACAGAGACAGATTTTGACAATTCCCCCTAATGTAAATCCCACCGCCCGCCATCCATGCAGGCTGTTCACCTCCTGCAGGATCAGGCCATATGACAGTTCTCATTTAGGTAAGGGCGGGTCTCCCCTGTGATGTCACCAACCCAGCATGCACCGGTCTGTGCTCAACCAACTCAATGTGATAAATTTAACAAATATGTTACATATATGTTGCTTTTGGGTTCAGATTTGCTTTAACTTATGTAGCGCCCCTATACTTTCAGTTAGGACGCTATTTAAATTTAGAGGGGGGATGAGAGAGTTGCATTGCTCTCATCCATGTTTATTTGTACAAATTGTTTGGGCTGGGCTCCCTGTGGTCCCATTCTGTGTTCCAGGGATACACTTCTATTCTTTGGTCGACAGGTGGCGCAAGAGGGTCCAGGCGGAAAGCGCCTTTCCCCAGCAGCCAATTAGAGGGTGTTCTCCCTCGCGGGGCATGCTGGGGGAGGGTATTTCTGGCGTCGATGCCATTGTTCCGGGTCTTCTACCCGCAACGGGTCGCAGGTGTGGCACCCACCTTTAGAGTGTGCGCACATCACGGCCCCCGCTACTATGGCCCAACTGGCCGGGACGCACATGCCACGCGGAGTTCGAGACTCTGAGCCCTCCTGGCTCAGGGCAACTAAAGTCGCAGAGGGACCCCAGTAACTTACTGGGACCCCACGCTTAGAGAGAGATCAAAAGCTGGATGCTGTTCGGTGGGGAGTTGGTTTGAGGTGAACCCGGAGGCAGGTGATGCAATAGGATTTAGACTGAACCATTGGGGATCTGGGTGACCGGACACTGACATGTTGTATGTTGCAAACTGTTAGTCGGTGACCCCAACTATTTACTGAGAGGATCCACTTTAATTGTCCTTGAGTATTGGACCTGTGGCAGAGGCCTTTACTAATTCACTAAAGTCGGTGGCAGAGACTTGTTCCTTCTCAGAGCTCACAGTGACACTCCGGCTGCCAGGTCTGTGAGGGAGGCCTGTCCGGGTGCACTGCACCCATCCCAGCTGGGGTGGTGACGAAAGCGAGTATAATCATCGGAAGCAGGACTGCTTCTCTTCTACTATTAATAGCCTGAATCTGCAAAGTTCTTCTTTTCACCAACCTATCCTGTCTACCTCAAGTTGACTGCTAGTCGTGTTGGAACAGGAAATAAAAGCATTGAAAACGTCAACTAATTGCCTGAACATTCCGTCACTGCTCTCATCATTACTATCACCCCTAGACATATTACAGAGGTAACTTCAATTCCGCCAATCCCACATCAAACCAGCGGCTCCTGTGGGAGTGAGCGCTACACTGGTATGTGTATGAGCTGTGGTTCACCACAGTGCATCGTGCTTCAACGTGCAATATGTAGGAAGCTCCGCAGCAGGTGGAACCTTAGCGCAGGTGCGCATGACTGGGGGGACCCTGAGCAGGGGGACAGGATAAGGAAGGGGCCGCAAATCGCGGCTGCACAGGGGGCGGGGCTTATGCCTCGAGGCAAGCTCCCTTAAAAGGTCTGGGGGGCGGAGCCATCCATTCGGGTGCCATCTACAGTGAGGCATCACACAGGCAGTTTTTCTCTGTGCTGCTGCCTCACACATGGATCGTTTGGAAGGGATGGTGGAGCGCCTGAGGGCTGCTGCTAGGATCCATGGGGCAGACTGGTATGCAGAGCAGCTGCTGGAGCTGTTCCCTGATCCAGGAGAGGGTAGGTCCAGCGATCCCCTACCCCCCCCCGCCCCCCCCCCCCCCTCGCCACGTCCGGCCAGGCGTTCTCGGCCCCCGGTCAGGTACAGCCCGGGTGGGTCTCCAGGGGGGTCTCCGGCGGGGGATCGGCGCGATGAGAGCCCGTTTGCTGACCCTTCAGGGTCCAGGAAGAGGCTGTCTGGGGAGGCTCCTAGGGATGCTAGCAAGAGGCCTAGGCCACAGCGAGTATCGGGTCGGCGGGTGGCGTCTCCGTCGCCTGCTAGACCCGTGTCCGGACCATCCAGAACGGTAGCGCGGGCGGGTCCATCCGCTCCGCGTGGCACTTCGTGGCGGGGGAGATCGGTGGGCACGGCTGGGAGCTCAGCAGCCAGGGCGGCTCCGGCTGGTCGCGGAGGAAGTGGAGGTCCAGTGAGGGGTGACGACGGCGTATCGCGAGCGACTACTGCTGTTTCGCAGGGGGCTCGGCGGGGGAGAACGATGGACACGGTACGGCCAGACTCAGGGGCTCACAGCATCTCTTCAGGCAGCAGTTCCATGGCCTTGCCTGCGGGCTCAACGTCCCTTGCCGGGCAAGGGGACCAACGGTCTGAGAGTGAGATCTCGGATACGGACTCTGATGGTCCAGAGGAGGTGGCGGGCCCGTCGGGGCTCCAACGTGGATCCGGATCGGCGGCTGGTCGGACTGTTTCTGCTGGGCAGCCGGGTAAGAGCGCTTCTATGTCTGTTCCTGTATCTTCTCCTTCTGTGTTTTCTCCCCCCCCTCCCCCTCCCTTGCTTCCTCCTGCACCCTCTCTTCCTCTTTCCAGTCCCTCTGCTGGGGTGGGTTCTTTTATGTTGGGGACTTCTTCGGTTGGTGGTGGGCAGGGGGGGGGGTGTCTTGGATGTCGGGTCACTCATGTTGCAGCAGTTGCTTTTGTCCATGTTGCAGGTATGTAGGGCCATGGCCGGGGGGGGGGCGGTCGTTCCCCCTCCTGCTGCTTCCGGGCCTCCCACGGCTGCGTGGTTGGTCCCTCCGGTTGCTAGTACAGTTGAAGCAGTGTCTGCGGCTGTGCCGCTTACGGGTGGGAGTGGGGGTTTGTCCCCCGCTGGCCAGTCAGTGGTGCCGACCCCGGTGCTTGGGGAGTCGGTGGCGGGTGCTGTGGTTAGCGGGTCTCCTTCTGGGGTGGCGCAAGTTAGTGCACAGTCGGGATCGGCGTCGGGTTTGACGGCTGTCTGACTCGGCCCGTTGCGAGGTATACCTGTGTTATGATGCACCCTTGGGTTCACACTTGAAGCAGGAGGTGCGGGAACGTATCTGGAGGGGGGAGTTTGTGGAAATATTTTCATTACTTCCCCTGGAGAAGTTCAATTTGGATAAGGTGAAGCCCGATGAGAGTAAGAAGGAGGAAGAGGAAAAACGGCACTTCCGCCTTATTCCCCGGACTTTCGCGAACTGGACTCAGGCGTTTTATATCTTGGCGAGCGTGATTGGGGAGAAAGACCCGCATCAGTGTACGGGCTTGTTCAGTTATATTGATTCTATCAGCGAGGCGCAGAGGGTGTATGGGGGGGAGCCTGGTTGCGATATGATGAGCAGTTCAGGCAGAAGAAGGCATGGAGGCCTGAGATAAAATGGAATCAGAAGGATATCGCCTTGTGGATGAGGCTCATGTCTCAGGCCAGGGTAGTGCCTCAGCCCTTTCGTGAAGGGGCCGGGGGAGCTCAGTCCTCCCCATTGTCGGCCGCAAAACGAAAAGGTTTCTGCTGGCAGTTCAATGAGAGCTCCTGTAAGTTCGGGAGCTCTTGTTGCTTCCGACACGAGTGTTCAGGTTGTGGCGGGGCCCACCCCTTGTCAAAGTGTTTCAAGAAGGGCAGGAAGGCAGGTGACACTGGAAAAAGGGAAGACGCCGGTGAGGGTGGAAAAGATGGCGCCGTACCTAAGTAGGTACCCGAACAGGGTAGCTGCACGGGCCTTGTGGTTGGGCTTTAAGGAGGGTTTCCCGATTCCGAGTGATTTGGCCGTCATCCCTCCTTTGACGGCTAACCTGAAGTCTGCCTATGAGCACCCAGAGGTGGTGTCTGACAAGCTCCGGAAGGAGGTGGGTTTGGGTAGGATGGCGGGCCCGTTTGATGTCCCGCCTGTGGATGGCCTCGTGGTGTCACCTCTTGGGGTGGTTCCGAAACGGGAGCCGAATCAGTTTCGGCTCATTCATCATCTCTCTTACCCTAAAGGGGGGTCGGTGAATGACGCCATTGACCCGGCATTATGTACGGTGTCCTACGCATCGTTTGATGAGGCCGTGCGCTGGGTTCAGCGCTTTGGGCGCGGGGCCTTGTTGGCCAAGACCGATATCGAATCGGCGTTTCGGCTCCTGCCAGTTCATCCGGAGAGCGTGCGGTTGTTGGGGTGTTTTTGGGACGGGAAGTTTTTTGTGGATAGGTGCTTGCCCATGGGTTGCGCCATCTCGTGTTCGTATTTTGAGTTGTTTAGTTCCTTTTTGGAGTGGGTGGTGAAGGACTTGTCTGGTTTGGCGTCGGTGTTACATTATCTCGATGATTTCTTGATGGTCGGACCGCCTAATGACCGGGCTTGCATGATCTTGCTGGCCACGGTTCAGCACGTTTGCGAGGTATTCGGGGTCCCACTGGCGCGTGACAAGACGGAGGGACCCGTCACGGAGCTGAAGTTTTTGGACATTGTTATTGATTCGGGGCGGATGGAATGCCGGCTCCCGGAAGACAAGTTGGTGGACTTGCGGGAGTCCGTCGCAAGGGCGGCCAGTAGTTCAAAGTTGAAGTTACGGGAGTTGCAGTCGTTGTTAAGGAAGCTCAACTTCGCCTGTCGCATAATGCCGATGGGGAGGGTTTTTTGCCGCCGGTTGGCGGCGGCCACAGCGGGGGTTAGGGCTCCTCATCATTCTGTGCGGTTGGGTCGCGAGCATAGGGAGGATCTTAGAGTTTGGGACTCCTTTCTGGAAAACTACAATGGTAGATCCCTTTGGTTGGCCCGGTGGTCCCAGCCAGTGCATTGGAGCTCTTTACCGATGCGGCGGGTTCGGTGGGTTTCGGGGCCTATTTTCAGGGACAGTGGTGTGCTGGGCGGTGGCCACAGCAGGTAGTGGAGTCGCCGTTGATTCGGAATTTGATGTTGCTGGAGTTGTTCCCTATTGTGTTGGCGGTGGAACTGTGGGGTCAGGAGTTCAAGGATCGGAGAGTGAGGTTTCACTGCGACAATTTGGGTGTGGTGCAAGCCATTACTTCTTTGTCGGCTTCGTCATTGCCGGTGGTTCGTCTGCTGCGTGCGTTAGTGCTAAAATGTTTGGATTTGAACATTGTGGTTTGTGCAGTGCATATTCCCGGGGTTGAAAATGAGGTGGCTGATGCCCTTTCTCGTTTGCAGTGGGATCGGTTCCGGCGTCTGGCTCCGGAGGCGGAGCAGGAAGGGGTGCCGTGCCCCAGTGGCTTGTGGGACCTCGTTTTGGCCAAGTGATGGCATTGGTGAAAAGGTCAGTAGCTGAATCCACGTGGAGGGCTTATGAGCGGGTGTGGCGGGAATGGCACGGCCTGGTAAGTGATCTGGGGGTTGGTTCCTCGGCTGAGGAACGGTTGCATTTGCTGTTGTACTTTTTGGGTAGATGTTGTGAAGATGGGGTGTCGGTCTCTGCGCTGTCCACAAAAATGGCGGCATTGGCTTTCCTCTTCCAAATCAACGGGGTGGAGGACGTTACTAAGTCGTTCGTGGTCCGCAAGGCTTTGCGGGGATATAGGAAGGGCCGCGTTCGGCCGGATACCAGGAGGCCGGTTTCGCTGCTTATGTTGGAATCTTTGGTTGGAATGTTGCCTCAGGTGTGCTCATCATCGTTTGAGGTTGGGTTGTTTCGAACAGCGTTCATCTTGGCCTTTTTTGGGGCCTTTCGCGTAGGGGAACTAGTCAGCCCCTCTAAGGCGGTGGCTGGGGGGCTGCAGGTGTCTGACGTGATCGTACTTTCTGATTCGGTCTCAATATGGCTCCGTAGGTCAAAAACTGACCAGGCGGGGAGGGGGTCTAAGGTGGTGCTGGGTAAGGTGCCGAATCTTGGGGTCTGCCCGGTGGAGGGGGTACGTGCTTGGCTTGGCGACAGGCCTCCTGTCGCCGGTCCGCTGTTGGTCCATGAGAACGGGATTCCACTGACGAGGTACCAATTTTCGGCTGTTTTTAAGCGGTGTTTGGTGGCGGGCGGATTCAACGCCAGGGACTACTCTTCCCATTCGTTTAGGATAGGGGCTGCTACGGAAGCCTCGCGCTGGGGCTTAAGCGATGATATCCTGCAGCGGATAGGTCGCTGGGAGTCTCGGCGGTTCAGGTCATATGTTCGGCCACAGTTGTTGTAGGGGTCGTAGTGGGGCCGTAGTTTTGAGCACGATTCTGTGGGGGTTTCTGGGGTTTTTGAAAAAAAAGGGGGAGTGTTTCTGTCTGAAGTCAACTCTCTCTCTCTCTCTCTCTCTGGATGTGTGATGTGTTCTGTGTGTTTGGTTTTCTCTTGTATGTAATTTCTTGTTGTTGTCCCCACTCTTTTCGTTACAGGCCCCATTGGCTTGATTTGGATTTTGGGCCACTCTTATGTTCACTGGGGGGCTAAGAGGGCTCTGGTCAGGAGAAAGGGCAGACAGTTGGGCTTTGCCAGGGAGGAAGCCACGGTGCGATGGATCGGTATCCCCGGCATGCTTTGGGCCAGAGTGATGCCGGAGGTACAGCATTACGCCAGGTTGGACAGGCCCCCGGATGTGCTCTTGCTGCACGTTGGGGGCAACGATCTCTGCTTAAGGGCTGCTCGCGAGTTGATTCGCGACATCAAATGGGATTTCATGCACCTGCGCAGTGCTTTTCCAGACACTGTCCTGGTGTGGTCTGAAATGGTGGGGAGGTTAGCTTGGAGGGGTGCTCGTTCCGTGGACAGGGTCAATAGGGCCCGGATTAAGGCCAATAAGGCAGTGTCCAAATTTGTAATTCAGAACGGTGGGTTGGTGGTTCGCCATCGCGAACTCGAGAGTGACTTCGGCCTTTATTTAAGGGGTGATGGGGTGCACCTTTCCCAGGTTGGGATAGACATGTGGGTCTTGGGGCTCCAGGACGGTCTACAACGGGCCTTAGGGCTGTGGCGGGCCGCCCACGCGTGAGGTGTCACCGTGGGCGCCTGTGGCGTTTGTTCAGGGTTCCTGAGAATTGGGTGGGGTTTGGTACATACAGATTAGATGGGTGTACCATAGTTGTTGGTAGGAGTTGGGGCCCGTCATGGGATGGGCACCTTCCCTATCTGGTTAGGTGGATAGTGGTATATCGTGCTGAAGAATCAAACGAAGGAGGAAGTCATGGCCTTGTGAGCTGATGGGAGCGCGGCTAGAGGTCCGAAGACTTTCTATGGGGCACTTTTTCTTCCCCTTTCTCAGGAACCTCGTGTCTACAACTGTTTGGGGTTAATTGTTTTTTGTTAGGTTAATTTATTGCGTAATGGTTAAAATATATATTTAATGTTAAAAAGAAGTTTTATATTTAAAAGTTGGTTATTTTTATAAAGTTATTTAATTTTACCTTTTGGATTTTAAATAAAAGGGGCCTTTGGTGGCCATTTAATCCAGAAGGTGTTGCGTGATTTCTATGGGTGGGTTTAAGGTTTTAGGGGTGGGTTTTGGTTTACTCCCAAGCACTAGGCATACACCAGTCATGGGGTGCCATTCTCAATAAATAGCAATGCAACACACTGCACATAGAGCAGCTGCATTGCCATGAGATGTGGAATGTGTGTAAATGTGTGTGCTTCAGCACACGTTGCCACAATACACGAGAATGACACCTTATACATTTGACAAATGTTTTATGGACCATTCAGTAAGACTCAAATGGCCTCCACAGTCAAAAGATCTCAATCTAATAGAGAACCTTTGGTTGGGATGTGGTGGAACGGATATTCACATCATGTGCAGCCGATAAATCTGCAGCAACTGTGTGATGCTATCATGTCAATATGGACCAAAATCTCAGAGGAATGTTTCCAATATCTTGTTGAATCTTTGCCACAAAGAATTAAAGGGGTTGTAAAGGTACAATTTATTGTCACTAAATAGCTTCCTTTACCTTAGTGCAGTCCTCCTTCACTTACCTCATCCTTCCATTTTGCTTTTAAATGTCCTTATTTCTTCTGAGAAATCCTCACTTCCTGTATCTCCACACATTAATGCGAGGCTTTACTGATCGCTGTATTAGCGTCACTGTTGCCGCTAGGTAGCTAATTTATTTTTATTGCGATTTTTTTTTTACTAAAGACGTGTGGCTGAATACATTTTGGCCTAAATGTTTGACTAAAATTTAGTTTCTTCGATTTTTCTTATAACAAAAAGTAAAAACATATTTTTTCAAAAATGTCGCTCTATTTTTGTTTATAGCGCAAAAAATAAAAATTGCAGAGGCGATCAAATACCATCAAAATAAAGCTCTATTTGTGGGAAGAAAAGGACACAAATTTTGTTTGGGAGCCACATCGCACAACCGCGCAATTGTTTGTTAAAGCGAGGCAGTGCCGAATTGTTAAAAAACGCCTCTGGGCATTTAGGAGCATATTGGTCAGGGGCTTAAGTGGTTAAACTGCTGTATGGATTTGGCCACCTTGCTTCAGCTCATTTTCAGGGTCTTGGCAATCTTCTTAACCACTTCCATACCAGGCACTTACGCACCTTCCCGCCCAAGCCAATTTTCAGCTTTCAGCACTGTCACAATTTGAATGACAATTGCGCGGTCATGCTACACTGCACCCAAACAAAATTGGCGTCCTTTTTTCCCCACAAATAGAGCTTTCTTTTGGTGGTATTTGATCACCTCTGCGATTTTTTTTTTTGCGCAACAACTAAAAATAGAGCAAAGATTTTGAAAAAAAAATAAAGTTTTTATTTTTTTCTGTTAATTTTTTTGTAAATGAGTATGTTTTCTCTTTCAATTACGGGCACTGATATGGTGGCACTGATGGGCACCAATGAGGTGGCACTGATGGGCACCGATGAGGTAGTTCTGATGGGCACCGATTAGGTAGCACTGATGGGCACGGATAGGCGGCGCTGGTATGGGGCACTGATGGGCACTCATGGGCGGCACTGATGGGCACTCATGGGCGGCACTGATGGGCACTCATGGGCGGCACTGATGGGCACTCATGGGCGGCACTGATGGGCACTCATGGGCGGCACTGGGCACTCATAGGCGGCACAGGTGGGCACTCATAGGCGGCACAGGTGGGCACTCATAGGTGGCACAGGTGGGCACTGATAGGTGGCACAGGTGGGCACTGATAGGTGGCACAGGTGGGCACTGATAGGTGGGCACTGGGCATGGATTGGCACTGTGGGGTGGCACTGACAGACACTGGGGTGGCACTGATGATCACTGAGGGGTGGCACTGATGGATCAATGTTGCCAATCAGTGCCCATGTGTGGGCACTGATTGGCATCATTTTTTTTACTGCCCCTTTTTTTTTTCTTGCTGATTTTTTATTTTTTTTGTCCTTTTTTTTGTCCTTTTTTATTTTTATTTTTAAGTTCCCTGGTGGTCTAGTGTGGGCACTCCCTGGTGGTCCGTGTGGCGATCCGAGGGGGGGGGCTGCGCTGATAAACAATCAGCGCGAACCCCCCCTGTCAGGAGAGCCGCTGATCGGCTCTCCTGTACTCGCGTCTGTCAGACGCGAGTGAGGAAGAGCCGTCGGCGGCCCTTCCTGTTTACATCGTGATCAGCCGTGATTGGACACGGCTGATCACGTAGTAACGAGGCTCCGCCGGAGACTCGTTACCGAGATCGGAGGTGCAGGGTGTCAGACTGACACCCCGCATCACCGATCGCCGCGCTGCGTGCCCGCATGGGCGCGGGCGGCATGAAATCGTGCAGGACGTTTGAGAACGTCTAGTCACGATTTCATAACCACTTCCCTGCCGTAAATCGGCTATTGGCCGGGCGGGAAGTGGTTAAAGTCTAGGCCATCTTTATGTAGAGCAACAATTCTTTTTTTCAGATCCTCAGTGAGTTCTTTGCCATGAGGTGCCATGTTGAAGTTCCAGTAACCAGCATTAGAGAGTGAGAGCGATAACACCATATTTAACACACCTGCTCCCCATTCACACCTGAGATCTGGTAACACTAACGAGTCACATATATACAGTATATATATATATATATACACACACACACACACAAGTATATTATATGATGCAATCTGTCAATAGCATTAACACAGCAGTTGCTGTTTTTCTGACTCCCCCTGTTTGATTTTGTTAGTAGGCTCTTTGATTCTCTACTTTCTGTAATAAGGTGACAACGCTGTTTGCTCTGTAAAGAAATCACTGAAGTGTTGTCACCTTGTGTGCATGGTAGTCTAAAATAGACTTGAAGATTTAAATGGGCTTTAGGTAAGCAGCAAACGAATTAAAGTCCAACTCCAGCTAACACATTTTCAGCAGTTACTGCAACTATTTTCTTATTCTTTTGAAAAAGAGGTTTAAAATTTATGAATAAAAAAAAATATTATTATAACCACCCCCAGCATTATTATATCATTTTTCCCAACCCCTGTATCTGAAACTATTGCTGAACAGATTGACTTGCTTTAACGCTACGTATATTAACCACCTAGAAAAACAAGCAGCTTTACATCATAGGGTAGTGCAATGATCTTGATGTGATGTAGGATGAAATACGTCTTTCTCTCTTTGTGTTGATGTCTACGTGTCATGTACAGGTTAGCGGTCTCTAGACGATAAGGACTGTGAGTTCTGCAGACCTCAGATAAGCAGACAGAACCAGCAGATTGCGCTGACTGCCTAAAAATGCTTTCTCATGTCAGAAGACACCTTTTTACATTTTATATATATATATGTTATTGCTGTCTGTGCTTTCCTGGCCACAATAGCAAATACAACAAAATCTCCCTAGTGGGCTGGCAGACAAAAATAGAATGCTGACAGATATTTTAACTTTTCCCCACTTTATTCAATGGCCGGGGGTTAAAAACAAACATATTCTCTCTAATTAAAAATAAATGTGGTAAATAAAAAAATATATATATATATATATATATTGTTTTATAATTGTAGGAGTCCTGCTTTGTTGTATATGTGGATTTATGGTGCAATTAGCAATGAATGGCAAAGCTTCGCAACATACACCATATTACCATGCCTTGCTGTAACGTGCGTTATGACGTGGTATAGTGTAAAGGAGCCCTAAATGGCTAATTCAACAAACTATGTGAGGAGCGAAGCTCTAGGTCAGTGGTTTCCACTTTCTTAAAATAGGGAGCCTCAAGTGAGGCCATGGCATCACCAAAGGGCCCCATATAATATTTAGTAAAAGTAATGTTGCAGAAAGATGTCAGGGATTGCAGACATGCAACAGGTGAGGTTAAAGACTATGGGCATGCTACAACAGGTGGTCCGAGACTGTGGGCATTCTACAAGAGATTGTCAGGGATTATGGGCATGCTACAGGAAATGGTCATAGACCGTGGGCGTGCTACTAGAGATGGTAAGATGCTATGGGCAAACTAAGAGATTATTAAAGACTGCAGACTTGCTATAGGAGATGGTCAGAGACTATGAGCATGGTACAAGAGGTGGTCATAGACTGTAGGCATACTGTACTACAAGAGATGGTCAGAGACTGTGGTCATGCTACAAGAGTTGGTCAGAGATTGTGGGCATGCTACAATAGATGGTAAGAGGCTATGTGCATGTTAAGAGAGATGATCAAAGAGTGTAGACTTGCTATAAGAGATGATCAGAGACTATGAGCAATGGTACAAGAGGTGGTCATAGACTGTGGGCATACTGTACAACAAGAGATGGTCAGAGACTGTGGGCATACTGTACAACAAGAGATGGTCAGAGACTGTGGGCATGCTATAATAGGTGATCAGAGACTGTGTCCATGCTACAGGAGATGGTAAGAGGCTATTAGAATGTTAAGAGAGATGATCAAAGACTGTAAACTTACTATAGGAGTTGATCAGAGACTATGAGCATAGTCCAAGAGGTAATCATAGACTGGGGTACAAGAGATGGTCAGTGACTGTGGGAATACTACAGGAGGTAGTCAAAAACTGTGGGCATTCTATAAAAGGTGGTCAGAGACTGTGGATATTCTACAGGAGATGGTCAGAGACTGTGGGCATGCTACAATAGGTGATCAGAGACTGGGGGCATACTACAAGAGGTGGTCAGAGAATGCGGACATGCTACAAGAGGTGATCAGAGACTGGGGGCATACTATAGGAGGTGGTCAGAGACTGTGGGCATATTAAGAGAGATGATCAGAGACTGTGGGTATGCTATAAGAGGTGATCAGAGACTGTGGGTATGCTATAAGAGGTGATCAGAGACTGTGTGCATGCTACAAGAGATGGTAAGAGGCTATTAGAATGTTAAGATAGATGATCAAAGACTGTAAACTTAGTATAGGAGTTGATCAGAGACTATGAGCATAGTCCAATAGGTGATCATAGACTGGGGTACAATAGGTAATCAGAGACTACAAGTGTTATACAGGAGGTGGTCAGAAACTGTGGGCATTCTACAGGAGATGACCAGAGACGATCAGAGACTGTGGGCATACTACAAGAGGTGATCAGAGACTGTGGGCATACTACAAGAGGTGATCAGAGACTGTGGGCATACTACAAGAGGTGATCAGAGACTGTGGGCATGCTACAATAGATGGGCATGTTAAGAGAGATGATCAACGATTGTAGACTTGCTATAGATGTTCAAAGACTGGAGACATACATAATAGACCTAGAGAAAGATTTCATACCTTTGCAAATCAATGCACCCACAGGAAGAAAATAAAAACCTGATAAAAAAAAAAAGTGACTAGAAATAGTAGTGTGAAAGGAATGAACCAAACCATCTAACTACTAGAAGGCCGTCTAAAAAATATTTTCCCTTCACTTACATAATTAAACATCAAAACACAGACTACTGCCTGCAGGGGCCCAGAGGGCCACACAGTATGTGCCAAACAGCTGCAGTTGGCCATCTGGCCGCGAGTTGGTCACCAATGCAGATGTCTCCAAACTGCAGCCCACAGGCCAAATCCAAACCAATACTGGCTTGAATCCAGCCCACAGCTGGTTCAGGTTCCCCATTACTTGGTTGCTAGGACTGCAGGGGTCCTAGCAATGGATGATGTGCTTGCTGCAGCAGGAGGATGGAGCTTCCTCCGTCCATGCATGTGTCTCCTCTCTGGATCCTGTTTTGCAGTACAACTTCCAGCCAAATAAGGTAAAGGGCTGTAGTCATCTGATGTAAGGGGGGGACTCTGATGAAAAGGGGGGACTACTAAGGCAGACTCTGATGCAAGGGGAGACTCTCATTTAGGGAAGGACTCTGATGGGGACTCTGATGTACAGTGCCTTGCGAAAGTATTCGGCCCCCTTAAAATTTGCAACCTTTTGCCACATTTCAGGCTTCAAACATAAAGATATAAAACTGTAATTTTTTGTGAAGAATCAACAAGTGGGACACAATCATGAAGTGGTACGAAATTTATTGGATATTTCAAACTTTTTTAACAAATAGAAAACTGAAAAATTGGGCGTTCAAAATTATTCAGCCTCCTTAAGTTAATACTTTGTAGCGCCACCTTTTGCTGCGATTACAGCTGTAAGTCGCTTGGGGTATGTCTCTATCGGTTTTGCACATAGAGAGACTGAAATTTTTGCCCATTCCTCCTCTACAGCTCGAGCTCAGTGAGGTTGGATGGAGAGCGTTTGTAAACAGCAGTTTTCAGTTCTTTCCACAGATTCTCGATTGGATTTAGGTCTGGACTTTGACTTGGCCATTCTAACACCTGGATATGTTTATTTGTGAACCATTCCATTGTAGATTTTGCTTTATGTTTTGGATATGTTTTGGAAGACAAATCTCCGTCCCAGTCTCAGGTCTTTTGCAGACTCCATCAGGTTTTCTTCCAGAATGGTCCTGTATTTGGCTCCATCCATCTTCCCATCAATTTTAACCATCTTCCCTGTTCCTGCTGAAGAAAAGCAGGCCCAAACCATGATGCTGCCACCACCATGTTTCACAGTGGGAATGGTGTGTTCAGGGTGATGAGCTTTGTTGCTTTTACGCCAAACATAACGTTTTGCATTGTTGCCAAAAAGTTCAACAATTTTGGTTTCATCTGACCAGAGCACCTTCTTCCACATGCTTGGTGTGTCTCCCAGGTGGCTTGTGGCAAACTTTAAACGACACTTTTTATGGATATCTTTTTAGAAATGGCTTTCTTCTTGCCACTCTTCAATAAAGACCAGATTTGTGCAGTATACGACTGATTGTTGTCCTATGGACAGAGTCTCCCACCTCAGCTGTAGATCTCTGCAGTTCATCCAGAGTGATCATGGGCCTCTTGGCTGCATCTCTGATCAGTCTTCTCCTTGTATAAGCTGAAAGTTTAGAGGGACGGCCAGGTCTTCGTAGATTTGCAGTGGTCTGATACTCCTTCCATTTCAATATTATTGCTTGCACAGTGCTCCTCGGGATGTTTAAAGCTTGGGAAAAAATGTTGTATCCAAATCCAGGTTTAAACTTCTCCAACAGTATCTCAGACCTGCCTGGTGTGTTCCTTGTTCTTCATGATGCTCTCTGCGCTTTAACCCTCCTAGGGGTAAACCCGAGCGTGACTCGGGGTGGATTTTCAATGTAAAGAACGGTATCCCCGAGTCACGCTCGGGGTGAATATGCAGAGCCTGCAGCGCGCGCTGGCTTACCTTGTATCCAGGCAGGGTACTGTACTTACCTTGTCCCTGGATCCAGCGATGCATCCACGCCGTGTGAGCGAGTGGCGTCCTCCATTCGACTCACACAGTGCCGCCGTTTTTTTTTTTTTTTTTAATTAATTGATTTATAAAACTTTTAAAAAATATTTTCAGCTTCTGAATATTTGTAAAATGTAGTCACTGTACTAAAAAGTTTGGAGAGTTAGATTTTGGGGGGGATTCCACGCCATTTGAAGAAATACATTTGCCGTGGGGTTTGCTTTAAAATCCATACCAGACCTAAAGGATTTTTTTTTTATGTTGGTGTTCTGTCAAAAGAGCCAACTCATCAAAATCTTCAATTATGTCACTTCCATTGACTCTCCAGCAGCAGTAATTGCAGATTTTGACGACTTGGCTGTTTTCACAGAACACCAGCAAGTTGTCAAAATCTGCAATTACTGCTGCTGGAGACTCATCGCAAGTGACGTAATCGAAGATTTTTACGAATTGACTTGAATTTTGAACTCACTCCCTAACAACTGGCTATACACAGTATGTTGTTGGTGAACAAAAATGCATGGAAAAACGCTTAAAAAATGCAACACGTTTTTCTTGTGGGTCCATTAAGATTTATTACACACAAAACACAATCTGCTGCAGGAAAAAAGTCCCGACCCTTTCCAAAAACACATAGATGTGATTGCGTACGATAGGAAATGATGTTTAACGGATTGTAGTGTGTTTCTGCAAGCTGAAAAATGCACAGGTGTGAACCTAGACTATGGTAGACCATTCCAACTAATTCATATGGGGATGGCACCTTGCTGCCCCAGAAGGTTTCACCCCCTTACTGACCAGGCCATTTTTTGCGATACGGCACTGCCTTACTTTAACTGACAATTGCGTGGTCGTGCGACGCTGTACCAAAATAAAATTGATGTACTTTTTTTCCCACAAATAGAGCTGTATTTTGGTGTTTTTTGACCACTTCTGAGGTTTTTATTTTTTGCGTGGAAAAAAAAAGAGCGACAATTTTAAAAAAAAAAGCAATATTCTATACTTTTTACTATAATACATATGCAATAAAAGAAATTGTAAAGATCAAATTTCTTCATCATGTATTCTGCTACATATTTTTTGGAAAAAAAAATCCCAATAAGCGTATATTGATTGGTTTGCGCAAAAGTTATAGCGTCTACAAACGATGGGATTTTTTATTTTATTTATTTTGTTACTAGTAATGGGGGCGATTTAGTGGGACTGCAACATTGCGGTGGATAAATTGGACACCTAACTGACACATTTGACACTTTTTGGGGGACCAGTGACACTAATACAATGATCGGTGTTAAAACAAAATGCACTGTTACTGTTCTAATGACACTGGTAGGGAAAGGGTTAACATCAGGGGCAATTAAAGGGTTAAATGTGTCCCACGGGTGCTTGCTAACTGTGTGGGGATTGCTCGCACTGGGTGAAGACAGAGGTCGGTGTTCCTGCTTAGCAGGAACACAAAATCTCCATCTCCTTCCTTGTCAGAACGGCGATCTGCCTTGTTTACATAGGCAGATTGCGGGTTTTGCCTCTCCCGAGAATGATCGTGGGTGGCCGGCGGACATCAGGTCCACCAGGCTCGCTGATTGGCATCCCCTGTTTCCAATCAGCGCACGATCGTGCCTCCAGTGGTGTGCGCCTCCCAGTGGCTACTGCACGAAATGACGTATAGGTTACGCAGTTTCCCAAAGTAGAGCCGACCTGCCGCAGTACATCTGTGGTAGGCAGGCGGCAAGTGGTTGATAAGTCATTGTATATAATCTAATGGAGATGGGTTTTTTCTGGAGTTCCTCATTTATTCCCACTTTGTTTCTCACAATTGTCTATACACCGGAAATTATTTCCATTTGGGGTCATAAACCAGTCAGCTGCAGACATGACTACTGCTCGGCAGGACATGTATAAATAAATAAATTGTGTCTACAATAATAGTCATGACATAGGAACTGGGCTTATGGATAATTCTCTTGCAGTGTTTGTTCTTACAACAACATTACAATATGAGATCCGGTTTCCAAATAGAGGAGAATATTATAATCCAGATTCACAAACAGGCCCACGAAGCGGAACTGTCTGCTGCCATAAAGCCTGTATGCAAAATGCTGTGTATTCCTTTACAGTGCAAGTCATTTACAGGAAAATACTTCTGGGAGAAACCAGAGAATCCAGGTTATTCAAAGTCAAATCACAATGTATGTAGAGGCCTACGTGCAAATATACCCGCAGCTCTAACCATCTACACGCTGACACAGGTAAAAAGAGAAGGGGTGACGGGGACATTAAAAGCGCCATAAATCACAAACAACCCAATACATCAAATAAACAGAGATTTAAAGTGGATGTAAACTGGTTGGTGCAATCAAGCAACTGATCAACAGATTGCACAGCTAAAGTCTGCTGCACCCGGAGCCAGCAGGGAAGAGCATGTATGTCTAAAGAGATGCTAGGGATGTGTTCTTTCATATAATGCTCTTAGATCTAGAGCAGGGGTCTCCAAACTGGGGGCCCGGGGGACGGATTCGGCCCTTTGCTTGCTTTTATCTGGCCCTAATTTATTGATACAAGGCACTAATCAGCCATCGAACACCAATAATGTAGCATCATTTCTCCCACTGAGGCCCCGTACACACGACCGAGAACCTCGTCGGGCTAAACCCATCGTTCCTCCCGACGAGGTTCTCGGCCGGCCGTCGAGTTTGTCGACCAGGCTGTCGAAAAAGGCGTCGAGCCATTAGTCTTGATTGCCCCTCGAGCAAATAGAGAACCTGCTCTCTATTTTGGATCGACGACCTTCCCGACGGGACGCTCGACGAAAGTGTACACACGATCGAGCTTGTCGGCAGAATATGTCTCCCAGCGAGCTTCTCGCTGGATTCTGCCAAGAAACTCGGTCGTGTGTACGGGGCCTGACACTAATAATAGGGCACTATTCCTCCTTATGATACCAATGATTGGGCACTATTCCTCTAACCTAATACCAAATGTGGTGTTTACTCCTACTGATGCCGCTGGCCATGATCTGGCCCTCCTGAAGTCTGAAGGGCCATAAACCGGCCCTTTGTTTAGAAAGTTTGGAGACCCCTGATCTAGAAGATCCGAGGCAGGGTCCTGTGACATTTACAAGACCCTGCAAGCCCCTCAGTTCACCCAGAATGAAGATTCATGTGATGTGAATACATTTGTTAATCTGTTCACTCTAGCCCAAAGGGATGGGATTTGTCAGACATTGGGCCAGATTCAGGTAGATTGGTGCATCTTTCGGCGGGCGTAGCGTATTAAATATACGCTAGGCCGCCGTAACATAGAGAGGCAAGTGCAGTATTCACAAAGCACTTCCTCCGTAAGTTGCGGCGGCGTAGCGTAAATTGGCTGGCATAAGCCCGCCTAATTCAAAGTAGGAAGGAGGTGGGCGTCATCTATTTAAATTAAATGTGACCCCATGCAAATGAATGGCCGATTAAATGGCGCATGTGCACGCATGCTCAGAATCACATAACTCACATATACTCCCTAAGATACGTTGGCTCAATGCCTATGACGTGAACGTAACCTACGCCAAGCCTTATTCCCGTAGTACGTAGGTGGAATAACCTTACGCCAGACGTACGCCTTACGTAAACGGCATATATTACAGCGGTGAGCGCAAGTACGTTCGTGAATCAGCGTATTTCGGTCATTTGCATATTCGACTCGTGAATCAATGGAAGCGCCCCTTGCGGCCAGCGTACATATGCGCCCACGATACGCTGGAGTAGGCAAGTTACGTTGGACGTAGGAAGCCTATTTTTTCGGCGTATCTAGCGTCGGGAATCGCCGTAAAGATAGAACGGCGCACATTTGGACTTACGTTGGCGTATCTCGAGATACATCGGCGTAAGTCCTACCTGAATCTGGCCCATTGTCTTTACATCTTAGTAGCAGGTGAGGATGTTGGATACATCATCCTATCACTTTACTAGAGCTTGGTGGACTATCTAGTGGAAAATGTACCAAGCGGCTGAACGCTGGCCTATCTCACAGAATGGCTGCTTTCCCTGTGTATGAGGGACAGGTACACTTTAAACAGAAATACTCTAAGATGACAGAATAGTTTTTTTTTTTTTTTTTGTGAATTGCAAGTAATTTGAACATTCTGTTACAAGTAGGAGTGAAAACTGTTTATAGAGGTTGATCTGAAGGTCACAAAAGCTGGAATATTCTACTGTAGGACAGTGTAGGAGAAATCCAGGGAAGGCTAGCCTTACACAGGTCTTTTACTGCCCCCTGCAGATTGACTTGGGTATTTACTCTATCCCAATTATAGACATGGTGAACCTTTTAAAAAACATTTTTTACAACTGCACCCACATTAATAAAATAAAGAAGTGCATTTATTAAATAATTGCTTTGAAGCCTAATGAGCTTTGCAGCTGCACCCAGTGCATCGTGGGTGCAATGTACAGGCTTCTACATTGTTTATTTCTATGCCTAGGTTTGTTTGCATGTACAGACGTATAGTTATGGGGCTGGAGGAAATAATCAAAGGACTACAAGTGTGGTGACATCGCGCCACTTGTGCTTCATTGATATCTGTACTCATCCCCTTCACGCCGACGCAACGCAAATATACGGCCTTCGGATTGAAGGGGTTGTAACGGGGTGATGCTTGCAGATGCGTGCATCACCCCTGTATTGTAATGAAAAAAGAAGAGAAGCAACTGCGCTAACGTAAACACAAGAAAAAAGACTACTTAAAACAACAAAGTGCTTATTGATCAAAAGTGACTCAAACTCAAAAGGAAGCTGCACCTGACTGTAGTGACAAATACAGAAAAACAAAGTGGCAAAAAAACAGGATGCGCTAACATGAATAAACAAACCATACAAGGTAATAACAATAAGTGGAAATCTAGATGGACAGGCTAAATTAATGTCCAAACGTAGTGCACAAAAATAAATAAAAAAATGTCCAATTGGTCCTGGCGGACCAGTACGTGGTAAAAGTCTTGAGAAAACACCAGTGCAGAGATGTGGTGATGACAAATAAACGTAGTGACATTCAATGTACAGTGCTGATAGAAGATCCTCCACCTTGCAGGCAACATTAACTGCTTACCAGAACTCCGGTGGTCTCTTAGTAAAAAGAAGACCCCAGAGAGCGTGTATATAACCAAAGGAGGGAGGTAGTAGGCCAAATATCGATCCCCTTCAGACTGGAGTCTCGAAAGCAGTATCCAGGGAAAAACAAGAGAGGCCACAATAGTGTAATACCGTCATGAAAGAGATTTATTAAAAAGTCAAAAACACACTTACATAAAATCTTTAAAAACAGGCATGTCAGTAGTATGCTGGGATCGGAAGCGATCCATGCAAACAATTGACCCGTCCAGAATTTGGAATGGGAAGAGGTAACAGCGGGGGATGAACCGGTGAACCACAATATCCCGGGCGGGATATTGTGGTTCACCGGTTCATCCCCCGCTGTTACCTCTTCCCATTCCAAATTCTGGACGGGTCAATTGTTTGCATGTGCTTCCGGCCGGAGTCCCAGCATACTACTGACATGCCTGTTTTTAAAGATTTTATGTAAGTGTGTTTTTGACTTTTTAATAAATCTCTTTCATGACGGTATTACACTATTGTGGCCTCTCTTGTTTTTCCCTGGATACTGCTTTCGAGACTCCAGTCTGAAGGGGATCGATATTTGGCCTACTACCTCCCTCCTTTGGTTATATACACGCTCTCTGGGGTCTTCTTTTTACTAAGAGACCACCGGAGTTCTGGTAAGCAGTTAATGTTGCCTGCAAGGTGGAGGATCTTCTATCAGCACTGTACATTGAATGTCACTACGTTTATTTGTCATCACCACATCTCTGCACTGGTGTTTTCTCAAGACTTTTACCACGTACTGGTCCGCCAGGACCAATTGGACATTTTTTTATTTATTTTTGTGCACTACGTTTGGACATTAATTTAGCCTGTCCATCTAGATTTCCACTTATTGTTATTACCTTGTATGGTTTGTTTATTCATGTTAGCGCATCCTGTTTTTTTGCCACCCCTGTATTGTATTCTTGTGATGACAACCGATGCGACTAAGCAGCAGCTCGGCTGTTATCCCAAGCAGCGGAAGGGGACACATCCCTTCTCCTGCCCAGACTCTTCCACCCCATCTTAAAAGGCGCCAAATTGTTAAAAATGTCTGTATGACAGGATGCATTGTATTCTTTTTTGTAGGCTTTCTTTCTTCGATTTGTATCTGGTAATCCAGCCAGTGAGTCTGTTGTTTTTCCAGATGTATCAGTTTACACTTACAGGGATGAGACAAACCAGGTAACACTGGCAGGGGTGCTTTAAATAATAATTTTTTATTTATGTAAAACATTTATCTCAAAAGGAAAAAAACTGTTTTCTGTAACTGAGTATAAAATGTTGGCTGGGGTTTGGATTCAATTTGTTAGTGTATCTAAATATGCTAGTACATGTAATACTCCCCTCCTCAAAGGATCTGCGGGGAAAAGTAGTTGAACTGTATACAACAGGAAAGGAATATAAAAAGATATCCAAGGAATTGGGAATGCCAATCAGCAGTGATCAAACTCTAATCAAGAAGTATAAAATTAGGAGTTCTGTTAAAACCAAACCACGGTCAGGTAGACCAACTAACATTTCAGTCACAACTGCCAGGAAAATTGTTCGGGATGCAAAGAAAAACCCACAAATAACTTTAGGTGAGATACAGGACTCTCTGAAAAAATGTGATGTGGCTGTTTTAAGATGGACAATAAGGAGGCGCTTAAAGAAAGATTGAGTGCATGGTCGAGTCACCAGAAGAAAGCCATTACTACGCAAATACCACAAAGTATTCCGCTTACAATATGCCAAACACAGAGACAAGCCTCAAACCTTCTGATACAGCCCAGGTTCACACTGGGTACGATTTAGTTCGATTTGAGATGCGATTTCACATGCCTCCTGCCTGGGCCCCGGGACTACCATGTGCTCCCGGGCATGCTGCGGCCTGGCCTATCCCCCCTGTGCAGTGACTCTCCTGCCTCAATACTGCTCCCCCTGACTTTGGGATGATTCTGGCGGGAGATGATTTTCATTTTCACCCCCAGTGACTGTTCCTGCGGGACACCTGCTTTTGGCACTTCAGTTTACATTGGGGGGAGGGGGGGCCTTAGACAGGGCCGGATTAACAGAGGGGCTGTTGGAGCTGCAGCTTTAGGCCCCTTTCACAAGATAGGCCCATTTGCCCAAAAAAAATAAAATGGCTATCATTTATGGTTCCGGAGATACGGGGCCTGCTTGCACAGCCTGTCAGAAGCTACATACAGAGCGGCCATTATAAATACAAGCTGACACACTGCAGCTGACTGAGAAAAAAAAATCATCATTTGTTTTTTGCTAGAAAATGACTCTATGGTGGTCTTTGTAACCTTTTATGTTGCACGGTATAGAGCTGCACGATTCTGGCTAAAATTACAACTGCAATGTTTTTGCTTAGAGGATAGATCACGATTCTCTCACAATTCGTGCGGCATAACATCATCTTTCACATTAAAATGAAAAAAAAAAAAAAATGGGCTAACTTTACTGTTTTGTTTTTATGGTTTTTATTATTCAGTAGGCAAATGTAGCGTGACATAAAATATTGCAGCAATTGCCATTTTTGTCTCTGCTAATTTATATATAATGTTTGGCGGTTCCAAGTAATTTTCTAGCAAAAAATATTGCTTTTTAACTTAAACAAGTGTTGGACTTTAAGTGGTTACATTTCTTGCATTAAGGCCCCTTTCACATGTCCGTCTCCGTTCGTCCGTTTTTACAAGTCTGTTTACGGACTTGTAATGGACGCCTATGGGGTCACGTCCGTTAGCGGATGATGCATCCGCTAACGTCCGCAATGATCCGCGTCCGTCTGGATCCGGTTTTTCGGATGGAAGAAAACCCTATTTTTCTTCCGTCCGGCGGAACGGATCGGATGAATACTGAGAAACGGTCCGTTTTCATCCGATTCCCCATAGGGGAGAGCGGAGGAGAGACGGGGCGGTCCCTGCACAGTGTGCGGGGACCGCCCTGTCCGCCGACAGCTGAGCGGGGATCCCCGCTGAGCCGACAGACACACGGAGCGGACCGAAAAACGGACCGCTCCGTGTGAAAGGACCCTTACACACAGAAGTTTGATCTAAAAAGGAAGTTGGTTACAATGTTTCATGTTGTTTACAAACTTGGCAGACAGTCGGATATTTTCTTTACACACAGAAGTTTATCCCTTTGATCTAAGGAGGAAGCGTTAGTTACAATGTTCCCTGCTAAGAACTTGTCAGACTGCCCAGATATTTACTTTTGACAGCTGAAAGTCTCTCCACTTGTTATATGAAAGAATCAGCAAACTCTGCATTGGAAATGTCAGGGGGGTTGAATCAAGATCACAATTTTTTAACGATTAATTGTGCAGCTCTAGCACGGTACTGTATTTGCGCAGCAATTTTTCAAACGTGTTTTTTTTTGGAAATAAACTGTTCATTCATTAAAAAAAAACACTAAAGTTAGCACAATTTTTTTGGTATCCTAAGCGATGCTTTAAAAAAATGTTTAGGTTATATTTTTAGAGTTACAGAAGAGGTCTAGTGCTAGAATTATTGCTCTCGCTCTAACGATCATGACGTATGTAACCTGTGTGTATCTGGCTCTGATACTAGCCAGTGCCCACCCAGCCACTGACTGGTATCTCTCCCCAGCCATTCCCCACACACCCTCTCACCTGCTGACCTGTAGATGGGGGAATCACTCCTGTAGTGTTATTGTGTTCTGCCAGTGAGTACAATGATCAGTGTTGCTATCTATAGCTGGCAGCACTGATTGTTTTGGGAAAAACAGGCTGGTTGTACTCAAGTTGATTAATAGATTGACTTGTGTAAAACCAGCTAGCCCATACATAGATCGACTATGGCTGGTCTCTGCATAATTGGTGTAATTTCAATCCATGTATGATCCGCTTAACCACTACGCAGTCCCTAAACATCCTTCCACTCCTGTACATAGTCTGTCATACTCTCCACACTCCTCTCCTGTACATAGTGCACACTGTCATACTCTCCACACTTCTCTCCTATACATAATGCCTACTGTCATACCCTCCACACTCCTCTCCTGTACATAGTGACCACTATCATACCCTCCACACTCCTCTCCTATACAGAACACCCACTGTCATACCCCCCACACTCCTCTCCCGTACATAGTGCCTGCTGTCATACACTTCTATCCTGTACATAGTGACCACTATCATACCATCCCCATTCCTCTCCTGTACATACTGCCCACTGTCATACCCTCCACACTTCTCCCCTGTACATACTGCCCCATCATACCCTCCACACTTCTCTCTGGTACATACTACCCTCTGTGATACCCTTCACACTCCTCTCCTGTACAAACTGCCCACTGTCATACCCTTCACACGCCTCACTTGTACATAGTACCTGCTGTCATACACTTCTCTCCTGTACATACCACCCACTGTCATACCCTCCACACTTCTCCCCTGTACATACTGCTCACTGTAATCCCCTCCACACTCCTCTCCTGTACATATTGCCCACTGTCATACCCTCCACACTCCTCTCCTGTACATAGTGCCCACTGTTGGACCCTCCACATTCCTCTCCTGTACATACTGTTCACTGTCATACCCTCCACACTCCTCTCCTATACATAGTGCCCACTATCATACTGTCCACACTCCTCTCCTGTACATACTGCCCACTGTCATACCCTCCACACTCCTCTCCTATACATAGTGCCCACTATCATACTGTCCACACTCCTCTCCTGTACATACTGCCCACTGTCATGCCCTCCACACTCCTCTCCTATACATAGTGCCCACTATCATACCATCCACACTCCTCTCCTGTACATACTGCCTACTGTGATACCCTCCACACTCCTCTCCTGTACATAGTGCCTGCTGTCATACACTTCTCTCCTGTACATACTGCCCACTGTCGTACCCTCCACACTTCTCTCCTGTACATACTGCCCACTGTCATACCCTCCACACTCCTCTCCTGTACATTGTGCCTTTTGCCGTACCCTTTGCACTCTTCTCCTGTACATAGTGCCCAATGTTAGACCCTCCACATTCCTCTCCCTCTCCTGCACATACTTCCCACTTATATACCATTCGCACTCCTCCCCTATGTCGCTTACCCGCAAAAACAGTTCTTTAAAATGATACTGAATACCCTCAATGTTACCAGCTCTAGAATGGACACACTTTTGTTAGTTCAACTAAAGGAAATCTCAGTTCTCATATTTGTTCTGTTCCATTATTAGAACTTATTTAATTTTGTGATTACTACTGTGATGTACAGAGGAACATAGGGGATCTCAGCTACTCTAAATATAGCACTTGTGAAAAAAAGTGTCCCTGAAAATATTTTTTAAATGTTGGCAACTATGCACTCATGCACTGCCCAAGGGCCACTGGGTCAGTAGGGGGCCCCATGAGAGGTTTCTGGGATCCTGTGATATTAAAGCGGTAGTAAACTTTCCTGACATTACTACTTTTTAAAGGCCCTGGGGTAGGTTATGCCACAACGTACAAGTATGCACAGCATATTAGCACATTAGGGTACACTTACATTTTCAGACTGGGCCCTCCATTGCTGCGCTGTGATTCTCACGCATTTATTTATTATTTATAAAAGGCCCCACCAAAATCCTCAGCACCAGGCCCATGATGTTCTTAATCTGGCCCTGGCCATAGACATTGCTTTAGGGGGGTGGGGGGCTGTGGTCAGCCACTCGCTCAAATAGAGCTCGGGGAGTTAGCATTCTTATCCGTAAAACCTTGTCATTTGTGCTGCTGGACCTGCATCTGGACCCTGGGGGTAACTACGTAATACTTCATGCTGAGTTTGCTGGTGTGCCAATGGTTCTGGTTGGCCTCTAAAACCCACCTCCTGCTAGTATTAGTCTGCTCAATAAGATAGCGCAATTGGTGGTGACATACTCGACCAGAGAGGTGCTTCTGGCGGGTGATTTTAACATGGTGCCCTGTCCTACTCTAGACAGAATGTCCCCTGGTTCAGTGACTGATTCTCCACTCTCCCGATGGGCTGAGGTGTTTGGCCTCACGGACGTCTGGAGGTGGAGAAACCCCCGGGGTCATAGGGTACACCTGCAGCTCTGCCACGCATACAGCCATGTCGCGAATTGATCTCTTTTACGCTAGCGGCCTGATCTTAGCTAATGTACAGGATGTCTCGGTGCTCCCTAGGGGGATATCTGACCATGCTCCTGTCCTGCTTCGGCTTCACACTGGGAGGACTCCCGGGGCAGGCCTATGGCACCTCTCGAGGTTCTGGGTGTCAGATGAGCGGGTGGAGCCTGAGATGGAGGCCTCTGTGGCGGAGTTCTGGTCCTCTGTTGCTCCAGGGGCGGAATCCTCGGATCGATGGGAGGGCCTTAAAATGCAGGTTAGGGGTACATAGGAGTCCCTTATCAGGTCGGTGCGTGTTTCCTCCCGAGCCTCATTGGCCCAGGCAGAGTAGAGGGCGCAGTCGCTGGAGGAGCAGTTTGTAGCCACGGGTGAGGAGAGACGGAGGTTAGACCTGCTGGTGGCGCTGAGGGAGGTCCAGCTTCTTAGACTGGCGGCTGGCAAGAAGCAACTCCTCTATCAATCACAAAGGATATTCGAAACAGGGGGAAAAAACGGGACACCTACTGGCTTGGCTTTCCAGGGACTCGGTGAATTCTGTCCCTGTCGCTCACATTTGCCGGAGGCCGGGTGATATGGTGTCTGACCCCCGGGAAATCAATGCCTGCTTCGCGGCCTACTATGAGGAGTTATACTTCTCCCGGGTGGACTACTCCTCTGGAGAACTGGACTTGTTTCTGGATGGGCTGGAGTTCCCTGTCCTGTCGGAGGAGGCCCGAAGTGCTCTGGATGCCACAATCTCCCTGAAGGAAATTCAGGTGGCGGTGGCCTCCCTGCAGGCGGGGAAAACCCCTGGGGATGATGGTTTGCCGGCGGAGTTTTTCAAAATGCACAAGGCTTCTCTGTTGCCACGGTTTAGGGGGGCACTGCTGGCCTCTCTTGGGGGTGCGCACTGCCCCCTTCTATGCAGCGGGCTGTTGTGGTGGTGGTCCCTAAGCCATGGAAGGACCCTACCCGGTGCTCGTCCTATCGACCGATTTTGCTCTTAAGGCCTTGTACACACAAGGGAATTTTTCCGCTGAAAATGGTCCGAGGGACCATTTCAGCCGAAAAATCCGCTCGTCTGTGCATAACGAAGCCAAGGAAAGATGGAAAAATCTCCAAAAGCCATCAAATTACAGATTAGGCATTCTTATAATATGTCAAATATGTCACTCTTCCTTAAAAGTCTTCCAGTTCTTTGAGATTTCTGGGCTGTCTGTCACACAGTGCTCTTTTAAGGTCTATCCAAAGATTTACAATTATGTTGAGGTCAGGAGATTGTGAAGGCCATGGCAAAACCTTCAATTTACGCCTCTTGATGTAATCCCCTGTGGATTTTGAGGTGTGTTTAGGATCATTATCCATTTGTAGAAGCCATCCTCTCTTTAACTTCAGCTTTTTCACAGATGGCATCAAGTTACCATTCAAAATTTGCTAAAAAATTTATTGAATCCATTTTTCCTTCTACTCGTGAAATGTTCCCTGTGCCACTGGCTGCAATACAACCCCAAAGCATGATTGATCCACCCCCATGCTTAACAGTTGGACAGAGGTTCTTTTTATTAAATTCTGTGCCCTTTCTTCTCCAAACTTACCTTTGCTCATTCTGGCCAAAAAGTTATATTTTGACCTCATCAGTCCACAGAACTTGTTTCCAAAATGCATCAGGCTTGTCTATATGTTCATTTGCAAAGTTCAAACGCTGATTTTTGTAGTGAGGACATAGAAGAGGTTTTCTTCTGCTGACTCTTCCATGAAGACCATATTTGTACAAGTATCTCTTTATAGTGGAATAGTGTACCACAACTCCAGTGTCTACCAGATCTTTCTGGAGGGATCGTGCAGTCAAACGTGGGTGTTGAATTGCTTTTCTCACAATCCTGCGAGCTGTCTTCAAGATCTTGCTTTAACTTCCACTGTTCCTGATGACTGCCATTTCTTAATTACATTCCGAACAGAGGATATTGACATCTGAAAACGCTTTGCTATCTTCTTATAGCCTTCTCCAGCTTTGTGAGCGTCAACTATTTTCAGTTTCAGTTTTCTAGACAACTGCTTAGAAGAACCCATGGTGCTGATCGTTGGGGCAAGGTCAGATGAGTCTGGGCATTTAAAACCTTTGAGATTGACATCACCTGGTCCTCCCAGACGATGATTGAGAACAATCCATGACACTGGCAGGTCTCAGCTTTACAAAGGGGGCAGTGCATGCTATAAATTCTGCAGGGTGCCCAAACTTTTGCCAACGCCATTTTTTTGTTTTCTGTAATTTTGAAAGTTTAAATGATGGAAATAAAATCTAACTTTTTTTGACATATTATAAGAATGTCTAATCTGTAATTTGATGCCTTTTGGAGATTTTTCCATCTTTCCATCTTTCCTTGGCTTCGTTATGCTCATTAATAAAAAACACAAGGTTCTCCTAGAGGCTGAAAAAGCAGTCTGCAAAACTGACAGGATCAAATAGAAACAAAGGGGGGCCCAGACAAGCAGGACAACCCATGCAATGCCCTACAACAGGGGGTGCCCAACCTTTTGAAGAGAAGGGGCCACTTAACCACTTAAGGACCGCCTCCTGCACATATACGTCGGCAGAATGGCACAGCTGGGCAGATCCACGTACAGGTACGTCCTGTACTACTACCCAGCCGTGGGTCACGGGTGCGCGCCCGCGGTGTGCTCCCATGACCCGGTCCGAAGCTCTGGGACTCGCGGACCCAATCGCCGCTGGAGTGCGGCGATCGGTCCCCGGAGCTGAAGAACAGGGAGAGCCGTGTGTAAACACAGCTTCCCCGTCCTTCACTGTGGCGGCGTCATCGATCGTGTCATCCCTGTTATAGGGGGACACAATCAATGACGTCAGCCCTACAGCCACACCCTCTAGAGTTGTAAACACACATTAGGGAACACATAACCCCATCAGCGCCCCCATATGGTTAACTCCCAAACCGCAACTGTCATTTCCACAATAAACAATGCAATTTAATGCATTTTTTGCTGTGAAAATGACAATTGTCCCAAAAATGTGTCAAAATTGTCCGAAGTGTCCGCCATAGTGTCGAAGTCACGAAAGAAAAACTCTGATCGCCGCCATTAGTAGTAAAAAAAATAAAAAAAAAATAGTAAAAAAAAAACAATAAAACTATCCCCTATTTTGTAAACGTTATAAATTTTGCACAAACCAACCGATAAATGCTTATTGTGATTTATTTTACCAAAAATAGGTAGAAGAATTTTTGGGGGATATTTATTATAGCAAAAAACATTGCGTTTTTTCAAAATTGTCGCTCTATTTTTGTTTATAGCGCAAAAAATAAAAACCGCAGGAGGTGATCAAATACCACCAAAAAAAAGCTCTATTTGTGGGGGGGGGGGGAGGAAGCCAATTTTGTTTGGGAGCCACGTCACACGACAGCACAATTGTCAGTTAAAGTGACGCAGTGCCAATTTGCAAAAAGGGGCCTGGTCCTTTAGCTGCATTTTGGTCCGGGGCTTAAGTGGTTAAGAGGCTTGGTAACTGGTCACGGCATACGCTCCGCATGGACATGGACACATCCCACTCGACTCTTTCGGCCCTCCGATCTGCCCCTTCTGTGAGTTTTTTTTGCAGATCGGATTAAAAGGTAGGCGGATGTAAATGGACACAAGTCTGCTCCATAGAGGTGAATGGAGGGTCTGATTGGGTCAGACCGATCATGTGAAAGGGGCCTAAGGCTGCTTACACACTGATGCGCTGTGGTTTACCGACATCGTGAGTGCAGAGCAGTGCACTTGTGAGTGAGTGAATAACTTGTATAGCGCTACACATGCAAACTTTATCACCTCAAGGCACTTGTACCAGCCATTGTCTACCTTATGCTTCAGAAGAGGTGGGCAGAGGCGTTGCTAGGGGGGTGCGGCCCGCACCCGGGTGACACCCGCTAGAGGGGTGACACCATCCCGTTTTTTTATTTTTATGGGTGTGTGTGTGGGGGGGGGGGCAGACGTGTGTGGGGGGGTGCGGAGGGTGTGGGGGTGCAGATGTGCGGAGGGTGTGGGGGGTGCGGAGGGTGCAGATGTGCGGAGGGTGTGGGGGGGTGCGCCCGCTGATCAGCCTGGAAGGCGCCGGCGCCTCCTCCTCTGTGTTTACATTCAGTGAGGAGGAGGCGCCAGAGGGACACACACTGCTGTGTGTGTATCATAATCAGCGGCTGCGCTGTTCTGAGGTCTGATCGTGACATGTGTGGGGGGGTGACTCGGTTAGAGGGCTGCCTATGCTGATGGGGGGTAAGTGTACTAACTAAGGGGGGATTCTGGTCTCCACTAAGGGGGGGGGGGGTGTGTATACTCCGGGGGGATTCTGTACTGATGGGGGTGTGCACTAAGGGGGGTGTATACTGCAGGGTCTCTGTACTAAGGGGGAATTCTGTACTGGTGGGGGTCTGCACTAAGGGGGGTGTATACTGCAGGGTCTCTGTACTTAGGGGGATTTTGTACTGATGGGGGTCTGCACTAAGGGGGGATGTATACTGTGGGGGTCTCTGTACTGATGGGGGTCTTCACTAAGGGGGTGTGTATACTGTGGGGGGATTCTGTACTGATGGGGGTCTGCGCTAAGGGTGGTGTGTATACTGCAGGGTCTCTGTACTAAGGGGGGATTCTGTACTGATGGGGGTCTTCACTAAGGGGGGGGTGTATTCTGCGGGGGTCTCTGTACTTAGGGGGGATTCTGTACTGATGGGGGTCTGCACTATGGGGGGGATGTATACTGCGGGGGTCTCTGTACTGAGGGGGGATTGGGGGTCTTCACTAAGGGGGTGTGTATACTGCAGGGGTCTCTGTACTAAGGGGGGATTGTGTACTGATGGGGGTCTGCACTAAGGGGGGGGGGTCTGTGTGTGTATACTGTGGGGGTCTGTACTGATAGGGGGTCTGCACTAAGGGGGTCTATACTGATGAAGGGGTCTGCACTAAGGGGGGTGTCTATACTGCGGGTGTCTGCACTAAGGGGGATTCTATACCGCGGAGCAACAGACGGACTGGACCAGCAGGCAGTGCGGCGTCATCCTGAAGGCGACGGCGACCCGTTGAGGGACATGTGAGCTGCCCGGCGCACAGATTTGGAAGTTGGAACCGAGCGAGGAGGCCCACACCAGACACATCGAACTCCTATCAGGATCGGGAGCTGGCTGAAGTGGGAGTGGTATGTAATATAACAAGGACAAAGTGCACGTGATATGCGTATTATTTTGTATTGTAGTGTGCATTGTATAATAGAGCAGCACAAGGCTGAACACCAGCAGCTATAGAGGAACAATAAATCCCAGCAATAATACATTATACAGGCTGGTTAATATATTATTGCTGGGATTTGTTGTTCCTCTATAGCTGCTGGTGTTCAGCATTGTGCTGTATAATGTATTATTGCTGGGATTTGTAGTTCCTCTATAACTGGTCAGTGGTAATCTGCATTGTGCAGTATAATCATTATACAGCGCAATGGAGAATACCAGCAGCCATAGAGGACTACAAATCCAAGCAATAGTACATTTATGGAACTGTTGATAAAAAAAGGATTTTTAATAACAGCTTACCTGTAAAATCCTTTTCTTGGAGTACATCACGGGACACAGAGCGCATAGTCATTACATATGGGTTATATGGGTACCTTCAGGTGTGGACACTGGTGTAATCAACTTCACAGGAAGTTCCTCCCTATATAACCCCTCCCACTGAGAGTGCTTTAGTTTTGTAGCAAGCAATTTCTCTGAGGTTACACAATGTTCCCCAAAAGAGGGGTGGGAGCTCTGTGTCCCGTGATGTACTTCAAGAAAAGGATTTTACAGGTAAGCTGTTATTAAAAATCCTTTTTTCTTTATCGTACATCACGGGACACAGAGCGCATAGTCATTACATATGGGATGTCCCAAAGCAATGCTCCATGAAGGGAGGGAGACCGTAAGGCCAAAAATAGCCAAACAAAAACATTATCAGGAGGTAAAATAGCTCCACCAACAGAAAAAAAGGGGGCGTGAACCGGGCCAGAGGATTCTATACTGCTGCCCGTAGGACCGCCTGCCCAAATGCTGCATCCGTAGCCTTTGCGACGTCCAACTTATAAAATTTAGTAAACGTATGTACGGAAGACCAGGTTGCCGCTTTGCAAACCTGTGCCATAGAGATCTGATGGTGTGCCGCCCAAGAGGCACTCATGGCCCTCGTAGAATGGGCTTTAACTGATAAGGGAGGTGGAACGCGCTTCAGACCATAGGCCTGAAAAATCAGCTGCTTAATCCACCTAGCCAAGGAAGACTTGGCAGCCGACTGACCCTTCTTGGGGCCATCCGGAAGAACGAAAAGCACATCTGTTTTCCGAATCTTCTCTGTAGCCTTGAGATAAACCCTCATGGCTCGAACCACGTCCAAAGTATGAAGCAGTCTTTCCTCTCTGGACTGGGGAGTAGGAAAGAAGGATGGTAGGACTAGGTCCTGATTCAAGTGAAAACTGGATATGACCTTAGGAAGGAAAGAAGGTTGAGGCCGCAGAACCACTCTGTCCTTATGCAGAATAAGGTACGGTTCCCTGCAAGACAAGGCTGCCAGCTCGGAGACCCTTCTGGCCGAAGCCATAGCCACCAAGAAAACCAACTTTCGGGTTAGCAGCACAAGAGGGATTTCTGTCAGAGGTTCAAACGGCTGCTTTTGTAAAGCTGACAAGACCCGATTTAAATTCCAGGGGCCGAGGGGAGCTCAAATAGGGGGATTCACATGCAAGACCCCCTGTAAGAAGGTTTTCACAAGCGAATGCGTGGCCAAAGGCCTTTGAAACCATATCGATAAGGCAGACACCTGCCCCTTTAGAGTACTAAGAGCCAACCCCTTGTCAACGCCAACCTGGAGGAATCGCAAGATCCTGTCAATAAAAACTTGCGAGGATGCCCTCCTTGAGACTCGCACCACTCCACATAGGTCCTCCAGACTCTGTAATAGATATTTCTAGAGACCGGCTTTCTAGCCTGAATTAACGTAGATACGACCTGGGCTGAGAGGCCTCTGCCCTTAAGAATTAGGGATTCAGCCGCCAAGCCATCAAATTTAGCTGCTGTGAAGCAGGGTGGTAGATCGGGCCCTGAGACAGCAGATCTGGGCGCAGGGGGAGTGGCCACGGTGCCCCTACTGACATCCTCACGATGAGTGCGTACCAAGCCCTTCTGGGCCAGGCTGGGGCCACCAGGATCACCGGCCTGCGCTCCACCCTGATCCTTCGTAGAAGGCGGGGAATCATCTGTAGTGGAGGGAACGCATACAGGAGAGAAAACTGGTGCCAGGGGCAAACCAACGCATCGGTCCCGTAGGCCGAGGGGTCCCTGGCTCGGGATACGAATTTGTCCAATTTCTTGTTGAATCTTGTTGCCATGATGTCCACCTCGGGAACTCCGAATCTTTGGCAAATCTCTTGGAATACCTGGGGGTGAAGAGACCACTCTCCCGGGAGTAACTGTTGACGACTCAAAAAATCTGCTTGAGAATTGTCTATCCCTGGGATGAACACTGCTGAGATGCAGGGTACATGGGCTTCGGCCCATGAGAAAATCAGGTTTACTTCCCTTTGAGCCGCTAGGCTCCTTGTGCCCCCCTGGTGGTTTATGTATGCCACCGCTGTGGCATTGTCGGACTGTATCCTTACTGGCAGACCCTGCAGGGGGAGAGTCCAGGCGACCAGGGACAACCGAGCAGCTCTGATCTCTAGGACATTGATGGGAAGCAGACTTTCTGCCTCTGACCACTGTCCCTGCTGGGTCCGTTTTCCTAAGATTGCCCCCCAACCTGTTAGGCTGGTATCTGTGGTTACTATTTTCCACGTGATGGGGCAAAAGGTTTTCCCTTTTGACAATTTTTGAGGGACCAGCCACCAGTACAGGCTGCGCCTGACTCCTGGGGAAAGACCTAATGGACGGTCTAATGCCTGTATGGACCTGTTCCAAGCAGAGAGAATAGCTGCCTGGAGAACTCTGGTATGGATCTGGGCATAGGGCACTGCTTCGAAGGCGGCTACCATCTTTTCCAGCAGTCGCATGCATAGGCGAATAGTCGGCCTCTTTTTGCCTAGGACTATTTGAATTGTTTGAGTCAATGACCTGATCTTTTCTTGAGGTAAAAATATCCTCTGGCATTCTGTATCTAACCGAAGGCCTAGATATTACAACTGTCTTGTGGGTTGCAACCTCGATTTTCCTTGGTTCACAACCCACCCGAATTCTTGTAGATGCCGAACTGTGCGGACTACTGCATGATTGAGGTTGGAAGCTGATCTGTCGATAACCAGGAGATCGTCCAGGTATGCCAGGACCAAAATGCCTTCTGTCCTTAGGACGGCTAGCACCGGGGCTAACACCTTTGTGAATACCCGCGGAGCTGTTGCCAACCCGAAAGGGAGGGCTACGAACTGGAAATGACTTTGATCTATCATAAAACGAAGAAACCTGTGATGTGCTGGGTAGATCGGCACATGCAGATATGCATCCTTTATGTCTATAGATACTAGAAAGTCGCCTTGATGCAGGCTGGCTGTCACTGAACGTATGGAATCCATACGAAAGGTCTGAATCTTTAGAAAGCGATTTAGTCGTTTGAGGTCTAGGATAGGCCTGACGTCGTCATTGGGTTTTGGTATAATAAAAAGGTTGGAGTAGAATCCCAGACCCCTTTCTTGGGTTGGTACTACAATTACTCCTTGGAGCCAGAGGCGATCCAACGCCTTTACGAGAGAGGCCCTCTTTAACGGGTCGCTTGGAAGACTTGACCCCTGAAAATGAGGAGGGGGGATTTCTCGAAACTCTAGTTTGTAGCCTGTGGCTACCACGGACCGAACCGAAGAGTCGGGAATTCTGGCCTTCCAGACTTCGGAGAAAAACTGAAGTCTTCCCCCCACCCAAGAGAGTGGGGGCGACCCTTCATGAATCTGACTTGATGACTGGTTTAGCCGGCTTGCGAGACCAGGGCCTTTTGTTTGCCGCGGCTTGTCCCTGTGGGCGGCTATTAACTGCTGAACGCCCGGGAGGCCGTCGATACTGACGGGAAGTCGAAGGGGCCGAGCCTGGAAAGGCCTGTCGTTTAAACGCGGGCCCACGCGGTCTTTCCTTGACCGGTAAGGAAGAACTTTTACCACTTGATATGGTTTGGATATATTTATCTAGGTCTTCACCGAATAGTCTTCCCCCATGAAAGGGAAACCCTGCTAAAAGCTTTTTGCAGGGTGCCTCTGCTGACCAGTTCTTTAGCCACGAAGACGATGCATGTGAACCACCAGCAGAGATAACCGGGATGCCTGTTGGATGGAGTCCTTAATAGCATCTACTGCAAAGCAGAGAGCCCTAGGGAAATCTGCTAATTCACGAGTTTGCTGAGCCGGCATGTCCTTTAACATCTGTTTTGCCTGATCCTTTAAGGCCTGACAAACGCCAATGGCTGCCACCACTGGCTGAACCATGGCACCTACTGTGGTGAAAGAAGCCTTCAGTAGGGTCTCTAATTTTTTGTCGACCGGATCCTTGAACAACTGGACATTTTCAACCGGACAGGTCAGGGATTTATTCACGCAGGAAATGGCCGCGTCCACTGTGGGGAGTGCCCATTTCTTTCAAAATTCCTCTTCCATAGGATAGAGAATAGAGAACCTCTTAGGAGGGATAAAGATCCTATCAGGTCGAGCCCACTCCTGGTAAATCACGCTCCGCAGAAGGGGGTGAATCGGAAAAGACACACAAGTTAATGGAGCCTTTAAAGAACCCAATGAGGATACCACAGGGGCTACTAGTTCTAGCACTGGAAGTTTAAAAGCAGTGCGAACTATATCGGTCAAAGACTGGATCCACAGGCTCTCCGCTTGAGAGGCCGAAAAATATTCATCTACAGTGGACCCTCCATGTCTGAACCTTCGGGACTTGGGTCTGCTTGATCCCCTTGTGGGTCCCGTTCCTCCGAAGAGGAGACCTCCGCATCTGAAAACACCAAACTAGGTGAGGGGGATCTAGCCCGTTTGCTACTTGGCAAAGGGCGGGCAAACAAAGCAGTTAACCTTTTCTCTAGCCCACCCAGGGTGGTCGCTAGCATTTCTTCCGTTACGTAAACGGGAATGGGTGGATCGGGGGCCGCCTCTGCCCCCAGCATCCCCAATGGCTCTTGTACTATGCTACTCGGTGGTCTAACTGGTGAGGGTGGGGCCGTTGAAGCCTGGCCCAAATCCTCTGACCCCGATGGAGACCCCTTTTGTTTCTTGGCACCTTTTGCAGCCTTGGCTGGTCCTGATGCCTTTGGAGCCATTGCACAACCTTGAGTCACCCCTCTAGCCAACACCTGACTGTTGTAGCTAGGAGTAATTAATATGAGAACAGGCTGAGGAAAACGAAAACAATTTTTTTTTTTTTTTTTTTTACCCGCCTGGGAGGTGGCAATACTGAGGAAAACCTGTGAGTATTGCAACACCAATGCCCGTTAGCCGGAGTCCAAGGTTGACTCAGATACTGCTGGATCTAAGGCTGAGTCCCTTTAAGCAAAAAAACATTTTTTTTTTTCTTTTTCTGGTCAATAGTGGAACTAAGTCCTAGACCTGAAGATCCACAAACCGCCACTGGGTGTCACTGTGGCCAAAAGACCCAGCTGCACGCTCTGTATCCTTTCTTCCTCTGCCTCCAGGAGGGAAAGACCAGCCAGAGAAAAAGTTTTTCCTTTAAACAGACCCTGACGCTGCTGGCCCGCCCCCCCGACGCACGCTATAAAAGGCGGCGTGCACGCGCGCGCACCCCCCCACGCTGAAAACCACATGGAGGAAGCAGAGCAGAGGAAACAACACGGACCAGCGCCAGGCAGCACCAACAGACACCAGGTAAGCACTAATCTTATTGTAGTGCACACACAGAGAGGAAGCTGTCCCCATGGGCTTCCTAAGAAACAGGAGTTTTCACCAGCAATTTCCTCTTTAAAACATGTGGGGTTGCAGTATCAATGCTAACAGGCAGACCTGGGGTGAGTAGCAAATATATATCTTACACAAGTATACATATATCTACATGTTATCTGGGTAAACATTAGTATCCCATCCTGCCCACACAGACATAGTGGAGATAGTGGCTGATGCACAAGCATACTGTTAGCCAACCCAGAACCCCCAGGGGGATACCTACTGTCGAACCAAGTCCCGCAGGTTCCCTCTTACCTGCTCCACGCCGCAGGGTATTGCAAACTGCAAGAGGCCCAATCTTCCCCCATCTCCGTGGGTATTGTCTCGGACCTTCAGGGACCGGGGTCCTGTGTTTAAGGAACCCACACCCCTGGACCTATATAGCATCCTGGCATCAGTAGCGTTTAGTCCTGGAAGAGACCAAGGCACTGGAGCCCAGAATCCAGCCCTCCAAGGAGAGGCATTATAGGCAAAACCCCACTCCAGCAGGGCCCGGGTACCGTACACCTTGGCTTTGAAGCACTTCGGACGGATCCGGCTAGCTATCCTGGGTCCCGAGACCTCCGAGGGACAGCTAGACGTGACCAACACCTAAGACACTGGCGAAAAAACTAAAGCACTCTCAGTGGGAGGGGGTTATATAGGGAGGAACTTCCTGTGAAGTTGATTACACCAGTGTCCACACCTGAAGGTACCCATATAACCCATATGTAATGACTATGCGCTCTGTGTCCCGTGATGTACGATAAAGAAATGCACTTTACAAAACCACAAATAGTTTGTTTGCAATTCACCTGCACTCTTCACCCTGCACTTTGTACCCTGCACCCAGCACCCTGAACCCAACTGCACTCTGCCCTCTGTACCCACCCTGCACCTACCTGCACTCTGTACCCAACTGAACGCTGCACTCTGTATGTAGCACCCTCATGGTATTTAATGACCCTTTAGGACCCTCCCACACCCAGTTGCTGTGGCACACTCTACCCCCACCCCTCTACTTTGGGGGAAAATGTGGTGACACCATGTTTCACCACACCGGGTGACACCAACCCTAGTGACGCCACTGGAGGTGGGTCTTGAGTTTTTTTCCTGAAGGCCCAATGGTTTTCTTCCAAGCAGATATCTGTTGTAGAGTGTTCCATAGCCATGGTCCTTGGACTGCAAATCTTCGCTCTCCCTTTGATTTGGAATTGGACTTGGGGATGTAGAGGAGGTTTTGGTTTGCTGAATATAGAGTGCGGTGGGTGGGGGGGGGGTAGTGTTTTATTTTCTCACATAAGTATTAAGGAGCCTTGTGGCTTTCCTGTGGGTTAGCTGCACTTTGACATGGACTTCTATTATATCTTGCAGGTGTGGTGCACTTTCTGAAAGCGCACCAAACTGTAGGTAATAACAGATGTCTATTGCTCAACCAGCCATCCCAGAGCAGGTCACGGGCCACATCAGAGGGCTCTGCAGGCCACACATTGGGCACCCCTGCCCTACACAAAGGAAAGAGATGCAATAGGTCTCTAAAAACAGAATTGTCAAGGTTAAGCAATGCCCTTTGCTGGTACTTACAGTCAGAGACATCTCTACAACAAACTGGAGCTCTGCCAGATTGTCCTCAATTACAAACTTTTGGGATGAAATTTACAAGCCTTCTATGTACAATGGTAAACTTTGCCAGAGAAGGGGCGTAAGACAGAAACATCCCTATCCCAGGATCCCTCCCAACTTTATCCTGCACAACAGGCAAGGAAGAAGTTGCAGTGTAACATAAGGAAATGATTTCGGACGGCTGCACTTCCAGAACATTTATTGAAGTTTCATATGAAAAGTGGAGCAGGAGACAAAGCGGTAGATGCATTTCATGCCAATGTTAGCACCTAGTCATTAGGACATTACAGTGCAGGAAAGACATACGTAGATCAGTTTTTGTTTTTTGATCTCACGGAATCACCTGGGCATCCCCAGCTAATGTTTATTTCATAGTCCAGGACACAACCCTGTCCAGTGTTCTGTTGAATCAGGGTACCAAGAAATCCACAACTGGCATTCCCCGGTACAGGCAAACCTCTGCAACACTAGCAATCTTTTGACACTTGTTCCTAACTGATCGGATATGGAGTTGAAGAGCTCTGGAATGAAACTGGGCATGTCAGAACAGCACTGGCCTAAGCACTTTCAATTTGAATGCAGTTAGGCAGAAAGTTGTGTAGGGTCAGCTTAAAGCAGAGTTCCTCACCTGTGGGGAAAATAAACCAAGTCAGCAGCTACAAAAAAGGCTGCTTGGCTAGTACCTCACCCCAAAAGTTCCAATTGTTCAAGAGGAGCAAGGAACGAGTCCTTAAAGCAGAGATCCACCCTAAAGTGAACTTGCGCCGATCGGAACCCTCCCCCCCTCCGGTGTCACATTTGACAGCCTTCAGGGGTGAGTGCAGATACCTGTCTAAAGACAGGTATTTGCACCCACTTCCGGCCCAGCGTTCTGAGGCAGAATACGGGCATTGTCACATCCCGTCGCGCCCCCCCTGTTGTGTTCTGGGAACACTCGGCTCCCAGCGGGAGCCAATTGGCAGGCGCAGCACAACTTGCACATGCGCCATAGGGAACCGGGCAGTGAAGCCGGATCGCTTCATTTATAGCTGCTGGGTTTTATTTTTTTGGAGCGAACATCTTTTGAATGGAGCTCTGCTTTAAGCCAAGTGTTCCAGACAGCCAACTTCTGAAAGTTCCATACACAACCACATTTTTATAAGACCTACATTATTTGCAGGACATTATTTTTTGGTCAGCTTCTAAGCAGATTGCTCTCCGAGAAGCACATTGGCCAGGTACCCAACTAAATAGCCCATGCCCTCAACCACAGAACTGGGGAAAACACCCTGGAAACTCAGGGATCCATAAAAATACCAATAGGCAAGAACACAAACTGGTAAAGCTGGTCAAGAAGGGGAGGGTGGGGGTTGGGGAGTCAGTGTGTAGGTAAAGTCTTTATATCTACTGATCCCAAAAATACCAATAAAGAAAAAAAAAACACCAAAAGGGTAGACTTCATTTCTGAACACATGTACTTTCAAGACCCTTGGACATCAATAGGCTAGATGTCTCCATTTGGCTTGGGAAGCATCAACAGGATGAAATATGTCATGCAACATCTTAAAGCAGAACAGCCTGGGGCATCAGCTTTTACAGAAGTGCAAAAAAAAAAAAAAACACCTTGGTGTGTAGAAGATATCCTTGAGCACATAAACCAGTAATCTTTCCATGTCCAGACACAGAAACTCCTTCAGTTAGAATTTGCCTCCAGAGCTTGTCGATGGGCAGACCTTTTTTGGTAAGCCTTATCAGCTTTAAACCAATAGAGGTGGGTGCTCTGCCCTGACAGAACCTAATAGAAATTGCTTAGCCCTGCTGGGTAAAAAAAAAAAAAAAAAAGCCTAGTACAAACTGTTGGAGTTATTTAAAATTAATAAGGCAGGCATTATTTCTAAATTTTAAGGTTATGGAATCGCTACACCATTTTTTTTTCCCAAATTATGTGCACAGTGTATATATTGTATACACAGTTTCACTTACAAAATCTTTATTTCAGAACACCAATCAAATCCCACTCATAAGCAAAGTTGGTAAAAACCAGCCTATACATTACTTTCAGTACAGTGCATTAGCATACACACAAAAGAAATTCAGACATTTGTAAGAACAAAGGACAGCAATTGTTTTATTTATCAAAATTTGTTACAGGTGAATTGGTAAACATGAAAAGTATACAACTGCCATGTACAAAAATGAACATTTACAATGCTTGTACATTGATGATTACAAGATTTTAAAAATTCTGCCAGCTTTATGGTGAGAAAATATATACACAATGCTGTCAACTATGTACAACGAGGTTTGGTTACAGAATCGCATTTAAAAGTAATCGTGCAGAGTATTTGTTTGTTATGAAGTCCTCATTTAATGGACCTGCAGAGGGTCATAGAACGCTTCTTATTTAGGCACTAGTTGTGCCGATTGGACAAGTCCCTGGAGCCATGCAGACACATGCACAAGATAAAAACACTGGTACAGAAAGTAAGATATCAGGGCCAATATATTACTGCCGTAGAGATCCAATATTAGATATTTGCAGCAGGTATGGTTTTTGATGGGTGTAAAAAAAAAAAAAAAAAAAAAAGTCTGAAATGTTTGCTTTAGGGCAAGTATTGCAAATGCTAGTGAAATCGCTCACAGTACACTGCTCCCTTTTTGTTAACTTCACCTTCTAAATGAGCGGGTGCACCCAATATCTTTTAGGGTGGCTTTGCCTTGTCTGCCTTCACATGGCTCAGCTGTACACTCGACCAGTGTTGGCGAACCTTGGCACTCCAGACGTTTTGGAACTACATTTCCCATCATGCTTTTGCACTCTGCAGTGTAGTTGAGCATCATGGGAAATTTAGTTCCAAAACATCTGGAGTGCCAAGGTTTGCCATCACTGCACTAGACCCTGTCAAACATTTTTCCTGCATTTCACCTTGCAAGAAAAAAAAAAATCCAATGGGACCATTTACACCACTGCATTACTGGTGCCGTGCTGCACCTTTGTGGTTTTGAAAACGGCACCAAGAATGCAGCTTCCCATTGAAGGGAATGGAAATCGCACCACAATGAGTCACATTTTTCACAAGTGCAGGCAACTCAAAAATGTCAGAAACCGCAAAATCGTGGTAAAAATGCCAGCAGCACTAATCAGTCTTCTGATGGCAGAAAGTTAACACCATCAGGACACAATAGCTAAGCAGGGAGGATTCCGCTATACACGGCAAGTGAGGATGGGGCATTGGATCAAATTTTTGTTCAACATGCTGGCTATAAAAAAATAAATTATATAAAATAAAAAAATAAAAATGGGGGGGGGGGGGGGGAGAGAAAAACCCACACAAAATACACAGTGCTGGTTTCAACTGGAGACACAGCAGGGATCATCTGTGGAAAAGACAAATTTTGGGAGCAAAAACACAAAAACAAACTTGAACATGCAGCCAACATTGATTGACTGGGAAGCCAGGAAGAGGTCAGTGATGAATACATTGAATAGCAAATACAGGTTATGAAAAGCCTGCAATGCAGTCACAGAAGGAATCAATCAGGTTCATGTGCATGTTTATGCCACAATCGTATGGGAAAATCACGTGGCAAGTCTTTAGCTACCACTTTGAGCCATAGGTCGTTTTAGATGGGGGGGGGGGGGGGTCAATACAAAAACAGTCTGAAACCTTACTTTTCTTAACCCATTAGGAACCTAATGTGTTCCTGTGAGATTCACATGCAATTTCAGCCCATTCATTTTGAATAGGCCAAAAAAATTGCACAGCAATAGTGCATGCACCATTTTGGAGATGCACCGCAATCAGATTGCATGGTTCTTCACTACCATGAGATTTGTTAAGGGCAAAACCCATTGCAGATTGAAAGGGCAGCATGTTCTGAAGGAGATACATGAAACTGCACAAAATATTGGTGTCAGCACCCTTCTAGTGTAAACGGGCCCATAAATGGATAGGCCTTTTGAAAAGACAGGCGGAGCGATACCAATATTTAAATAAGAAACCGACACATTTAGAACATCTCTGCGTTTCCTAAAATGTTCAAAGCTAAACAGGTTTACACAGAATGCAATCCAAAAAAGATACTGCGTGTCATGCCTTGCTGTATGCAATTTTAATCAAATAATTTGTGAACCTTACATAGAGATCCTGCCAAAAAACGGCTATTCCTGTTTCAAGCCAACACTGAGCCACTACCTCACAATTAGCAGTGTTGCATGAGCCTTTAGTTGGCTACTGGGCTGTACATAAAAGCCCAATGGCCAACTGAACTAGGAAGCATGGGAGGCTGGCAGCATTGCCTTACAAAGGCAGAGATTTGTTGGCAGCAACAAAAATGGTGTTACTGGGCAGGATCTACAGGTGATCTTTGCAACAGATTAAGAATCTGTTTAAAGCTCAATTCCAAGATTACCGTCACAGGTTTCTAATGTGCAAACAATAATTCTCCTCGGGAGGACTTCACAATTATGAAATCACACGCCTATATTCTACAAGTCATTTATATGCCAGAGGAAATCCAGCTCCTTCCTGCAAGCAGAAAAGGAGAGCCAGCAACACTGTCCTTATTCCAAAAGGTTATTGGTTACATGAGATCATAAAACAGGTGAGACGTTTCAGGAAGAGCCTTATGCCTTGTACACAATCGCATTTTGTTGCAGAAAACCAATATCAAATACAACGGTGCAAAATGGGCTCTATGAAAAGAAAGATTTGTCTACAATTCTGAAAAACCTTCCGGGGAGCATAGCTACATAACTGAAATTATGTCAAATACATGTGACCCCGGTGTCCTGTTTTTTTTCATGTTTCCGATCATATGTGGTGTTAGTCCATTGATTTTACCTCACAGTGTACTGATTAAAAGATTGTCATAATGGGCTGTCCAAGTTTTTGCGTTTGTCCCTTCCGATTTTGTTGGACGGACTGTCGTGATCGGTTGTTGAAAGCTGTGTGACAACGATCAGCTTCGCAAAGATCTATCCGAAAGCGATTTTTTATCATCCGATGATCGTGAATACGAGGCATTAGTTGTAGCACCAAGGCTCTCGCCAAAACACATGAGCCGTTTTATGATTCTCTGATGTAGCCAATAAACTTGGAATAAGGACTACAGTGTCGTCGACTCTTCTCTATCCAGTGTGGCAGGACACCGAGCCTCGACTCCTGTGTTGTGGACCACACACACACCACAAGGTTAGGTAGTCTCCCCATCATGAGCGCTACACACTCCCCTTACCTGCACTTTGGCTGCAAGTTTTGCAGCTCTCAAACCCCTGAGCTACGATTTTTGTCCCCCAACCAGTCACAAAATAGCCAAATTCAGTTTTGTGAATGGAGAGGGTGGATTTGCAACTATAGCGCTGGGGTCTAAAGCCCCATACACACCATCAGATTATCTGAAGATTTTTGTCTTCAGATTTACTAAAACCATATAATATAAGGTCAAAACGTAAGTTTTAATGTGTATGCTATCAGGCAGGCCCTTGCACTACATGGTTTTGGTAAATCTGAAGACAAAAAATCTACAGATAATCTGATGGTGTGTATGGGGCTTAAGGCCCCTGGCTTGAAAAAGGAGCAGTAAACTATGAAAGCATTTGCAGAGCTTTCAGCAAGCTTTGAAGTTTTTCAAATACCAATCAGCTCCAGTTTGTAAATGTTCTACACAGATCCCAATGGAAGAGCCAATTGCCACTTTAAAAACAAGCTAGCAGGAGTCAGCACTTCTTGTAAGCCTGCTAGCAGCTTGATTAAAGTGGCAAACAGCCATCTCATTAGGATCTGTATTCAACTTTTACAAACAAGAGCCGATTGGTATTTGAAAAAACTGACAAAGTATATTGAAAGCTCTGCGAATGCTTTGCCAAAGCTTGTTCACACTGCTCCATTGCAAGCTGAAGTCTGTAAAACAGGCCAGAGACCTAAATATAAAGCAAGGAGCACAAGATCAGCTAGACTTGCAAAATGTTTTTATGCAACAGGAAACATGCCTGCATGGCAGTGATGCCCTCCTGAGGAATGAGAATGTTTGTCAGCTGGTGAAGGAGTTCAGCTTTAATTTTATACAGTGAAACATTACAAACAGTCTGAAATACAGGTTTTAGATTTACATAAATTTCAAGGCCAACAGAAGACTGAAGCTGAAATCTGGCCACACAACACTAAATAGCATTTATAACCATAACTCAAAAAAATTAAACAGAATAAAAGTCCAAGTAAAACCAAAAACTTAAATGCCATTTTCATGAGCTCCAGGAACTGCCACCTTAGACCAGTGAATTCAGCACAATATTAAATGTTTCCAGTAAATAATTGGCCAGGCACAGCTCTGCTGTTCCAGCATCAAGTGCTTCTATAATAATATGTAGCTGCCAGCACCAGTACTGCGTATATATTATGTGGCCAACAAGTCCATGTGTTTGCAGAATAAACAGCGGGGAAACCTTCTGCCTTCACAGAGCAGATAAAAAGATCCCATATATACAGTGCATGTAACCCGCTGGAGAAAAGCGGAGAAATGACTCAATCGCACATGATTTCCAGGTCCAAGCCGTTATCTGCTTCAACTTTCCTGATCTTGGTTGGGGTGCCTTCAAACTGAACAGAACACAAAGTGTCAAAGCACAGATCAAACATTACATCCAGCATCACAGAACTTCACTTTTTTCTTTCATTACCTGCCATTTTGCATCACTTTTTAGAATAAACCCATCTGCATTTTTAAGAAGCTTTAACCAGTTCCTGCCCACTCACAGTATATTTACTATAGGCAGGCCACATGGGCAAGTGGGATTAGGTGTACAACATTTTCCCACAACAGCCATGTCCTCTGGACACAGCAGATTGGGGCCTGGGTATTATGTGATCCCAATGTACACAACTGTTATGAATGTTTTCATAATAGTGTATAGTATTGTGAGGCTGTGACTGGCACTCCATGGGAATCACAGCTGTTATGAAAGTAGCAACTGCCAGGTAAAGTAGCAGTGCTGAATAGCAAAAAAATTACCTGGTCATGAAAGGGGTAAGACTTTCTGGTAGCCAAGTGGTTAACCCAAGCATAACCATATCCTGTTCAAGGACCATGGGAAACAATGACAGGTAAAGTGTGGGGGGGGGGGTATCTGCAGTACTTACCAAAAGGTCTTCAGGTGTATCTTCTGTGGAGACGATGTCCTCCTCATTACTGTAAAGATAAAGAAGCATCTTTAAGAGGCTGAACAACAAGGATTTGTTAAAGAAAAAAAAGTAGTGTAAAGCTCTGTGACCCTCCCCTCCTGTACTGACACACAGCAAGGCAATTTACGTTAGCAGACAACACCAGCTAGAACAGTTTGGCTCAGGTTTGCTGCCTCTAACCATGTTAAGTTTGGAGAGAGGAGAAGGGCTAAATCTGCCAAGACGATACCAGAAGAGACATGAAACGTCTCGTGCATAAAATAGGTCTTTCGGCTTGCCAAATCTTTAAAATGTTTACATTCCGGCACAGATCAGTGGTGCACTGTCTGACTGACCCCCCCCCCCTCTGAATGCACCATGTCAGCCCACTCCGTCCGACCAAGACCAACTCAGTGTGACACCCAGAAGCCAGGTAAAAGCCTGCCAGCCAGGGACATTGAAAGTAAATGCAGACTTTAGTTTCTCTACAACTAGGAATGGTCACTACAAAAGGGCAATGTCCAAACTATCACAACTTGTTCCCACTTCCACAGCAAACCAAGCTTAATGCCATCACCACATGGTTATAAGTGATCACCCACAAGGCATAGAAATCGGTACAGTGATTGGACTTACAAGGGCTGCAGTTCATCGCCTTCTTCAGTAGGAGGGTCCCATGAATGTAGAGCAATTCGCCAAATCTTGATTTGTTGGTCCCATGACCTGCGGCTGTATTTCTTGAATTTGTTAGGTGTGCGAGGATGAACACCTGGCTGCCTCATGTGTCTAAAGAAAGATACCAGAGTCAAAAAATAAGCCACATATGACCACAACATTGTATGCACGCACCATATTATGGACAGACCTTTCACACTGGCAGTATCCCGCCGTTCAGCTGCTCTTTAGCGCTGCCCACCCCTTCCATAAAATTGCTTCTAATTGCAATGGGCAGGGCAATTGAGTGCCATTTACAACACTCTCAAACCGCCCCAAGGATGCATTGCCCAGTGTAAAAAGTCACACTGCAAAACATGGTGGTTTTCAGTAGGGTTGTCCCGATACCAGTTTTTTAGGACCGAGTATACAAGTACCGATACTTTTTTTAAACGTGTCCCCCCACATACGCAGCCACGCCGCGTGCGCCCCCCACATACGCAGCCGCGTCGCGCGCCCCCCACATACGCAGCCGCGTGCGCCCCCCACGTCGCGTGCGCCCCCCACGTCGCGTGCGCCCCCCACATACGCAGCCACGTCGCATGCGCCCCCCACATACGCAGCCACGTCGCGTGCGCCCCCCACATACGCACGTCGCGTGCGCCCCCCCACGCGCCACGTCGCGTGCGCCCCCCACATACGCACGTCGCGTGCGCCCCCCCACGCCACGTCGCGCGCCCCCCACATACGCAGCCACGCCACGCGTGCGCCCCCCACATACGCAGCCACGTCGCGTGCGCCCCCCACATACGCAGCCACGTCGCGTGCGCCCCCCACATACGCAGCCACGTCGCGTGCCCCATACCTTTGCCGCCAACGCTGCTGCAGGGTTAATCCCCGTGCAACACATACACGCGGCGCCATGTATAGACACGCGATTGGACGGATCCGTCCAATCGCGAGCAAGGGGGGAGTGTCTATGCATGTATCCATGTATAGACATTCCCCCCTTGCTCGCGATTGGACATATCCGTCCAATTGCGTGTCTATACATGGCGCCGCGGGTATTACAAGTTTACAAGTTGTACGGGGACTAGCGGCGGTCGGTGTACGGAAGTATTCTATTTAGGTATCAGGGGTATTCCCGCAAATACTCGGAATCGATACCGATACTGGTATCGGGACAACCCTAGTTTTCAGAGGCCATTTCTAGCACTAAGGCACCCGATAATTGCCTGTGTGGGAGTAGTCTTAGAGCCCTTTCACACCGAGGCACTTAAAAACCACAAATGCTTTTTAGGTGTTAATGTGTTTTTTGAAGGAAATGTGACTTTAAAAGTGCTTAAAAACATTTGAGGCACTTTTGAAGAGATTTTCAGGCTCTTCCTATTCATTTAAATGGAAGGGGGCGCTCCAAACAGTTCCAGCAATTTCACACCCAATCCTGCTGCCGAAACCCCTCTGTTAACTTATAGGGCCCGTACAAGAGGGCAGGTGCTACCCCCTTAGCTGCCCTGACTTTGTAATGTCTACTTAAACACAAATTTAGCATAAACAATTTAAAAAACTAATACAATGAACCCAATACCACTATAGTTTGCCAAAAGTTAGTATGAAGGATTATAAAGAATCCCTTCAAATTTATATCAGATGGCTTTTAGTAAAACTGTATATCCAGCTTCAGTGCAGCTTCCACTTTTCAGAGGGCACTATAAGCAAATTAAATATGCTTCATCATTTTAACAAATCTTGTGCTTCATCTAGGAAAGCCTATGCCACCATCGTGGAAGGGATGAGGCTGTGCTAGAGAATGGACCCTGGAGTGGTCAAAATTCACACAATGCAGGTATGCATGAAAAATTACCAAGCATAGTTGCACTTATTAGCAATATTTTTTTTATTTTTAGTCAGGGTCTCAAGTAAATGAATGATTTGGCTAGAAAGGCTGGTTTCTCTAAACTACAGCAGTCCACATTTATGGGCCGCTTCATATACATATTCAAGAGAAACCACTTTTGTAACTTTCTGGACATGCCAGATTTGGATAAACTGTTTTGACATCCATGACTTGTTAGAGAGGAAACCATTGAATGTTCGGAAAACTCACTCCCCCTTCTTCAATCACAGAGACATGTCCCCATTGAAGATTTCCCCTTCTATAATTTGGATTTGCCTCACTTTTACTCTTGTCACATGTGATCAGGACAATGAGAGAATCTCCTTTGCTGGGATACAGTAGACATTAGAAAAAGAAGTTTCATTTAGGTGAATATTAAGAATCTGCACCATTGTGTTTACACCCATTAACCGTGCTAAACATTTGATATAGTTAATATTTTAGAGCTAAGGTAGGTTTTATATAGAAACTATTGCATTATGTTTGATACAAATGAAGTCATACCTTGGAATATCTGTTGTGTATCTGTCATAGGCGATTGTGTTTTTTCCATAGTTTATCTGCTTCTGTCTTCTGGCAAGAACAGACGAGTCTGTTTCCATTTCACCATGAGTGGAAGAATCTTTGGAATCAGAGCTGTGAAGAGAGGAAACCTTATAGTAAAGGTATGTATGGAGCATTGTTTAAATAAAGCCCCATTGTCGTTCGTAATGCTCTCTCATTTGCAGCATTGTGTGGCCACATCAGACTCATCTGCTGGTCAGCAAGCTTGTGTGATGTAGTCGTAGCCACCCCCCCATTTCAGAGATGTCAGCAGATAAGAGTCCATGGTACCCAACCCCAGCAGAAGTGGGTTAGCACCCTATTCCTGACACAGAAGCATCAAATCACTACTAGGTACGTGATCTGGCACAAAACGCCAGCCCTGCAGTATGTGCAGTGGGTGGATGTGAAGCGATTCTTTTTAATCAAAGCAGATGCTTTGTGATGTTTAATCAAAGCAGATGCTTTGTGATGTTTAAAACAGGCAACCAAATTAGAAAGTGTAGAAGATGCAGACTAGAGAACAGCTCAATTATACAATCCTGTAAGAAGATCAAGTCCAGATAGGAAACGTCATATGAGGACCATGGAGGCATCCAGCAGTGACCTACACCTTCTTGAATGCTTGATGGATCTTCTACCTGCTGTCATTTTAAAAACATAGTGGCTGTGTGGGGCCCCACCCACATCCGTTCAGTTTCCTGTGAATGAATGTCTACAAATATTGTCAGCCATTGGCTTGTAATTCTCAAACAATGGCTCTGGTAGTTCAGCAAATCTTCCTGACCATATGATGTACAGGCAGATTGGCTCCTGCAGACCCTCAGGACTGTCGATATTGCACTTGTGATCTGCTGATCGAAGGTGCAATGCTCTTCAGGAAAGAAAAAAAAAAAAAAAAAAAGAATTCCCCCACCCAAAAACAGCATTTAAAAATCTCTACAGATCCAAAGAGAATGTCTGTCAATGTTCACCTATAACCCAAGTGATTTTTCTTATAAAAATCCAAACTATTTATGCCACAAAATGGAAAACTTTAAATAGTTTACCATATCACCTATAACCAACTTTGCATTACCTTGCTGAAGAGGATCTTCTTTCCCTTGGCCCAATGTCGTTAATAAGCAGCTTTCTCCTGTACCTGAAGAGAAAGAAACACTTTAATACCAAAATGTTAAAAAGCCCCACACACAACCAAACAATGTCCACACCTACTAAATGTACCACGATTCATTTACTGCTGGGGAATTCATTTAAACAGCACTGATCACAGAATACTATAGATTAGATTGTAAGCTTTAATGAGCAGGGCCCTCCGATTCCTACTGTATTAAAGTGTATTGCATTTGTACTGTGTACCCTCAAACATAAATTTTGTACGATTCAATTTTTTTCCTCAAAAAGGCCATAAATATTTCCTTTGAAAAAAAAAAAAGGGGGAAAGTTTGATGCATCTTGCATTTTCTGCTTCACACACTATGCATTTCCACAGTGGCAAAGTTTAAAAAGTGACCCTTCCCAAAAATTTAGCAGCTGAAAATTGCTTAGATGTGAACTTGTCCCATAGGAAACCATGTTAAAGGATTGTAGTGTGTTTCTGCAAAATGCACAGGTGTCAACCAGGCCTTCTAGTCAACACAGGTTGTAACCCCCACACACACACACACAAATGTTTACAAATTACGAACAAAAAACCTGAAGATTGGGGAAGCCACATTCACCACATATGCAGGTTCTGCTTCCTACTACAGTTCTACAGGGTGCATGATTCTGTAAATCAGCCTTTCCAGCCAGGGTGCCATGGCAAAATACCTAAAATATGCCACAAGCTGCACAAAAATTGTGTACAAGCCAGCAGATGGGTCAAGACTGCCTTTGTTACACAAAACAGGGTTCCATTGTGAAAAATAGTGGGCACCATGTGGGCCGGCATCCTATAGACATCGATTGAGGAGGATGTCAGGTACCTGCAGAACTACAAGTCTTTTAGAGCCAGCATTATATGCAATACACAATAACAGAAGGGCTAGTTATAAACATATGAAGTGTGGCTATACAATATAGAAACTAAAATGGTGATTATGGATTTTTGTGCATGCCATATTACCAAGTGCTTATCTTAAGGTACCATACACCAAGGTGACACGGGTCAGCATGGTACTGTTCTGCATGTGGGCTTATGCAACTTTCTCTGATAGGACATCTTACAAAGAGGGCATATTAAGCTGTATTGAATTAATACTATGACGGCCTTGTGTGTATGCACTCCGTAATTATGTAACAAACTATAATTTGGAATTCTGTCAGTCTATAGAGAATCCCTATTCATTTTGGGGCCATTTGACTCACTCTAGCTAATGTTACTGATCTTCACAGCCCCATAGTGGCAGACAGGATGAGCTTGGGGGAGTGTCCCCCCCCCCCCCCCTCACATAACATGTGCTTGTGGGAGCTGGGGAGAGTAAAGTGATATGCAATGTTAAATACGTGTATTTAAAAGAATCCAGACGAGAAAGTATATACATAAGACTAATAGTCTTATCTGTCCGTTTGCGTCTTCTCAGTCTATTTTATGTGCCGCTTTCCTACCAACTACAGCTGTGTATGGGTTCCTGAGCCGCAGCCATTAGGATTGCTTGCACCACAATAAGAATTAGGCCATGCTACCTTAACGGTTAGCTGGTCCAACAAAGGAGCTATAATTGTGAGCGAGACAGGTCGCAGTAAGTGACCATCTTGCTAAGCAAGAGAGTGAGTGACCTTTTAAATAAAACGCAGTACTAACCATAACAATATGTCTGACCTCATCCGTCTTCAGCTTCTGGGACTATACAGAGTTTCACTTTCATTTTTCGCATTGAAAACTCCAGGCGTCACTGGGTCCTAAAGAACCTTGTTTAAGAACACTGTTTTGACAGTCCCAGGAAAAATCCTCACAAGGAGACTGTTTAAGTGGTGGACCGCTGAATAACCGATTGATTAATCTGAACTTGTTCTAAGACAGGGCTTGACAAATTTGCTTTGAATCTAGGAGCCAGGAACGTGCACCGCCCTGCTGAGCTCACGCATACGTGAGTAGCGCCTATGAAGCTGATCAATGTAGTGGCTAGAGGGATATGAACACTTCACCTGTGACACCCAAGTGGTGGCAGAAGGATTAGAAAAAAAATACACCCGTTCGCCGCCTCGTCTTTACTTTCCTGTCACTATCTGACTTTCATAATACATTTTTCAGTGTTAACACCTTAACCACACTAACTGTGCAGATTGGGTTTATTGCCCAAGTGAGGACCGTGCGCTGTCTGATGTGATGCTGGCTGCTTGCCAAGAAAGGGACTCAATGTACTAACAGCGACAACCAAGTCTGTTTAGATGCATAATGACTTTATCGTCTGCATAACCATAAGATGCATAATGCTATGCATATTTTTACTATATTTGCCACAGGTAAGTAGAGGTAAAGTGGACAGTAACATACAATTTTCAATGAATACTTTAGATAGATGTCACACACACCATTGAGGACTTTTGAGATTACTGTTGTGGTATTGGGAGCTATAGCCTAGATATTAGCAATTTTTTTGTATTTAAGCAACGATTGTATGCACCCTGTGACCCTGATCAAATCACTGATAATGAGGGAGGACAGTATGTAAAGGTTGCAAACTTGACCCATGCACCATGTTATCTTTTTGTACCATGCAATCTGGTGTCGGCAAGTTGACCTGCACCTGATGATCGCAAGGGTCATGTGATTTCAATGTAATTTGGGAAATTGGCACGAAATGTGGGTTTTTACATGGCATTCTAGTGTGAACATGATTCAAAAGTGACAATGAGCACTCCTTTAGGCTGGGTTCACACGATTGTGCGTATTGTATTTGGGTTTCCCCCTGCATCCAATTGGCATTACAGGAGATTATGACCGGCTTTCTATCAAGCCGGTTCACATATCGCCAGGGTGGCTGCAGAGTGGATTGCTCAGAGGTCCTGTGCGCTTGACTCCGTTTTAGGGCCAAATTCAACCCCTTTAGGGACACACCAGACCCCTGCTGCGAGCCATATGCAGCTTAAACGTGAACCCAACCTTAAAAACGTGTTCTCTACTACTTTCCCATTCATTTACAAAGGAAAAACCATGACCATCTTAGTTTCATTAATAAGGTTGCCTAGAGAAGGGCAAGTGTAGGCCATCCACGAGGGCAGAGCTTTCACACTGAACCCACAGAATGGAAACAGAAAAAAGCACTTCAGTTTTTAATTTAATTACCTGGATAAACAGCCAACTAAAGTACTGTTTAACAAACCGATTAGCATAATTTTTTCTTTTGCACAGGAAAGGAATGTTTTAGTAAAGTACCCGATAACCAGACATACCAGACACTATCAGAGAGTTTAGATTTTTTTCTCCTTACCTGGCCAAATCCAATTCTACAGTTTCTTTCAAGACTTCTTCTTCCTCCACCGTTGACCCCCAATCCTTAATTCTTGACACAGGTCTATGGCTTTCTGGGGTGGTGAAGCTGGTAGGAAAGGAACGTCGAGAAGTCAGCCTAGCAGATCAAGCAAATGAGGGAGTAATGTATCCCATTCTGTGCTACACTTTCAAGCAGATACAGAAAGATAACAGTCAGTTGTATCACTTTGAGCAATATGTGAAGGAAAACCAATCTGAAAGTCTTTTTAATTAAGCTGCCAGTCAGTGCTATTTTGCATGCAACTAAGAACATTTGTGTAGCTTCATATACAGATGAATATGCAAGTCACACCCAAAAAAAAAATCACCAAAGTTAGTACAGGAACTACTTTTTCAAATCGATGTGGCACCCCAATGTGAACAGTGCCACTGCTGACAATAGGGTACAAATTGTGATTTGGACAGGTCAAATCACATGACAAGTTTCTACAATGTCAACGAGGGCTTAAAGCGGAGCTCCACCCTGATTTTTTTTTTTTTTTAATCTAAAAAAAAAAAAATGAAATGGGGGGGGGGGGGGGGGGAAATACTCACCCTAAATAGGCTGTTGCTATGCGGAAGTCCCGAATCTGCCCTCATGATCCGCGGTGCGGTTTTCTTCCTCCTCTCGGTGTCTTGTGAATGGGCCGCGCTGCATTCTGGGAACTGTGTGTATCCCAGAAAGCAGCCGGACCATTCACAAAGCACCGCGTCGCTCGCACATGCGCAGTAGGAAACGGGCAGTGAAGCCGCACGGCTTCACTGCCTGTTTCCCTGACTGTGGATGGCGGTGCCGGGATCAAGGATCGGCATCGGCGGGGGCCATCAGCGCGGGCGCATAGGACAGGTAAGTGTCCTTATTCAAAGTCAGCAGCTACACTGTTAGTAGCTGCCGACTTTGAAAAAAAAAAAATGCGGGTGGAGCTCCTCTTTAAGACCAACAAAAAACAAAACCCGTAATAAGGGTTAAAAACAGCATGACAAGTCAGAGGTACTTTTTGTCCTCTAGAAGCCAATCTGCAAATACTGAAGATAATTAAATGGTGGCTTTTTAGCCATTCCCGTCGATTTGTGATTGCTGCAAGTGCAAGCGAGTAGTCACCAGCAGTTAAAATATCAAACGATGAAAAGCATGAAAAACAATTGGATTAGTATTGCGATCGGTTTTCAGACAAACATGCAGATAGTCAATCAGAAGCAAACGCTAAAATTCCATCATCGAGGCTTACTAAATATTTGATTTACAAATCTTATTTAGCTTGATCAATTTAACCATTTAAAACCAAAGTGACACATGCAGGGTCACCTGTATGCAGCTACAAAAATAAAAATAAATCTATGCATACATTATCAACCATTTAAGTGTTCCTGCAGTCCGCTTACAAAGTGGATTGAACTATCCCATGTTTGCATTTGTTTTTCACGACAAATGAGAACTTAACCACTTAAGGACCGCCTCCTGCAGATATACGTCGGCAGAGTGGAACAAGCACATACCTTTTCCCCTTCCCCCCCGGCCGAAGCTCTGTGACCGCAGCACCCGATTGCTGCTTGAGTCCCACGATCGGTCCCTGGAGCTGAAGAACGGGGAGAGCTCTGTGTAAGCACGGCTTCCCCGTTCTTCACTGTGGTGCCGTCATTGATTGAGTTTCCCTATATCAGGGAACACTATCAATGATATCACACGTCCAGCCCCACCCCCCTACAGTTAGAAAAACAGATGAGGTCACACTTAACCCCTTCACTGCCCCCTAGTGGTTAACTCCCAAACTGCAATTGTCATTTTCACAGTAAATACATGTTTTATGGATTTTTGCTGCGAAAATGACAATGGTCTCAAAAATGTGTCAAAATTGTCCGAAGTGTCCGCCATAATGTCGCAGTCACAGGGGAAAAAAAAAACGCTGATTGTCGCCATCGGTAGTAAAAAAATAAAAATGAAAATGCAATAAAAAACTATCCACTATTTTGTAAACGCTATAAATTTTGCACAGACCAATCGATTAATGCTTATTGCAACTTTTTTTTTTACTAAAGAAAACGTATCAGCCTAAACTGAGGAAAAATATGTTTTTATATATTTTTGGGAGGATATTTATTATAGTAAAAAAAAAAAAAATTCTTCAAAATTGGCGCTTTATTTTTTTGTGCTATAAACAAATAGAAAACGCAGAGGTGATCAAATACCACCAAAAGAAAGCTCTAATTGTGGAGAAAAAAGGACGCCAACTTTGTGTGTCACGTCGCATGACCACGCAATTGTCAGTTAAAGCGACGCAGTGCCGAATCGCAAAAACTGGCCAGGTCCTTTACCTGCCTAAAGGTCCGGGTCTTAAGTGAAACTTCTCTCTCCCATCCAACAGCGATTATTTTTTAATACTTATGCTTCTAGCATTTTTTTTTTTTTTTTTCTTCAGTTACTTCGTAGGCAAATTATGTACATTCCAGGAGAGAAGAGGTTTTCTTAGCCAAGTACACCCTGCTGCCGGCATGCCTGAGCCAAGGGCAGATGGCCTTCAGGAAGTAAATGCTACACGAATCATTTGCCATGATTTAGGATGGCCATAGCCAGAAATGCTAGGGGTGGTTTTTAAAGGGAATTACGTAACAAAATAAAGCACAGCCATGGACGTGGGTGTTTGAATATGAATTTTTATTGTTTTTGGTGCTCAGATGCAGTGAAGACCTGTTTTAACGGTGTTAAATTATTTTTAATACCAAGATTATAGTCTCTGGGGTGTCAAGTTCATCAAAAATCATTTTATTTAGAAGGACAGAGCAGACTGAACAGGAGTCAGGGACTCTATAAATGAATGCTTCAAAGACCTTCCCCGTGTTCCTCAGGCATCTTGTTCTTGCCAGTTTTATACCCCAGTATGCAAGATAAACCATTCCTTTATCAGGCTCAGATCAAGGTGGAGTCGGCCTTTAGATAGTTATTTATACATAGATGTAAATGGCACAGGACATTTTATGTTCAACACCGTTCACACTGATGTCGTTTTAGCGCTAAAATAGCACCTTAAAAATGCCTCCCATTCATTGCAATATGCGCTGTCACACCCAAACTGGGCTTGTGGGACATTAAAAAAACGTCCTGCAAGCAGCATCTCTATTGGGCCGTTTGGAAGCACTGTATACATCGCTCTTTAAATGCCCCTGAAATTAAAGCTCTTCCGAAGAGCCTGAAACGCAATGCGGTAGCACTGCAACATGGGAGTTTTTTGGGATTAAAAGCGTCCCGCTAGCAGCCAAAAAGCTACACTTAAACAGCAGTAAAGTGTCAGTAAAACAAGCAGCGCTTTACTGCTAACGCACGGGCTGCCCCTGTGTGAAAGGGGTCCTACAACCAAATCAAAACTGGCAACATCCAAGCCATACTGTTGTCAGGCACAATAAGACTGTATGGTACCTGTCAGGACGCTTGTCTTGGGGAGGTTTTTCATCAAATACAGTGGAGTCTTCATCATTTCTTCTAAGGTTACCATCAGAGCGACGTTTGCGTCCCTGAGACCAGCGAGATGGTGGTTGAGGTCTAAAAAAAAAAAAATTAAAAAAAAATTATAAACAAAGCAAAACATCTGACATGCAAAAGAAAGTCAAGTCACCAGAGAACTAGTAGGAAAAAAAAAAAAAAACAGACGATCACAGCAACTAAAGCTTTAAAGAGTTATGAATATAAGGTAGGTGATTACATCCAGGGGCAAATAAAACATTTTACAGCTGCTTATGAAAAATAGCATGGTCAGAGGTGAAAGCATATCAATGGCTTAAAGGCATAGTTCACCTTTGGGACCATGTCACACCCACCCTCAAAACTGAACCACCAAACAAGCTCGTCTTCCATTGCTTACTTCCTCCAGCCATAATTATGTACACATACAGACCAGAGGCTGGGATTTAAATGATGTACGACACCACAATACACTGTCTGCATTGAATGCAGAGGAAATAAAACTTTATTAATGCGAGTATTGCACACAGAATGCTCAAATGTTCTAATGTGTAACTGCAAAAGCACCGGGAGCAGCCATACCTGCTCATATACACTCATGTGCTATGATGCATCTAGTTTAGAGATTTTTCTATTCCTCGGTAGGACAGCCCTCTACTACTATACTGAAATAAACCTCTAGGTGGCTTATCCTGTAAGCCAATATGTCTAGTTAAAGATTGACAATGCCCACAAAAAGGAGTGCAGATTTCACTGCACCAAGTAAGAACTCCCAATACAGGACGGGTTACACTAAAGCTGGCCATACACAGGGCAAAAAAAAAAAAAAAAATATCACATTTAAAAAAAAAAAAAAAAAAACACAATTGTTCAATATTCAAATCAGTGTGCCAACACAGCAAAAGCCAATTTTTGCGCAGACATTGAAAGCATTGGAAATCAGAAGAAACTATTTTCTAATCATGCATAAGATTATCGCTTAAAGGAAAAAAAAATTAAAAATTTGCATGAGCAGAAGCATTCTCTGCCACGTCTTATTTGGATGACCATAGTGTAGTAGTATGTGTTTTTCTATAGGAAAGTTTGCAGCAACTAGAGCCGGGGTTGCATATGAATCAGTGCCCCTTCAGAATAGGCAACAGAAATTACGTTCCGTCACTTCACTGTGGCGGCCATCTTGCACTCGGCCACAGTGAGCCTGCAGTCAGAAGCCGATATCTTCACACCCAGCCAAGACTTGCTTTTCACACTTATTTTTACAAGTAAACTGTTACTGAGCTTATATAGTGGAACAGTATTTTGAAATCCACGACACAGTTTTAATGTTAAACTTTAAAAGCAGCGGCAAGCCTGCCGATCTCACATCGGACGGAACACCATTTCTAAAAAAAAAAAAAAAAACCCGACTGATGGATTTCAAAATACTGAATTTCACTATACAAGTTCAGTTTACTGGTAAATACCGGTACAAGTGTGACGTGCAAGACTTAGCTGGGTGTAAAAAGATATACGCTGCCGCCTTCCAACTGCAGGCTTACTGTGGCCGTGTGTATCAAGATGGCCGTCACTTGCGTTACCTAATCTGATGGGTTGCTGATTCTGATGGAACACCAGCTGTTAGGACCATTTCCCACTGGTTCACACTTCAGTGCAAATCACATGGGATCTTATGTGCAATGCGATTTCAACCATACAGCTAGTATGACTGAATTTGCATGGGTGTTCCACACGTGATCAGATTCATTCAGCATTTTTGCTTGCACATGATTGGAGGATAAAATCAGCAGAGCTTCCCCTCTAGATCTACAGCTACTGCAATTACAAGTGCAATTGAAAGTGCAAAGTGGATTTGCCTTTCGTAAATAACCTCCATTGCATCATTAATAGTTGGTAAGGTTGAGAACAAAACTATCCAGTTCAACCTGGAGATGAAAAAAAAAAAAAGTTTTTGCAGGGAAACGTCAGAATTGATGGCACAATAGTATGAAAGGAAACAAATAAAATTGTCATTCAACGAATCATTTGTTTTAGGGTTGTCCCGATACCAGTATCGGTACCGATACCGAGTATTTGCGGGAGTACTTGTACTCCCGCAAATACCCCTGATGCCTAAATAGAATACCCCCCAGCCGCACCATCGCCGCTTAGTTAATACGGGCGGGGAAGAGAACAGCTTTCATTTGAATAGCTGTATCGTTTCCCGCCGCGCCGTACATAGACACTCCCCCTTGCTCGTGATTGGACAGATCCCGAGCAAGGGGGAGTGTCTATACGCGGTGCGGCAGGAAACAATGCAGCTATCAAGTGAAAGCCGTTATCTTCCCCGCCCGTATTAACCAAGCAGCGACAGCGGCGATGCGGCATCTAGGTATGTGGGAACTGGCTGCATATATGGGGGATATGTAGGTGACAGCTGCATATATGGGGGATATGGAGGTGACATAGCTGCATATATGGGACATGTGGGGACATGGCTGCATTTGTGGACACATTAAAAAAAAAAAAAAAAAAATCGGTAATCGGTATCAGCGACTACTTGAAAAAAAAAAAAAAAAGTATCGGTACTTGTACTCGGTCCTAAAAAAGTGGTATCAGGACAACCCTAATTTGTTTCTCATCTATGGCCTGTCCGATAATAGCAGACGCAGAAAATTATTAAGTATCGTACATCTATCCACTTTGCAGGTTGGACAGATGCATTAATTTCAGGGTTTAGGTTATTTGCAGAGGCAACTCTGGTCCTCTCTGAAAAAGTTTGGACACCCCTGATCTACATGATTGTGCAACTCATATTTTCAACCAGCATTCAATATGACTGGATGAAGACAATCCACCAGCATGTCACACTGCAGACAGAAGCCGACTGTGGGAGGTTGTCTCAATGTCTACACTGAAAAATAAATAAAGTCACCTCAAACATGTCTAGTAATGTTTGCCATCGGGCCACACTGGGACAGCAAGTCTACAAGATGAAGCGAGTGTACAGGGATGGCTTCCTCTTCTCTGGAAGGGGACGTTTGGAGATTCTCAGCGAAAAGATGCCCCCAATTTTGAGGACAATGTACAGGAAATGAGCAGCTGGCCAAGGAGAAATCAGCTATGGGGACAGCATGGCTTGGGGGAGGGGAGGACACACACACACTCCTCCAGAGTAAGACATACCATAGACTATGCAATTTGCTTTCATGCAACAAAAATCGCTCAATTCCCTCCATCAGCATCTGTCCATGGAGGACAGAGACCCAAGGCCTTTGTCCCAGAAATAGAGTCCACAGCCACATGGCCAACACAGGACAGGGAGTACACAGCTACCTGGCTCATTGCATGGGGAAGCAGGGAGTCATGAGCCCCTTAATCTAGAGCAGGGGTCTCCAAACTTTCTATATAAAGGGCCAGTTTACTGTCCTTCGGACTTCAGAGGGGCCAGACTGTGGCCATCGGGAGTAGAAAACGTACTATCAGTTGGAGAAAACAATGCCCCATCTTTGGTGTCAGTGAGAGGAATTGCCCCCCCATCATTTCTGCAACCGAAAGAAATTTCCCATCGATGTAGTCTTTGGTAGGCGTTATGCCCCATTGATGGTGTCTTGGGGCCCTATTAATGTTACCAGGAGGAATTCTGCCCCATCTTTAGTGTCATTGGTAGGAATGGTGCACCACCATTGATCTCATTGGGCCCCATTGTTGGTGTCATTAAAAGGAACTCTGCCCCTTTGTGGATGTCAGTGAAGGAACTAGTGCCCCAGGGGCCAGATGACAGCAAGCAAAGGGCCACATCCGGCCCCCAGGCCACAGTTTGGAGACCCCCACATGGGAAAGGAGCTGGGTCAAAAAGGAAGGGCTGGAGTCCTCAGCCTAGCATTGACCTATCAGGAGAAATTGTGTTTGGTAGCAAGTCCTCAGCCCTTTGGACCTGCACAATCATATGCGGCCAAGTCCTCTGCACTTTATAAGCTCTTTGGGCTTACTCACATGTGGCCATTATTACCCCCCTCACAAGACGTTTGACATTACCGCCTAACCACCTATCACTCAAAGTTACGGCCTATTCACTTTCAATAGGTTGCCCTCAGTTGTGTTACTGCCTGGCAAACATGCCAAGTTTACAGCATCAAGCAGCATGTGGTAAAACAGCAACTGTTACTGACCCCTATGAAGGGGGAGGAATATAGTTATCACAGGATGCAAGGGGAGGATCTAGCCAGACACTGGAGGGAATCTAGTCATGGTAGGGGGATGATGGGCAATCTAGTCAGCACAACAGCCTAAGAAGTGGGGGAACCAGTTATCACAGATGACACAAGAGGAGGCTCTAGTCATCGTGGGGGGCGGGCAGGAGATCTAGTTATCACAGGAGGATGCAAGGGAATTATGTTTTTGTGACAGCACAAGGGAGGGGGATCTAGTTATGGAAAGACAGAACGGGGGGGGGGGGATCTGGTAACAGCCAAAGAAGAGGGGAATTGGTTATCACAGGAGGACACACGGAGATGGCTTAGCTGTGATGGTACGGGGGGTCTAGTTATGGTAGGACACGAGGGGCAGGTAATCTAGTCATCACAACGTTATGCTAAAGGAGGTGGGGGGGGGGGGGGGGGAATCTAGTTATGCTAAAGGAGGTGGGGGGGGGGGATCTAGTTATGCTAAAGGAGGTGGGGGGGGAATCTAGTTATGCTAAAGGAGGTGGGGGGGGGGGGGGGAATCTAGTTATGCTAAAGGAGGTGGGGAGGGGAATCTAGTTATGCTAAAGGAGGTGGTGGGGGGGGGGGAATCTAGTTATGCTAAAGGAGGTGGGGGGGGGGGGGGAATCTAGTTATGCTAAAAGGTGGAGGTGGGGGGGGGAATCTAGTTATGCTAAAGGTGGTGGGGGGGGGGGGATCTAGTTATGCTAAAGGTGGTGGGGGGGGGGGGGGGGGGGGGGGGGGAATCTAGTTATGCTAAAGGAGGGGGTGGGGGGGGAATCTAGTTATGCTAAAGGTGGTGGGGGGGGGGGGGGGGTAGGGGGGGGGGAATCTAGTTATGCTAAAGGTGGGGGGGGGGGGAATCTAGTTATGCTAAAGGAGGTGGGGGGGGGGGAATCTAGTTATGCTAAAGGAGGTGGGGGGGGGGATCTAGTTATGCTAAAGGTGGTGGGGGGGGGGGAATCTAGTTATGCTAAAGGTGGTGGGGGGGGGGGAATCTAGTTATGCTAAAGGAGGTGGGGGGGGGGGATCTAGTTATGCTAAAGGTGGTGGGGGGGGGGGAATCTAGTTATGCTAAAGGAGGTGGGGGGGGAATCTAGTTATGCTAAAGGTGGTGGGGGGGGGATCTAGTTATGCTAAAGGAGGTGGGGGGGGGGAATCTAGTTATGCTAAAGGTGGGGGGGGGGAATCTAGTTATGCTAAAGGTGGTGGGGGGGAATCTAGTTATGCTAAAGGAGGTGGGGGGATCTAGTTATGCTAAAGGTGGTGGGGGGGGGGATCTAGTTATGCTAAAGGAGGTGGGGGGGGGGATCTAGTTATGCTAAAGGAGGTGGGGGGGAATCTAGTTATGCTAAAGGAGGTGGGGGGGGGGGGGGGGGGGGGAATCTAGTTATGCTAAAGGAGGTGGGGGGGGGATCTAGTTATGCTAAAGGAGGTGGGGGGGGATCTAGTTATGCTAAAGGAGGTGGGGGGGGGATCTAGTTATGCTAAAGGAGGTGGGGGGGGAATCTAGTTATGCTAAAGGAGGTGGGGGGGGGGGATCTAGTTATGCTAAAGGAGGTGGGGGGGAATCTAGTTATGCTAAAGGAGGTGGGGGGGGAATCTAGTTATGCTAAAGGAGGTGGGGGGGGAATCTAGTTATGCTAAAGGAGGTGGGGGGGGGGAATCTAGTTATGCTAAAGGAGGTGGGGGGGGAATCTAGTTATGCTAAAGGAGGTGGGGGGGGGGGGAATCTAGTTATGCTAAAGGAGGTGGGGGGGGGAATCTAGTTATGCTAAAGGAGGTGGGGGGGGAATCTAGTTATGCTAAAGGAGGTGGGGGGGGGGGAATCTAGTTATGCTAAAGGAGGTGGGGGGGGGGAATCTAGTTATGCTAAAGGAGGTGGGGGGGGGGAATCTAGTTATGCTAAAGGAGGTGGGGGGGGGAATCTAGTTATGCTAAAGGAGGTGGGGGGGGGGAATCTAGTTATGCTAAAGGAGGTGGGGGGGGGGAATCTAGTTATGCTAAAGGAGGTGGGGGGGGAATCTAGTTATGCTAAAGGAGGTAAAGGAGGGGGGGGGAATCTAGTTATGCTAAAGGAGGTGGGGGGGGAATCTAGTTATGCTAAAGGAGGTGGGGGGGGAATCTAGTTATGCTAAAGGAGGTGGGGGGAATCTAGTTATGCTAAAGGAGGTGGGGGGGGATCTAGTTATGCTAAAGGAGGTGGGGGGGGGGGATCTAGTCATCACAACAGCAGAAGGGGGTTAAAGTTACAATTGCAAAAAACACAGACACACACACACCCTAGTTATAACTGCCCAGGCAGAGGGGAGCTAGTTGTCACAGGACTCTAGGTCCCTGCTAGTTATCACAATGGGGGACAGTTCTCTCATGGCAGGACACAAGGGGGACTAGTTATGACAATGGGGGACAGTTCTCATGGCAGGACACAAGGGGGACTAGTTATGACAATGGGGGACAGTTCTCATGGCAGGACACACGGGGGACTAGTTATCGGAGGAGGACACTAGGAAGGGAGGATCTCATTATCCTGACATCACAAGGGATAAAACTAGTTATCATGGAACACAAGGGGGGGGCTAGTTACCACAAGAGCCCAAGAATATCTCACACTGATAATACAGATAGGTGTCCTCTGCGCCACTGTTAGTGCACAGGCCTTGGTATGCTCGCTCCCCCCCCCCCCCGGTATTGGGGGCACTCGGGTGATGGGGGGCCCGTGTGAGGAGCGGACGGTATGTAGCAGGACTTACCTTGGCTCCTCAGTACGGTTGTTGCAGTGATGAGACATGATGACACTCTGTTCTTTTCTTCTCCCGCCTCCGCTCTCCTCCTACTGAGCTCAGCGCGCCACAACCTAAAACCTTATCCCGGGCTCCCGCCGCCGGACCGCCCCACAGCACTGAAAAAGGGGTGGCCGAATCACGACAAACACACCCGTCGCCCCGCCTCCACCAACTGCGCCCCCCGCCTCTCCTCTCCGCTGTCAGTATAATCCCCACTCTTATGGGGGCATACAGAACTCGGCGTACAAACCGCTTTAGCTAAAAAGTTTTCTCCCGATAATAAATGCTCCCCTCCTGTGGCGGCTATCTGTGGAACATTCCACGGTGCGCCCGAGGATTGGTAGAACGGGGTCACATGCAATCAGACGATTGGCGAACTAGAGATGTCAGTCAGGACCGGGGGCGGGATCTTTATGCGCAGCTCGTGCATTTGATTGGCCGCCAGCTGTCCGGACTTCCGAGATGCTTTGAATAGAAATTCCGCGCCAAAGTTTCTCCCCCTCACACACTGGGGGCGGGGGGTGTTTTGGCGGAAAATGAAGGGAGGGAAAGGTGATGGGCGTGTCCTCATCTACTCTACCATGAAAACCTGAATGATGAGCACACTTCTTATTAGCCAATAGAATTGGGTGAGGAATTAAAATGGCGTCTTTCATCAGAAATAACCAAGGGTCGTCGTTTAAGCATACCCAAAAGCAAAACTTTTCTTTTTTTTTGTAGTTTTGGATAGATTGGAGAGGGAATAGAAGGCTTGTACTTTTTGTGTCCCCCATTAGAGATAATGACCCTCTCTATTTGTTCTGTTTATTAACAAAAGTGAAAGAAAATTCCAAATTTCAGGTTGTCACCAGAAAAGGAAAATAGGGGAAATCTTCCAATAGGGACACTAGTTCTGGTGACAACCCTGCATTCTCACAGGTGGAAAGAAAGAAAATCGCTCCGTTATGATCAAGGAAAAAATCCGTCCCCCCGCGCTATTGTGTTCTGCCGGGGGTTGGCAGAAAACAATAAGTGCTTCTGACTATAGCCGGTGACACTGATTGTTTGGGAAAAACCAGACAGGCTGGTTGTAAAGAAGCTAATCAAAATATTGAATTGTTTACAACCAGGGTGCTCATAACTGAATCAAAATTTAGTTGTTCCCTGCTGAACCGCCTGAATTTCGAACCGTGAATGGCTGGCTTAAAGCTGAGTTCCGCCTCGGAAAAAATGTAAAAGTCAACAGCTTCAAATACTGTTACTGCTAATTTTTAATATATGGACACTTGCCTGCGATGTCGGCACCCAAGCCGATCTTCATATCGACTCACAGGTGCTGCCGCTGCCATTCCTGTTTAGGGAACCAGAAAATGAAGACTTTCAGCTTCACTCCTCTCCTGGTTCCATACTGCATGTTCTGAGTGGTCCCTGCTGTCTTCTGGGACCTGTGTGTTAGCGGGGGGGGGGAGGGGGGGAGTATTGGCCGTACATGGCATAGTTTCCTGCAGAAAGTGTGGCGATCTATGCTCCCTCCTAAAAGGTGCCAAATGTGACACCGGACGGGGGTAGAAATCCGATAAGAGGAAGTTCCATTTCTGGGTGGAGCTCCCCTTTAACCACTTGCTTACTGGGCACATACACCCCCTTCCTGACCAGGTGAAATTTCAGCTTCCGGCACTGCGTCGCTTTAACTGACAATTGCGCAGTCGTGCGACGTGGCTCCCAAACAAAACTGATGTCATTTTTTCCCCACAAGTAGAGCTTTCTTTTGGTGGTATTTGATCACCTCTATGCGCTATAAACAAAAAAGAGCGACAATTTTGAAAAAAAAAATACAATATTTTTTACTTGTTGCTATGATACATTAAATAGCCCAATTTAAAAAAAAAATTAAAAAAAACATTTTTTTTTCTCAGTCTAGGCCGATACGTATTCTTCTACATATTCTTGGTAAAAAAAAAAAAATCGAAATAAGCGTCTGGTTTGCGCAAAAGTTATAGCGCTTACAAAATAGGGGACAGAATTATTATTTTTTTATTTTTTTACTAGTAATGGCAGCGATCTGCGATTTTTATTGGGACTGCGACATTATGGCGGACATATCGGACATATTTGACACATTTTTGGCACCATTCACATTTATACTGCGATCAGTGCTATAAATATGCACAAATTACTGTATAAATGTGACTGGCATTGAAGGGGTTAACACTAGGGGTGAGGAAGGGGTTAAATGTGTACCCTGCATAGTGTTCTAACTGTGGGGGGAGGGGGGTGACTGGGGGAGGTGACCGATCTGTGTCCCTATGTACAAGGGACACAGATCGATCTCCTCTCTCCCTGAGACGCTGTCTCTGTGTGAGCCGGCAATGAGAGATGATCTCATATGTTTACATTTGAGATCATCTCTCATTGGCCGCACAGATCGCGCTGTAAATAGCCGCTGTGATTGGCTATTTACTGTGATCTGTGATTAGCTGTGTCCAAGGGACACGACCAGCACAGAAGTTACCCCGATGCGCGCTCCGGAGCGCGCGCAGGGAACGAAGAAAGCGGGGGCCGTCAAAAGAGAGCGTCCCAGAGAATTAGAGCCACCCTGCGGCCATACATAGTCGTACGGCCATCGGGAAGTGGTTAAGATCCCTATCTCCCATACATACATATAGTGGGGAAAGTAATTATTTGATGCCCTGCAGATTTGGTAAGTTTGCCCACTTACAAAGAAATTAAGGGTCTATAATTTTTTTTATCATAGGTGTATTTTAAATGATAGAGACAGAATATCAAAAATCCAGAAAAAACACATGACACAAATGTTATAAATTGATTTGCAGTTCAGTGAGTAAAATAGGTATTTGATCCCCAAGAAAAACATGACTTTGTACTTGGTGGAGAAACCCTTGCTGGCAAGCACAGAAGTAAGACGTTTCTTGTAGTTGGTGACCAGGTTTGCACACATCTCAGGAGGGATTTTGGTCCACTCTTATTTACAGATCTTCTTTAATGTCTTAAGATTTCATGGCTGTTGCTTGGCAGCTTGAAGTTTCAGCTCCCTCCATAAATTATCTATAGGATAAGGTCTGAAGACAGGCTAGGCCACTCCATGACCATAATTTGCTTCTTCTTGGGTCATTGTCATGCTAGAGGACCCATCCACAACCAATCCTCAGTGTTCTGGCTGAGGGAAGAAGGTTCTCATCCAAGATTTTACAATATATGGCCCCTCAAGGTGGCAAAGTTAGCCTGTACCTTTAGTAGAAAAACAGCCCCAAAGCATAATATTTCCACATCCATGCTTGACTGTAGGGATGTGTTCTTATGCCGCGTACGCACGACCATTTTTAATGTCATGGAAAAAACAACGTTTTTCTCTACGTGATTCTTGTCAAGCTTGCCTTGCATACACACGATTGTGAAAAAAATCGTGGTGACATACAACGGCACTATAAAGGGGAAGTTCCATTCGATTTGTCGACACCCTTTGAGCTGATAATGCAAATTTCCCTTCTCATAACCTGCTTCTCGTTTTTTTCCCCATCATTAAAGTCTACACATGACAGTTTTTCACAACGTGAAAGACGACGAGAAAAAATAGAGCATGTTCTAAATTTTTAAAGGCCATTTTTCGCGTTGAGAAAAATGCTCTGGAGCCTACACACGGTCATTTTATAATGACCAATTTAAAAAATGGCATTTTTTTCGTCATGGAAAACGGTCGTGTGCACTCGGCATTAGGGTCATAGTCAGCATTTTTCTTCCTCCAAACACGAGTCGAGTTAATGAAAAAGAGCTCAATTATGGTCTCAGCTGACCACAGAACTTTCTCCCAATCATTTTCTGAATCAAAATTGAGCTCTTTGGCATTAACTTGGCTTGCTGTATTTGGAGGAAGAAAAATGCTGACTATGACCCTAAGAACACCATCCCTACAGTAAAGCACGTATATGGAAACATTATGCTTTGCAGCTGTTTCTCTGCTAAAGGTACAAGCTGATTTTGCTGCATTGACGGGTCAATGGACGGGGCCATGTATCGTAGATGGGTCGTAGATGACATAACAATGACCCAAAACACACTGCCAAGGCAACAAAGGAGTGGCTTAAGAAGAAGCACATTAAGGCCATGGAGTGGCTTAGCCAGTCTCCGGACTTTAATCCTGTAGACAATTTTTGGAGGAAGCTGAAACTTTGAGTTGGCAAGCGCAAGCCAATAAAACTTAAGGAATTGGAGAAGATCTGTAAAGAAGAGTGGACCAAAATCCCTCCTGGGATGTGTGCAAACCTGGTAACCAACTACAAGAAATGTCTTATCTCTGTGCTTGACAACAAGGAGTTCTCCACCAAGTACCTAGTCATGCTTTGCTTGGGGATCAAATACTTATTTTACTCACTGAACTACAACTCAATTTATAATATTTGTATCATGCGTTTTTTCCAAAATTTTTGGTTTACATTCTGTCTCTATCATTTAACCACTTCCCGACGGCCGTACTAATATATGCGGCCGCCGGGTGCTGCTGAATCTCTGACTGGACGCATATATGCGTCCAGCGCTCTTCCTGGCCACTAGAGGGCGCGCGCGCGTGGCTGCCGGCAGCGCACGCGTTCCCGCTGCATTCCTGAGGTACCGATGCGCGTGCCTGGCGGCCGGGATGTCCGCCAGGCACTCGCAATCGGCATTTACAGGGACAAGGCATGGATCTCTGTGTGTAAACACAGAGATCCATGTCCTGTCAGGGGAGAGAGGAGATCGATCTGTGTCCCTTGTACATAGGGACACAGCATCGGTTACCCCCCTCCCCCCACAGTTAGAACACACCCAGGACACACATTTAACATTTAACCCATGCCCCCCTAGTGTTAACCCCTTCACTGCCAGTCACATTTATACAGTAATCGGTGCATTTTTATAGCACTGATCGCTGTATTAATGTGAATGGTCCCAAATATGTGTCAGAAGTGTCCGATGTGTCCGCCATAACGTTGCAGTCCCAGATCGCCGCCATTACTAGTAAAAAAATTAATAATACAAATTAATAATAATTCTGTCCCCTATTTTGTAAGCGCTATAACATTTGCGCAAACCAGTCGCTTATTGCGATTTTTTTTTTTTGCCAAAAATATGTAGAATAATACGTATCGGCCTAAACTGAGAAAAAAAATATTTTTTTTTTTTTTTTTTACAAAATGGGCTATTTATTATAGTAACAAGTAAAAAATATTATTTATTTTTCAAAATTGTCGCTCTTTTTTTGTTCATAGCGCAAAAAATTAAAACCACAGAGATGATCAAATACCACCAAAAAAAAACTCTATTTGTGGGGAAAAAAGGACGCCAATTTTGTTTGGGAGCCACGTCACACGGCCGCGCAATTGTCAGTTAAAGCGACGCAGTGCCAGAAGCTGAAATGTCACCTGGTCAGGAAGGGCTATACATGCCCAGTAAGGAAGTGGTTAAAATACACCTATGATGACTAGTGTTGCTCACGAATATTCGAATTGCGAATATTCGCTACGAATATTGCATATTCGAGTATTCGCGAATATCTCGAATATCGCGGCGAATATTCGCTATTTCGAATATTCGATATTTTTCACATTTCGCAAAAAAAAAATCGCAATAAAATTCGCAATAGCGAAAATTCGCAATTTTTTTTTTTATCAAATATCACGAATATTCGATATTAACGAATATTCGCAACCGCATATGTGAAATTTCGCTTTTTTTTTATATAAAATATACCGAATATTCGTAAATATCGAATATTCGTGATATTTTCACATTAGCGAAAATTCGCATTAGCGAAAATTCGCATTGGCGAAAATTCGCAATTTTTTTTTTTTTTTTTTTTAATAAAATATCACGAATATTCGATATTAACGAATATTCGCGAATATTCTTCGAAATATTCGCGAAATATCGCGAAATCGAATATGGCGTATTCCGCTCATCACTAATGATGACAAAAATCATAGACCCGTTATTTTTTGTTAGTAAGTGGGCAAACTTACAAAATCTGCAGAGGAACAAATAAATATTTTCCCCACTGTACATACTAAAGTCAGTTTTTAGACAGGCGCTAATACACCTACCAGCATGTGTCTGGGGTGTGGGAGGAAATCTGAGTACCCAGATGAAACTCACACAGGGGGATTAGTTCACCATCCGTCTGGCGGATGATATAACGGATGGAAAAGGACAGGCAGTCCGTTTCCATCCGACCACCCATAGAGCAAAGTGGGCTGTGTCTGTGTACATAAGCAGAGCGGATGTGGACCTGTTGTTTTCCTGCTCAGTGGGGAGTCTGCTCCACTGGCAGAGTCTGAAAGGGGCCTTACTCTGCTCTACCCCATGATCTCTTTTAGAGACCAAACCGTATCTTCACACAGTGGAATTATGTAACCTTACTATTTTTCTAATTAAGACACCCTTGGGTTTTTGAGGCCGTTGAATATGATGAGGAAATCAGATCTACTGACAAAAACCTATGCATAAACAGTTGCCACAGGGTGTTTGCAGAGGGGAGCAATCAGTTATAGGCTCTATATACTGCACTTAAATGAGCAGGGTGCAGCTCTGTTGGGAAAGAAAAATCGTAATATTTTTTTTAAATCCACCAGAATGGGATGTTCACATTCAGACTTCACCAGAATGGGACAATCACATTGAAGCTACACCAAAATGTGTCGTTCACATTGAATCTCGACCAGAATGTGACGTTTACATTGAGACTCCACAAGAATGTGATGTTCACATTGAGACTTCATCAGCATGAAGAATCCCCAATCAAACCTAGGCAAAAGAAAATGAAATAAAAAGAAACACACCAAAACAAAGCAAAACACAGCTTAAGACCTCGCCAAAATGTGACATTCACATTGAGACTCTACCAAAATGTGAAGCTCACATTGAGACTTCACAAGAATGTAACGTTCACAATGAGACTCCATTAGAATGTAACGTTTACACTGAGACTCCACCAAAAAATAAAGTTTACATTAAACCTCCACCATCATGTGCTCCCTCTGCATAAGTATCCCCAGTCATCCAAGGCAAGAGAGAACAAAACAGAAAAAGAAACACACCAGAACACGGCAAAAGACAGCTTGAAACCACTACAATGTGACGTTCACATTGACACTCCACCAGAATGTGATGTTCACATTGAGACTCCACTAGAAATGTGAAGTTCCCATTGAGACTCCAGCAGATTGTGATCTTCACATTGAGACTCTAGCAGAATGTGATCTTCACATTAAGACTCCACCAGTCACATTGAAACTTCACCAGAATGTGACTTTAACTTTGAGACTTCACCAGAATGTGATGTTCACATTAAGACTCCACAAGAATGTGACGTTTACATTAAGACTCCACCAGAATGTAACATTCACATTGAGACTACTACAGAATGTGATGTTCACATTCAGACTCCACCCGAATGTGGCCTTCAAATTAAAACACCACCAGAATGTGACATTCACATTGACACTCCACCAAAAAGTCACGTTTACATTGACTCTTCACAAGAATGTGATTATCACATTAATACTTCACCAGAATGTGACGTCTGTAACAATATCACCTACTGGACACATGAAAAGCAGTAGCTAGTGACCATTTTGTTAGAGAACGTTACGGCAGCCATGATAGCTTGGCTAACAGTTAAACATTGCAGTAGAAATCTGAACTCCTCCCTCCTCCCTTATTTCCAGGAATTCATAGGCTTATACTTCAAAAGAGCTGTTATCTCAACATAGAGAAGCAAACCCAGGCTAGGTCTGTAAAAACAGCTAATGTCAGCCTGGCAGGATGTCCAGGCCTATAGTAAAACTGTCCCCCTTTCAATCCAGAGAACCAACAGATACCGGTCGTAAATATCTTAATGCACATAAAGCTTAAACAGTTGAAATAGTTATGAAATTTTAGCATGTTTCATAGCTTCCAAATTAATAATAGCACATATGGACATATTTAGTCTCCTCAGATAATTTGTAACGTTTCAAGTACAGCCATCCCTATGACAGATTATATGGAAAACCACTGGCACCCCTCTTCCTCCCCAATTCTAGCTTATTTCTTTGTGGCTATATATTTTCTTTATCTCTTTAAACATCTTTTAGCTAAATAGCTTCCTTTACCCTAATGCAGTCCTGGTTTCATGTCCTTTTGCTGTAATCCTTCTCTGTTCTGCACACTTCCTGGTTGTCTGTTTCCTTATGAAAAAGTACTGGGAGCTTCTCTCTGTGGTCTCTAATCAAGAAGGTGTGATTACTGTGTGTCTAAAACCCCTCAGAACTAATCAGTTTCATTTTAAAAACAAACACTGCCCTGTATTGGCTCTGTGTCTCTGCCCTTCAAAGAAGCATAAAACTAGATGAAAAACTAAACTGAAATTGCAGGCACATTATATGATTGATTTTTATCTAATGTTAATCATTTTTAAAAGGAATCAGTTAACTATTATGTCTCTATACCCTGTAAACTGTAATTTCAGCAAAAAAGTGTTTTTCCTTTAAAACTCCTTTAATGCAAGCTATAAACAAACATGCCTCTTAAATAGCGCTACTGTTGTAGAGTAAGGCCACTGAGTAAGGCCTCGGAGCAGACCTGTCTGTGGTGGCAGTGTGTGTTACAGATGTTTATTCTAAATCATAATTGGTATTGCTAAAAATTACAAGTCTCCTCCAGCTTGGTCTTTTAAAAGGGGGTAGTAGCAGTTAAAGTATTAATTGCATAATTATCTAAGTGACAATCGCTCTCAGGCTCCTGGCACCTAAATTGTGGTCCCACAAGCTGTAAAGCTGTAAAATCTTTGTGCTGGGCACAACTGAGGCCTCGTACACACGAGGGGATATGTCCGCTGAAAACGGTCCGATGGACCGTTTCAGCAGACATCTCCGCTCGTGTGTATGGACTAGCGGACAGATTTTTCCACCCGACAGATTTCAAAGCATGCTTTGAAATCTATACGGTGGGAATCTGTCCGCCCGACATGTCTGCTGGTTAGTACACTTACCAGCAGACATGTCGTCCCCCACCGCCGCCGCCGAATGGATTCGGCGCATGCGCGGAAGTGTTTTACTTCCTGGTGCGGTGACGTAGCGGTGACGTGGCGGCGTCAACGTCACCGCCGCGTCAGCGCCACGTCACCGCGCCGGCAGGCGGCGGGGAATTTGATCCGATGGTGTGTACACGCCATCGGATCAAACTCCCGTTCGGACATATCCGATGGAAATGGTCCGCGGACCGTTTTCATCGGATATGTCCGATGGTGTGTACGCGGCCTGAGAGTGGCAGGGATCTGACACCTGCGTTCTGCACATCACATCACTAGAATGTGATGATCACATTGAGACTCCACCAAAATGCCAGTGGGACCATGGAAACACCTCCTCCATTGAAGATGGTTTACAGAAAAATATAAGAGGGACAGAGAGAGCAATCTGTCATAAGGACTGTGATTGACGAACAATATGCTGTTTCCCGGTTGCTCGGGTTCGGGACATTGCAGAGCGGACAGCTTGTTGGAGGGGCTGGGTAAGACCCAGCTGCCATGGTACATATTGGTACCAATGATAAAGTTATGAAAGAAGAAGGAGCACCCTACAAATTTAATTCGGGGACTTAGGAGCTCCAAGTCAGTATTTTCAGAAATACTGCCTGTACCTGAAGCCATACCAAGGAGGCATCAGCACCTTTGGGAGCTTAACAAGTGGGAGGGGTTTGGCTTCATGGAGAACTGGACTGACTTTTCGATCAGATACTAGCTCTATAGCAGGGACGGACTGCACTTAAATGAGCATGGTGCCGCTCTAAAATGTTCAAAATGGTGGTGTAAAAGGATCAAAGGCAGACAAGGAACACAAGGGAAAGTGTGTCAAGCCATCATCACTGGCGTGTCATTGTTCTATTGAAGGATTCTTATCAGCATTTGTCTTTAGGAGAGCAATACCACCAGCTCTCTTCACCAAGAGTGCCCAAGTGTCTTTTTTGCAGGCCGTTAACTGGCTATGAGAGGAAGTTTGAGGTTGGTAGGCTTTTTTTGCAAGCATGCATTGGGCCAGCTATGAGGGGAGATTGAAGACTGATAGTCTTTTCTGCAGGCATACATTGGACCCACTATGAGGGAGCGTGCTTTGGACTGGCTATGAGGGGAGGTTGGAAGCCGGTAGTCTTTTTTTAGATATGCATTGTAACTGCTAGTTACAATGGTAGTCTTTTTTTGCAGGAAGAAAAGAACGGCTGCACACCACAGGATTTTATTCCAAAAATAGCAAATGACAGCCAACACAGAGTGTCTGAACCCAGGAGGTGACGCGTGCATTTCACACTGACCTCAGTGCTTCTTGGGTCAGTGTGAAATGCACGCATCACCTCCTGGGTTTGGACACTCTGTCTTTGTTGGCTGTCATTTGCTATTTTTGGAATAAAATCGTTGGAATGTCGCTGTGTGCAGCCATTCTTTTCTTCCTATTGATCATCGGTGGTGAGCCGTGACTTGCATCCGGACTGTAGTGATTACTCACCTGGAGCGGCATTTTCCTTTTTTGAGCCTTGGACCAGCTATGAGGGGATGTTGGAGGCCGCTACTTTTTTTCAGGTCTGTGTTGAACTATGAGGCGAATTTGGAAGTATTTTTTTTTCAGATGTGTGTTGCACTGGAATTAAGAGGATTCGGGAGGCCGATACTTTTTTCAATCATGTGTTGAACTGGCTATGAGGGGAGGTTGGGGGCTGGTACATTTTCTTAGGCGTGTGTTGGACCAGCTATGAGGGAAGGTATTTTTTTCCAGGCATGTTTTGGGCAGCCTGTATTGGAAGGTGATTTCACATAAGATTGAAAATATAAGCAACCAAAATCTCTGTATTGATTGAATTTAGACTCTGAATGTCCTTCTTGTTCTGTATGTTTCCATTTGGAAATTACGTTAGAGTAAAGTTAGGGGCCACACAGTACAGTATATTTGCAAATGTATTTAACAAAAACTGAACACAAATTGCTGAAACAATTTAGACCTTTTGTGATTCTGTTGGCTGTCTGGTAAGTATGCTGGAGGACAACCCACCCTGCCCATGTGCACCTGCAACCCAATCAGACATTTGTCATTACTTTAATGTAGGTGGATACATGTTCAATGCTCAACACATTAACCCATCGCACCTCTAACACACAAAGTGTGCAGCCGACTGCACATCCAAATTGTGGTGCGTTGAGTCAGAAGAAATGGTGCGGTCTGATTTTTTTGTCTCTTCTGGTGTGTTGACAGCCCATTCAATTGAACACAATGCACTACTAGAATAAACAGCTGTGAGTCCAATCTGTGTTCTGAGTGACCTCATTATAGGTTCTACGAGACATCACAAAGGGTTTGTGTTCTGATTGACCTCACCATACTATAGATTCTACAAAAGATCACATATGGTCAGTGTTCTGAGTAACCTCACCATAGGTTCTACGGGACATCACATAGGGTCTGTGTTCTGCCAGAAATCACATGCGAGGAAGCCACATGTCTCGAATGAGCATTTGTATCCTGTGAATACCTTTAACTTCACAGGTACACAGGTTATTTGGAGAGAGTGACCTTCCGCTTGATATAACAATGGCATGTTTCAATCCCTAATTTATTTGTAAAGAAATGGGAGATAGAAATGGGACTTTACATGAAACATGTCATTGTGGGTAGTGATAATATGTATGACCGAATTGATTACATTTTTTTATTTATTTAATGTCATTAACCCCTAAGGGTAGTCCATGGTTTTTAAAGCATAAATAAACAAAATATAGTACAAATATAATCATAGAAGAATATTATATTTTTTATAATAATAATACATTTAATGCAAACAAATCAAAGGACATTATTAATATAATGAATACAGACAAATATATAAATCAATACATTTGCAAATCAAGAATACATAAATCACACGATACAAGTACAGACAAGAAAGAATAATGTTATTGAAATTCATGATAAAAACAAGCTTAAAGCGGAGGTTCACCCAAAAATCACCTTTCTGACATTAGATCCAGCATACTGCTAACATCTGCAGTATGCTCTTTTTCTTTGTAATTATCGTTTTATGAGCCGTTGTTATCCGGCTCCGAGCGGGGAATTCTGCAGGGAATGGGCGTTCCTAAGCCAAAAGGAGTTGATTGACGGGCTGCTAAGGCACGTCAAGCCTTCCGAAAATACCCAAGTGTCACTTCGGGTATTTTCGGAAGGCGTGACGTGCCTTAGCAGCCAGTCAATCAACTCCTCTTGGCTTAGGAACGCCCATTCCCCGCAGGATTCCCCGCTCGGAGCCGGATAACAACGGCTCATAAAACGATAAGTACAAAAAAAAAACAGCATACTGCAGATGTTAGCAGTATGCTGGATCTAATGTCAGAAAGTTGATTTTTGGTGAACCTCTGCTTTAACTGGGCATCACTAGTTTAAAACCAGACACATTTCTTGGCTTCTGACAGTCATCAGGGGTAAGATGCACGTATTTACTAAAAAGTCAAAAGTCAAGTAACTATTAATATATGTAACCTTCTAATAAAATATAAATATCAGAGACAACTGCTTACTGAAAAACACCACCTATCCAATAAATGTTGTGTGTACACATATTGACCAAATCTGTAAAAAAAAATTGCAATAAAAACAGTGAATATCAAAAACGACTGCAAGGTCAAAAAATACTAAATGTGTTTCAAGGATGAAGGTTAAACAAGTAAAGATATCTATAAGATATGTGAGATTAAAGTGTATGTGTAATAAATGTAATATATAAAATATAAAAGGTCTAAACACACCCATGGAAAGGTGTGCAAGTACTGTAAGCACAGGTTAGTACAGTAATAATTGTTCACAGTATTTCACTGTAAAAGAATATGTAAAAGAATATGCAGTTGGCCAAATGATCGGACAGGCAGTAACTGGAACTTGCAGTTTACTAAACAGGTGCGAAGTAGAATCCATATGGCAAAAGAGGATCAGAATGGCAAAGAGCATGCTCTTCACAGCAATGTTTCTATGGCTCAAATAGGGTGGCTGAATAGCACAGTCTCTATGAGACTCTATATTAACAAAGAGAGTCTGGCTTACAGAAGTGAACAGATGGAGGAATTAAAGTGTAAAGTGTCAACCCACTGCAATGAGAGCACTCTGGTAGCAATTGGGGTGCCCCACATAAGTTGTGTCTTTTGGAAAAGCTGAGTACTATTAGGCTCCAGTTCGGTTGCCTGCACACTGGTTTCCGACAGTGGAGGAGCTTCTCCTCTGGCTGCAGATCACATACCCAAGTTCTTCTTCTTTATGGGCTATGGCCTTTCTGAGATCCTAAGTAAAGAAGGCTGAAGAACATAACACCACAATGAAAATGGTATGCGAGAGGGTCATGTTAAAATGGCTAATCCAGCCCTATACCAAAAGGCCATCAAACCAATACATATGGTCAAAATAAGAAAAGTGAAGAGAAATGGGTGTTTGACGATGGACCCTTGGTATGTCTTATATAACCAAATACTAAGAACGTTCTAAAAATTCATAAATTTATTGCAAAACGTAAAAAAAAAAAAAAACATTTTACATTGGGTAGACAGTGTGAAACCCCCCATGTATAAAACCAGAAGCATGGCAGCAGTCAGACTGTTTGGAGAGCTTTCTACGCATTTTGCGGTTCCAGCCACTTCTTCAGGGCTTCACCCTCTCATCATCTGACTCAATGTCTAATATAATCAAGTAGACACATTAAGTACAAGTATATACATCAATCCATACATACAGTATTTATAAATATATTCAAACACCTTCTTATCCGTGGAAAAAAGGGGGGGGGGATAAACTAATACCAGTTATATGTTGTATTATTATACATTTTTTTCATTTCCCCCTTTTTCCATGGGATAGGGGGTGTTTGAATACATTAATAAATATGTATGGTCTCATGTATGTACTTGTACTTATTGCATCTATTTGATTATTAATATCAGGCAATGATGATGATGAGAGGCTGAAGCCCTGAAGATATGGCTGTGACCGCAAAATGCATAGGAAGCTCTCTGTCTGCTGCCATCTTTCTGGTGGTATACATGGGGGGCTTCATACTGCTCACCCATTGTAATAAAGTTATGAATTTTTAGAACATTCTTTGTATTTGGTTATATAAGACATACCAAGGGTCCATTGTTAAATCCCCAGTTTTGTTCACTTTTGCTAGGCTGAAAAACTTACCTTCCCTGGACACTTCCAGGAACCCAGGGTGTTGTGGGAAAAGTAGTTAAAGGGGCCCACACTTTAATCTGAGCATGGGAGGTCAGTGGGGCACTCTGCTAGATCACCTTTACAAATAATTCTCTATGGGCCAGATTCACAGAGCGATTACGTCTGCGCAACAGGAGATGCGCGTGCGTAAGTCTAAATGTGCGCGTGCGTTTTGATGCACGGCATCCCCAAAACGAGATACGCAAGAAATCTACTTTTTTTGGTCCAGCGTAATTTCGTTAGACAGGCGCATCCGTCCGCGCAAAACTGCGCTAGACAGACCATTGATTTGCTAGTCAAATATGCTAATGAGGGACTTACAGGGATCCACAAAAGAACGTTGGGGCAGCGCAGGCTACGCAGTGTGCGCAACAGCAAAATGTCCTGTCTAAAATTAGACCATATAAAAGTGGTCTTAAAAAGAGAAAAAAAGTCTACATGTTAGATAAAGAACACTGTTAGTGAGGAGCTCAGCAGTCACACGTGTTGCACAACAATCTGTATGCCAACATGCCAGGGGCATCGTCGCGCATAGCTATACTACTGACTTTAGATGAACAAAGAAGGATGAGGGCACTGAGGAGGGCACTAAGGAGGGCACCGGAGATGTTTTTTATTTTTTTTAATTTTTATTTGCTTATATAAACTTTACAATTTAACCACTTCCCGACCGCCCACCGCAGGTATACGTCGGCACTTTGAGGATGGATATCTCGGTAACGGCAGCAGCTGCTGCCACAACCGAGATATCCATCTCTTCTGTGGGCGGTCGGTAAACGATAATGGCGGTCTCTCGCGGCGGAATCGCCGTGAGATCGCCGTTATCGGTAGCGAACGAGCGTCCCCCCCCCCTCCGCGTGCGCTCCCGCGCTCTCGCCGGCTTACGGAGCCGTCGGGTAGCGCGGGGGGGGGAGGCGATCGGGTGCGCTCGTCTGGTCAGCGGGGATGCGAGGTGAGGGAAAAAATTTCCCTCGTCCATCCCCGTAGCTCTGCTGGGCGGGAAGTGAGTCAAACGTCAGTTCCAAACAGCGTCTTAAAGAGAAATTTTTTTAAATGTCATTTGAAAAAATGACATTTAAAAATTTTTTTTTTTTTTTTTTTTTTTAGCCTAAATATGAGATCTGAGGTCTTTTTGACCCCAGATCTCATATTTAAGAGGACCTGTCATGCTTTTTTCTATTACAAGGGATGTTTACATTTCTTGTAATAGGAATAAAAGTGATCATTTTTTATTTTTTTTTTATTTTAGTGTTAAAAATTTGGTAAAATTAATAGAAATATTAATACGAAAACAAAAAAAAAAATTTTTTTAAATCGCCCCGTCCCGACGAGCTCGCGCGCAGAAGCGAACGCATACGCGAGTAGCGCCCGCATATGAAAACGGTGTTCAAACCACACAAGTGAGGTATTGCCGCGATCGTTAGAGAGCGAGAGCAATAATTCTAGCCTCTAGACCTCCTCTGTATCTCAAAAAATGCAACCTGTGAATTTTTTAAACATCGCCTATCGAGATTTTTAAGGGTAAAAGTTTGACGCCATGCCACGAGCGGGCGCAATTTTTTAAGCGTGACATGTTGGGTATCATTTTACTCGGCGTACATTATCTTTCACAATATGTAAAAAAAATTGGGCCAAATTTATTGTTGTCTTATTTTTTTATTTAAAAAAGTGAATTTTTTCAAAAAAAGTGCGCTTGTAAGACCGCTGCGCAAATACGGGTGTACAAAAAAGTTTCGCAATGACTGCCATTTTATTCTCTAGAGTGTTAGAAAAAAAAAAATATATTATGTTTGGGGGTTTTAAGTAATTTTATAGCAAAAAAAAAATGTTTTAGTCTCGTAAACACCGAATCTGAAAAACAGGCCGGGGCTAAAGTGGTTAATCTAATCTAATACAATATTCTTATCTGATACAAGCCCCTCACTCTTCACTCTTCACGGGAGAGGATATATCACACACGCATAGACATCTATGGCATGAGTGATTCTGAGGTGTCTCGCATCTTCAGATTCACCCCTCATGCCATCATGGAATTAACCACAACCTTGCAGGAGGACATCAGCAGCCCAACACATGACACTACCCATGACACCCATGACAGCTACATATACAATCCTAGCCCCATCCCCACAGATTTCGAACAGAACATGTATGGGGACAGCTGGCTGGTTGGTGAGTGACATGGGAGTCAGGCATGACTATCCCCTCCCGTGATGCACACCTCACAAGTGGCACATGCACTACTAACATCCTCCTGTCTTTTCCCTTCAAGGTGACTCTGCATATGCACTGGGACCCTATCTCATGACCCCATCTCATGCCAGCTCACATTATGCATCTTTGCACGTTAAACACACACATTAATCATGGCACAATGAGAATGCATGCATGCACACCACTGTGGTCCCTAGCACAGACACATCACATCCTCATCACATTGGTTAGGCACAAGCCCACCATGCAGGACTTGTGAGCAGCAACGCCATGCCACGGCTCCAATTATGTCACTGTACATTCATACACCATTCACACAGACCTGGGTTTCACTTCTCCACCACAAATGAGGGTGACACCCCTTTTCCCGCAGGAATATCACCCCCAAATTCCAAAATCATACACAAACAGAACAAAAAAAAATAATAAATGACGAGCAAAAATAAAAAATGCCCAGCAAAAATATAATTTAAACAAAATAACAACAAAGAAAACACATAAAAGACAAAAACCACTCTGCAAAACAGTCCCCAAATATCTCAAAGACACGTCACAAACAAACAAACAAACGCTAATAAACAAAAGCACCTTGCTGTATAGGGAGGGATACAAAGGGATGTGCTTTTGTCTATTTATGCTGTCTGCGTAGTTCACTAAGTTGCCCTAGTCCACTTCCAATTTCACTGATTGTGCCGTTCCCGAGTTGTGAGCATGCGCACAGAGGTGCTGACCATGGTCTGCTTCAAGCGCGCATGCGCGAGCCAGCCAGCCCTTCATTTGCATGGGGTCACGGCTCATTTCAATGTAACACGCCCACGTCCTTCCCAATTTGTAATACTCCGCCTTACGCCTCTGAAATAACGTTACGCATGCGCAATGTTTTGCGCAAAAGCTACGAGAATAGGGTGATTACGCGGCTACATTGCGCAAGTCTAACGTAAAGGCGGTGCGCTACGCCGGTCCAATAATGTGCAGATGTACCTGAATCTGGCCCTATATTTCCAAATGCTACAGAGCTACCTACAGAGTAATAATATTGTGTCAGAGAGGGAACTGCTTCTGGGCTTCTGAGATCAGATCCATGACCACTTCTCTACCCTATCATAAGCTGTATGCTCATTACATTGTACGTTGTGATGGATCCATGATTTCCTGTTTATAGGAACTGATTCAATGTTTACAAGTTTTAGCAGTCCACCGAAAAAATTTATTTGTATGTACATGAAGAAAAACCATATTTGCGCACAACAAATGCAGGAGCTGCCTTCTGCTTAGTAATGTGACTGTGCCTTACTGTTCTTTTGTGTCATTGTGTGTTTAAAGACCATCTTTGAACTTCGCCGGGTGAAAAGGAGTATTTCTGCACACAATTTTTAGCCTGGGTGCACACTATTGCGATGCAGAAACCAGCGTGATTGCAGTTCCTGCATTGCATCTCCCCCGCAGGCAGTTCACACTGCCCTCTGCGTACAGCTGCGGGTGTCAATACAAAGTTAATGACACCGGCAGATCGTTTTGCAGATCGCAGTGTGAACTGTGAATTCGACCAGGAATCGGATTGCATGGGTCATCCATACGATCTGATTTCAGTGCGGGGGAAAAAAAGGTTCCTGCACCTTTTTTGTGCGAATCCAATGCAAGTTCAGCCATACAAACTGTATGGCTGAATTCGCATTGCACAGACATCGCATGTGATCAGTACCGCAATGTGGTACGAAACCAAATGCGAAGTCTGTGTTGGCAAAAGTGTGAACTCAGGCTTAAAGCGCTATTTTCACACAATTTTGCATGTCGCACCTAGGGCATTCACTTCAATAGGCTGGCCAATGTGCCTTTCACTCAAAAGAGGATCCTGCTCCTTTTTGGAGGACGTGCTCATGATTTTTAAACTAATTTTTTCCACGATTGCCTTGCAATTCTGTTGTGCAAAAATTATGCGTCTTGTGGCTTTAGCCACGATTAGTGTGACTGTGCTTTATTGCAGCCGGTACAAGTGTTGCCACACGCGATTTTTAACCACTTGCAGACCAGAAGATCCCCCTTAATGACCAGGCCATTTTCTCGATGCGGCACTGCGCCGCTTTAACAGACAATTGTCGTGCATTCCGTACCCAAATAAAATTGGCGTCCTTTTTTTCCCCACAAATAGAGCTTTCTTTTGGTGGTATTAGATCACCTCTGCAGTTTTTATCTTTTGCGCTATAAACAAAAAAGGCCGCCCATTTTTGAAAAAATAACAATATTTTTTATTTGAATAAAAGAAAGCCTTCGCGCTATAAGTGAAATCAAATCAAATCCCACAGTGTAAATCAATATATGAATATATATGGAGGGAAGCAGCAAAAACGAAAGTGTTTATAATACACAGGTGATACAATGAAAAGTGTTGGTGATCTCGCACTACCCAAAACAAAACAACCAGTGACCTAAATAAATAAATAAATAAATAAATAAATCAATATAGACATAAATATAAATACAAATAAGAGTCCATATGTGAGCCCACACGTGCAATCAGTGAGCTGTAGTGCACATCAAAAGACAGTTTTTGATACATCCAGTGTCACCATATATTGTGCAAGTGTCAATCCGTGGACAAAGGAGAGACAGACCTCCAATGGTGTAGTACGGTAAACCAATGCACAATTTATTCAGTATAAATCTCCTTACATAAAAACAAAGATAAAACAGCATGTACATAAAACGGCATCAGCCGAGTCCTCACGTCACTCCCGATATCCGGGAATAGCGGACACCGGGAGTGACGTGAGGACTCGGCTGATGCCGTTTTATGTACATGCTGTTTTATCTTTGTTTTTATGTAAGGAGATTTATACTGAATAAATTGTGCATTGATTTACCGTAATACACCATTGGAGGTCCGTCTCTCCATTGTTTCCCTGAGTATAATATAGATTCCAGATACTTGGTGAAGACTTGGAGGATAGACGAACAGGGGTATACCATATACCGGAGGTGTCCATGAGTTTTATGTAATGCGAGTATCCATTTCAGTGAGGTGAGAGGCTTGTGAGGCTGTTCTCCACGGATTGACACTTGCACAATATATGGTGACACTGGATGTATCACAAACTGTCTTTTGATGTGCACTACAGCTCACTGATTGCACGTGTGGGCTCACATATGGACTCTTATTTATATTTATATTCATGCCTATATTGATTTGTTTATTGATTTATTGATTTGTTTAGGTCACTGGTTGTTTTGTTTTGGGTAGCGCGAGATCACCAATATTTTTTATTTTCTTCTATAATACATACATATATATATATATACATATATATATATATATATATATATATATATATATATATATATATATATATAAAACATCTTTATCAGTTTAGGCCAATATGTATCTTTCTACATACTTTTGGTAAAAAAATTAATCGCAATAAATGTATATTGATTGGTTTGCGCAAAAGTTATAACGTCTACAAAATAGGGGATAGATTTATGGTATGTTTATTTAAATTTTTTGTACTATAGTGGCAGCGTTCTGCGATTTCCAAGCGGGACTGCGACATTGCGACAGACAAATCGGACACTTTTTTGGGACCATTGACATTTATACAGTGACCAGTGCTATAAAATGCACCGATTAAATGTCACTGGCAGGGAAGGGGTTAACACTAGGGCCGATTAAGGGGTAAAATGTGTTCCCTGGGAGGAGTTTCTAACCGTGGCTGGAGGGGACTAACTGGAGGACAGAGATCGCTGTTCCTAATCACTAGGAATAGCAGATCTGTCTCTCCTCCCCTGTCAGAACGGGGATTTGTCTTGTTTACATTGACAGATCCCCATTCTGGCCACAATTGCCACGTGATTCTGTCATGCATAAAACATGGCAGAATCGCATTGCTTTTGGGGTGCCAAATAAAGAATAATGGCACCCAAACAAGCCTCCCATGGGTTCTGCCACAATTAGTGTGACTGTTATTTACTGTTTATCTATGTCATTGTGAGTTTGAAGACCCCGTTTAGACCTTGTGCAGCGAGTATTTCCGCACGTGATTTTTAAAGTGCGATTTTTACGGAATTTCGGGTGTCATGCATAGGGCAGCCCATTTACTTCTATGTGCATTTGTCGCCAAAAAATAAACTCCTGCTCCTTTATCAACAACAAGCTTACAGCAATTTTTAAACTCACTTTTTGCTGCAGTGATTCTGTTGAGCAACAATTGTGCCAGAGTCGAACTGTGTTTTGGTTCCCAATAAAGAATAGTGGTACTCAAACACGAGTCTTGTGCATTCTACCGCCATCTAAAATTTAGTGTTGCTCACGAATATTCGCATTGCAAATATTCGCTATGAATATTGCATATTCGAGTATTCGCGAATAACTCGAATATCGCGGTGAATATTCGCTATTTCGAATATTCTTATTTTTTCAAATTTCGCAATCAATTTCGCAATCAATTTCGCATTCGCACTAGCAATTTTTTTTTTTTTTTATAAAATATAGCGAATATTCGTCAATATCGAATATTCGTGATATTTTATCCAAAAAAAAAATAGCGAAATTTCGTATTAGCGAAATTTCGCAATTTTTTTTTTAATATAAAATATCACAAATATTCTATATTAACGAATATTCGCGAATATTCTTCGAAATATTCGCGAAATATCGCGAAATAGAATATGGTGTATTCCGCTCATCACTACTAAAATTCTTGAAAACAGACATTAAGCCCTGGTTCACACTGATGCTACTTTGAAATCGTGCTACTTTACTTGAAGCGATTTCAAAGTAGCAAGGTCAGCGCGATTTCAGGTGCTACTTGATAGACATTTGTATGGCTTCATAGGCCACGTACACACGATGGGACATGTCCGCTCAAACATGTCCAACGGACCGTTTCCAGCGGACATGTCTCACCGGATTTTGGTCCGATGGCGTGGTCACACCATCGGACCAAAATCCCCTCGGGCTGAGGACGCGGTGACGTGGCGGTGACGTGTATTATACACACCATCGGGCCAAAAATCCGATCAGGCCAGAACGCGGTGACGTAGAACACAACGATGTGCTGAAAAAACAAAGTTCAATGCTTCCAAGCATGCGTCGACTTGATTCTGAGCATGCGCGGGTTTTTGGTCCGATGCTTTGTGTACTAACCATCGTTTTGGTCCGACGGACAGGTGTCCGTCGGACAAATTTTAAAGCAAGTTTTAATACTTTGGTCCGACGGACAACAGTCTGATGGGTCGTACACACCATCGAACTGGTCCAATGAAACTGGTCTTAAGACCAGTTTCATCGGACCGGTCTGATCGTGTGTACGCGGCCTAACAGTTAGAACACGTCCTAGGTCAAACTTAACCCTTCAGCGCCCCCTACAGGTTAACCCCTTCCACTGCCAGTGTCATTTTTACAGTAATCAGTGCATTTTTATAGCTCCGATCGCTGTAAAAATGGCAATGGTCCCAAAATGGTGTCAAAAGTGTCCGAAAAACGATTTTGTAGGCGCTATAACTTTTGCACAAACCAATCAATAAATGCTCATTGCGATTTTTTTACCAAAAATATGTAGAAGAATACATATCGTTCTAAAAAGAGGAAAAAAATATTTTTTTATATATTTTTTGGGGATATTTATTATAGCAAAAAGTAAAAAATATAGATTTTTTTTCAAAATTGTGGCTCTATTTTTGTTTATAGCACAAAAAATTCAAACTGCAGAGGTGATCAAATACCACTAAAAGAAAGCTCTATTTGTGGGAAAAAAGGACGTCAATTTTGTTTGGGAGCCACGTCGCACGACCGCGCAATTGTCAGTTAAAGCGACGCAGTGCTGAATCGCAAAAAGTGGCACGGTCATTTGGCTGCATAATGGTCCAGGGCTTAAGTGGTTGAAGTGGTTGTAAACCCCTACAGACCACTTTATGCTACAGGTAACCCTATAATAAGGCTTACCTGGAGCTACCCAGGATATCTCCTAAACCTGCACGAGATATCTCCTGACCCCTGCATGTGCCAATGTCATTGGCTGATGCGCACTAGGGCAAACTTAAGCAATGGCTCCTCCAGTGTTTTGGAGCTTCAAGCTACAAAATGAATGGGTCTAACTGTCTATTTCAGGATGCTTGTCAGGCTGTCTGCTAGAAGAATCTTCAAAACATTAAATCTGAAATACAGTAATAAAGAATATGGCACAGCAAGTGTACCAACATTTAAAATGACATATAAATGTAAATTCAGTTAAAGGTTATCATAACAATTACAGGTTTATAATTTCCATTTAAACTTTTCAGGAAGTTATCACGTAAAGGTGCAAACACCACCTGTTTATTAGCATCTCATCTAACTTTGTTCATGGGGTCCCATTACAAAACATCAGTGGAGTTTATAGCACAGCCTTTGTATTCACACACAGTTGCAAACTATGCTTTGCAGTCCTCCTTTTGGCCATTTCAATGCTAATGAAAACCTATTGTTATATAAGTGACGGGGGTTTACTTATTGGCGGAAAATGCATAGTAACCCATGGCAACCAAGAAACAATTTGCTTGATCTATCCTGCACTAGTTAAGGTAACCATACAATACAGTAACCAGGGGTTACAGTAACAAGGGGTTGTTTGCTTGGTTACCGCCCTTATTCATTTTTGCAATGAATACAAGGCAATCTCTGATTGGGCAAGGTGGAGGAGAGGGGTGGTGACATTGTCTGTCCAATCAGAGAACATCCTATATTTCTTTAAATAAAATACTAGGTGTTCTATGAATGGTGACAATGTCCAGCAAGGAACCCCCTGTAGATAGTGTTCAATACAAATAATTCCTGGGGCTTAGTTTTACCAGTTTGTAAATATTGAAGAAGGTAAAGCGGAGCTATATAGTGTCTTGAAAAAGTATTCATACCCTTTGAAATGTTCCACATTTTGTCATGTTACAAAAACATACATGCATTTTAGGTGATAGACCAACACAAAGTGACACATAATTGTGAAGTGAAAGGAAAATGATAAATGGCTTTACATTTTTTACAAATAAATATGTGAAAAGTGTGGTGTACATTTGTATTCAGCCCCCCTGAGTCAATACTTTGTAGAACCACCTTTCACTGCAATTACAGCTGCAAGTCATTTTGGGTATCTCCCTACCAGCTTTCTACATTTAGAGAATGACATTGTTGCTCATTCTTCTTTGCAAAATAGCTCAAGCCCTGTGAGATTGGATGGGGAGCATCCGTGATCAGCATATTTCAAGTCATGGCACAGCAAGGGCGGATCCAGAGTCTAGTCTCGGGGGGGGGGGGGGCACTGCCAGAAAATGAGGTGTTGCTTACAGAACTCAATTAGGTGTCCGATGTGTCCGCTGCAATGTTGCAGTACCGCTAAAAAATCAATGATTTACGCCATTACTAGTAAAAAATATTTAAATATAAATGCCATAAATCTATCCCATAGTTTCTAGACGATTGTCAGGGACTGCAGACATGGTACAAGAGATGGTCAGAGACTGCAGACATAGTACAAGAGAAGGTCAGATAATGCAGACATGGTACAAGAGATGGTCAGAGACTGCAGACATGGTACAAGAGATGGTCAGAGAATGCAGACATGGTACAATAGATGGTCAGAGAATGCAGACATGGTACAATAGATGGTCAGAGAATGCAGACATGGTGCAAGAGATGGTCAGAGAATGCAGACATGGTGCAAGAGATGGTCAGAGACTGCAGACATGGTACAAGAGATGGTCAGAGACTGCAGACATGGTACAAGAGATGGTCAGAGACTGCAGACATGGTACAACGGATGGTCAGAGACTGTAGACGTGGTACAGGAGATGGTCAGAGACTGCAGACGTGGTACAAGGGTTGGTCAGAGACTGCAGGCATGGTACAAGGGTTGGTCAGAGACTGCAGGCATGGTACAAGGGATGGTCAGAGACTGCAGGCATGGTACAAGGGATGGTCAGAGACTGCAGGCATGGTACAAGGGATGGTCAGAGACTGCAAGCATGGTACAAGGGATGGTCAGAGACTGCAGGCATGGTACAAGGGATGTTTAGAGACTGAAGACAGGGTACAAGAGATCAATGCAGCCTCATCAGTGCCCATCATTGCAGCCTCACTGTGCATATGAACGCAGCCCCACTTTTGTATAAAAATTCAGTCCCACTTTTGTATATTAATGCAGTCCCACTTTTGTTTATTAATGCACTACCACTTTTGTATATTAATGCACTACCACTTTTGTATATCAATGCAGCCCCACCTTTGTATATCAATGCAGTCCCACCTTTGTATATGAATGCAGTCCCACCTTTGTATATGAATGCAGTCCCACCTTTGTATATGAATGCAGTCCCACTTTTGTCTATGAATCCAGTCCCACTTTTGTATATGAATCCAGTCCCACGTTTGTCTATGAATCCAGTCCCACTTTTGTCTATGAATCCAGTCCCACTTTTGTCTATTAATGCAGCCCCACTTTTGTCTATTAATGCAGCCACACTGTGCATGGCACTCACCATGGCATTACCTCGATCACACACAGCAGGTATCTCCTCTCCCGACGTGTGTCATGGAACAAACAGGAGCTGTAGGTCTGTGTTCGGCAGGGCAGTGTGCTCTAGAAAGGTCCCCCCTAGACGGGCTTGTGTGATAGACAAAACACTGATTCAATCTCAGGTCTAGCACAGGCAGCACAGCCGAACACAGATCCAGCTCTCACACACAGCCAGAGATGCCCAATGTCATACATGCAGGAGAGAGGGGAGCGCTGCAGTCAGCTACAGCTCAGGACAGGCAGCCTACTGGCGGGGGGGGAGAAAGAAAGATAGATAAAGATAAAAAGAAAGAAGGGAAGGGAGGAAGATGGATTGATAGATAGATAGAAACCAATAAGGGAAGATAGATAGATAGATAGATAGATAGATAGATAGATAGATAGATAGATAGATAGATAGATAGATAAACAAGAAAGATAGAAAGCAAGAAGGGAAGGAAGGAAGATAGATAAAGAAAGAAATATAGATAAAGAAAGAAGGATAGATAGATAGATAGATAGATAGATAGATAGATAAACAAGATAGATAGATAGATAAACAAGATAGATAGATAGATAGATAGATAGATAGATAGATAGATAGATAGATAGATAGATAGATAGATAGATAGATAGATAGATAAACAAGAAAGATAGATAAAGATAGAAAGCAAGAAGGGAAGGAAGGAAGATAGATAAAGAAAGAAATATAGATAAAGAAAGAAGGGAAGATAGATAGATAGATAGATAGATAGATAGATAGATAGATAGATAGATAGATAGATAAACAAGAAAGATAGATAAACAAGAAAGATAGATAAAGATAGAAAGCAAGAAGGGAAGGAAGGAAGATAGATAAAGAAAGAAATATAGATAAAGAAAGAAGGGAAGATAGATAGATAGATAAAGAAGGGAAGGAAGATAGATAAAGAAAAATAGATAAAGATAGAAAGAAAGAAGAGAAGGAAGGAAGATAGATAGATAGATAGATAGATAGATATAGATAGACAGTGGCGGTGCGTCTATAGAGGGCGCCGGAGCGCTTGATGGGCACAGTGAGGCTGCAATTGCTTTTTTTTTTTTTCATTTGCGCCCACCAAAAATTTGGAGCACCAGCCGCCACTGTAGATAGATAGCTAGATAGATTATTATCTATCCATCTACAGTGGCAGCTGGTGGGGGGGTGCAAACGAAAAAAAAAAAAAGAGAAAAAAGAGAGAGAGAGAGAAAGAAAAAAAGGTGAAGAGAGAGCGAGAGAGAAGGGAATGAAGGGCACCCCATACATCAGTGTACAGTACTCTCAGTACTCACTCAGAGGCAGGAGGCACTGACTGGATGGATATCAGACTCTATCTTTCCTTTCTGATTACTGGGCAGACGCAGGAGAAGAAGAAGAGAGGAGGGGGAGGAGTAGAAGCAGCTCCTCTCCTCTAACTGGCCGTGGGGGCAGCAAGGGGAGGGGAGAAGTGTCAGAGCTGGCTATGATACCCCAGCTGATCTCTCTCTATCTGGCGCTGTGTTGGTGATGTACAGTACACCCCTGGGGAGACGTGACATACGGCCCGCTGGCCGCCGAGGGCCGTTCGCGGGCCCCGATCGGCCCGCGGCCCACAGGCATTTGCTAGGTTTGCCCTATGGCCAGTCCGGGCCTGGCTGCAGGCACCGCAAAGCAGTTTAAAAAAAATAAATAAAAAATATATATATATATATATATATATATTTTTTTTAAAGCCAATGTGACATGATTGCCTCGGGGGGGGGGGGGGGGGCAATTGCCCTGTTGCCCCCCCCCCCCCCTGGATCTGCCGTTGTGGCACAGATTCTCAATTGGACTTAGGTCTGGAATTTGACTGAGCCATTCTAAAACAGGCCAGATTTGTGGAGTGCATGACTGATAGTTGTCCTGTGGATAGATTCTCCCACCTGAGCTGTGGATCTCTGCAGCTCCTCCAGAGTTACCGTGGGCCTCTTGGCTGCTTCTCTGATTTTTGCTCTCCTCGCCCGGTCTGTCAGTTTAGGAGGACAGACATGTCTTGGTAGGTTTGCGGTTGTGCCATACTCTTTCTTTTTTTTTTTTTATTCTCTATTTTATTTTTCATACATTAAACATTAGTTACAAGTCTATGTGGCTTACATTAACATTTACACCGTTTTAACAATTATTTTAGGATTGTTATTTCAAACCTTGTTCCTCTTGACGAGCTCTTAACAATCCTGTTCCTTCCTACCATCTATAGATATAGCATTGTGTTCTCCTGTTTCCCCCCAACCCCCCCTTACCTTACCCCCCCCCCCCAAAACAACCAGCTAAAAAAAAAAAAAGGCAGTTTTCTCTCTTCCTCTCTCCACCCCCCCCCAGATATCCCTCCCCCCCCATCTCAGCTATCTCGTTCTCTATACCTTATATATGGAGCCCATGTTTGTCTATACTTCTCTTCTTGCTCTTTTATTCCCATCGTCAAATTCTCCATCAACTGGATTTCCGTTACTCTGTCTAGCCATTGTTGTCTAGTTGGTGTAGATGTGCTTTTCCACAAAATTGGGATGCAAGCCCTTGCTGCCGTCAGTAAGTGTCTAAGGAGGGAATTTTTAAACTTTACCCTGGAAAGTGGGAAATCGTATAATAGGTAAGTGGCTGGGTTCCCTCCCAGCTCCACTTCAGTAATTTATTTTATCGTGCCTTCAATCATTTTCCAGAATTCCTTCACTTTTACGCATTCCCAAAAAATATGTAGGATTGTACCCTCCTCCTCTCCACACCGCCAACAGCGGTCTGAAGTTTCTGGAAAGAAACGTTTTAGTACGGCAGGAGTTTTATACCATCTAGTTAAAATCTTATAGCTTCCTTCCTGGTATTTGGTAGCTAGGGAGGCCTTATGCGTGAAGGAGAAAACTTTTGTTTTCTGAATCTCTGAGAATTCCATCCCTAAGTCCCTTTCCCATGCTTGTATGAATGGTAGGTTTTTGGGCGCTTCTGAATCTACCAACAAGCTATACATTAATGACAGACCATGTCTCAGCGATTCACCCTTCAGGCATGTTTCTTCGAACCCTGAGAGTTCTCTACTCGAAGTGTTTTGTGGGCTTAATGCTCTAATTGCTGCTCTTAGCTGAATTTCTCTCAATGGGTCCAACTCCCTTCTGGGGTCCTCGTCTATCTCTCCCCCACCGACCCTTTGCTTGTCTGTATCAAAGTGTATTAGCCTGCTCATTCCGTCGCCCTGTCTAAGAAAAGAACCAAAAGTGGAGATCTGTAATAACCTAATTGGGAACTGGGACAAGTGGGCTTGTATAGTCCGAGATCTTACTTCTTGCTAAACTTTTTTACCTTTTTGTAACTCGTATTGTAGCGCCTAGGGTAGGGTGCTTTTTAACCTCTTGTGGGATATCAACCTCTTGGATCCATGCTAAGCCCTCCAAAGGGATCTTCGTAATCTTTTGTTCCATGAGAATCCAAGGTTTAGACTTCTGGTGTGTACACCATTCTACCACCCTTGCTAAATGGACTGCATCGTAGTATCCCATCGGGTCTGGTAAACCCACCCCCCCTTCCTCTTAGGTAGAGTCAGAATCTCACGTCGTACTCTCGCCGATTTTCCTGCCCAAATGAACCTACTAAATCTTACTCTTAAATCCCTAAAAAACCCTAAGGGAATCTTTACAGGGAGGGTCTGCAGTAGATAAAGTAATCTTAGCATGATATTCATTTTAATGATGTTAATTCTCCCAAACCATGTAAAGACTTCCTTATCCCACCGCTGAAAATCTGCCTTGAACTGTCTTATCAAGGGTACAAAATTTAAGTCAAATGTTCTATTCAGGTTTTTTGGTATTTTGGTTCCCAGATAGGATATATGGGAGTCTGTCCATCTAAAGGGAAAATTTGTCGCTAGTTGTTGTTGTGCCTGTCTGTTAACTTCCACTCCCATCGCCTCTGATTTATTATAATTCACCTTAAAATTGGACAGAGTTCCGTATTCCCCTATCTCCCTCATTAAGGCTGGTAGGGACAGCTCTGGAGCCGTTATTGAGAACAGGAGGTCGTCTGCAAATGCAGCTACTTTATACTCTGATCCCTTGATCCGAAAACCTCTTATGTCTGTATTGGTCCGTACAGTTCTCAAGAACAGCTCCAGAACAAGGATAAAGATTATTGGAGAGAGTGGGCACCCTTGTCTTGTCCCATTGTGTATTGGGAATGGATCAGAAATTGCCTCGTTTACCTTCACCCTGGCCGAAGGGCAGGAGTAGAGACTGTCTATCCAATTTCTCATCCCTTCCCCCAACCCGATGTGTTGTAATGTAGTTCTCAAAAATCCCCAATCCACTCTGTCAAAAGCTTTCTCCGCATCTGTTGATATTAATACTGTTGGCCTTTGATAGAGTTGAGACATATAGATATTACTCAGAAGTCTCTGCCTATTCTCTCTTCCCTCCCGCCCCGGGGTAAAACCCACTTGATCTGGGTGTATTAAGGATGGGATACAGGGTAGGATTCTGTTGCCGATTATTTTTGCAAATATCTTCAGATCAATGTTCAGTAAGGATATTGGTCGGTAGCTGGGACATAAAGTTGGGTCTTTCCCTTCCTTGGGGATGATTGCAATATGTGCTTCTAGTGTTTCTCTACGCATCTGCTGTCCATCTTTTAGTGAGTTAAAGGCTTCTAGAAATCTAGGTGCCAGTTTTTCCTGAAACGTTTTATAATATGTTAAGGTATAGCTGTCTGGGCCTGGGGATTTACCCGGTTTCATCTCCTTTATTGCTTCTAAAAACTCCTCTGTCGTGATCGGTCCCTCCATATTAGCTATCATTTCTTCTGGAATTGTGGGCATTTCTGACTCCCTAAGATATTCTTTTGCTCTCCCCTCTCTACTCTGTCCTCCTGCTAATATAGGTTGAGTTTCCAGGTGGTACAAACCGCTATAATATTCTTTAAATGCTTTGGCTATTAAATGTGATGAGCTAACTAAGTTATCTCCTTGGGTTTTTATTTTTTCAATATATTTTTTTGCTCTTGTCTCTCTCAGTGCATTGGCCAGCATCCTGCTCGGTTTGTTCCCATGTTCATAGTATGCCCTCCTACATCTACTTAGATTGGCCCTGGCCTTCTCCGTGAGTAGTAGGTTTAATTTATCTCGGAGCAATGTTAGTTCCTCCTCGATCTGAGTTCTTTGCGATGTTTTATGTTCATTTTCTGCTATTCGGATTTCCCCGAGCAGACTATCTAGTTTTGCGCTGAGAGTCCTCTTCCGCTGTGCCCCAAGTGAGATAAGAATTCCTCTCACATAGCACTTGTGTGCTTCCCATTTACATAGCGGAGTTGTTCCATCCTCTTTAATTAGGGATTCATTGATCCTCTAGATTGGCAAACACAAGGCCCGCGGGCCAAATGCGGCCCTCCAAAAACCTCTCCAGTCTCTCTACTTTCTGCTTTCAAGCAATGCATCCAATTCATAAGGAAAGGGGGGTGCACTGTGATTCAACTTCATACTCTGGGTCTTTAATTAGGGATTCCCATTGATCCTCCAGATCCATTCTCTTGGACCAGATGTCCCCCAATCGATGGTGCAGTGAGCTGAGGCATGGTCTGAGATTGTGAATGAGCCCATTGAAGATCTTTTGATCCAGGAATATATAGTCCATGATGAGTAAAAACTATAGTCCCTATCATGAACATGTAGAGTCCTCCAAGTGTCTAACACTATCAGTTTAGTGTTAGGCCGCGTACACACGAGGGGATATGTCCGCTGAAAACGGTCCGATGGATATCTCCGCTCGTGTGTATGGGCTAGCGAACAGATTTCTCCACCCGACAGATTTCAAAGCAAGCTTTGTATGGGAATCTGTCCGCCCGACATGTTGCTGGTTGTACACTTTTTGATGAGTAAAAACTATAGTCCCTATCATGAACATGTAGAGTCCTCCAAGTGTCTATTAGCTGTAGGCTTTGAAGAATTGTTTTCGCCTGTCTCAGTTTAGTGTTAGATATGTTGTAGGACCCCTTGGAGGAATCCAACTCCGGATCCATTACCATGTTCATATCTCCTCCCAGAATCAGAACCCCTTCTCTTTGTTGTCCGCAAATTTTCCCAACGCGGAGACCGGGTCTTCATTAGGGAGGTAGATATTTGTTAAAGTGACCTTTTGTTTGTTTAATGTCCCCTTCACCATAAGAAACCGTCCCTCTTCATCTACAATTACCTTAGATTCTTTTCATTTTATGTTTTTGGCCAACAAAATTGCTACTCTGTTCGCTTTTGAAGTCTGAGAAGCTCCCATGTATACTACTGGGAATCTTTGACAGTGCATCTTAGGTATCTTATCCTTTCTAAAATGCGTTTCTTGTAAAAACACAATTTGTGTTTTTAGTTTCCCTAATTCCATTCTTAATTTAGATCTTTTTTCTGGGGAGTTAAGTCCCTTGACGTTGGAAGTGGTAATACTTATTCTATCCATCCTGCGCCTCCTTTTCCCCTTTTCCCCTTCTCGTATCTCTCCCCAAGGCTCCCAGTTGATTAGGGACCTTAGGACACAACAAAATGTTGGGGAACAAGGGGGGGAGAACCCGGGAAACACAAAAACCGGAAAGGAGGAAGAATCAGGAGAGAGGAAGAGCGAAAGAGAGGAAAAAAAACCCCCACACCTTCCCCCACCCCTCTTGTATCTCGGATTCAAGTCCTCTGTCCAATTCCCGAGTATTGATTGGCTCTCCGTCGCGGGGTGCTCAATCTGCTACTCCCCTGCAGCTACTGTGAGGCCAAAGAGCAAAAAAATAAAAAGAAAAGAAAAAAAAAAATTCCCACGAGCGTCTCCGACTTCCCTCCTATAGGAGGAGAGACGCCCTGGTGGGGAAAAGTATAGAGACACCGCAGCGAGCCTTAGCTTCTGCCACAGGTGGTGTGTCCCATCTATTTATATGAGAACCGAACCCCCCCCCCCAAGTTTCCCCCTCCTCCCCCCCCTCCCCCGGCATGGCAAACAGAAAAAAAAACATAAGCACAACAAAAGATGCCAGAGAGAAAAAAGAAAGGGGGAGGGGGAATCTTCCGTGATCGATTAAATCAAGTCAATCCTATAACTGCATACAGTATATGGCTACTAAATCATAAAACGGTGCACATTTATCAATTGCATTACAATACGTTACATTGGTCAATCAAAGAGGAAAGAAATATATTCAACCCGGATATACCTCCCTCCTAAACACTGAAAAGGCCCCCCGAGTACACCTTCTACTACAGGACTTCAGGGTGCTTCCCTTATTAAAAACCGCGCAGTCACCTATATTGGGCTTATGTTACTTCCTGTTTTTGGATCGGGGTCGTATAAGGTCCCCCTTCCATGGCTCATTCCCCTTCCTTGGCCAGGACCCAGATCTCGTCCGGGTTCCATCTTCCTAATCACTCCGAGTTTCTAATTCCTAACCCTCTTGGTCTGCCACCCCTCCTCCCTTCCTTGGGCCCTCCCTCTTTCCCCCCTTTCACCTCCACTCACCCGAATCCCAAATCCAAAAAAAAAAAAAAAAAATCCCCGTGCCTCATATGGTCACGCTGTGTCTAAGGTGTTCTTGTAGTGTATGTGTGTCATACATCAGAGACCACTATCTATTGTGGAGTGTGCCTATATGTGTCAATGTGTCAATATGTATATTATCTTATTATATCTAACCACGGTGTCATTGGGATCGTTGAAGTAAATGTGTATAAGTGTGTATAAGTATGTGTATGTGTATATGTGTAAGTATGTGTGAATATGTGAATGTGTATCTGCTTATGGCAAATAAAAAAAGGAATAGGTAAACTAGCTACAGTTTACCTGTGTGTTCTAATAAATCCAAAAGAAAAAAAAAAAAATATTATAACCCCCCCCCCCGACAAAACTACAGGGGTCTCGCATCTATGTATAGTTGAATTGGGTCTCTTATACAACCGAGCGTCTAACTTGGGGTAGGTTATTATGCCACCCCACAACCTGGTCCTAGTATACCAATAAACAGGATACAAAAAAAGAAGGGGGGGATCAAGATTGAAATAATTGGGGAAAACCTGGGGAAAAAAAAAAAAAAAACAAGGAGGTCCCCAATTACTACAGTGCCATCTAAAGCCCTGACCACATGTTCATGTTAATAATTAATAATTAGGATAGTTCAGGGGCCAAACATAACTTAGACATATCCATTTCATTCCTTTTCCTTTTCTCTAGGTATCGCAAAAAAAAACAGCGTAGAAAAGCCAAAAAAAATAAAAAAAGGAAAAGTTATATAAGCCAACAGGAAACAGGACAAGGAGTTGTCAGCCATTTGTTCAGCCATATATTCCCCCCCAAAAAAAAAGGGTCTCCTCAAAAATAAAAAAGAGAAAAGAGACAGGGGAACAATCTCCAAAAAAGATCCATAATAGCTTGCATCAGTCCAATCCGGGTGTCTTCTACCTCGCTCAATGTTTTTATGGGGTCCTTTTCACTGTTTCTCTTCAAGATCTCTCCCTTACTGCTAGTATATCCAACCAGTTGGGGACTTGTATTGGATCTGATCCCAGAAACTCAAAAAGTGATGGGAGTTGCGAGGGATCCCTTAGATCAGGGGTCTCCAAACTGCGGCCCGAGGGCCGGATGTGGCCCTTTGCTAGCCTTCATTTGGCCCTTGAGTCAGTATTGTTCCTAATGATATGGGACTTGTCCCAATGGAACCAACAATGGGGCCCTATTTCTTAGACAAATCAATGATGGAGCACTATTCCTCCTCCTATGCCCACCAACACTGGGGCCAGTTTATTCTCACTGATGCTCGGCCCTGGGGCATTTTCACCCCGACTGGTCAAATCCGGCCCCCTGATGAAAGACCGTAAAGCCCTTTGCTTGAAAAGAGGGATCCCTTAGATGAAAGCTTCTTCCTTCTTTTTTAATATTTAAAGCCAGTGGAAACCCCCATCGATATATAGCTCCACTATTACGTATGTAGTCCAGCAGGGGCTTTAATATGCGCCTTCTAGATCTAGTCTGCCAGCATAGGTCAGGAAATATCTGTATGTCAGCCCCCTCCCATGCCCCCGCTGTGCCCTCTTTCCACGCTGCCCTCAATATCTCCTCCTTCGTTCTGTAGAAATGCACCCTACAGAGTACATCTCGGGGGCTGCTTTGGTTGCTTTGATCCTGGCGGCGTACAGTAGGGACTTTATGTACCCTATCCAGATCCAGCCTTGTGTCTGGGGGTTTCTTTAAGATATTGTTAAGAATAGACGTGGCCACTCTTTTTAATTCTAGACGCTCAAAGTTCTCTGGTATGCCTTTAATACGAAGATTATTCCTTCTGCTTCTGTTGTCGGCTTCTTCTGACTGCAGTTGTAACCTGTCTATGTATTGCTGCTGGTATAGTAGTTTTTCCTCTAGAGCTGAAACTCTGAGGTCTATGATGTTTTGTTGTTGTTCCAAGCCCTCTGCTCTTTGTTCTACTTTCCCCACTTTGGTATGCACTTCTTCAATCTCCACTCTGATTGCGGCTGTAATGTTTGCTACCATTTCCTGAATGTCTTCCTTAGTCGGGAGGGCCTGTATGAGCCTACTAAGTTGGCTGATATCAGGGGAGGCTTCTTGCTCTCCCAATCCCATAGATACCTCCCTGGGTCTGAGCACCTTTGTAGGCTGATCAAGGCTCATTATTTCCAGGTTTAGGGTACTCTGTTGTGGTACTGCCCCCTCTAATGACTGAGATAGCTCACTAAATAATTGCAATGTTCCTAGTGGAGAGGTAAGAGACAACGGTACCTTTGTTGTAAGCTGCTCCTTGGAAGGAATGCGCTCTATTACGTCCACCGCCTCCTTCTGCTGGGATCTCTCCTGCACCGTGTCTATCGCATGATATGAGCTCTCCACCAAGACCTTGTCTGCAGACGTATTAGGAGTGCCGCTCAAAGGGATCCTGAGAGAGGTTATCGCTAGCGCAGGTGAGATGAATTATGTGAGGGATTTCCTCCTTACCTCTCCAAAGACTCCGGTCACCTCAAGATCTGCCTGGAGTTCGCCCCTTTTCACTGTCATGTACCGTGTAATATACGAGTGGGGGCGTTTTGGGAGGGCTGGTTAGATGAGCCTCTGGCGTCTTTAGCGGCACTACGTCCTCGCCGCGACATCAGCAACCATACACCGCTCTCCTACCACGGGGATGGGGGGGGGGGGGCTCGGATTCAGCCGCTCTCCTGAACGCTCTCCTGAACGCACACACCGCGGGCTCCGCTAGACTCTCCTAGCGCACACGCTCACTCTGCCATGCCTCTGACACTTCCCCCGGAAACTGTGCCATACTCTTTCCATCTTGGGATGATGGATTGAACAGTGCTCCATGAGAGGTTCACAGCTTTGGATATTTTTTATAACCTAACCCTGCTTTACACTTCTCCACAGCTTTATCCCTGACCTGTCTGGTGTGTCCCTTAACCTTCATAATGCTGTTTGTTCACTAAGATTCTCTAATAAACCTCTTAAGGCTTCACAGAACAGCTGTAATTATACTGAGATTAAATTACACACAGGTGGACTCTATTTACTAATTAGGTGACTTCTGAAGGCAATTGGTTCCACTAGATTTTATTTAGAGGTATCATAATAAAGGGAGCTGAATACAAATGAACGCCACAACTTTCACCTATTTATTTGAAAAAGATTTTGAAAACTATTTATCATTTTCCTTCCACTTTACAGTCATGTGCGACTTTGTGTTGGTCTATCTCACATATAATATACCAATAAAATTGATATATGTTTTGAGTTAAATTTCAAGGGGTATAAATTTCAAGGCACTGTACTTACCTTAGCTCCAGTGATGTGGCATCCAAGAGCTCCCTGCCGGCTGCTGACATCTTTGGGGGGCCGGCTCCTGGAAATTGATCTTTGGACGCTTTAATTGGCTGGGCCAAGCTGACGGTACTCCAAAGCATGCATGGGAGTTCAGTCATTCTGGCATTGCCAACTTGTACAATGAGCTACACATGTGAAGCTCTCTGTACAGGGTTGGACAGGCAGAGTTCCATCCATTTAAAGGTCAGCAAAAAGTGTAGCTGGTGACTTTTAATAAACAGACACGTACCTGTCCCACGGTCCAGCGATGCCCTTGCTCCTCTCACCCTCCTCTCCGCGGTGCCAGCATTGTAACTGTGGGCGCCCGGCTGTGGCTTCACTGCCGGGCGTGCACTGCACATTGCGAATGGCTGGGCAATCTTCTGGGACCTGTTTTTTGTCCCAGAACATTGTAGGGAAGGGAAGAGATGAACTTCCGTTCTGCGATGCGTTACCAGGAGACGAAGTGGGAGCTCGTGCCTTTCAAAACTGGGTACCCCCCAAAACGTGGCTGGTCAAAGGGTTACCAGTACTTTGTAAAGAATTTTTTTTTTTATCTTAATAGCTTCCTTTACCTTAATGCAGTGCTGTTTTCATGTCCTCATTGTTCGTTCGTTCATCCATACTTCCTGGTTGTCTGTTAACTGATAACCACAGTCCTGGGAGCTTTCTCTCTGTGGTCACTAACTTCAAGGAGGTGTGATTACTGTGTGTCTAGTTTCTAGTTTCGTTTTCCAAACCATCACTGCTCTATGGCTCTGTATGCTCTGTACAGCACAGAGGCAGGAAACAACATGCAAAACGAATCTAGAAACTACAGGTACATTGAATGATTGATTTTTATCTATTTTTAATTGTTTTAAAAGGAATCAGTTAACTATTATGTCACTATACTCTGTAAACAGTCATTTTAGCAAAACCTTTTTTTTTTATTTACAACTCCTTTAAAGTGGAAGTTCCATTTTTGGGTAAATTTATTGGAAAACTGACGTAGCATGTCTCTTCATTAAAAATACTGTGATTATCATAATGCCGATGATCACAGTGAGATGCTACTTTACACTTCATTTGGGGGAGCAGTAAACATGTGCAATGGAGCTGCACTTTTTCTGCCCCCCCCCCCCCAAGCCAATCCATTTCCTGTCCAGCGATGTACCAGTACGTCGCTAGATTGGAAGGGTGATATCTCAGTCATCACTTCAGCAATGATCGGGATATCATTTTTTAGCCCCAGCGATTCTACACAAAGAAAAAGTATTACTTTTACTGGCAGTGGAAGGGGGTCCCACCACCGCCTTTATTGCTTTTAAGATGCGACCAGAAACATCTGGTTCCTGGAACACAGTCAGGCCTCGTACACACGATCGGACATATCCGATGAAAATGGTCCACGGACCATTTCCATCGGATATGTCCGATCGGGAGTTTGATCCGATGGCGTGTACACACCATCGGATCAAATTCCCCGCCGCCGGACGGCGCGGTGACGTGGCCGTGACGCGGCGGTGACGTTGACGCCGCCACGTCACCGCTACGTCACCGCACCAGGAAGTAAAACACTTCCGCGCATGCGCCGAATCCATTCGGCGACGGCGGTGCGGGACGACATGTCTGCTGGTAAGTGTACTAACCAGCAGACATGTCGGGCGGACAGATTCCCACCGGATAGATTTCAAAGCATGCTTTGAAATCTGTCGGGTGGAGAAATCTGTCCGCTAGCCCATACACACGAGCGGAGATGTCTGCTGAAACGGTCCATCGGACCGTTTTCAGCGGACATATCCCCTCGTGTGTACGAGGCCTTAGAGGGATGGATGTCATTCCTTCCACTGTGTGATGTCAGAAACCAGAAGTGATGAGGATTTAATCACTTCCGGTTTTGGTCTCATGTAAACAAGCCAATACTGGCTTAGAGACATAAAAGACCCACGATCTCTCCATAAAGAGGACCTGTCATGGCCCATGCTATCACAATAAATGTGGTTCATTCCTTGTGAAAGCAAAATATATATATATATATTTTTTTAAAGATACAGTATAAAAATGTAATTTTTAATAAATAAAATAGAAAATGGCTCCTTTGTGGTTATGCGCAATTGCGAACTCACACCTTGGCCCTGCATACATATGTAAATGGTAACAAACCTGCATTTTGTTTTGAGCCGGGGTCAGGGGTGGGGCAAGGGCGTGGTTGAAGAGGGCTCTGTCTGGTAGACTGTACAGGGGGGCCCCATGCATACTTACAATGATCCAAGCTAGATTGCATGTTCTTCCTGTGCCTGCGGTGGTTTCCTCCGGGTACTCCGGTTACCTCCCTCACTCCAAAGACATGCTGGTAGGTTAATTGGATCCTGTCTAAATTGGCCCTAGTATGTCTATGTCTGAATGTGCGTTAGGGGCATTAGATTGTAAGCTTCTTGAGGGCAGTGGTGATGTGAATGTACACTATATATGTGAAGCGCAGCATAAATTAACAGCGCAATATAAGTACCTCTAATAAATAAATAAAATAAATTGATGCAAAAATACTTGGAAGTTAGCTTTGAATGAAATGAATGCATCTGGTGATAACTGTGATGTTTACTAGTTTGCTTGGAAAACAGTAACATCCTATTTGCCCACCAGTGAAGACAAGCCCTTAGACCAACCTTTCCCAACTAGGCAGAGCCAGCGTCACAACACCAACAATCATAGTGAACAGCCTATTTGCCTAAGCAAGGATTGCAGAAGTGGGAGTTGGTACCAATAAAAAAAAAACTGTAAACCAGTGTGTTTTGAAGACTGATAACTAAACTGTTCAGCCCACATCCTACTTTGTCCTCTTTTTCTAACCACGTACAAAATTTTTAATCTGGGAGGTGAGCCAAGGAATTGGCGGAGCAGATGGTTTGATGTTCAGTCTTCTGTAAAACGTAACCTTTCTCTGTTTGCCATCTGATGGTGTGTCATGCTGAGAAATTACATAATTTGCTAGTATATGAAAGTCTGACTTCTGACTTGACTTTCTTTTACTTTTTAACTTCAGCCTAGATGCGTAGTGTAATGCTTCCTGCTGCGCACACATCAAAATGTAATACAGGTTAGCTTAATAATGAAAACAATGCTTTGAGCTGGATGGTATAGAGATTATGACCAGATAGATTATTTCCGGTGTCTCCACTTTATCACACAGCTATACAGAGCTTTTTTTCTCAGAAAATAGGTGCAGGAACTCAACCACGACCCTGTTCAGTTTTCACAAACAGTAGAAGGGTCTTAAAGGGGCATTAAATACCAGAATTGCACTACATACAGAGTGCAGAGTTCAGGGGAGTTACACAGAGTGCAGAGCTGTCACTTGAAAACACAGAAACCAGACTTCTGTGTTTACAAGTGATTGTGGTGAGCAGGCAAGAAAGGGTCTGGGCCAAAGGTGGTGGAACTGAGTTCCCCCAAGTTCCCCCAGAAAAAAAGCCCTGCAGCTATATCATTTTCATCCCCTTAGCCTCTATATAATCCACCTGCAGACACATTAAAAGTGGTATGAAGCCCAAAAACAAAAATGTATTAGTGTATATGGCAATTTACCAATCATTGGATGTGGTGGCTGCATTGGTATTCTTTCCTTTATTTGCACATGGTTATACTTGTAGCGCCCCCTTACTTTCAGTATGGACACTACGCTAAAGTTAGTTGGAATGGGAGAGTTACATTGCTCCCATTCATGATTTACCTAAATTGTAACCTCTGTCATTCCAGAAAGGTCCACTGGGTCAGTCTGAATTCTAGGGATGTGGTGTCATCTCTGGTTGGCAGTAGGCGCCAGAGGGGTTTCTGGCAGTCCAAGTCTTCCCCAGCAGCCAAGAGTTTTTCCCTCGCGGGGCATGCTGGGAAGGGGTATATCTGTGACGGGTGTCATGTGTTCTGAATCTTCGCTGGGTCCCGGTTCCAGGTGCGGCCTTCACCTTTAGGGTGCGCGCATCCATTGCCTGCCCACCTGGCCAAGCTTACAGGCTTCACCGAGCCTCAACCGGAGGCGAAAGGGGACCCCAGTGACTTACTGGGTTCCTAGTCCAATTGAAAGGATCCTAGGCTGGGTGCCATGCAATTGGGGGATCGGCTTGAGGGGAACCCAGAGGCAGGTTGTCCAACAGGGCTTGAACGAACCAATCGGGGATCTGGTGACCGGGATGCTGACAGGTACGCTTAAGGCCTCGTACACACGGTCGAACATGTCCACTGAAACTGGTCCGCAGACCAGTTTCAGCGGACATGTTCGATCGTTTGTACGGCCTATCGGACCGTTTTCCAGCAGACCAACGTTTTAAAACATGCTTTAAAACCTGTCCGATGGAAACCTGTCCGTCGGACAGGTTTGATGGTTAGTACACAAAATCATCGGACCAAAAACCCGCGCATGCTCAGAATCAAGTTGACGCATGCTTGGAAGCATTGAACTTCTTTTTTCAGCACGTCGTTGTGTTCTACGTCACCGTGTTCTGGTCCGATGGGATTTTGGTCCGATGGTATGTACGCACATCAGACCACTTCTGCGTGGTCCGATGAAAACGGTCCGTCGGACAAGTTTCAGCGGACCGGTCCGATCGTGTGTACAGGGCCTTACTGTCTCCCGGGGACCTGCGCTAGAGTCTACTGGGAGGATTCGCTCTGTTCATCCACCTAATCTCATCTAAAGTAATTGGCCTGTGGCAGAGGCTCTAGAGCCAGATCTGTGTGTGTGAGACCTGTTCCTCCCAGAAATTCAAAGTGACACCTCGGCTGCCAGGCTCATGCGAGAGACCTGTCCGTGGGCACTTCACCCACTCAGGCAGATGTGGCGACGAGTTTACAAATTATAAACACTGTATACACTATAAACACTGTAGATGTTGACTTTTCATAAACAAGTTCTGGCCAGTCCAGGATCCCAGCACTGTCTTCACCCAGGCCGATTCTTCTCCTGTGTCTTTGAGTCTCCTGAGCCGCCATCTTGGCTGTGACTTCCTGCTGTTTCACAGCCAGCTCCCCACTGTGTATGCAGAAAATACGGTGTGCTTGCAGACTGGTCCCGATTAATGTCAGGGGGTGGGTGTTTAGGAGGATGAGGGAAACTTTCTATTTGAACTAAAATTCTGTTTAACCACTTAAGACCCGGACACTTACGCTGCTAAATGACCCAAGGTGTTTTTACAATTCGGCGCTGCGTCGCTTTAACAGACAATTGCGCGGTCGTGCGACGTGGCTCCCAAACAAAATTTGCGTCCTTTTCTTCCCACAAATAGAGCTTTCTTTCGGTGGTATTTGATCGCCTCTGCGATTTTTATTTTTTGCGCTATAAACTAAAATAGAGCGACAATTTTGAAAAAAAACACTATTTTTTTACTATTTGTTATAAAAAAAATCAAATAAACTAAATTTTACTAAAACATTTAGGCCAAAATTTATTTAGCCACATGTCTTTAGTAAAAAAAAAAATCGTAATAAAAAAATAGCTACCTAGCGGGAACAGCGACACTAATACAGCGATCAGAAAAATGATCGCTTAGTGACGCTGGCAATAGGGAGTGAAAGGGTTAACTAGGGCGGTGATCAGGGGGTTAAAACTTTATTAGGGGGGGTGGGGGGGCTATCCTGAACCTAACACTAACTGTTTTTTACAGTGCCTGTCACACTGACACTAAATGCAGTGATTAAATCACTGCATTCAGTAACACTGTGACAGGGGGGTGGGGGGGGCGATCACAAGGGGTTAATATGCCTATGTGAGTGTGTGTCAGTGTTGTGTTGGTGCACACTTACTTGGCATGTCTTCTCTCATCAGCAGCGCTGGGAAACAGCGCTGCGATGAGAGAAATGATCATTTCCTCCTTCCTGTGTAAACACAGGAGGAGGAAGTGACAGGCTGGGAGCGCGCTCCCATTGGCTGGGAGCGATCGCGGGGGGGGCGGAAAACACGGACATCCGCCCGCTCGTCGGCGATCGCTCCCAGAGCCAGGGGGACCGCCGCACGCCGCGGAGGGGGTCCCGATGGGACCCCCGAACCGCACTAAGGCGAGGACGTAAATTTACGCCCTTGTGCCTGTACGAGCCATGTTGTGGACGTACATAGGCGTGCGGGGGTCCTTAACTGGTTAAACGGGTTGAGACAAATCCATTTACGGGTGTCAACCTTCCAAATTCCCTACCTAAGGGCGGAACACATGTTCATTTGCAAAGTGTCCTGGTCTCGCCGATGAAAGCAAATCACGGCCGCTGCAGATGCAAATGTAAAGCACATTTTCAAAGCACTTGTGAGCATTGATTATGTAACATCAATGGAGACAAGCTCTAAGGGGAGAACTATTTTGTTTAGAGTCTTTTATTAGGTGCCAGCCAGACTGTTCTGCATGGCATAATGCTGATAAGGGTAAATCAAAAAAAAACGGAGGCGGTCAAAGCTAAACTCCTCCTAAAAATATTAGTGGTTAGCGGAGGAGCAACCAAAAGACCCTTGAAAAATATTTGTTTTTAAAATGGAGGGATGTGTTTGTTTTTAACTAGACTTACACTTTAACAACTTCTGCCGCAGAAGGATTTACGCCCTTAACGACCAGGTCATTTTTTGCGATACGGCACTACATTATTTTAACTGACATTTGTGCAGTCGTGCAACATTGTACTGAAATAAAATGTATGCCCTTTTTTTCCCCCCACAAATAGAGCTTAATTTTGGTGCTGCTATTTGATAACCTCTGTGGTTTTTATTATTTGCGCTAGAAACAAAAAAAAAAAAGAGCGACAATTTAAAAAAACAAAAGACACACATTTTTTTAATTTCTGCTATAAAAACATATCCAATAATTTTTTCTTTTTTTTAACCTAAATTTATTCATCAATTTAGGCCAATATGTATTCCGCTACATATTGTTGGTAAAAATCCCAATAAGCGTATATTGATTGGTTTGCTCAAAAGTTATCACGTCTCCAAACTATGGTATATATATATTTTTTTTTACTAGTAATAGCGGTGATAAGTGATTTTTAGCGGGACTGTGACATTGCGGAGGACAAATCGTACACCGGACACCTTTTGGGAAGCAGACATTATTACAGCAATCAGTGCTAAAAATTAAGGGGGTTAACATCAGGGGTTATTAAAGGGTTAAGTGTGTCCCTGGGAGGTGCTTGCTAACTGTGTGGGGGATGAACACAGAGATCCATGTTTCTGCTTAGCAGCAACACAAAATCTCTATGCTCATCCCTGACAGAACAGCGATCTGTCTTGTTTACAGATTATCATTCTGCCTTTCTGGGGATCAATCGTAAGTGGCCGGCAGACATTGCATCCGCCGAATGGCTCTCCCTCTGGCTAGTGCACCAAATAATGTACAGGTACGTGGTTTCATGGAATAGAGCCAACCTGCCCGTGGGCAAATGGTTAAAATAGAACTAGAGGCAACCCCTCCCCCCATTTTGGATAACGTAGGGCAGGGGTGGCCAACCAGTGGCCCGGGGGCCACATGTGGCCCGCGGAGCCCTGTAATGTGGCCCGCGACCTCCTGCTCTGGAATGGGGGTAGCAAGCTCAGATCACAGGTTGCCGACCTAACCCGATCCATACCACAGCATTAGTGTTGTGAATGAAGCTGGTGGTAGAGGAAGAAAGCAGCTGCAGAGCAGAGCCCCATAAGCCAATGCTTCCTGTACAGCGCTGGCTTTTGCCACAGGCAGAGTCTATGGCAAAGTTCAGCTAACACGCAGGATAGACACATGTGCAGCACGCTGCATCCGCAGTGTGGGCAAACCGCAGCACATCACTGTGAAAGCAGTATTAGGCCTTTTTCACACGATCGGCCAGACCCAATTGGATCCTCAATTCACCTCTATAGAGCGGCAGATGTAAACAGACTTGTGTCCGCTTAAGCCCGCCTTCCACCAATTCGCAAAAAAAAAAAACAGAAGGGAATTTGTCCCCTTCCATCTGGGCAGATCGGAGGGCCTATATAATAGCCGTGACCTGTCATCCGCCCGCTCCGCTCATTGTGGCCCGCGACTGGTTAGCAAGTTGCTTAAGTGGCCCTCGTTCTTCAAAAGGTTGGGCACCCCTGACGTAGGGTTATAACTCCTGTCAGATTTTTTTTATGCCATCTGTGTCCCATTGCAGAGATTTCTGTCCCATAGCCAAACAGGATGCAAGAGGAAATCCCTGCAAATTTAAGGAATCCATGGGGATCCTCAGGTCGCCAGAACTAAGATTTCTCCTCCTCCTGTTACATTTCTGAAGACAACCCAAAATTTAGGATTTTCTTTTACTTTCAATGATAATGGTAAACAGGACAAATAGAGAGGGCGAATCTTCCTAATGGGAACAAAGACGACAATAATATGCGGAATATGGTCATTGCGCAAGAAAGACAAACACTCAAATAATTAAAAAGTGACAAAGGAATGTATACAAATCATTTTATTACAAACATTTGCTGATTCTGGAATGAATGAAAACAACAATTTAAGTAATACTTACACCATATTTAAAGTGTTACTAAACCCAGGACCCTGCATTCCCTATATCTGGTCTCCAACAGTACACAGAACACTGAAATACAATTATTTTAGTAAAAATAAACTGCTAAATACCTTTTCTCATCAGCAACATATAGCAGTTTGTGACTTCTATCAGGGCCTGGTTAAAGCTTGTAAGAAGAATTTTCATTCTCCCCTGATTGTCATATGAGGCTGCAGGACCCCTGACCCTCTTTCTGGACAGTGATGATTGGCCGTGTGCTAAACAAATGTACTCTCTCTCTTTCTCGAAAAATACATAAAAAATACACAGCATACTGAGCATGTGCAGCTTGCCCTCAATACTCTGTTCTAGCAGCAGATAGATTGGGGACCGTGGAAGAAGGGGATCAAATAGCCTTTTTACACAATGCAGAAGATTAACCCCATAGGTTCTACAGTAAATATAAAAAGCATACTTTACTGCATATATAGACCGATTTTACCATTGTGGGTTTAGTGACACTTTAACTGTTTGTGATTTTACTTATATTATATTTATATAAATTATATATATATATTATACATACACCGTATTTATCGGCGTATAACATGCACAGGCGTATAACACGCACCTTAATTTTAAGAGGGAATTTACAGGAAAAATAAATTCCACAGCCCTATAACATGCAGGCACAGTTTACCCTCTATTTTTAGGGTAAAAAAGTGAGTGTTATACGCCAATAAATACAGTATATTAGACTGAACCTAAAAGACTGGAAGAAATGATTTATATTACAGCATTGGTTAGCATATGCAGAGTGCATAGTGAAGCATATAAAGTGTGCACTGCAATTTCTTTATCGCCGGAGTGAATACAATTCTGTAGTATCAGGATCTCCGTAGCCTGATGTAGTCGCTTATTGCGATTTTTTTTTTAACCAAAAATATGTAGAAGAATACACATTGGCCTAAATTGAGGAAATTTATTTTTTGTCAAAATTGTCGCTCTTCTGTTTATAGCACAAAAAGAGGTGATCAAATACCACCAAAAGAAAGCTCTATTTATGTATGTGTGTGGGGTATCAATTTTGTTTGGGTGCAACGTTGCACAATTGTCAGTTAATGTGACACAGTGCTGAATCGCAAAAAGTGCTTTGGTCAGGTTTCATTGTGACTTGCATAGACTTCAGTTAAACAAAGTCGCAAGCCCCATTGAAATCGAAGGTAGAAATTGTACTGATCTGCTGCTTGGAAATCGCACTGATGTAGCAGGATTTCAAAGCCGCACTTAGACTCATAGGCTAACAGAGATGCTTCTACAGGCTGGAAAAAAAACACATAAGTATATGTATAAAAACAGCATTTATGTCCGTGTGCATGAGGCCCACACTTTATAAGATATAGTAGTGTAGAATGGTCTTCAAAACTCAATCAAAGGTAAAAAAACTTTTACCTTTACAACCCCTTTAAAAGGGTTCACTTTAATTGAGTCCCTTCAGTATACCCAGGCAAAATCAGACACGTTTGCAGATACAAAAATCTTTCTCCTATTCCAGGGTCCTTCGAGTAAAAAACATAAAACGGATAATCAAAGATCTTTTCCCGAGGCAACGTTCTTTTTATTTCCTGGCAATTTTCTGCAGATGCACGGCTCTCCTAATCGAGAATTATTCGAAGGAAAGCATCCCAGACACCCCTTTGGATCAGTATAATCTATAGGACCAACTTACAATTCGCTAGAAGAATCAGCATAGGATAAAGCGCTGCGCAAACTGTTGGCGCTATATAAATCCTGTATAATAATAATAATGAATGTCTAAAGAAATGTTTTCCTTCATAACAGAAAATACAGTAGCCTCTATATTATCATCTAATTCAATATATATTTTTTAATTAAACACACCTTCAAGCTTTATACTGAAGATATACAGTGCAAGTATTCACAGTGCTTAATTTTTTCCACATTTTGTTAGGTTGCAGCTTTATTCCAATATGGACTCTACAAAATTTTACAAGCGATACCCCATAATGACAACGTTAAAAAAGTTTGTTTTGCTAATTTATAAAAAAAAAATATATATATATATATATGATCACATGTACATAAGAATTCACAGCCTTTGCCATGGCACTCCAAATTAAGCTCAGGTGCATCCTGTTTCCACCGATTATCCTTGAGATGTTTCTACAAATTGGAGTTCACCTGTGGTAAATTTAGTTGATTGGATATGATTTGGAAAGGCACACATTTAAGACACAGTTACCAGTGCATGTCAGAGCACAAACCAAGCCATGAAGTCCAAGGAATTGTCTGTAGACCTCCGAGACAGGATTGTATGGAGGGACAGATCTGGGAAAAGGCAAAAATTTCTGCAGCATTGAAGGTCCCAATGAGCACGGTGGCCGTAAATGGAAGAGGTTTGTAACTACCAGGACACTTCCTAGAGCAGAGGTCAGGAACCTTTGGCCCGCAAGCCAGATGTGGCTCTTTAATGGCTGCATCTGTCTCTCGCCTCTCAATCCGTGGATTGCGTGGTGTGCCGATCCACAAACTAAGCCCATAGGAAAGGCCACAGCTTCGGCCTAGCTCCGGAGCTAGTACACCCGCCGGCGGCTTAGGTGAGCGGCGCACTGACGTCATCATCACCCGCCTCAACTGCTCCTGGATCTGCCTGCTTGTGTAGTGGTAAGCAAGTAGACAATCGTATACAGTGGGGGAGATGTGGATATTACAGTGGGGGGAGATGTGGATATTATAGTTTTAAACATATTGCATGGCTCTCACGGAATTACATTTTAAAATATCTGGCATTCATGGCTCTCTCAGCCAACAAAATAGTTCCCGACCCTTGTCCTAGAGCAATGCGCTCTGCCAAACTGAAGAAATCGGGGGAGAAGTGCCTTAGTCAGGGAGGTGACTAAGAACCCGATAGTTACTCTGATAGAGCTCCAGCGTTTCACTGTAGAGAGAGAGAGAAAAGAACCTCCCAGAACAACCATCTTTGCAGCACTCCACCAATCAGGCCTGTATGGTAGAGTGGCCAGACAGATGCCACTCCTCAGTAAAAGTCACAGGACAGCCCACCTGGAGTATTCCAAAAGGCACCTGAAGAACTCTGACCATGAGAAACAAAACTCTCTGGTCTGATGAAACAAAGACCGACCTCTTTGGCAAGCATCATGTCTGGAGAAACCAGGCACCGCTCTTCACCTAGCCAATACCATCCCTACAGTAAAGCATGATGTTGGCAGCTACACGCTGCGGTAGAAACGGGTAGACTGGTCAGAATCAAAAGAAAGATGAATGCAGCAATGTACAGAGACATCCTTGATGAAAACCTGCTCCAGAGCGCTCTAAACTTATTACTGGGGCTAAGGTTCATCTTCCAACAGGACAACGACCCTGAGCACACAGCCAAGATAACAAAAGAGTGGCTACGGGACAACTATGTGAATGTCTGAGTGGCCCAGCCAGAGCCAAGACTTGAATCTGATTGAACATCTCTGGAGAGATCTGAAAATGGCTGTGTACGGATGTTTCCCATCCAACCTGATGGAGCTTGAGATGTCCTGCAAAGAGGAGCAAGAGAAACTGCCCAAAAATAGGTGTGCCAAGCTTGTAGCATCATACTCAAAAAGACCTGAGACTGTAATTGAAGCACCTTTGGCACCAAAGTATTGAGCAAAGTATGTGAATAGTTACAGTGCGGAAAATAAGTATTTGAACACCCTGCTATTTTGCAAGTTCTCCCACTTGGAAATCATGGAGGGGTCTGAAATTGTTATCGTAGGTGCATGTCCACTGTGAGAGACATAATCAAAAAAAAAAAAATTCCAGAAATCACAATGTATGATCTTTTTAACTATTTATTTGTATGATACAGCTGCAAATAAGTATTTGAACACCTGAGAAAATCAATGTTAATATTTGGTACAGTAGCCTTTGTTGGCAATTACAGAGATCAAACGTTTCTTGTAGTTTTTCACCAGGTTTGCACACACTGGAGGAGGGATTTTGGCCCACTCCTCCACACAGATCTTCTCTAGATCAGTCAGGTTTCTGGGCTGTCGCTGAGAAACACGGAGTTTGAGCTCCCTCCAAAGATTCTCTATTGGGTTTAGGTCTGGAGACTGGCTAGGCCACGCCAGAACCTTGATATGCTTCTTACAGAGCCACTCCTTGGTTATCCTGGCTGTGTGCTTCGGGTCATTGTCATGTTGGAAGACCCAGCCTCGACCCATCTTCAAAGCTCTAACTGAGGGAAGGAGGTTGTTGCCCAAAATCTCGCAATACATGGCCCCGGTCATCCTCTCCTTAATACAGTGCAGTCGCCCTGTCCCATGTGCAGAAAAACACCCCACAAAGCATGATGCTACCACCCCCATGCTTCACAGGGATGGTGTTCTTGGGATGGTACTCATCATTCTTCTTCCTCCAAACACGGTTAGTGGAATTATGACCAAAAAGTTCTATTCTGGTCTCATCTGACCACATGACTTTCTCCCATGACTCCTCTGGATCATTCAAATGGTCATTGGCAAACTTAAGACGGGCCTTGACATGTGCTGGTTTAAGCAGGGGAACCTTCTGTGCCATGCATGATTTCAAACCATGACTTCTTAGTGTATTACCAACAGTAACCTTGGAAACAGTGGTCCCAGCTCTTTTCAGGTCATTGACCAGCTCCTCATGTGTAGTCCTGGGCTGATTTCTCACCTTTCTTAGGATCATTGAGACCCCACTAGGTGAGATTTTGCATGGAGCCCCAGTCCGAGGGAGATTGATAGTCATGTTTAGCTTCTTCCATTTTCTAAATGATTGCTCCAACAGTGGACCTTTTTTCACCAAGCTGCTTGGCAATTTCCCCGTAGCCCTTTCCAGCCTTGTGGAGGTGTACAATTTTGTCTCTAGTGTCTTTGGACAGCTCTTTGGTCTTGGCCATGTTAGTAGTTGGATTCTTACTGATTGTATGGGGTGGACAGATGTCTTTATGCAGCTAATGACCTCAAACAGGTGCATCTAATTTAGGATAATAAATGGAGTGGAGGTGGACATTTTAAAGGCAGACTAACAGGTCTTTGAGGGTCAGAATTCTAGCTGATAGACAGGTGTTCAAATACTTCTTTGCAGCTGTATCATACAAATAAATAGTTAAAAATTCATAAATTGTGATTTCTGGAATTTTTTTTTGGATTATGTCTCTCACAGTGGACATGCACCTACGATGACAATTTCAGACCCCTCCATGATTTCCAAGTGGGAGAACTTGCAAAATAGCAGGGTGTTCAAATACTTATTTTCTGCACTGTATGTACATGGGATATTTTTATTTTTTTATTTTTAATAAATTTGCAAAGATTTCAAAAAAATTCTTTCACGTTGTCATTATGGGGTATTGTTTGTAGTATTTTGAGGAAAATAATCAATTTTGGAATAAGACTGTAAGATAACAAAATACGGAAAAAGTGAAGCGCTGTGAATACTTTCCAGATGCACTGTAGATATAAATCATATACAGTGCTTAGCATAAATGAGTTCACCCGAAGAGATTTTTCAGAATACTTTTACTTTTTTTTCAAAATCAACATTTTCTATGGGACACTATACTACATAATACTCCCACAAATGTGGGCTATTGATTGCAACCAAGATTTGTTAATTTGCACACACGGAAAAGTATTTTCCTAACAAATTAATTTAAGATCATATTGCAAAAATGAATACATCCCAATGAAAGTCTTATGCCGCGTACACATGGTCGTTTTTTGCGATGAAAAAAAATGTTGTTTTTTAAAACGTCATTTAAATTGATCGTGTGTGGGCAAAACGTTGTTTTTTGTCTTAAAAAAAAAACGACCGAAAAAAAAATTCCAACATGCTTGAATTTTTTGTGTCGTTTTTCAAAAGGTCGTTTTTTGTTTCACAAAAAGTCACCGTGTGTAGCAAAAAACGTCGTTTAAAATGACGTTTTTCAACCCGCGCATGCCCAGAAGCTAGTTATGAAGCGAGCTTCAATGGAAAAGAGTGGTGAACGTAACCTCGCTTTTTGTGAAAAAACGATGGTGTGTATGCTACATCGTCTTTGAAAAGTGACGTTTCAAAAACGTTGTTTTTTACTTCACAGAAAACGTCGTTTTTTTTCATTACAAAAAATGATCATGTGTACGCGGCATTAGGACTAGGGCTGGGGAAAGATTTTTTTTCCCCACCAGGACCAGCGCTGACATCGAGGAGCTGCAGGCAGGAGTTTTTAGGCGAGGCCGCGGCTTCGGCCTAGTCTGCGAGGCTGGACCAAGCCGACTAGGCCGAAGCCACGGCCTCACCTAAAAACTCCTGCCCGCAGATACCCAGGACTGGCAAGGTGTCCATAAAAATAAAAAAACTCGATTTGAATCGTGAATCAAGTTTTTTTTTTTTTTAATCGCTGATTTTTTGGGGGAGAAAATTGCCCAGCTCTACTTAGAAGTAAAGTTTAATTTTAGACAACAAAATCCTAATAAACAAGAATTCAACTATAGGGGAGTCTAATTATTAATTAAACAGGTATCCATCAGTCGATTATAAAGGAGCGTTATTTAAAGAAAGCTCTTGCCAATTCATGCTGTCTGCAATGACACCACATGGAAGAGAAATGTCACAAGGCCCGAGAAGGAATTTTTTTTTTTTAACACAAGAAAGGTGAAGTCTACAAGCAGATTAGCAAAGCTTTACATATCAGTCAGAATACTGTAGCAAAAGTGATAATTTTTTTTTTTAACAAAGATGAAACTGCAACCCTCTCACAGAGACGTCCACAGAAGTTAACACCTCCACAGGAGCATCTTCTGATGAGAAGGGTTGAAGAAAACCACCATGCAAGTTCACTGCAGTTAGCTAAAGGAGTAGAAAGCCAAACTGGGGTGATTGTTTCTCGTGACACAATACAGCATACACTGCAGAGGAATGGAATGCATGGGTGTCGTCCACGAAGGAAGCCTCTCCTAAAGCCTATGCACAAAAAAGCCCCCTAGGATTTGCCAGGGCCCATACCGAAAAAGAAGACTTCTGGGATTCTGTACTCTTGAGTAATGAGACCAAGATAAATGCTTTCGGAACTGATGGCTTTAAAACTGTAAGGGGAGGAGTACAAAGAAAAATGCATGGTGCCTACAGTGAAACATGGTGGTGGCAGTGTCCTTCTGTGGAGCTGCATGAGCGCTGCTGGTGTTGGGGAGCTGCATTTCATGGAAGATGTCATGAATTCAGATGTATTGCCCTATATTGAAAGAGAAGATGCTACCATCACTCCATGCCCTTGGTCTGTGTGCACTTTTCCAACATGACAATGATCCAAAACATACATCCATGGCCACGGTTGCATTTCTGGAGAAGAACAGGTGAAAGTGATTCAGTGGCCAATAATGTCTCCTGATCTGAACCCAAATCGAACAAACATGGGGAATTCTGAAGAGGCAAGGTTGTCCTTGAAGAATGGAAAAAGATCGATGTTGCAATATGTCGCCAACTTGTTTCTTCCATGCCTAGAAGACTTAGTGCTGTCCGGAGGTCATATCAAATACTAGATGTAGTAGTTTGTGTTGTGGGGTGTATTCTTTTGGGCATCAACTGCGTAAAACAGATGATTTTACAATCCAAGTTAAATTATCAACCTTACTTTCATGTAATGAGCTAATCAAATGTTCTCTGAAACTCAAGTTTGGTCAACATTTTTAAAATTGTTCTTGTGTTCATTGAGTCATTGGAAAAAAAAAAATCATTCTTTTCAAAAGGAGCAAACTCATTTATGCTGAGCACTGCGTATTTGCTGCGACTTGATAAAGCCACAACAGATCCCAATAAAAGATTTGAAAAACAAAAGAAAAAAAACGTATGAATCTATAAACAGCTATTTATACTGCAAGCTTGGTTAATCCAATGCAGAATAGAAATGACTGAGTCAGTCGATTATTTCCCATGATATAAAACCCAGAACAGAACTCCAGGTAAAAAAAATCAGTCATTAAAGAGTAACTGCAGTCTGCTCACATAATTTGTAATAAAAACATGTTTGCCATTTTGAAGATTCCCTCCAACCACTTTGCATATTATTTTATATACACTTTGATTCTGTACTTGCCAAATATTCTGCAGAAATCTCCCTCACAAGTCTGGCTGCATCCATTTTAACTGTGGGAAGCTGAAGCCTGTGCATTTCCTGGATTTACACAAAGGCACACCTCCACCTCTGCAGCTCACCCCCAGACCCCCCCCCCCTTCCTGGCAAACTCTCCCAAGTCTGAGAGAGAGCTGTGCATGATGTCATAAGCCTAGGCTTTTTTCTAGATAATTAACAGGAAGTGGGTTGTATAAGGTATTTACTTGCAGAAAAAAAAAAAGTTTTACTTTCCAAAGTTTAAACAACAAGGGCAGAAGATTTAATAGATAGAAATTTGAAAAAAAATTACGGAAGTTCCGCTTTAATACAAATGGAAGATATGAACATGCTTAATATGTGTGCACTGCTCAAGGCTGAATTAGGCTTTGGCCCATAGCAGGACGTGGAGGCTCGCTGTAGCACAATACTGCTGGTGTGTGCGAGTAAAAACTTGCCAGTCGCCCTTCCCGCTAGACCACAAGAAGAAGACGCCCAGGCAGCGTATACGTGTGTCGGACTACATCACATGAGAGGTTTAGAATCTTTGATCATATCTACTGATCAGGAAGTTGAACGCAATGAAAACAACCAAGGCAAATGTTTTTTGATGTTGACTGGAAATTTCCCAAAAGTAGCAAGAAGAATGTGCATCAACCTTGACGCCCCTACTTGGAGGATTTCATATGGACTAAATGTTATCTTTTTGTTAAATGTTAACATGATGCCGACTAAGTTTGAGTTATGGTTAAGTCCCGGTTCTCACATGTGAAACTACACCGCATTCCTGTGCAATTTGAGCCCATTCCCTTTGAATGTTTACTTGTCGTTACATATAGAAACCAGCCAGATTCCAACGTAAAGGTATGAAAATGGTAAAATGAATGAATAAAAGTGATTGCTCTGGCGTTAAAATACTTGCGAGTCCATTTTTTTTTATTAACAACTTAACACAAACTGTTGTGCGGGTAAAGCGATTGTTACCCCAGCATTTCATATTCCCGGTATGTGCCTGCTGTAACATGTACTTGTAAGAAAAAAAGTATTAAAAAAAAGTTTCAATGTAAAAAAAAAAAAAGTTGCCAGTCAACTCTGCCTTTCTAGAGACCTGCAATCACATAAGAGAAACTAGTTTTTACCTTCAGGGCAGACATCTCAACAATGCAATGTAGAAATTCGAATACCACATTATGCAAATGTATAGGAAGATCCCGTCTAAACAGTTAACATCCACCTAAAATGAAGGCACGACTTAAAACTTTTCAATCATTTACTGCTTTCCCACATTTCTAAAAAGTCTCCATTGGTGAGATCTCAATCTTGGAAATCCAGTTTTAGCCCCTCGGACATCCAGTACCATGTTCATGTCCCGGTTGCAAAAACAGAGAGAAAGGGCTGGGGGTCCTGTAATGAGATCCCACCACTGGAGAGTGTCTGACGTCAACATTTGAGGGCTCACCCCAGAATAAAAATGTCACATGTAGGTTTACTTTAGACATCATCACCACCACCATCTTCTTTTAGTGGACATGGCACCAGGAATCACCCAGTGACTGCTAACAAAAAGAAATTGGAATACCCATAATGCTGCTTTGGCCTGGTTCCATGACATGGAATAATACAACCTCTATGTGGCCATAGATGGAGGCCCAGGACCCACCTAAACATCACAGGTTTGCTTGGGCTCTCCCAGGTTTAGGAAACTATTAGAACACTTTAGCCTTAAGAAAAAGTCTTTAGTTTAAATCTAGAACGGTAGGCAGATTCACCGTACGATGCACACATCCACGATACAGAATTTGGCTCGGCAAGTAGGACAAGGCACTTGGCTGGACAGCCAGGTCTCCGGATGCTGCTGGTCCTGACGACTGGCAAACCATTTGCCCATACAAGTAAGGCACCACATGGGTCGGCAGTAACACTGTTGGCATTCCCCATCGTTGGGCTCATGGCAATTTTTGACAAGCTTTATGTTGGCACTGGTCTGCATGCAGCCGATACAGGGCTCCAACTCCTGTGAAGAATAACATAAGCATGTCATTAACACATAACTAGGCACCTTTAGCTAAATGATTGTGAAACAGGAAGTAGTAGCTATAAATATAAAGCTTAAAAACATTATATGATGATCTCTTGATTTTTACCCAATTCTGGTCTGTATGTATAGGAGGCATTTGCAGGCAATCCTGGCCTATCTTGGGGAAACCACAATCAGCTATGTTAGAAAATCATGTCCAATCCAATTATATCCCCCTGGAGGAGTCTGCAGCACATGTTCCCGGTCATGCTCAATTGGCCTGTTTAAGTTCCTGAAATCAATTAGTTGACTTTTACACCAGTTTCTATGGGGGCCTGAAATTAAAACTAAACTGAGCAATACAACCTATGCTTCAATGGTCCAACACCGACGAGGTCCCTAACAGGCATCTTCTCCCTCCTGGTTTCTTCTGGGTGACGGTCTTCAAGTGGCTGTAAACCCAACCACACATCTTGCACCTACAGTTAAGCCTAGATTAAGCATACCTGTAGGTGCAAGAAATATCTCCTTAACCTACACGGTTAAGGAGATATTTGCTGAAAACACAGCACCGATGTCTACGGCGAATTTGCACCATAGACAGTGGCGCAGGTACACTGAGAGTGCCTTTTTTGAGCCTGGAAAATTCGGGGTTAATTTTCACGCATGCGCGGGGATCGGCCGGTCCAGCTCGCATGCACGGGAGTGACGTCAGTGCCAGATCGGCGATAACAGGATGAAGATTGTCGGAGACATGGTGGCGGAGAGCACGGAGAACTTTAGGGGCTTCGTTCTCAGGTAAGTCGATCATAATGAGCTAGTATGCATAGCATACTAGCTCATTATGACTTTATCTTGCAGGGTATATTAAAATAAAAAAATGAGAAGAAGAAGAAAAAGGGTTTACTTCCTCTTTAAGCCATCATGTTTGGCCGTCACGGAATGTCATCCTGGTAAATTCTATTCTAAATTCTCTCTCTGAGCAGGCAGGTAGGTTTATCAAGCAGAATATAATTAATAAACAGATTCCCTGCTCATACTTGTTTATTAGCAGACTTCAGTTCCATATTAAGAGACTTTGAGCCCTGATTTACATATATGCAATGTGAAAAATGCAGAAAATCTTGAGTGTTTCTCCACTACGTTCATGCAATCTGCCACCAGTATCAATGTTAAACTAAGGACACCCCAAAACAGGTCACAAAACATAGTGTGACTGCAAGAATTTAAATGAATGGGTGCGATTCAATTCCAGTCCAGAAAAAAAAAAAAAAGAAAAAAGGTATGTGCGGTGCAAACTGCAAAGAATCGCATGCAATTTGAATATAAAAGTGGTGAGATTCCTATCCAAGTCACGTGTTGTCCCTTACCGCACATGTGTGAACCGAGGCCGAGAAAACTCTGCTTCACATACTGCTGTGGTATGACCGCAGCATGGGCATACCCGCTGTTTTCACGCGCTTTGCCTGTGGTTCCACAGACTTTCTATCAGGTTGCGAGATCTTGGTGTGTTTTCTGAAAGCGCACAAAAGATGCAGCTCGCAGAACTTTTGGTGCACTTTAAGAAAACGCGCCAAGAAATGCGCAACCTAACAGAACGTCTAAGGGAGCGCGACTAAAAACGTGCATACATTCGCAACGGTGGCTTAGATGAGAAGATTGCATGTGCGTTTTTTATGTGCAACCAAACCAGCAGTTGTGGTTTTGCGCAATCGTGTGGCCAAACAGTGACTAAGGCCTTGAAGGCCGAAATGCATCAACTGATCTTATCTGCGTTCGTACACTGTAGTTTCTAAATAAATATGAAGATTTTTTTTTAAAGAGCAATAACTGGTTGTGTGGACCATCTTTCTGGATTACCTACTTACCTTACCTAGCTAAACCACTGCGGATGAAGGGCTCATTGATTCCTACTGTATTGTAGTTGAACTGTCTACCCTCAAGTTGTGAAGCGCTGCATAAACTGTTGGTGCTATAGAAATCCTGTGTTGTCGTCGTCAAGCAACCGTGAGCTCTATTATCATATTATATGGGTACAAGCACAGAATTCTTTATTTGCAAACAGTGAGGCCTTGTACACACGAGGGAATAAATCCGCTGAAAATGGTCCGACGAACCATTTCAGCCGAAAAATTCCCTCGTCTGTAGGGCCAAACGGACAGTTTTGGCCAGATTTCTCCAGCGGAAAAGTTTCAAAGCATGCTTTGGAACTTTTCCGCTGGAGAGCTGCCCGTCGGATATGTCCGCTGGTTAGTACAGCAAACCAGCGGACATATCTGCCCGCACATGCGTCGTATCCTGTGAATGGATCCGACGCATGCGTGCGGAAGTGTTTACTTCCTGGTGCGGTGACGTGGCGGCGTCAACGTCACCGTCGCGTCACCGAGCTGTCCGCCGGCAGGGAATTTGATCCGATGGTGTGTACAGCCATCGGATCAAACAGTCTGGCGGACATATCCGATGGAAACGGTCCGTCGGACCGTTTCCATCAGATACATCCCATCGTGTGTACAAGGCCTGACTGTCTGCCTTTGTTTTTTTTTTTATTGTGCTGTACCTGCAAACACTTATTTAGAGATGAAATGCATCCTATAAATGTGGTGTTTTGACATTGTATTGAAATGAATGGGCTTGCCTTGCATGTTAACGGATCCGTCACATGTTACTGGACCCTAGGGGATAGTTAAAAGGATAACACATATCAGTAACCCTCTACAGCATGGGTGATTAACCTTTGGCCTTCAAGCTGTTGCCGAACTACAATTCCCATCATGGCTCTGCCTTTGGGAGCCAAGGGTGTAGCTATCAGCCTTGTAATGTCACAAACAACTTATGGGGGGCCTCCAGTTTGAGACCCCTGTACTACATGCTACAGCTTCTATAAATAGAACAATCTATGGCACGAGGAAGCAGATATATTAGTCTGCCTGTCCTGTATTCTTGGATGATGTTCCATTCACAGAAGATGTAATATTGACTCCAACCAGTCGGCATACCCTTTTCAGTCACGAACCCTTCGACAGAAGCTGGCTGCTGTACGCACGGGCCAAATTTTAGCACATTTCTATTGAACCAACTGATGCCACCAGACATGCAGCCTGTGTGTACCAGGCTTTATTGTAGTATGGCAATATGACTGGTGGAGCTGGGCAGAATGGGTGGGTTTAGTTAGGATTTCTTGATGAAAACCTGTGGCTGCCCTTTAATCTTCTGGTGCAGCAGGGGGGGGGGGGGTTTAATAAAATTAAAGGGCTCCCACAGGCTTTCATCAAGAGATCCTGACTATACTCACCCTTTCTGCCCAGCTCCACCATTCATAATAGAACAGGATCTTCGAACGGAGCTTTACAGCCTTTATTTAGTGACAGGACTTAACCAACCTGATTGCTGGGCAACTGATAGAAACTATTGGCTTCTACAAGAGATCTGAAGGTCTCCAGGAACAAGTCGCTCAGTGTTTGATGGATCACAACGTTGGCCGCATTTCGGATGGGGGCGCGGAGCTTCTCCTTCAGCTCACCATATTCTGTAGAATTTAACCTGCAAGCAAATAAAGAAAGAATTACATTCTCAGATTCAGATTTACCCCTCTTAATGATCAAGATATTTTTTGCGATGCAGGACTGTGTTACTTTAACTAACAATTGCGTGGTTATGCAACACTGTACAAATGAAATGTGTGTGTGTGTATATATCACACACACACACACACACACACACACACACACACACACAAAAAATAATAACTAAAATGTTCATAAAAACTTAAGCCAATTGTTTGTATTCTGCTACATATTTTTGGTCAAAAAAATCCCAATAAGCACATATTGATTGGTTTACGCAAAAGTTATAGCGTTTACAAACTATGGGGGATTTTTATGGAATTTTTATTTTTTACTAGTGATTACAGCGATCAGCGACTTATAGCGGAACTGCAATATTGCAGCGGACAATCTTACAGCGATCAGTGCTAAGAATATGCACTGCCTCTGTACTAATGACACCAGCTAGTAATGGGTTTAACATCTAGGGCGATCAAAGGGTTAAATGTGTGCCCAGCCATTGTTTTGTGCACTATGCATACTGCTTTCACTAAGGGATATGATGGATTTTTTTCCTCTGCTTTGCAGGGAAAGAAAATCCATCACACCCCTGCTGTCAGGGAGGAGCTCTCTCCGAATTGTTTACATATGCAGGGCTCCATCCAGCCTCTCTCTTCAACAGCCCTTAGGCGCCATCTATTGACTGTCACCCACTGACTTTTTTTTGCTGCAACTACAGCAAAAGCGGCACACATGCACGCCCCCCTATGCGGAAGTGCAGAAATATATAGATAAACACAGTATCTCACAAGTAAACCCCTCACATTTCTGTAAATATTTTATTCTATCTTTTCATGTGAAAAAATGGAAGAAATTGCACTTTGCTCCAAAGTAGTGAGTGTACAGCTTGAATAACAGTGTAAATTTGCCGTCCCCTTAAAATAACTCAACACACAGCCATTAATGTCTAAACTGCTGGCAACAAAAAAGTGAGTACACCCCCAAGTGAAAATGTCCAAATTGGACCCAATTAGCCATTTTCCCTCCCCGATATCATGTGACACGTTGGTGTTACAAGGTCTCGGGTGTGAATGGGGAGCCGGTGTGTTAATTAATTAATTAGATCTGACACAGACACAAGCAGGCAGATCAATTAACAGAAACATCAACATGCAGTCTTTTATCACATTTGTGCGCCCACATTTGTGATGCAACAGAGGAAATGGCAAGGCATGAATTTTGTCCTGGAAAAGGTTTCCTTTTAGTGAATAGGGACAAGCTAGGTGAATGAATACATGGATACAGGGGGATTTATCAGCCATGACATGTGCAAACAAAGAGCACAGGGAATAGCTAGCTAAATCTACAAAAGCACTTGAACGTGTACAATGTCTTTAAGGCAGGGGTCTCAAATTGGCAGCCCTCCAGCTGTTGCGATACAAGTCCCATCATACCTCTGCCTGTGGAAGTCATGCTTTTAACTGTCAGCTTTGCAATGCCTCATGGGACTTGTAGTTTTGCAACAGCTGAAGGGCCACCATTTTGAGACCCCCGCTTTAAGGAAACCATGTCTGTAAAAGAATCGTAACAAAGCCAAACCAGCACCCTGAAACTCAGCAAATCACCTGATATCAAAGGGCCGAACGTTAGAGTTGATGCTTGCCACCCGAATGGTGATGAACTGGATGGGGGTGTTGGAGTCCGGGGAGAGTTCATGCTGTCTAGACTCTGTCACAGTAAGATGAATATCTTGTTGCTGAGCTATGTACACCCTGTAGGTGGTCACCTTCATCACCCAGGTGTCAGTCACAATCACCCGGGCTCCGGGCACCCCTGTGGCAAACTTATCAATTCTCCGGAATTCAGTGTTGATGGAAGAGGCCACGACTCTCCAGCCGGACTGGGGCAGGGCGTGATGTGCCAGGGTCCTGGCCAGGGGGTGATTGCTCCATCTCTTCTGTGACCAGTGCAGAGCCAGGAGGCTGGTCAGGGTGGGAAGGGCAACCGCCATCAAAGCAAACGCCATCCAGCCTTCACTGGCCATGTAGAAGTAATACAGCTGCTTTTCCGGGGCCGCAAAACACATCCCTATGTAATAACCTGAAAAAAGAAAAATGTGTATATAAATGACTTCATTCACTTTTATTCTGACCCTCCCAACATAGAGAAAAATTTAAAAAAGAAAAAGGACGGCCTCCATAAAGGGTAAGAGACAAGAAAAAAGTTCAAGATGGGTTTGAGGGGGGAGGAGGGGTTGGTAGAATACAAGATACAACAAAGTAAGAGAACCTGTCATCAACAATCTACACTAACAAAAGACATTGGTCCACACTGATAACAAAGACTCCTATGAGTCAATCCAGTGCTACCCCCCCCCCCCCCCCCCAGAAGACACAAACCCTCTATTATGTCATCAGAAGGAACTTCACCTTCATCTGACAGCACAGCAAAGCAGCATCACAGACTAGATCACTGTATTATCTGTTCAGATTTTATACAGGGTTCAGCGATGAAAGGTTCTCTTTAATATGGATGGGGGGAGGTATACAATATGGGGGACCACGACGACAACAATGTGGGGGACAACACAGGGGACCACCAGGGAGGTGGGGACAACAATGTGGGGGATCCACCTGGGGTAGGGAAACAATAATGCAGAGGATGGCGACAATGCAGGGGACCACCGGGGAGGGAATAATGACACAGGGGACCACCAGAGGAGGGGGGAACAGACAAGAACAATTTGGGGGATGACAACGCAGGGGACCACCGGGGGGAGAGAACAACAACAATGCAGGGGACCACAGGGGGGGAGGGGCAAACGCAGGGGACCACAGAGGGGAGGGAGGGGGGCAAACGCAGGGGAACGCAGGGACCACGGGGGGGGAGGGAGGGGGCAAACAACGCAGGGGACCACTAGGGAGGACAACAATACAGGGATGATGACAACGTGGGGGAACAACGTAAGGTGCCACTGGGGGAGAGGGGCAACAACAATGCGGGGGAGGACAACGCAGGGGGGCAACTATGTAGGGACAACGACAACACAGGGGACCACTAGGTTGTGGGGACAACATTAGGTTGGGGGAATGACAATGTGGGGGACCACCAGGAGTAGTCTCTATGTGAGGTCAGGCAGCAGCTCACCCAATGGCAGCAGGGAGTGGACCAGCACAGTGGCCGTGGTCCTCCTGATGTGGTAATGGATGAAGGACAGGTCCTCACTCCCCAGCCAGCTGGACAGCAGGTTCTGCACGGTGATCCCGGCCGAGTGGAACTCATTGGGGGTGAAGACGAAGCACACAGCGAACACAACATAGGCTAATGTGAATGTAACTGCTGGGCTCTCCATGATACCCGGACACAGATCCCCACGGACACGTACTTCCTCCCTAGACGAGGAGGATGCCGGGAGTTGTAGTTCCTGGTACGTGTCCTGTAGTTCCGAGCTCCCATTGGACAGGAACACCGGGAGGCGGGGATGGGAGTTGAGGGCTCAGATTGTGCATTATTTCATCAAGAAACACATACGCAAATGTTAAAAAGGAATACAATGCAACTATCACATGGAATTATCAGTCTGTAAAAAAAACTGCCTGCGAAATAAAAACAAACCAAAAAAAAAAACTATATCCTGCAACAGACATGCGCAGAACCACCTACTACAACAAACCTGCTTCAGAACAAAGCGCGTTCGCGGCCCGGCATCTTACGTCTTCAAGCGCGTTCACGTCTCGTTCTCTTCCCCGATTGGCTCATTCGTACAGGCGTGATCACGTTGTCAGCGGGGTTGCAGTCTGATTGGATAGATTGCTCGAACTGTCCAAATTCAAACCGCGGACTCGGAGCAGAGCGGAGCGAGGCGTCGTTCAGTACAGACCGAGGATTATAAATAGCGGAGAGCCTGAGCGGGCCGGGACCGAGCAGGTAAGAGGCGGCAGTAAGTGACTAAGGGGGTGCTGTGTGGGGGGAGACAGGGTGAAGTGCCCATGTGACGCCTCAGGAGTTATGTACTCCTTTATATATCTGTAGTGGTGGTGGGGGGAGGAGTGTACATTGATATCGGTGACACTATATATATATATATATATATATATATATATATATATAATGTGGTGTGCCCATCCTCCTTTCCCTGGGGCAGCTTAAAGTGATATTAAAGGTGTTTTTTTTTTTCTGTAAAAATAACAAACATGGTATATTCCCCTCCTCCTGTATAGTTGGATTTGCACAGATCAGACCAGATCCTCCTCTTCTTGGGTCCCTCGCTGGCATTCCTGGCCCCTCCCCTGTGCCAAGCTTGCTATGGTGTCAGCTGTTGTGTTCTTTGTTTACATCAGCACACCGCTGCTCCATCTCTCCTGTAAGCGATCGGTGGGTCACGGCGGCTGCTGGACTTGCTGATTGGCTCTTGCTGTGCCCAATCACAGCGTGGGCGTCGCACATGCACTCCCTAAGCCACGTGCACAAAATCATGTACAGGTACGTGATTTTTGCACACCTGGCCGCCCTGCCGCAGTGAATGTACATGGGGCGGTTAAAGGCGCTTCTCCAGGCCCACAACTCAGTTTTTAGGGTTTCCTCCAGAAGGATAGGTTGCACATGTGAGGGACCTGGTAGGAGCTCCAGGTCTGAGGTTGGCCTGTGGAGCTTCCAAAATTGGTTGTACCTTTACCCTGGGTTCACACTAAAGCGATGCGAGATTCCAGTGCCGGTTCCTGCATCGCATCTCTCATGCATGGCATTTCACACTGCCCTCTGTGAATTGCTGCGGGTGTCAATGCAATATTGGTGACACCCCCGGAACGGTTCACAAATCGCAGTGCGAACTGTAGATTTGTGCAGGGAACAGATTGCATGGGTGAGAAAACCTATCCAATCCGATTCCAAGGGGGTGGGGATATATATATATATATTTTTCCTTAGTACGAAATCAGCCATACAACTGTGTGCAGTGCGAGTTCAGCCAGACATCACATGTGATCGGCAGTGCAGGTTCAAAACGCATGCCATGTCTGACATCGCACAAGTGTGCGTTCCCCCCAAAAGTGGAAATTCGGATTTTAGAGGAGTTCCACCTCATTTTTTTTTTAAATGAACATTTACCTGTCCAGCGCGCCTGCTATGTTGGCAGGTGAGTCTAAGCAATTGCTTGTCTTTTGGCTGCCCCGCCACCATCCTTGGTGAGGGAATCAGGAAGTGAAGCGTTGCGGCTGCACTGCCCGGTTCCCTACTGCACATGCAGTAGCGCGGTGCTCCCTCACTGGTCCTTGCTCTTTCCTGGGAAGCATGTTTCCCAGGAGACAGCGGGGGGGGGCGGGAAGTGGCGGGAGTCTATGCCCGGAAGTGGGTGCAAATACCTGTCAGGTATTAGACAGGTATCTGCTCCCCCCCTCCCCCCTGAAAGGTGCCAAATGTGACACTGGAGGGGGGGAGTAGGGTTCCGAAAGGATAAGTTTAATTTTTGGGTGAAACTCCGCTTTAAGTACTCCTTTCCCCCTTTTTTCCCCATTTTTTGAGGGGTAATTTAGAGAGGGACTTTCTGTCCCACTTCCACATTCCGCCTTCAGGCCGCATGGGAGGCCCCTCCCTCTAGGCCAGTGGTTCTCAACCTTTCTAGTGCCATGACCCCTGTTAGGGGTCCCCAAGTTGTGGGGACCCCTAACAATTTTTTTTTCGTAGCATGGGTTGGCAGCACCCAAGGCAAGACAAGTAATTTGCACCCCTAACCCATGGGAATTTTAGCGCTACCTTCCACTCATACAGTATTAATACCCCTTATGGTACAATTTAAGATGTACCACTCCTTGTTCTCCTTTCTTTCCCTTTTATCTCCCTCTATCCTAGATTATTTATTTTTTTCCCATCCATCTCTCTAGCCATCTTTTTTTTTTGTTCTTATTCTTTCCCTTTTTCTTTGTTCCTCCCCCTCTTTTCCTCTCCCTTCCATTTATTCTATTTTTATTCATTCTCTTTGTCCTTGGTGGGGGGAGGGGAGGAATGGGATGAGTGGCAGTGCTGGGAGGGGAGTTCTGATCGGCCAACTTAGGTGCTCTTGATCAAGGTCATCTGCTGATCTGAGAACTGCAGTGGGCACTATTAATAGCAACTATAATCACAGGTAGTGTTACTCAATGTGTCTCCGGCTCTGTGGTGTCTCGCAGCAGTGACACCTATGCCAAAATCAGGAGATGGGGTCTCCGCCAGCCCCTCCCACTTTACATTCCTCACCAGTCAGCTGACCTCTAGTCTCTGCCCCGCCCCCCCAGCCATGCCATGAACTGAATGGGTGGCTGTGAAGAGGCTGAGTGGGTGGCTGTGGGCTCCAGGAACAGCCCAGCTGGGTGGCCACAGGGACAGCCTTGATGTGCTTCAGGAACAGCCCAGGATTCGGTGACCCCTGGCAAATAGTAATTCGACCCCCAAGGGGGTCATGACCCCAGGTTGAGAACCACTGCTCTAGGCAATCTTCTGGGACACTTCACAGGTTCCATAATATTGCCTGTCCACTTGGAGAGCACGACTGGCGCCGTGCGCACCTGGCTGTTAAGCCACAAGCTGTCATGGACGGGTGCCCACAGTTCCAATGACGATGGAGAGGAGCGAGGAATCGGGCCCCCACATCACTGGACTGTGGGACAGTTGAGTGTCTTTTTTTTTTTTAAAGTCAGCAGCTATACTTTTTGTAGCTGCTGACTTTTAATGGAATGAAAAAAGCCTGGATCTCCGCTTTAAGTGGTTCTAAACTCCATTCATGAAATTTGATCTAAGCACATATCTGCAGTGTTTACTTGTCTTTCTCCACAGCCCCAACTCCCATGTCTTTCTGTTGATCTGTTATCAGCACGATAACTTCTGACAAGTTCTCCTACACAGGCGATGATAGCAGCTGGATGTTGGTGTCGGGGAGCGAGCATGGAGATTGGCAGGGAGCTTGTCTATTCACAGGACAGCTCTGCATGTTCCCTTGTTCCTCTCTCTGTGTGTGTGTGTGCCTTTCCTCCAATTGGCTCTCACAGAATGTAAACCCAGACTCCCCTCCTACTGCTGAAACAGGAAAAAGGCTTTCTAATAAGCTGCACTTTCTATAGTGTAGAAAGATGAAGACAGCAGATCTACATGTTAAACTTTTGTAGAGATTTTTTTTTCATCTCTGTATGTCATCTGAGACTATTAAATTCACTGGGTATATGGAAGGGTTTACAATCGCTTTAGTGGAGTACCTTCAGTGCTCGGGAGAGAGGAGAACCGCTCTGGTGGTTTTCTCCCAGCACCCTCCTGTGTATTCTGGCCAGCTTGGTGATCCCCCGCTGGGCGGCAACTAGGGTTGTCCCGATACCACTTTTTTAGGACTGAGTACAAGTACCGATACTTTTTTTCATGTACTCGCCGATTCCGAATACCGATACTTTTTTTAAATGTCATGTGACTGTTTTCAAACCACAATACAGACTAAGGATATTTTCTTTAGAAATATGAAGAACTCTAACTCGAGACATTATAAAAGAATAAAAATGTTATTTGCTTGTCACGCAGTAGTTAAAAACTCAAAGAATTTTCACAGAACATGTTGATAAATACAAAAAAAGTATTCTATTTAGGTATCGGGAGCATTTGGGCGAGTACAAGTACTCCCGCAAATACTTGGTATCGGTCCCGATACCGATGCCGATACTAGTATCTGGACAACCCTAGCGGCAACAATGTGTCGGCTCATAACTTCCGCTGGGGGGTGGAGCAAGCGTCATCCGGGCTGGTTAAACTGGAGGTTGCACAGCCAGCACAGCCAGCCAGTGGCCTCACTCTCAGCCGTACACCTGAAGGAGATCACAGAACTCTTGCCGATTTTTCTCAGTTGTAGGTGACTAGGTCACAATGAATGGTCTCAAGGTTTTTGCCAGCTATCATTCAGAAGTGGGGAATACCAGAGATCTCCTCACATCCCAAGAGAACAGCAAAGTCTAGTTTTACTCTTTAATGTCATGTTTACTTAAAAAAAAAAAAAAAAAAAAAAGTTATACTTGACTCCTCTGCACAGAGCAGCCTGGATCCTCCTCTTCCCGGGTCCCTCTTTGCTGCTCCTGGCCCCTCCTTCCTTTTTGAGTGCCCCCCACAGCAAGCAGATTGCGGTGATTGCAGCCGAGCTACAGCTTCATGTCCTTTCAGACACAGAGCTGCTCTTCAGCCCTGCCCCCTCGCTCTCCTGATTGGCTAACTGACTTTGACAGCCGTGGGGGAGCCAATGGTGCCCTGTTGTCTCAGCCAATCAAGAGGGAAGAGTCTCAAATGGCCAATACATTTGTGGACATCCCTGGACAGAGATGGGGCTCGGGTAGGTTTGGGGGGGGGGGGGGGAGGCTGGGCTGGTGATGTGATTACAGGGAACCACTGTAAAATACGGTAAAGGAGGAATTATCATTTTGTTTGTGTTTTGAGTCACGTGACCTATGAAAAACGCACCATAAGCACAGTAAAATCGGTGCCATTATAGGCACCCTTTTTCTCTTATGGCAGAATGCCAATAACACCATTTTCGGATGAAATTTCAGTGCATCTCCAATTACAACTCTGTCTCCTTGCTTCTGTGCCTCCCCAGGTATTAGTCCTTCCTTGTGTATTAGGCAGGATCTCTCCAGCACCTGAGCCCTGGCCCATAGTAGGCCACCAACGGCCCCAACACTGCATCTCCATCTTCCACCCAACTGCCCTGCTGGCATGGCTCATGTCCATTTTATGAGGTTGCCTCAGTCTCCTGTCAGCCCACTAATGGGGATGGGCTGAGGCCTCATACATATGCATGGAAGCTCCTCCTAACAGCGTTTGCTTCCTGTTAGGTCATCTCCCAGAACTAGGGTTGTCCCGATACCGATGCTTGTACTCGCGCAAATACTCCCGATGCCTTAATAGAATACTCACCCCCCCCCCCCCGCCGCGGCCGCCGCCGAATCGAAAGCCGTCGCATTGCGCCGCCGCTGCAAGGGGTTAAACGCCGTGCGGGAACATCACAGCATTCATTTGAATAGCTGTAATGTTCCCGCCCGTATAGACACTCCCCCTTGCTCGTGATTGGATGGATGATCGTGATCTGTCCAATCGCGAGCAAGGGGGAGTGTCTATACGGGCAGGCTATTCAAATGAATCCTGTGGTTTTCTCCGTGCGGCTTTCGGCGACAAAGGTAAGGGAAATGGCTGAACCGACATTGCTGCATTATGCCTGCATATGTGAGGGACATGGGACATGGCTGGCTGCATATGTGAGTGACATGGCTAGAGGGACATGGGACATGGCTGGCTGCATATGTGAGTGACATGGCTAGAGGGACATGGGACATGGCTGGCTGCATATGTGAGTGACATGGCTAGAGGGACATGGGACATGGCTGGCTGCATATGTGAGAAACATGGCTAGAGGGACATGGGACATGGCTGGCTGCATATGTGAGGGACGTGGCTAGAGGGACATGGGACATGGCTGGCTGCATATGTGAGGGACGTGGCTAGAGGGACATGGGACATGGCTGGCTGCATATGTGAGAAACATGGCTAGAGGGACATGGCTAGAGGGACATGGGACATTGCTGCATATGTGAGGGACATGTCTAGAGGGACATGGCTGAAGGGACATGGCTGCATATGTGAGGGACATGGCTGCATATGTGAGGGACATGGCTGAAGGGACATGGCTGCATATGTGAGGGACATGGCTAGAGGGACATGGCTGAATATGTGAGGGACATGGCTGCATATGTGAGGGACATGGCTGAAGAGACATGGCTGCATATGAGGGACATGGCTGGAGGGACATGGTTGAATATGTGGGGGACATGGCTGCATTTGAGGACACATGTAAAAAAAGTATCGGTATTCGGTATCGGCGAGTACATGAAAAAAAGTATCGGTACTTGTACTCGGTCCTAAAAAAGAGGCATCGGGACAACCCTACCCAGAACCCTTCACTTCCTTGTTGCATCATAGAGTGATAGGGTGTGTTCAACTGTTGACCACACCTTCCTCATTATAATACCCACTTTCTATACATTCTCCTTTAGATCTCCCATCAGCTGTGTAGTACAAGGGCCTGTTTGATTTGCTACAAATTGAATGGATTGTTCATGTGTGTCCTCACATTGTTGCAGTTGTGGCCAAGCAGCCTTTGGTCCTTTCCCAGTCTTTTGTGTTACTGGTTAAGAGGATACCTAATGTTGGCTTGGGTCATGCATGAAGCAAATGTGGTGTCTCAATGTATGTGAATTCTTTCGGAACAGTTTTTTACCTGAAGAGGAGAATTTTGAGTAACGCCTGAACCAGGCCTTGACAAAATCCAGGCGCAATTGTGACTAATTGTGACCTGGCGCCCGGGGAAGCTTGGGCCTGCAGAAGGCCGCAAAGCCGCGCCCCCGCCGTGCTCGTCGGTAATTAAGGCTGCGGCTTTGCAGCCTTCTGCAGGCCAAAGCTTCCCTCTGTAAACTGGCGCCATCTTGTGGTTGGCATTACAAGTAAAACAGCATTTTTTTCACTGCCATCTCTAATTAGAACCCCCCAAACATTATATTTTTTATTCTAACACCCTAGAGAATAAAAGAGCGGTCGTTGCAATACTTTTTGTCATACCGTATTTGTGAAAGATAATGTTATGCCGAGTAAATTGATACCCAACTTGTCAGGCTTCAAAATTGTGTCCGCTCGTGGATGGCGACCAAACTTTTACCCTTTTAAATCTCCATAGGTGACGTTTCAAAAATTCTCCAGGTTGCATCTTTTGAGTAAGAGAGGAGGTGAGGTCTAGGGCTAGAATTATTGCTTTTGCTCTACCAATTGCGGCGATACCTCACATGTGTGGTTTGAATACCATTTACATATGCGGGAGCTACTCATGTATGCGTTCGCTTCTGTGCGTGAGCTCGTCGGGACGGGGCGCGTTTTCTGGCTCCTACGTTTTTTTTTAGCTGGCTCCTAGATTCCAACCAAATTTGTCAAACCCTTGCCTAAACTATTGAGTTTGGAAAGCTGAGTAGTTGGGACCCTGAAGAAGGTAGGAGACTGAGTGATGCACTTTTCATGAAAAGGTTGGGGCCTGTTTGGATGACTGGCAGTGTTGGGTACTAAATGTGGGACATGGGTGTTTATAACTGTCATAGTTGGTGGCTGGTAGTGGTTAGGATTACCTTAAATTCTTCAGACCCGGGCCCTAGTAAATAATGCCAGGAGGCCGTCTTTTTACGGCCTCAGATCCTCTGGCCACTGGGGGGCGCGTCACAGATACCGATGCGTGTGCCTGGCGACCGCAATGTCCGCCAGGTACCCGCGATTGGCAGTGACAGAGCAGGGATGTGGATCTCTGTGTGTAAATGTCCTGTACATAGGGACACAGATCGATCACCTCCCCCCCACAGTAAGAATCGCTCCCAGGGTACACATTTAACCCCTTCCTCGCCCCTAGTGTTAACCCCTTCTTTCTGTATACGATAATCGGTGCATATTTATAGCACAACTGTTGTGAAGGGTGTTTTCCTCACCAAGGAAAGATATCTTCGGTCATCCACCACAGTTGTTTTCCATGGTCTTCCGCGTTTTTTGGTGTTGCTGAGCTCACTGATGCGTTCTTTCTTTTTAAGGATGTTCCAAACAGTTGATTTGGCCACACCTAATGTTTTTGCTATCTGATGGGTTTGTTTTGTTTTTTTCAGCCTAATGATGGCTTGCTTCACTGATGACTCTTTGGATCTCATATTGAGAGTTGTAAATGGGATAATGAGGGAATAACGCACACCTGGCCATGTGACAGCTGAGCAGCCAATTATCCCATTACTTTTGGTACCTTAAAAAGTGGGAGGCACATATACAAACTGTAATTCCTACAACGTTCAGCTGATTTGGATGTAAATAGCCTTAAAGCTGAAAGTCTGCAGTTAAAGCACATTGTGTGTGTTTCATTTCAAATCCATTGTGGTGGTGTATAGAGCCAAAAAGATTAGAATTGTGTCAATGTCCCAATATTTATGGACCTGACTGTACCTGTACCTGTAGAAATGCTGGTTTGGAGTTCCATGCTGGTAATCTTGGCTATACAACAAACATGTGTTGGTCCGGTGGGCCTCGGGGCTCTGGTGAGTGCATTAGTAGCATCACTGGCGGTGGAGCACTTTCTTTTTTTTTTGGTAGCTGTATTCTAGATTACTTCACTAAACGGCACGTGGATGGAATGACGTTGAATAAGTGCTAGGGTTGTCCCGATACCACTTTTTTAGGACAGAGTACAAGTACCGATACTTTTTTTCATGTACTCGCCGACATTTTTTATTAAATGTCATGTGACCGTTATCAAACCACAATACAGACTAAGGATATTTTCTAGGGTTGTCCCGATACTAGTACCTGTCCTCCCGCAAATACCCCCGATGCCTGAATAGAATACTTGTCCCGTCATCGTCCCCCGCCGCGGCCGCAATGAAAGCTGCCACCGCATCAAAAGCCCCTGCCGCATGGGTTAAACAGCATTCGGGAGCTTTCATTTGAATAGCTGTAGTGTTCCCGCCGCATATAGACACTCCCCCTTGCTCGGGATTGGATGGGTGATTGTGATCTGTCCAATCCCGAGCAAGGGGGAGTGTCTATACGCGCGGGGAAAACAGCTATTCAAATGAAAGCTGTGATGTTCCCCGTGCGGCGGCGGCAGCTTTCGGCGGCTAGGTATGGGGGACATGGCTGCATATGTGGGGGACATGGCTGCATATGTGGGGGACATGGCTGCATATGTGGGGGACATGGCTGCATATGTGGGGGACATGGCTGCATATGTGGGGGACATGGCTGCATATGTGGGGGACATGGCTGCATATGTGGGGGACATGGCTGCATATGTGGGGGACATGGCTGCATATGTGGGGGGCTGCATATGTGGGGGACATGGCTGCATATGTGGGGGACATGGCTGCATATGTGGGGGACATGGCTGCATATGTGGGGGACACATTTAAAAAAAGTATCGGTATTCGGTATCGGCGAGTACTTGAAAAAAAGTATCGGTACCTGTACTCGGTCCTAAAAAACTGGTGTCGGGACAACCCTAATATTTTCTTTAGAATTATGAAGAACTCAAACTCAAGACATTATAAAAGAATAAAAATGAGTAAAAATGAATAAAAATGTTTTATTTGCTTGTCACGCAGTAGTAAAGAACTCAAAGAATTTTCATAGAACATGTTGATAAATACAAAAAAAGTATTCGGCCAGGCATCAGGAGCATTTGCGCGAATACAAGTACTCCTGCAAATACTCGGTATCGGTACCGATACTAGTATCGGTATCGGGACAACCCTAATAAGTGCAAATACACGCTAGAGCTGCAACTAATGATTATTTTCATAATCGATTAGTTGGCCGATTTATTGTTTCGATTAATCGGTTAATAACTTAAAAAAAAAAAAATGTTGTTGGGCAGGTTAAAAAACACAAATTGCAGCAAAAACACATTACATGCTTTTCTGCAGCTATCAATGGAGAACCATTGAAGTATGTGGAACTAAAAAAACAAAATGGCACCGTTTTGCATTAAAAAAAATGTCCTCGCCCTTTCCAAATACGCAGCAGCTGAAAAAGTCATGGATGTGAACGTTTCCCATAGGAAAACGTGTAAATGAACTGTAGTGTGTTTCTGCAAAAAGCACCAAAAAAAGAGATGTGACCCCAGACCTGAGACGTTTAGTAACATAATGGGGTTAAAAAAATGAAAATAAGTACAAAGAGCAAATAATCATTACTGTAAGGGGGTTCATTTTTTACTGTTGGACAGTGAAAGTAATATTTACAGTAGCCATTTTCTCTTTTTGTACTATAAAGGGCTATTTTTTTTTTTTTTTTTTAGCCCCATTGTTACTGGCCAATTAATCGATTTTATCATTTTCATAATCGATTAGTTGCCGATTAATCGATTAGTTGTTTCGGCCCTAATACACGCATTCTTGTGTTTAAACAGTTTGAGAAGGACCTTTTTTATTTTTTGTAGCATGTTTTTCACAAATGGGACATTGATATACAATTCATTGTATGATGTTACACATCTGATATTTTCAGTTCTTTTCTTTTTGAGGTTATAATCCTTTTTTTACAAATGGGATATTTATTGCATGATACTACAAATTTGACATCCAAGTGTTTTTGAGGTCATAATCGGTTTATAAGAGTGACAAGTTTGAAAAAAAAAACACTTTTTTTTTTTTTTTACTTTTTGCTATAATAAATATCCCAATTTAAACGGAAAATGAAAAATTTCCTTGGTTAAGACCGGTGTATTCTTACTTTTGGTAAAAGATTGTATATATGTATATGTATATATATATATATATATATATATATATATTACATTACTTTTTTTTTTAATATAGTTGAGGACAATATGGTGGACATATCGGACACTTTTGACACCATTTTGGGACCATTCACATTTATACAGCGATTAGTGATATTAAAACGCACTAATTACTGTGTAAATGACTGGCAGGGAGGGGGTTAACACTAGGGGGCGACCAAGGGGTTAAATGTGTTACCTAGGGAGTGATCCTGACTGTAGGGGGCCAGGACTCGCAAGGGGAGGAGTCTGATCTGTGTTCCTCGGTACTGAGAACTAGGGGTGCAACGGATCAAAAAACGTACGGATCGGATCATTTTTCGGCTCAATAAAAAAATGTTGTAACGTGGCTCAAGCACTTTCAGCATGTGTTTAAAGCCCTCGTATTGCACAACCGAATATGGCCTCATGTCTGCACCTATAAACACACCGATAGCGTTTGTGATGGCTTTAGCCCGGTCTGATTGTGCGAGAAGGGACTGCTTAAATGCTGCGGTGATGAGTGGTTTTTGAGCAGCTTTCATTTTCACTCCTGTCGGTGAAACACTGGGTGATGTTGCTTCAAATGTGTGGCCATGCTTAATGTGTTTCCACTGTCATATGGCTTTCTTGTGCCACAGTGCCTACACACCGTCACGGTTTTATCCACTAACCTCTTTCCTTCATCATTATATTTGACAGGGAAGCCAAAATGCTCACACACAGGGGATTTAAATGACGCGGGCCGTTCAAGCTCCTCCGCTCGCCATGACCACGCTGTGTGTGGACTGAACATGCGCAACAACTTTTATTTTTTTCACAAATCAATGCTCGGGTCACGTAGCGGTTTGGATCCTGGATCAATGACAATCCGTCAAATCCGACAAATAATTTTAGCTCTAGACCTCCTCTGTAACTCAAAACATGCAACATGTAGAATTTTTTTAAACGTCGCCTATGGAGATTTTAAAGCAGGGGGTGCCCAACCTTTTGAAGAGCGAGGGCCACAATGAGCGCAGCGGGCGGATGACCGGTCACGGCTACTCTACAGGTCCTCCGATCCGCCCATATGGAAGGGGACAAATTCCCTTCTGTTTTTCAGATTGGAGATGAGAAGGGGCAAGCAGACATCTGTCGCTCTAAGGGGCGAATTGAGGGTCCCATGTGGTCGAGCTGATCTTGTGAAAAGGGCCTAAGACTGCTTTCACACTGATGTGCTGCGGTTTACCCACACCGCGGGTGCAGTGTAGTGCACCTGTGTCTATCCTGCGGGTTAGCTGAACTGTGCCATAGACTCAACCTGTGGCAAAAACCGACGCTGTAGAGGAATCATCGGTTTATGGGGCTTTGCAGCCGCTTTCTTCCTCTAGAACCAGCTTCATTCACAATACTGATGCTGCGGTATGGTGGAGTGCAACCTGCGATCTGGTCTTGCCAAGCCACCATTCCAGAGCAGGAGGTCACGGGCCACATCAGAGGGCTCCGCGGGCCACATGTGGCCCCCTGGCCACTGGTTGGCCACCACTGTTTTAAAGGGTAAAAGTTTGTTGCCATTCCATGAGCGGACGCAATTTTGAAGCGTGACATGTTGGATATCAATTCTCTAGGGTGTTGGAATAAAAAATAAAAAAAAAACATAGATATAATCAGAGTTTGACAAATTTGCTTGGAATCTAGGAGCCAGCTAAAAAAGTTAGGTGCCAGAAAACGCGCCGCATCCCGCCAAGCTTGCGCGCAGAAGCAAATGCATTCGTGAGTAGCGCCTGCATATGTAAACTGTATTCAAACCACACATTTGTGGTATGGCTGCGATCATACATGTAACCTGCAGATTTTTTTAAACCTTGCCTATGGAGATTTTAAAGGGTAAAAGTTTGTCGGCATTCCACGAGCGGACGCAATTTTTAAGCGTGACAATTTACTTGGCGTAACATTATCTTTCACAATATTAAAAAAAATTGGGATAACTTTACGGTTTTATTTTTTTTAATAAAAAAAAAGTGCGCTTCTAAGACCGCTGCGCAAATACGGCGTGACAAAGTATTGCAACGATCGCCATTTTATTCTCTAGGCTGTTAGAATAAAAAAATATATATAATGTTGGGGGTTCTGATTAGAGGGAAGGAGATGGCAGTGAAAATATTGAAAAATTACATATTAGAATTGCTGTTTTAAAGGGGTTGTAAAAATATTTTCCTCTTAAATTAAAGTCTGACAGTAGCTGATAAAGAAAAAAGTAATGTTTTGCATTATAACTAGTTCAATACCTGTTGTAAACGAGCTGTTTTATTCACCTCTGTCACTCCTGAATCGTTATTGTCGTTGACTTCCTGGTTTGCGGTGCGCATTCATTCTTGCTACATCACGGCCTAATAGGAACTACAGTTCCCATTAGGCTTAGCCTCCATGCCTGTGAGAGATAAGAGAGCATCCTCACGCAGGGCTCTAGTCATAGGGAGGGGGTGAGCGCATTCTGCTTTCCACCATGCAAAACCGCTCAGGTGCTGGTGGAAAGCAAGAAGAGGAGAGACAGGAAATGGCATTTTCAAACCTGGATTACTGTATTTTGGAGGTCAAAAGGAAAAACGAGGTAAGTGATACTTAAGGGCTCTAGCTTACAGCAATCAATTGATCTAATAAAAAACGAACCTTTAGTGTTTCTTTAACTTGTAATTCCAATGGCCACCACCAGATGGTGCCAGCTCACAGAGGGAGGAGCTTGGGACTTCACAAGGCTGCAAAGCCGCGGCTTCAATTACCGGCCGTTACGGGGGAGGTGGGGGCGCACGGAGACACAGGATCCTGTCCCTCCATGCGCCCCCTTGCCCTCCCACCGTGCGATCGCTGCTCGCCCGCGGCAGCCGGTAATTGAGGCCCCCGGCTTCGCGGCCTCAATTACCGGCAGGCGCCAGGTCACAATTTCTTGTCACAATTGCGACCTGGCGCCCGGATATTGTCGACCCCTGAGAGAGATAGATGATTAGGGTTTGAGAAATTTGCTTGGTATTTAGGAGCCAGCTAAAAAAGTTAGGTGCCAGAAAACACGCCCTGTCCCGCTGAGCTTGCGCGCAGAAGCAAACGCATTTGTGAGTAGCGCCCACATATGTAAACGGTATTCTAACCACGCATGTGAGGTATTGCCACGATTGGTAGAACGAGAGCAATAATTCTAGCCCTCCTCTGTAACTAAAAATATGCAACCTGTAGACATTTTTAAACGTCGCCTATGGAGATTTTAAAGGTTAAAAGTTTGTCGCCATTCCATTTAGATCATTTTGGAAGATCATAAGATCTTGCTGCAAATTTTAATATAGGGAATGATTATGTGGTGTAATTATATGGAAAAGACCGTTTTGTAATTTTGATTGGTGATGTATCTTTTGGTAACCAACATTTTGCTCTTTTAAAAATATATAAAATTCTCCAAGCTTTGTCTGTAGTATGCATGTCTTTATAACACATACGATGCCCTGCTTGGTGAAATGACCAGCAGTATGCAGCTCCTCAGGGATTTATTGCACTCCTACACTTACTGATACATTGCTCTGACTTTCCTGGCTTGATGCATTAGCGGTATTTCCAACGCTTGAGAGGAAAGTAGCCGAGACTTGCACCCTGTTGTGTCCTGTACACTATCAAACTGATCTGCATCAGCATGAGGTGCTAATGAGTTCATCTAAAAGGCTATTTGACATTTTCGTTCTAAAGGCAAGGGCAGCTGGCATATGGTAAGCAGGTTAGTCCTGTGAAAAGGCTGCGGACTAGGCCGAAGCCGCGGCCTCGCCTAAAACATCCTGCTGCGGCCTAGTTCGGAGAGTGCCGGTCCTATGGAACAACAAAAATCTAAAAAAAATCAGTGGCTGCCGCGCTGCTCTTACTACTCCATCCCCGCTGACTCTGGAAGGCCTATGAGGCCCGGGCCATGTCCACCTTCCCAGCCAAGACCCCACTCGCCAGGACGCTATTTCTAGTCGCCATGGTGACCGGGATTTATCGAACCCTGAAAATGTTTGGGGATTCTAAGAGAAGGAGATTGTTGGGCAATAAAAACGGGCAGGAAAGCTCCATTAGCATTGCTGGTTGACTTGTAATACCAACGGCCACCACAAGAGGGTGTCAGATTCCAGAAAGAAGCATAGGCCTGCAGAAGGCTGCAAAGCTGCAGTCTCAATTACTGGCTGGAGCGGCCGACGCAATCGTGGTGGGGTGCGCACGGAGACAGGTTACCCCAGCTGTGCTGCGCCAGGTCGCTAATTCTAGTCGCATACAGGTTAAAATGGCCTTTTTACACAATACAGAGGATTAACCCCTTAAGTTTCACAGTGAGTATAACAAGCATGCTATGCTGCATATACAGACTGATTTTACTGTTGTGGGTTCAACACTTTAATGCGCGCCCCACCCACTTCTTCCTTTTTTATTTATTTTTTTATTTTTATATACACTAACCTTTGGTTTTTTTGCTGCGCCTTTCCATCTTGGGCATGTAAAGCCCACTAGGTCTCTCTTTCGGGATAAATGCATTACACGCAGGACGCAACAAATGGATTGTCTGGTTGCAGTTGTGGTGCTAAGAGGCGGTGTACTATCAGAAAGCCACTTCCCATCAGAATATGCAGCCAAAGTGATGTTGCATTGTGGCCATCTTGGTACACCCACACTCGTCCGCAGTAAGCCTAGAGTTAGAAGTCGGTGAGTTAGAAGTCTTGCATATACAATTAAACATCAAAGCAGACAGACTGTATTTAGAAGTCCCGTCTGTCTGCTTTGATGTTTAGGCGGATGACAGGTCTGCTCAATTGATGCAGAAAGGACACGGACACAGCCTTTCTTTGGGGCAGTCAGATGGAAATGGACTACCTGTCCAGTTTTCTTGGATGCCATCCAATGCAATCTGCTAGATTGATGGGGAATGGGATCCCCATCCCTCTATTTTTTAACGGACTGGATCGGATGCAGGCGGGTGTAAACTGACCCCTGACCATTTACATAGACAACAATGGGTGGTTCGATTGGGCCCACCTGAAAAACCGACAGGCAGACCCGATTGGTCTGCTTGTGTGAGAGGGGCCTAAGGCCTTGTTCACAAAGGGATGCACAGGTGTTCCGTGCATCTTTGTGCAGGCAGTCCATTGATGTCATTTGGGATGAAGTACCTGCATCAACAGAGCCATTACATGCTGACTTGCATGGATGTAAAATTGGGAGCATGTCCCTGAGCTCACACTATCTGTGTTCGGGGTCATGTACCCACACAAGTCAGATTGGGAACAGCAGCTATGCCTGTGCAGCCGTTGCATCCCAATTGACATAAACGGTATTGCCTGTATGGGGATGCATGGAGCACCTGTGCGGGTAAACGAGGCCCTCCATAATTTTAATGATTTTTAGCATAAATATTGTTTTAACATTTTGTGCAAATATCGCGCTGCCTTAAATCGGTAGCACTTTTTTTTTTTTTTTTTTTTTTTATTTTATTTTTTTTTTAGTTTGGGGTTTCAGAAAGCTGTAAGTGAAAACACGTTTACATACTTCCGATTTTTCACTATTTCTCAGGCGCAACTTAAAATATACAAATTTGCTGTTAACTCAATACAGGTTAAAGGATCACTAAAGGAATTTTTTTTTTTTAGCTAAATAGCTTCCTTTACCTTACTGCAGTCCTGGTTTCATGTCCTCATTGTTTGTTTTTGCTTTGAAGTTACTGTAATTCTGCTCTGATCTCCACACTTCCTGCTTGTCTGGCTCCTTATGAAAAATCTCATGGCAGCTTTTCACTGTGGTCCAAGCTGTCATCACGGAAACATGAAACCAGTTTAAAAATGAAACTAACACGCAGGCACATTATATGATTGATTTTTATCTATTTTTAATCCTTTTTTAAAAGGAATAAGTTAACTATTTTGTCTCTATACCCTGTAAACAGTCATTTCAGCAAATACATTTTTTTCTTTTAGTGACCCTTTAAGCTTTTATGTTCAGTAGGAATTTAGCAAAGTTTGCTGTGTTTGTATCTGCTAATGATTTTGGAGAAAATATTGCTTTGGTGAACATTTTGTGCAAATATGGTAGGGCCTTAAAAATCAGTAGCACCTTCTTTTTAGTCTACGGGTCCTATGCTTTCAGAAAATATATGGTTTGGTGGTCTTTCACAAAATCAGAATACTGTAAGGTAAAAATAAACCTTCAGATTTTTTGAGAAATGTAGTATTTTTAATTTTTTTGCGTACGTTCAATTTTAACCATTTTTTGCAAAAAGGCACAATGTAAAAACGACAAATATTTTATGTAGGGATGCACTAAAATTTTGGCTGCCGAATCATAGCGGCCAAAAAATAGTTTGTGCACATTGTCGGAAGATAAATATTGCTGAAAATCACGCGAATGCGCAGTAGCGGTGGCAGCGTTGCTGGTGCCATCCTGGCTCAAGGTCCTTCCCTCCCTCCTCTCCTTGCAGAGTGGCAATCTCCCTGTGTCGGGGAGAGCTGAATTGTCCGGCCGTAATAACAATGTCCTGCCTCCTGTGTTTGCCGGCACACTGATCCAATGCCGGGACATTGAATCCGTGTGAGTGAGTGAAGAACTTGTATAGCGCAGCACATGCAAACTAAATCGCCCCTGGGCGCTCGTTGTTCCTGTCTCTTTTGAAATTAAAAATGGTTTAAGGCCAAGTGGTTCTCCTCCAACCGAATGGAGGTTGGTAAAGCATTCCATAGTCTGGGACCTTGGAGCGCAAATCTTTTCTCCTTTTGGACTTGTATTTGGCTTTGGGTATCTGGCGCAGATTTTGGTTGGTGGATCGCAAAACGCGATTGGAGTTGTGAGCTTTTATTTTTTCGCATAGATATTCGGGGGCGTTCCCATGGATGCACTTATGCGTCAGGCAGAGTGCTTTAAAAGCAATTCTGTCTTTTACTGGCAACCAGTGAAGGGCTCTCAGTGAAGATGAGATTGATTCCCAGGGTTTTTTCCCCGTCACAAAGTCGAGCGGCCGTATTTTGAACGACTTGCAGACGAGAGATTTGGTACTTTGGGAGTCCAAGATAGAGGGCATTTGTATAGTCAAGTCTGGAGTTCACAATTGTTCCTACTACGACTGCTATGTCTTCTTTCGGAATGAAAGGAATAAGCCTGCGTAGTAGGCACAGCAGATGGTGAGATCCGCTGACTACTGACCCTATTTGTGCATCCATTGTCGTGTAGGTGTCAAATATGACCCCGAGACTTTTGACTTTGGTGCTAGGGGTGATGATTTGGCCCATAATGGGCAGGGGTGTCCAAGTTGGTGCAAGTTGATTCTTGCGACTGGTGTGAAACAGGAAAAGTTCTGTTTTCGCTCCGTTGAGTTTAAGATAACTCTGTCATCCAGTTTTCTATCAGAGAGGCATGTCTCTAGACTGAGATGATGATCCTATTTGTTGCAGATGCGAAAAAATATAATTGTGTCATCTGCATAAGAGTGATAAAGTAGTTTTTGGCTACTGATGATGTGATCACAAGAGGCAGGACATTGTTACTGCGGCCAGGGCAATTCCAACCCTGCTCTGTGACACACGGAGATCGCCACTCTGATCTGGGCACAGGGATGCTACATATAAAGGACACTGGTAGGCTGCATATGAGGGACACTGAATGAATGAGAAACTTATATAGTGCGGCACATGCGAACTAAATCGCCTCTGGGCGCTTGTTGTTCCTGTCTCCTTTGATATCAAAAGAGATGAGTCTTGATCTTTCTCCTGAATGCTGAGTGGTTCTCCTCCAACCGAATGCTGGTTGGTAAAGCGTTCCATAGTCTGGGACCTTGGACCGCGAATCTTCTATCTCCTTTGGACTTGTAGTTGGTTTTCGGTATCTGGAGAAGATTTTGATTGGTGAGGCAGTGGGGCACAGGGATGCTGCATATGAGGGACACTGGTGAGGCTGATGGTCTGCATATGTGGGACACTGAGTTTTTTGGGCACAGGGATGCTGCATATGAAGGACACTGGTGAGGTTGCTAGGCACAGGCAGGCTGCTAGGCACAGGCAGGCTGCATATGACTGGCCCTGGTAGGCTGAATATGATGACCCCTGGTGAGGCTGCCTTGATCTCACCGAATGGAAATTTTGCTAATACTTATTGCAATGTGTTATATAAAAATGTATATATTTTATTTAAAATATATAAAAAAAAAAAAAAAATTTAAGTCGATTTCCGCCTAGCGTATTATTATTTTTTTTTTTCTGTATCTGTTTCGTCACCAAAATTCTCATTTGCATCCCTAATTTTATGTACTAACTCCATACAGGTTAAGCTTTTATATTTAGCAGGAATTTTGTCAACTTTGTGTTTTTTTTTTATTTTTTTTATTTTTTAATAATGGTTTAGTGTATTTTTAGCAAAAATATTATTTTGATAAACATTGGTGCAAATACCACCGGGCCTAATGAATCGGTAGCACCTTTTTATTCCAGAGGTCATATGCTTTCAGAAAATATATGGTTTGGGGGTGTTTTACAAACTCTGAAAGCTGTAAGTAAAAAGGGGCAAACCTACAGATTTTTAGAGAAATTTGAATGTTTACACTTTTGCATCTACTCAATTTTCACTATTTCGCAAAAAGGCATATTTTAAAAGTTACAAATATTTGTTAACTTCAATCCAGGTTAAGCTTTTATATTTGGTAGGAATTTTGTAAAATTTGCTGTCTTATCTGCTAATCATGATTTTAGTATTTTTTTTTTTTTTTGCCAAAATATTGTTAACACTTATATCGTGGGACCATCTGGAATCGGCTTATTTATAGTGTGACATCCCCAGCTTTGGCCTTACTTATCACACCTCTACCCTGTAATGTGCACACAGGTTTGTGGGGTGGACAGTCTTTGTAAAGGCGATCTCTGCTGTATAATGACCCTTCACTCTGTCTTTGTTTGGGCTCCCGGTTTTTGTGGTTTTATAGCCGATTTCCACCACCCAGAATCATGCCGGTTTGTCATTCTTTTCCTCTCTAGAATGAGTCTGCAAGCTATAAATGATGAAAATCTCCCAAACGACCTAACAGCTGAGTCGTGTGACTTCCTGTTTACCCCTCCTGAGCCTACCGGCCGACCCTCCATCCTGCGCCCTTCACAGAAAGAGAATATTCCTCCCAAAAGCGTCTGCAAAAGCATGAAGGTATGTTCTGTATGTGAAGTCTGTCCTCAGGGTTGTAGCTGTAGACGTGCAGCACAAACGTTTCTTCAAGTGAATGAAGTTTTCTGAGCTGGGAGAGGTCGGCTCTCTGCCCAGGAAACCGTTAGTCACACATGTGCTGCTTGTAGTTAATGCATCATTCTGCCTTTCAGGTCACTTTCCAGACTCCAATGCGGGACCCTCAGACTCGCAGGCTTGTAATCCCAACTTCAGGCACCAAACCCGAGAATTTCCTCTCGCTGGATGACTGTACACAGGCGCTGGAGCAGCTCCATCTGTCTGCAGCTGATACTTCGAGGTAAACTTCTGTACTATGTGATTGTTCTGAGCTGCTTTCATCACGGGTACTTCCCTTTAGAGTATTACTCGGTCTATATTGAGGTTGAATCGGCCATAGGCAATCAGATTTTCTCTTTTATGCTTCTACAAACTAATCTGATAGCTACTGGGACTTCATTATCCTTCAGCCATAGGCAACCAGAAGATTCCTGCTATTGTGGAGCTACAAACTAATCTGACAGCTAAAGTAATTAGACTTGTAGTTCTACAGCAGCTGCAGACCTGCAGGTTGTCACTGTGTGTGTGTGTGTGTGTGTGTGTAGATTAAAAAAAAAAAAAAATTCTCATGCTCTTGACTTGTTACAAGTTTGTTTTACCAGGATTAAATGTTATATATTTCTTTCCAACAAATTATGCATTCGCAGTAGGGAACCAGCTGTGAAGCCGAATGGCTTCACTGCCGGGTTCCTTTACCGGCAATGGCGGTGGCTGCACCCGACTAGCCAATCCGAAGATTGGCTGCGGTGCCAACATCGTGGGCTCCCTTGACAGGTAAGTGTCAATATATAAAAAGTCAGCAGCTACAGTATTTGTAGCTGCTGACTTAAAAATTTTGTGGGGGTGGGTGGACCTCCTGCTTTTAAACCATCTCTGCTTCTTTTTAAAATCTGTCTACCAGCCAACATTGATAAACAGCACTGGCAAACAAATGGTTAAACTTTGTAAGGTCCTGTTCCCTTATTAGACAGGAAAGTGTTTTCTGTGCACCCCTCTGATTCACTTTATGATTAGGCTTAGCCTCCCTGATTTCTGTAACCATTCTCTGCTAGAGGCCATAATTTTTGGCTGTTGAGTTGTCCGAAGTCAGGCTCTTGGTAACAGTGATGCCTTGTACACACGATCGGTTTTCCCGGCGGTAAAAAGTATGCCGGGAAAACCAAGGGGAAAAACCTGAGAACCTGCTCGGTAGCTTTTTTTCCCCCTACACATGGCCAGTTTTCCTGGCCGGAAAACTGCCATGAGAGCTTTGGTCGGGAAAACTGGTTATGTGTACGAGGCATGAGTGTTTCTGGCTGACAAATATGTCCTAAAAACATTGGTGCCTGTGGTTTAGTAGGGCATTTACAGAGGTAAAATTTAGTTGATGAACTCACATGGAACAATAAGATTGCCTGCAGTTTTGCTCTCTTGAGGTTTATGAACAGGAGTAGGCTATGCATGACTGGCTGTTTAACATTAGGTAATGGTTATTCCAGATCCCATTTTGCCTGACATAATGTTGACACGTCCTCGCCCTTGGTAAACTTTTGTTGTTTTTCGTGAACTGGAGAAAAGTGGCTAAATACTGTAATGAAAAATACCTCCTGCAGTAAGTGTTTAGTCAAGGCCACCCCTCTATTCCTAAATCTTACCTTTTTTTTTTGATGGGACAATGGAGGAGCAATAGGTTTGTCTGGAATGTCTGGTGCTGAGACTACAAGTTCCACGCTCAGTTCACTTACCACTGTTTCTCACTTGCTTGGCACTTCCATTCATAAAACTCCTTGCATTTGTTTAAAAGGCTGTAAGGTGCTGTGTATTTGGGAAAAGGTATATTGTGGAGTCAATTCATACCTCTCCCAATTGTGTAGTGCCTTGCATTCATTAAAACGGTTATCCATGCACTGAGTATACTGCAGCCGGAGCTACAAGTGTCGTTGCAGGCTAATCCGCTGCAGAGACCACCATTATCGTTTACAGGACCACCGCTTGAAGAGATGGATACCTCGGTTGTGGCAGCAACTGCTGCCAATACCAAGACATCCCTCTTCAAAATAAGGACTTGTATAGTTGTGCGGCGGTCCCTAAGTGGTTAAAGTGCGACAGCACTGAAAGCTGAAAATTGGCCTGGGCAGTGCCTGGTATTAAAGTGGTTAAGGGACCAGGAAATGGAGGGTGTGGTTTGTTTTTATTATTCTTTTGGTTAAATGCTTTAATAGCTGTGTGTTGGTGTAAATTTGCTGTCCCCTCAAAATAACCTTGTTATACAAGCTGTACATTCCCTACTTTACATTGTATGTAGAAAAGTGTAATTTCTTCAGTGTGGTCACATGAGATATAAAATATTTACAAAACTGTGAGGGGTGTACTCGCTTTTGTGAGATACTGTAGTGTTTACGTATCTCTCTTAAACACAAAGTCATGTGTCTTTCTGCTGCTTCTTTTAGGGGTGGTGGTGCCTTTCCTCCAATCGGCTGTTAGTGTATGTCCAGACTCCACTCCCACCGCTGAAACAAGAGGAAAGATTTCTAACCCGCTGCACACTTTTCTAAAGAATGTAGAGAGCTGAAGACAGCTGATATACATGTAAAACTTTATGTAGAGAGATTTCTTTAATCTCTCTGTGTAATCTAGTTTAATGGGAGTGCCAAACAATTAGATAATAGTAAAAAGAGGTACTTGCATCCTATCAAAATGGGGCTGTTGGACTTTGATACTGTAACAATTAAGTTACACGCATGTGTAAAGCAAAGAAGATTTTATTAAATGAATAGACATCTGTGTATCCTCGGAAGCTGTTCACTTCCCTGGGTATATGTGAGGGTTTACATCCACTTTAAGTACCAACGGAAGTTTGACACATGGTATCGCAGCATAAGGGTTAACAATGAGTGGGTCATAAAAACTATAGTAATTGAAGTTTCTGCAGTAATTCAAGACCCTGTTGGTGAAGTCAAATTATAGGTTTAGAAAGTATAAAATGGATGAGACATCTGGTGTGGAGGCTATTGTGGGCTCGGCAAATGCAGACTATTGAATTTCATAAAGAACATAACTGCAAGGTGAAATGAAGAAAAAAAATGCTACGGTACCTTTTGTTACAACAGAGTCTCTAATTTAAAATCCAGATTAAGCAATAAGATTTTTTTTATATATAATTTTTTTTCTTCTGGATCATCTAATCCTCAAGCAGCTAATGTCAGCCTGTCTCTATAGACTACAAGGCCCCACCTTCTCTCCCACCATTTCGTTATCTGTGTTGTAGGTCTGCATACTTCCATTTTCTTCAATGGAGTAGGATGGACAACATTCGGTCTCATTTTGAATCGCTTGGCACTAAAACTGGTGCACCTCTGCATAGTAACCAATTGGTTTCCAGTCTCTTATGCTTTAAAAAATAAAAATCCCTATAAACTTTTTTACCTTTCAAAGTAAGGTCTGCTGGCATGGACCATAGATGGAAACATCCCTTGTAATAGGAATATAGCATGACAGGTCCTCTTTACAGTGAGATATGTGGGTCAATAAGAAAAAAAAATGATCCTGGCTTCAATCGTAGCGGTGAGTCGGAAGAAGCACCGGAGGGCGAAGGGAGTGGGGACGTCCCCTTTTGCCTCCCGTAAGAACGATCAAGAGGTGTAGAGAATCACCGGCTGAAAAACATGATATCTGTATGATGCCTGTAGCTGCAGGCATCATTTAGATGTCCCTGCACAAAGTCAAGGACGTCATATGACGTGGGCGGGAAGTGGTTAAAACGCATTTTCTTTCTCGTACATCACGGGACACAGAGCGGCATATTCATTACTATATGGGTTATATGGAGTACCTTCAGGTGTGGACACTGGCAATCTCAAACAGGAAGTCCCCTCCCTATATAACCCCCTCCCCTAGAGGGAGTCCCTCAGTTTTTTCGCCAGTGTCTTAGATGTTGGTCACGGAATAGCTTTGCTCCACATCCTTGGGATTAAGGGCGGGCTAACCGGATCTGTCCAAGGAGCCTCAGTGCCAAAGTGGACAGTACCCGGGCCCCAAGCCGTGGGGTTTTGCCTATAATGCTCCTCTTTGGAGGGCTGGACCCTGGGCCCAGGACTTGGAGTTTGTAAAAACCATAAGTTCCTGTTTGCCAGGGTGCTATATAGGTCCAGGACAGTGGGTACCTTCATAGGACCCCAGGGCCTGAAGGTCTACTACGCTACCCACGGAGATGGGAGAAGATTGGATCAGTTTGCTGGACAAACATCCTGCAGCATGGAGCAGGTAAGGGGGAGCCTGCGGGACTTGGTTCGACAGCAGGCTCTCCGGGGTAACCTAAAAAGGGGGATAGCCTAAGTATGCTCTGCATGGGCAACCTTGCTCACTATGTCTAAAAGACAGGATGACACCCTTTTCTCCCCCATCACTAGGTCCCCCTGTCTAAATATGTGTTGCTAGCTAAACCTGCTGTTTCTTCCTAGGTCTAGTAAGGATCCCTAGGGGCCTTTGGAGAGTCCTACCTGGCCGGGGGTTTGAATCTGCCGCCTGTTTCTGCGTTCCTGGATCTCCAGCAGCGCGGCTCCTCCATGTTCCTCCTGTTTCCGGCATACGCACGCGCGCGCACGTCTTATTGACGTTTTTCGCGCCGTTCAGACGGGGGCGGGGCGTGCCTGCGGCGTCATACAGGGGCGCGCCTTTGTGCTGTTATAGACAGCAGGCATGGTCAGTGCTCAGTCTGAGGCTGATGTTCAGAGGAGAGGACGCAGAGCGGCAGAACAGTGACTCCCGGTGGCGGAAGAGGGGTAGTACATGTGGACTTTTGTTCCAATGCCTTTTTTGTTAAGCCAAAAAATCCCCCTTTTTTTGCAGCAGGTTGGAAGCTGGCAAACTTAGTTTGGGGTCACTGTATGTTGTCAAAAGTAAATATATGATATATATTTAAAAAAAAAAAAAAACATACAGGATCCCATCAGTTTTTGGGCATTAGTGATCTATTGTCCCCTAAACTCTGGTTTTGTACTCCTGCCCACTACAGTCTGTTGTGTGGGCGGAGTCCCTCGATTTTGTATTATGGCTTCCAAAGGTTCGGGGTCAAAGGGTACAAAAAAGACCAAAAAACAAAAGGGTTCCCTTTCTGATTCTGATATGCCGATACTTTCCCCGCAACTTATTAACATAAAAAGTGCCTTGGATAAGCCATTAAGGGGATCTGGTGCGGAGGCTGGCCCAGATCAGCCCAGCCCTGTGTTTATCACAGAGGAGATGCTAGCCGTATCCCTAGGGGGGCTAGAAGAGAGAATAGCAGCATTGATCGCTAGAGCTATTCCTGGTAAAAAAAACGGGTTAGATCCCCATCACCAAGAGGTGTATCCTCAAATGCTGAGATTCTCTCTCCGGAGGAATTAGAATCACAGGAGGATCAACTAGACCTGAACCAAGAGGGTTCAGGGATTGAGGGGTCGGCCTCGGAGGAACCATTTTCAGACTCCCAGACAGACTGTGGGTACAGTCTTTGACGGACATGGTCCGCTCGGCATTTAGTTTACCATGGCCAGAGCCTCAGGGTCCTCCGGTATCCTCTCTGGGCTCTTTGAAAGCTCCGTTAAGCAACGCAGTTTTTCCAGTCCATCCTCTTTTGGAGGAATTGATCTTTCGGGATTGGGTACGCCCGGACAGGATTTTTCTGCCACCGAAAAGGTTTGCGGTCATTTACCCCATGGAGGAAAAATTCTCCAAGAGGTGGAGGCTCCCAGTAGTGGATGCAGCCATCTCATGTGTGAATAAATCACTAACTTGCCCGGTGGAAAACATACATATGTTTAAAGATCCGGTTGATAAAAGGTTAGAGACATTTTTAAAAGCATCCTTTGCTACGGCAGGAGCAGTGGTACAGCCAGCTGTGGCTGCGATTGGTGTTTGTCAGGCGTTAAAAGACCAGACAAAGGAGATGTTAAAGGACATGCCTACCCAACAAGCAGAAGAGTTTTCTGACATTCCCAGAGCTCTGTGTTTTGCTGTAGATGCTATAAAAGATTCCATCCAGCAGGCCTCTCGTTTATCACTATTTTTGGTACACATGAGAAGGCTCTTATGGTTGAAGAACTGGGCGGCGGAGCCCCCATGCAAAAAGCTTCTGGCAGGGTTTCCCTTCCATGGAGGACGACTCTTCGGAGAGGATCTGGATAAATATATTCAGACTATTTCAAATGGCAAGAGTACCCTTTTACCGGTCAAAAAGACATTCCGGGCGCCTACATTTAAAAGGCAGCTCTTTCCTGTCTCGGGGCCCTCAAATTCCAGGCAGTATCGACGGCCGCCTGCACGATCCAACGTTAACGGTAGATCACAGGGACAGGCCCCTGGGGGTAAGAGGCCGTGGTATCGCAAGCCGACAAAGACAGCCCCTAAGTCTGCATTATGAAGGGGCGCCCCCACTCTCGCGGGTGGGGGGAAGGCTTCGTTTCTTCTCAGAAGTTTGGGAAGCCAAGATCCCCGACAAATGGGTCCGGGCATCTGTAACCACAGGTTAGACTGGAGTTTCTAAGGTATCCTCCGCCTCATTTCAGGAATCAAGGCTACCAAGGGATCCAGCAAGGAAGGCCTCAATGCTGGCAGCTTTGGATCACCTGCTTTGCCAGGACGTAATTATAGAAGTGCCAGCCCAAGAGTAAGGGCTAGGTTTCTATTCCTATCTCTTTGTCATACCAAAGCCCAACGGCGATGTCAGGCCAATCTTGGACCTAAAGAGGTTAAACGGTTTCCTAAGGGTTCGTTCCTTCCGGATGGAATCCATCCGGTCAGCAGCCGCCGCGCTTCAGAAGGACGATTTTTCTGGCCTCCATAGACATAAAGGATGCTTACCTTCATGTACCAATCTGTCAGTCGCATCAAAGACTTTTACGCTTCGCGGTGGGGCAGCAGGGCGCTCCCCTTCGGGCTGGCCACGGCCCCCCGGGTATTCACGAAGATCCTAGCCCCAGTTCTGGCCAATTTAAGGATCCAAGGGGTCACAGTCCTAGCATACTTGGACGACCTTTTAATCATAGATCACTCACGACCGGGTCTGCAAAAGGCAGTAAACCTCACGGTTCGGTACCTCGAAGAATTCAGCAGGGTCCTAAAACCGGGGAAAGTCAGCGTTCCAGCCTACAAAGCAGTTGGAATACCTCGGCATGAGGTTAGACACAGAACAGCAAAGAGTGGTCCTGCCCCTGGTAAAGATCGAGGCTATCAAGGGATTGGTTCAGTTGGTTCTAAACAAGAAAAAACCAACTATTCGCCTGTGTATGCGATTACTAGGCAAGCTAGTGGCCACGTTCGAGGCAGTACCATACGCTCAGATCCACACTCGCGTCCTACAGGCAGCCATTCTAGCAGCCTGGGGCAAGAGGGCACATGCCTTAGAGTCCCCTTTGATGCTATCATCAAGGGTCCGACAAAGCCTGGCCTGGTGGTTGAACCCCCATAATCTTCTAAAGGGAAAAATCCTTCAGCCCTGTTGTCTGGAAGGTAGTCACCACAGACGCCAGCCTGGTAGGCTGGGGGGGGGGGGCGGTCTTCGAGGGGTCCTCTCGCCAGGGAACTGGGGTGAAAGCAGAGAGGCAGCTCCCCATCAATATCTGGGAGATCAGAGCTGCTCGCCTAGCCCTTCTGGCATGGACCTCCAGATTAAAGGGGTTCCCGGTGAGAATCCAGTCAGACAATGCCACGGCGGTGGCATACATAAACCACCAAGGGGGGAACCAGGAGTCAGGCCGCTCAAGAGCTTGATTTTTCAGTGGGCAGAGGTTCATGTACCCTGCATTTCGGCGATATTCATTCCCGGAGTAGACAACCTGCAGGCATACTTCTTAAAGTCGCCAGAGTCGGTTGCCAGGGGAGTGGTCTCGGCATCCCCAGGTCTTTCAGACAATCTGCCAGTGGTGGGGAATGCCAGACGTAGATATAATGGCATCCAGGTTCAACAAGAAACTAGACAGGTTCGTGTCTCGAGTGAGGGATCCTATGGCCTGCGGATCCGATGCGTTGGTTTGCTCTTGGCATCAATTCAAACTTCTATATGCATTCCCTCCGCTACAGTTACTTCCTCGCCGGTTGCGCAAGATCAGAGTGGAGCACAAGCCAGTCATTCTAGTAGCCCCGGCTTGGCCCCGGAGGACTTGGTACTCACTAGTCCTGAAGATGGCAGTGGGAGACCCTTGGACTCTTCCTCTACAACCAGACCTACTCTCACAAGGCCCGATCCTCCACCCTACATTACAGCGTCTAAATTTGACGGCCTGGAGGCTGAATCCCTGATTCTCAGGGGTAGAGGTCTGTCTAGGCAGGTAATTCCTACCCTGATTAGGGCTAGAAAGCCGGTCTCCAGGGTGATTTATTACAGGGTGTGGAGGAACTACGTAGGCTGGTGTGAATCCAAAAGATGGAATTCCCGTAAATATACTATTGACAGGGTGTTAAGTTTTCTCCAGCTAGGAGTGGATAAAGGCCTGGCACTAAGCACAATCAAGGGACAGACCTCGGCTCTGTCAGTGTGGTTTCAGAGGCCGCTGGCCACCCACTCGCTGGTAAAGACCTTCTTACAGGGGGTCTTGCGTATTAATCCTCCTGTCAAGTCACCACTTTGTCCATGGGACTTAAATCTTGTTCTGTCATCCCTACAGAAACAACCCCTTGAGCCGTTGGCTGAGGTACCTTGATTTTACTGACTAGAAAGTCGGTATTTCTGATCACCATAGTCTCGGCCAGGAGAGTATCGGAATTGGCAGCCTTATCTTGTAAGGAACCATATCTCATTTTGCATAAGGATAGGGCGGGGTTCCGTCCTCATCCTTCCTTTCTACCAAAGGTTATATCCAGTTTCCACCTGAACCAGGATGTGGTACTTCCATCCTTCTTCCAAAACCCACCTCTAGAAAGGAGGGGTTGCTGCATACGTTGGATATTGTCAGGGCCATAAAGGCCTATCTTAAAGCTACAGAGACGGTTCGGAAAACAGATGTGGTGTTCGTTTTACCGGAAGGACCCAAGATGGGTCAGGCAGCTGCTTGATCCACCATCGCAAGATGGATTAAACAATTAATTGGTCGGGCCTGCGGTTTGAAGAGGTTGCCTCCTCCTTTGTCGGTAAAAGGGCCCATTCTACCAGGGCCAGGGGCACCTCCTGGGCAGCACATCATCAGATCTCTATGGCTCGAATATGCAAGGCAGCAACGTGGTCATCAGTCCACACGTTTACAAAATGTTATCAATTGGTCGTAAGAAGGAATGCGGATACAGCCTTTGGGCAGTCAGTACTACAGGCCGCGATTCAAGCTCCTCAGGATCTGAGGGGGCTCCCTTGATTTGATTTGAGATTCACATTTCTCGTTTAAGTTGGATTTACTAGTATTTGAGTATACCTCTAAAATTAAATCCTTCTTTGGAAGATGTCTCCCTCCCCTCATTAAAGCATTGCTTTCGGACATCCCATATAGTAATGAATATGCCGCTCTGTGTCCCGTGATGTACGAGAAAGAAAAAGGGATTTTTAAATACAGCTTACCTGTAAAATCCTTTTCTTGGAGTACATCACGGGACACAGAGCTCCCACCCCTCTTTTGGGTGACCATTTTGGGAGGCATACTGCTTGCTACAAAACTGAGGGACTCCCTCTAGGGGAGGGGGTTATATAGGGAGGGGACTTCCTGTTTGAGATTGCCAGTGTCCACACCTGAAGGTACTCCATATAACCCATATAGTAATGAATATGCCGCTCTGTGTCCCGTGATGTACTCCAAGAAAAGGATTTTACAGGTAAGCTGTATTTAAAAATCCCTTTTTTTTTCCCCAGAGTATTGTGCGGGGGATATTGCAGAGTATTGTGTGGGGGGTATTGCAGGGATGGTTGGATCTGTGACTGGATCCCCTCTCACACTGTACCGATCGGTACAGAGGGTGGAACTGGCGTCATCAAATGACGCCGGTTTGTGTACATGTGATCGCTCCGTCATTGGACTATTGGCGGCAATTTGCCGCGATACTTGATCACGGACATTCCCGTGTGCGCACCCCTCTCGGAGGACGTTGTATAACGTCCTCCCAGAGTTAAGCAACCACCTTGCCGTTGTTATTTGACGGCGGCTGGTAGTCAAGTGGTTAAAGAATAAAAACTAAACGGTAAAGTTGGCACAATTTTTTTTTTTTTCGTACAATGTGAAAGAGGCTGTTGCATAACAAGTTTCACAGCTCAGTGAGGAGAGCTGATTGGAGGTAAGGGACACCCTCCAGCACACAGGAACAGATCTGAGGCTGTCAATCAGTTGAAGCTCTCCTGTCACATATTTTTTCTCTGCTGTCAGGAAAAATTGGCACAAATTATTAATGTTGATGGAGGAACGAAAGCGCAGACAGAAATTACACTTGGTGCTCTGGATTAAGACAAGTTCGCACTATAGAGGCGTATGATTTGTTTGTATTTCATGTGTGAGTTTTACAACCACTTTAAGTCATGTTTAACATTCTTTGCCTTACTGTGAAGACCACTTTGTTTTTAGTAATTTTAAGTGTTGCTTTTTTTTTTTTAGCAGTGTAATTCCAGAAGCCGCAACTGTCACACAAGATCCCCAGACTGAAGATGAAACCCCAGTGAGAAGCATTGGTGCCTATAGCATTGATTTTGATCAAATGGATGAAATGAATCCATTCAAAAGTACAAAGATGATGCAAAATTCTCCTGTGAAACTGGATTGTGGCTCAACAAATATCCCAGATCCTTTGGCTGATCTAGAGGTTAAAAGCTTGTCTGAGGCCCCTGATATTGCCAATATTGCCCCTGATATTGCCAATATTGCCCCTGATATTGCCAATATTGCCCCTAAAAATGTATCAGCTTTGAGAGCTAGTCCAGATATAACAGATTCTCCAGTCGTTGTACAGTTCCCTCAAGGAGATAATGGTTTAAATACTTCTGGTAAATCGGCATTAGATGACACCGTTCCTCTGACAGCCAACACTGATGTCCAGGAGAGTTTGTCTTCAAATCCAACAACTCTTGATCAAGACAAAAATGTGATTCCAGATGAGAAGGAAGATGTTAGAGAAGATGCTATAGCTGATATAATACCAGCTGATGTCACTGAGAATGTAGATTCGTCACAGGCTGATATTCCCAAATCTCCACCAATTCCAAAAGGGTCTTACAAATTTGATCTTGATGATATTGATTCCATAGATCCCTTTAATACTGGAGGTACAAAGCTGCAAAACTCTCCCAAAAAACCTGTCCCAGAAGAAGGTAGAGGTGATGAAGCGGGTCCAGTGAAGCTAGAATTTGATTTTGGTGGTAGTGATGCTCCTCGTAAGCCGCCACCTAAAAAACTGGGCAAGAGACTACCTGTAAAATCTACAGCAAAGAAGCCGCCTGTGGCCAAGGAAACAGTACCTGAGAAGCCAAAGGTGCAGGATCTTCCAAAACCACCAGAAGATGACATTATTGTTCCTAAAGCTGCTTACAATTTTGACTGGGATAAGTTTAATGATCCCAATTTTAACCCATTTGGATGTGGGGGACCAAAAATGGTTGCTTCACCTAAAGTCCCCAAAACTGAAAATGAAGCTCCAGTTGTGGAGAAAGAGGACATTCCGACAGAAGCAGCAAGCGTTCTAGAAAAGACTGACACTAATAAATCCAGATTATCTGAACCAGTTGAGCAGTAAGTACTATGTTATAACGTGGTATTTGATTTTGTTTTCCACTTGAGCAATTTGCCTGAATCAAACAAAACAAAAGGCGGGGAGACCGGTTTCTCCAGGGAAGACCAAGCCTCCCTTGCGGTGGGGCTGCCTTTGCACTGCAAGGGTCAAATGCTCCATTTATGTCTAGGTACTAGGAAAAGAGGTTTTATTTGATTTCAGCTCCCCCAGTGGTTGGAGCTCTCATCTATGTTGTTTCTTGAGGACCTTTCGGAGTCCTCATGTTCAATGCAGCCTATAGGCCAAGCCTTGTAACTGATATCAGTGGACATGCGACTGCGGGAGCGTAGGGAAGAAGACTGCAGGCGTGGGTATCAAATAAGAGTGCATTTTCTGTTACCCTAGATGTGTAAATGAGCATTTAAATCTTGCGCTGTCCTAAGCATTCAGTTTTAAAGGATAAGTTTGCCCTTTTTATCTGGGGGGGGGGACGGACGGGTGGTGGTGTTTGTATGTAATATCTATATATATTTTTTTTTTTTTTGCCCTAAACCTGCATAGCATTGCACCTGCAGGTGCAATCTCTGGCTCCTACAGACTCTCAGCTTAGCTTTTTGCCCATACCTCATACGGGCAGACAGATCAATGAACTACCAGTTCACTCCCCAGAGCTCTTGCTGTTCATTGAAAAGTACATGCCCTGAACTGCAACAGCTGTCAGTACTTGTAGGCATTAATTCCCAGGAAACTGTATGAATGATTCACTCATGTGGGTGGAGCCCTGAACGGTGACACTGTTTTCAAATGGTGACTGTGGGTACGGGGTGAAGATCCCCTGCCTGCTGTCACAGGGAGGGGGCATGGGGTAGAGGCTGCAGATGCTGGATGTTTGAAGTTTGAAGTTTACAACCACTTTAACAACCAGGCGCTAATTCCTGAACTATATCTGAGCATAGAGATGGAAGGAAGGGACAAATGGAAGGCATTATCGGAGAAGGGAGTACTTTAATCTTTTTGGGTTACACAGTACATGTAAATACTTGGCAAACATGCACTCAAAAGCAGACCCAGCATCGTGTATACAATTTTTTATATTAACCGCTTAAGGACCCATTCATGCCGATATACGAATGACACGGCTGGGCACATCCACGTACATGTACGCGACCCGGTACGAAGCTCTGTGACCGTGGGAAACCGATCACCGCTGGAGTCCCGCGATTGGTCGCCGGAGCTGAAGAACGGGGAGAGCTGTGTGTAAACACAGCTTCCCCGTTCTTCACTGTGGCGCCGCCATCGATCGTGTGATCCCTTTTATAGGGATACACAATTGATGACGTCACACCTACAGCCAGACCCCCCTACAGTTAGAAACAGACATGAGGTCACATATAACCCCTTCAGCGCCCCCTTGTGGTTAACTCCCAAATTGTCATTTTCACAGTAAACAATGCATTTTTTGCTGTGAAAATGACAATGGTCCCAAAAATGTGTCAAAATTGTCCGAAGTGTCTGCCATAATGTCGCAGTCACCAAAAAATGTACTGATCGCCGCCATTAGTAGTAAAAAAAAAAAAAACTTAATAAAAATGCAATAAAACTATCCCCTATCTTGTAAACGCTATACATTTTTTTTTTTTTTTTTTTACCAAAAATAGTTAGAATACGTATCGACCTAAACTGAGGAAATTTAAAAAAATTTTTTTATATATTTTTGGGGGATATTTTTGTTTATAGCGCAAAAAATAAAACCCGCAGAGGTGATCAAATACCACCAAAAGAAAGCTCTATTTGTGGGGAAAAAAGGACGCCAATTTTGTTTGGAAGCCACGTCGCACGGCCGCGCAATTGTCGGTTAAAGCGACGCAGTGCCGAAATGCAAAAACTGGCCGGGTCCTTTAGCTGCCTAAAGATCCGGGTCTTAAGTGGTTGAGTTGTCCGTCTTTCTTTATCATCGGTATTGGTGGCACACAACTTGTAATGCCATCTCCGTCAGCATTTTGAAAAATTGGCTCAATGTACCAATATTGTCAAATCTAGTGTCTAGGTTCTCCTGGGTAAGCGTACACTGAGGCCTAGTCATTTTCTAGTATATTCTGCTTGAATGTTACAGGCTTATCCAAGACTGCCCTATGACGGAGGACAATCCTGTGAGTGAGGACAATCCTGTTAGTGTAAGCAGTGAGAATACTTCTCAGGAACACAAGGTATGTCTGTATCCAACTCTCATTTATTCAGATCTCTACTGGATGACTTTGTGTGCAATTCTTCTTACCTCTTCTGTTTTAGGATGAGAGCACTGATTTAATGGAGGCTAAAGAGGCCACAGCCCCTCACGTTGATGAATATTCTTCACAGATTAACACTGTATTGCCAGATCTGCAGACCGACTCAAACTCGCAGCATGGCGCCCCGGTTATGGATTTCAGTCCTGCTTTTGAACTAGACTTCAAACCAGCCGAGGAGATGGACTTTAAGCCAGCTACTGACTGTGAGTCGCTCTTAATTTCTAAGACCAAAGCTGAGATCAAGCTTATTTAAGACTTCCACATTCAGCTTCTTGTAAACTTTGCTACTAGCCTCTACGCTGCTGCATCTATTCTCTGCTTTCTCTAAGGCCAAGAACTGAGCGATCACATGACCCCAGATCACTCAGTCTTTGGTCTTCTCTACCCTGCTCACTGGAGGACTGGAAAGGATGGGCGCAGCTGGTTTCGGTGGTGTCACTCGCTGAGCCAGTTGTCATTAAGGCAGATGGGTGAATGCCAACGAGCGAGATATTTTGCTTAACACAGGGACACTTATGGTACAGAGAGGATTACAGGATTTAATAGCAGATATGAAAGCCGCAGAAGCCCAGGAGGGGGGCGAGTACTGGTATGAGCACAGGGAGGGGGTAAGAGACAGACACAGGAGAGCAGGGCTGCGGCTGACAGAGGCACATACTCTGACCACAATGTTGGGGCTCAGAAGCCCTGATATATCGTGGCAAGTGTACAGGGGGAGGGTATAGCCAGGCAGGATGGTGTGTGTGTGTGTGTGTGTGTATGTGTGTGTGTGTGTGTGTGTGTGTCTGTCTGGTGCCGCATGGGTAATTGCAAGAACCGATCTCCTGTGTGTCTCGGTGCTGAAAGCCAGCTTTTCCTCCTGTGCCACACACCCTACTAGCTTCCTCTCCTCCAGGAGTTGCTGTGGGCACACAGGGAATTTTTCACTATGAAAAGCAGGGAAAGAGGCTGGTAAATGTAATTTTCTGTTCCCTTTTCTGAAGAAACAGTGAGTGATCAATACTAATCTTATAGTCTTTTCATTCATAGACTGAAGCATAGTAAATATTACTATGCTTCAGTCTATGAATGAACAGAAGCCTCTGTATAGAGCAGTGGTTCTCAAATCCTGTCCTCAGGACCCACTAACAGGCCAGACTTTAAGTATTACCTTGGAGAGATGCAGACTAGAATACTGCAGTCACTGAGCAGCAAATTGTATCACCTTTGATTTGTGTTTCAGTTATCTTGCAAACCTGGCCTGTTGGGTCCTGAGGACAAGTTGATAACCACTGGTATAGAGCCCCCTGATAATTCATTCTGCGGTGCAGCTGAGGCAGGGATTGAAACCTATATTCTCAATTCCTTTTTCTGTCTCGGAAGCAAACCCCGATTTAAGACCCCCCCCCCAAAGTGTGTGCTTGCCGACCGCTACATATTCAAGTCGATTGAAATGGTGTGAACAAGACATATCCAAAACTAACGCAGGTGTAAATATCCAATGTGGAGTGGTGCAGGGTTATGCAGCATGTCTGCATTTTTTCCTCACAGCTCTGCACAAAACGGACAGCCCCACTCTGCATGAACCCATGTGCCTGGAAGTGGGAGGGGAAGCAGAGCGAGGCTGTCTAGACTGCCCACCTACTTTCCCTCATATCAGATCCTGGCTGGGGAAATTGTGGGGCATGGAAAGTAGGCACTGATGAGAAGGACAGAATGGCGGGCACAGGGTGTGGTGTCAATCTATGCATGAACTCACTGAAGTAAACTTGACTTTGCAAGAGAAATCTCTGCAGGTTTTTCTATTAGTGTTTTGCATGTATGGTGTGAATGAGGTCCAAGATGTCATAAGCTTTAACACATTCATGGAATTTTAGCACGTTACTAAACCCAAACTATATATATTACAAATTCTTAGATGTGATGTCTGCATTCGTTTTTTCTTTTTTAGGTTTGCTTTCTTCTATTTTCCTCTGATGATCCAGATAGTCTGTTTTTTTTTTTTTTTAAAGAACAACCTCTTATTCAAATGTATCACTTTACAGGAATGAGATGGACCATTTACAACTTGCAGGGGTGCTTACAATGATCAGCCTTTATGGAAAACTTTTATCCGAAAGGGAAAACTTGTTTTCTTTAACTGATAATGGTGTTGACTGGAATTGGGCTTTAATGTGTTAGTGTATCTAAATCTGCTAGTACACTTAAAGGGGTGTTCCACCCAAATGTTTATTAAAAGTCAGCAGCTACAAAAAATGTAGCTGCTGGCTTTTAATAAACAGACACTTACCTTCTCCACGTTCCAGCGACGCGCCGACCTGGGCTCCGCTCCTCTCCACCCCCCCCCCCCCTTCCCCGGCCGGCATCTTCATTGCGATTGTGGGCACCCATCCGTGACAGCCTTCGGCTTCACGGCCGGGCACCCACTGCGCATGCGCGAGCTGCACTACGCATGCGCGCGCGCCGCTGATTGGACAAGCTATCGTCTAGGACCTGTCGGTGTCCTAGGCGATCGCCAAAGGGAGGGGCTGCAGTAAGGCGATTAAGCCTAATCACCTTACCAGCCCCTCGGCGGAAGCGGGACAGGAAGTCCCACTCCTACTGAAGCCCCCACTCCCCCCCCAAAAAAATTACATGCCAAATGTGGCATGTAAGGGGGAGGGGAGGGGATTAAGCGAAAGTTCATTTTTAGGGTGAAACTCCGCTTTAACAATTTTACAGACTTGTACCATTCTGCCCCCCCTTTTATGTTGCTTTTTGTTTTTTTTAGATGTGTTAACACTGAATTAATTTGCCGTCTATTCTTTTTGCAGTTGGATTTGACTATCTTGAGAACTTTGGAACCTCTTTAGTAAGTGTTAATTCTCTTAATGTCTCGCCTGTTCCAGGCATTCTTCCATACATAATTTACATCCTCCTGGTCTATTGTTAATGCGTTTTGCCATGTGTCTCGGTATTATCTCAAGTGTCTCTTTTGTTTTCTTGTCTAAGTTCAAAGATTCTGCTCTGAGGAAGCAGTCCCTGTATCTGAAATTCGATCCTCTGCTGAGGGAGTCTCCTAAGAAGTCTGCGGCTTCAGACAGCGACCTGATGTGCAACTTACCTCTGCGCAACAAGTAGGTGCCACACCGTCTGTTCACTTTCCTGAAATACCAAATGCTTTTATTAAAATGTCTCTTCCAATTGCAGCTTGGCACTGTTTGGAGCCTTGTCTAAATCGACTTATCCCTCCACCCTGGAGACTGAAGAGAAGCCTGAAGGCCTTGACCTCCTGGGGACGTTTACTGTTACTGTAAGTACTGTGCTCACTCTGGTTTCAAAAAGCCTGCAGCTGTGTGCGTTGGACAATTGCTATAGTTCGATTGATAAATGTACAAACTGGTTATACAAGCAATTCGCGTGTGTGTATTTCTTGGGCACGCTGGAGGGGGTGCTGTGCCGCTCAGTTTAAAGCCGACGTTACTATGTGATACTGCTGTACAAGCATAAAGGCTGTGCAGAGTTTGGGTGTATTCGGTCCCCCCTTTATGTACTACTACTTTGTCAAATTGTTACTTTAGTCAGGAAGGATCACTTGCGCTTGTTCCAAAGCAAAATCATCAAATTTGTCTGGGGTAAGTCGGGACACTGAATCTCGCGACACACACTTTTCAGACAAAGTAGAGGTGGACTGGGTCTTCCAAACCTGCTCTGGTATTGCCACTCTGCGAGACTTGCCCAGCTTTCCACAGTTTACTTGAAGTTGGTCAAAACAGACTGGATGGACATGGAGGGGCAGGCGGTCCCATCTCACACTTTCTCCTCTGGTGTCCACCTGCAAATCGCCCTCCTATTCTTTCCCCCCTTTCTGTCCCATGCTGGAGCCATGTGGGATAATGCGGTTCTCCTCTCTGGTGTCTGATTAGCAGGCCTTTGGCTCATATATTCCACAATCCGGACTTTAGTCCGGGCATGGAAATTGGGGCCTTCAAGTGGTGGCTGGATAAGGGAATGTACTGGATTGGACCTCTGCGGGCCTACTGTGTTAAACTGGATCTACCTGACTCAGAACAGTTCAGGTTCTGGCAAATATCACAGTTCAGGTTCTGGCTAACCCCTCTCAATTTATACCATACAAACAAGTGGTCAAGTAATAGAGCAGGGAGAGGCATTTCCATAATTTATTTGTGTCTTGCTCAATCCATATAGAAACCCCCTTGCATGCTAGCTTGGGAAGCCGACCTTCAGGAACAATGGGATCTGGGCACAGGGCCTTCTCTAGGTCCTATAAAGGTATCCTCAACACTTCCCTAATGGAAGCTAGTCTGAAAGCCATCACTCGATGGTACATGACTCCGTCCTAAACTCTCCACTATCTTTCCTTTGGTGTCCCCTCTGTTTTCGGGGGTGTCAGATAAAGGGAACCATGGTACACGTGTGGTGGAACTGTCCCAAATTCAGAAGCTTTTGGAACAAAATCTTCCAATTGTCCAGGTTACAGGGTTCTCGATTCCCAAGTCTCCAACGGCCCTACTGAATTTCCAAATCCACTTTTCGTTTCTTGTCTGTTAAAGTGGAGCTCCACCCTCTTTTTCAACTTTATATCATTCGTTTTCATACTGCCCCCTTAAATCGAATTGGCATCTATTTTTATTTTATTTTAAAAACTCACTGTGCTGTCCATGTACTGTCTTGCCTCCGCCGCGGCCGGAGGCCGTCAATCACTGCTGCTTTGCCTCCTGGGAGCAACTGTTATGTGTCGTCAGCGCCGCCGCCGCCGCTCACATTCCCCCGCCATCCTCCACCTCCCCCCCCCCCCCCCCCCCGCGCGGCTCTTGGCTCTGCCTCTGACACTCTGTGAACATTGTCCAGCTCAGCTGAATCCCTCCCCTCTGAGATCATGTGTCAGGCACAACAAATGCTCACTTCTTCCGAGTTCCGCCCCTCCTGTGTGCTCATCCAATCCACCTCCAGCATGTCTGTCACAAGCAGCCTCACACCTCTCCTGAGTCCCGCCCCTCCTGTGTGCTCTTTTGTGAAGGGGAGGTGGGTGGGAAGATAAAAAACAAGCAGCCACGCTGACAAGCTGCTGAATATAGTGAGCCAGCCCCTGGGAACGATTCTGCTCCATCTCTCTCACTGACCCTCTCTCCCACCCCTGTCTCTGTCTCTCTCTGTTGGGAACATGTGACAGGGACCGATTTCAGTGTGCCGGGGGCCAGGCCCCTGTCGCACCGCACCGGCCCCTGTCGCACCGCACCGGCCCCTGTCGCACCGCACCGGCCCCTGTCGCACCGCACCGGCCCCTGTCGCACCGCACCGGCCCCTGTCGCACCGCACCGGCCCCTGTCGCACCGCACCGGCCCCTGTCGCACCGGCCCGTCACACCGTTGTGTTGTGCTGTGATCGTGATTGTAGCCGTATTAGTGCAATTGTGACAGATAAAATAGAGTACTGTCCGTGATACTTTTTTTATTTGCACAAACATACAATTTTTCAGGACAAGCTTTCGGGGTGAAGGGGTAACACCCCGAAAGCTTGTCCTGAAAAATTGTATGTTAGTGCAAATAAAAAAAGTATCATGGACAGTACTCAATTTTAAATGATTTAGTATATTTACTGGTTCCTGGAAGGAGGGGAGGAGAGATTTGCATAGATAAGGGGCGGCAACTTCCTCTGACACTCCCGTTGCTATTGAAACCTGATCTGTAACATATTACATTGCTTGTGCAGCACTGAGCATGTGCGAGATCAGCAAGGCCGAAATCCAGGAAGTCATACAGTCTGACTTCCTGATTCCCACACTTAAGATGGCCCCAGTCAATTCCTGTTTTATAAAGTATCTAAATGCTATAACAACCTAACAAAACGGACCTTAGTTTACAGACTAACTTTACTAGAATACATTAAGCTTGTGTATTACAGGGGTATTTATATTTAAAAAGTGATATTGTGGCCGGAATTCCGCTTTAAAAAGCTTAGACTTATGACCTCATGCACAGCTCTCTATCGCTTTTGTGAGTTTGCCAGGAAGGGAGGGTAGATGAGTCATAAGAGTGCCAATCAGAGCTGCCTCTGTGTAAATCCAGGAAGTGAAAAGGCAGCAGCTTCAGCTGGCCACCATTAAAATGGATGCAGCCAGACTTTAAGATCTATCAGTTATTTTTGTCATTGTAATGATTAAGCACAATATATTTGTGTGAAACACGTCTACCTGACCTTGTGTTGGTGTTATCACTCTGAACAATAAAAGGCCATTGGAATTCCTGCATGTGCAGCCATTTATTTTCTAAAGTTTCCCACGAAGGTGGGCTGGGGCTGGCACTCTACGAGACATTCCACCTTAGGTTATCATCCTACACCTAGAGCAGCGGGCCTTTTTTTTTTTCTTTGTATACCTGCAGCTCTGACATACTAGCACATTGACATCATCTTGCAGGGTAAGAAAAAAAAGCGCTTTAAGGGCCAGGTATCGCATGCGATTTGCACTGCATATCTGCGCAAATCACATGCGATGTCTGTCTGTGCTCTGCAAATTCACATCACATTTGGACCAACTCATGCAGGACCCTTTTTTATTTTTTTGTCTGAATTGGATTATGCTGCGTTTTGCAAACTGATTGTGGGGTGGCGTTCGCATCGCATCTCGTGTGAATTGGAGCTAAAGTATAACTAAAGGCAAAACTTCTTCCTTTTTGGAGGATTAGAACTCCTGTCAAGTTTTTGCAGTCTGGGCACTTGTTAAGGAGATTCACCCTTTTGTTTGTCCTGTTTACCATTTTCATAAAAATTTTTAAATAAATAAAAAATTTGGGGGGTGTTGCGTGCTGCTTTTCCTATTACTTTTGCAGGGTCTTTATAACACAAGATCGCCTGTCGGTGTTCAGAACCCTGTTTACAACACATGGCTCCCTTCCCAAAATGATATGGAGCTTATCGGCAGGTGCCAGGGATCCGCATCAAAATGGTGCAGGATCTTTTTTAGCCCCCCCCCCCCCCCACACACACCTGGCAATGGCACTGCGTTTTGGTTACTGTTCTGGGGCATTGATAACCCTGACCCCCACAGCGGATCGCATGGACACCCCACAGCGGATCGCATGGACACCTTGCGATTGCGTTTCGGACAGTAAACGCACAGGATTCGCTGAGGTTCTTGCAGCCTATAACTGTGAACAAGGGCTCAATCCAGGTGGCATCACTTGAGTTTTAGATATGTAGGAGATATTTTTAAACTGATGCTAGCCTTTGTTGCATGTGTCAGTGGGGTAGTTGGTATCGTCCATGGCTTGGGTCTCCAAGAACTCAGAATTAACATTTTAAAGCGGAGGTCCGCCAAACACTGCAGCTGCTGACATTTAAAATATGGACGCTCGCCTGTCCAGGGTGCCCGCGATGTCGGCACCCAAAGACTATCTCTCCTCTTGGGTGCTGCCACCACCATCATTAGTAATGGAATCGAGAAGTGAAGCTTTGTGGCTTTACTTCCTGGTTCCCTACTGCAGGATCTGAATGGTCCCTGTTGTCTTCTGTGTGTCTCCCAAAAGACATCGGGGGGGGGGGGGGGGTGGCGTAGCTATCCGCAGATAATGTGGCTATCTATGCCTGGAAGTGGAGAAAATGCCTGTATTAGACAGGTATCTGCCCCTCCCCCTGAAAGGTGCCAAATGTGACACCGGAGGGGGGAGAGGAACCGGACATTTTTGGGTGGAACCCTGCTTTACCTTTAAGCAAAATAAAAAGGTATGCAAAACTCATAACGAGTTTTTAAATTTTCTTCCAATATGACTCAAACGGTGGCAGACAATCTCTAACCAAGCAATCTTGTCTGTACTAAAGAAAGTATGTCAAGTTAAAGGGACTGGCTGGTTGTATTGTAGTGCAGAAATATGTGTAGCTTTCTCTCATGGCTTTTTTTTTTATTGTATTTTCTGCTAGTAGATGAGCCAAAGTTTTGAAGTGACAGAATTGGACTTGGTTGATATCTGCTGTTACTCTTCACCTTTCTCCTCTATGTAGTGGCTTTCCTTGTTGCCGTAGTAACAGTGAGTTGTTTACACAGCAGCTACTCCGGTGAGGTGTTCAGTTACTCGTGCTGCAGACCTGTCTGAATAGACTTTTCTATCTTCCCCAGGACACGGCATCTTCAATTCCAGAAAGTGCGGATTTACGGTCTGCTCCTGACTCCTTTCTCCTAACTGATGTGGGGGCAATTGTTGAAGTTCTCAAGTTCAGTCAGAAGGACATGAATGCCGCTATAGAGACTGTTCGGCGAGAGGTGAGTGGCTTCCTAAGATGAATCAAATAGATATGCATAGCAGTCCTGACAAAGGTTTTCATTGAAGTGGGGGGGGGGGGGGGATAAAGAGGTCTGTGATATATTAAAAAGTTTGTTTTATTAAAATTGTTCTTTATTTTTGTTTTGCACTACAAATGAGATTTGTCCCTAGGAGTTGGTTCATATTTTTTTTAACTATGGTCTGGCCCCCCAACAGTCTGAGGGACTGTGAACTGGCCCCCTGTTTAAAACGTTTGACAAGTGGCCGTGGCTGACCACGGAGTGAGATGGCCGCCTGACACCTCTGCTCAGCAATAGGACTTCCAGTGACTCGGCTCCTTTTCTCACTGATTCTCCACTCTACCAGAGGGGAGAAGACACAAGCAGCACTGGATCGATATGCTCAGGAGGAGGAACCATCCCCTACACAAGCCACACCGCCTCAGACTACTTCTGCAAGTCGGCCAGGCAGCACACCAGAGCAGTGCTTGGTGCCCCCTCCACAGACCCCAGGGAGATGCAGGCTAATGCTAACCACACATAAGAAATGCACAGCACAGCTCCAGATGTAGAACTCTTTGACCTCGCCTGCTGATTGAGCTAAAAGGGCTGTTCAATCGGCAGCACTCTGTTAGGAGAAAGTTCCACTGCTTTAAGAAACATCAGTTACAGGTCCTGAGGAGGTCTGCTCTGATTCCCTAGCCTGCCTGCCTCTGACCAGCCTGCATCTGAGCATTCCCTCAAGCTCATGCTCCCTCCTTCAAAAAGATATGTGCAATGAACTAAGGTCGTCCATCTCCATGCTACAAGCCCACTGTATCGCCAAGCCTAACCACCTTCCTGTGCCATGCCTGTGTCTGTGCCATGAGACGTATTGGCATGCATTCACTTCTTTCACATGACAGAACGGATCATGACTCCTGCCTGATCCATATCCCTGCTGCCAGATCCCTACTCTAATATCTCTGTATACAGATATCTCTGCTGCCACTGCTCAGAAGAGAAGGGAATTCTTCCAAGTCACTGCAATTCTCAGATCACAATATATAAATGGGGATTTCCTGCCAAGCTGGTAGTCACGTTCCAGAACCAAACTACCAACATCTTCACACCCAAAGATGGCAGAAAGTGCGTGCTGAACTGGGGCCTAATCACCTCACCACCACCTGACATGCCATCGCACCGGCCGCCTGCGTCCACTCAAAAGATGCAATGCACTACTACCACCTATTGATAATGTTCCAAAACCTATAATCTCATGTAGCAAGGTGCCCTCTCTCACCTCCAGCTAAACAGTTGGCAACCTACCACATCAATGATTGTCTTTGGTGAGCGTCACATTGACTGCACTATATACTCTTTCCCTGAGAAAAGAGGAGGTGCCAAGCACCTTCTTGCGTTTTTTTTTTTTTCTCCATTTCACGTCGTTTATTATCCTACACCAACTGTGTTCAGTGTATTACTATTAGGCGACTTTGCTCTGTTTGTATTTTGCCTGATCTATAACACTGTAATAGGTCTGCGATCACTTACACTTGGTAATCTCCTGGTGTGAGTTTTTAATGGAGCCTGAGGCAGCCGTGAGGAGGCAATACGAGTAGGACGAAAGTCTTGCCAGCAATTCACCTGCTTTGTTGCCAAATTTGTGAAGTGTAGCGTCTAAATGGGCTCTTTTCATTAATTCTAGTGTGTGTGTGTGTGTGTGTGTGTGTGTGTGCCCAGGTGTCAAAAGGGTATTTTTGCTGCCTGGCATTCAGATCTGTTCTCGGGCAAGTCTAGGGCATATAGAGAGCTTTGCGTCAGATGGATTCTGGTGATAGCAGTTTTGTAGTTAGCTAGGGTGTGATTTTTGTAAGAAGCGGCATAGGAGATGAAGTGTACTCTTCTGGCAATTTGGCTATGCAGCCCATCTTTCTTCAGATGCCTCCTTATTGTGCATCTTAAAACAGCCACACCACAGGTTTTCAGAACTCCCCTGAAGTTTTGTGGGTTTTTCTTTGCATCTTAAACCATTTTCCTGGCAGTTGTGGCTGAAATCTTAGTTGGTCTCCCTGACCGTTGATTGGTTTCAACAGAACCCCTCATTTCCACTTCTTAGAGTTTGAGCATTGCTGATTGGTATTCTCAATTCCATGGATATCTTTTTTATATCCTTTTCCTGTTTTTTTATACAGTTCAACTACCTTTTCACCCACATCCTTTGACAATTCTTTGACAACCCATGACTCAGAATCCAGAAACGTTAGTGCAGCACTGGATGAAAGATGCAAGGGTCTGTCAGGAGTCCAGAAACTCATTGACCTTTGATACACACATACACACCAGTTACAAGCAAACAGATCACAGGTGAGGATGGTTACCTTTAAAAGCCATTCAAACCTCTTTGTGTCAACCTGTATGTATTTTATCGGGGCAAAATCACCAGGGTATGTAAAATTCATCAGGGTCATGTGGATAGTTTGTTGCGATCATGATTTTAAAAGGAGTAAACAATTGATTAATAAATGGCTTCAGCCAACTCTAATCATGAGTGAATGAAAAGTTTGTTATTCATATTCTCAGAAAAAATGGCCAAGAAACCATAAATTCTGCCAGGAAATGTAAACTTGTAAGCACAAACAAAGTTATGCTACAATGCTGTACATCATTGTATGCTTCCAACCTCAGACAAAAAGGTCGCCCAATCCTTTCTCGACAAAATAGCCCTACCAGTGGTCACCTCTTTCCAACTAGAAGTACTAAAAGCACCCATTTCCCTATCCAAAATATCCTCAACCATTCGCAATCTAGCGTCATCTAAAAGAACCAGGCCCCGATTGACTGACTTACAGGGGAATTTTATAAAACTTTACAAAAAAATAACTCCACCCTACTCCATTTTTATACAAAGGCATATCTCTATCTCTCTCAGGCGACGCATGCTTGCCTATGGGGAATCTGGCTATCATCAAATTGTTTTCCAAGAAAGAAAAAGACCGTCCTCAAACCAGGCTCTTATAGACCAATTCACTTTTAAATCCTAGACGTAAAAACTCTCAAATCGTTGCCAACATCATTCCCTCTCTGATACACCCTGCCAAGTCAGGATTCGAAAAAGGCAGAACTGCCGCTTTAAACAAACAAAAAGTAATGATGGTCCTAGAACATGCTAAATGTAATCCAGGAGGTGACTTTGCCATCACTCTAGATCAGGGATCCTCAAACTACGGCCCTCCAGATGTTGTAGAACTACACATCCCATGAGGCATTGTAACACACTGACATTCACAGACATGACTAGGCATGATGGGAATTGTAGTTCCCGAACAACTGGAGGGCCGTAGTATGAAGTCCCATGCTCTGGATGCAGAGAAAGCCTTTTTTTTTTACGTTGTGTGCTTTGAATGGCTCTCAATGTCCAAAATGGGCTTCAACGTTCCCTTTATTAACCTTGTAAACGCAGCCGGTCTTTGACAAATTCTGTCTCAACAAAGGCACAAGACAAGGCTGCCCCCTCTCCCCGCTGCTATTCAACCTTGCATTATAACCCCTTTCTTTTTGCCTAACCAAAAAGGCCCCCACTACATGGGATCAACATTGGAAATCACAAATTGCACACCTCCCTTTTTGCCAACAATGTTATCTTTTTGGAGAGTCCATCATCCGAAATGTCGACTATTAAAACAATTTTTGTCGAATTCAAAACTCCGCTCAGGTCTTCGCATCAACTATAGTAAAAGTGAAATTCTCCCCATAGGCACCTTCGTAAATCCTCCCTGGACCTCCCTCTCAACCAGGAATCCGCCACCACCTGTCACCTATTCCAACAAGCCAAACCTTCACAAACTCGCTGTTTCTGGACATGCACTTGCATCTCTACCTTCTGGGATCAAGTTCTATTTCATATATGCTGAAAATACCAAGACCCCCCTACTCCTTATCTTTTGGATATTAGGACAAACAACTGTCAACATGGTCCCCCAAAGCCCACACACCACACAGACTGGATCCTGATATGCCTGCTAGTCGTTTGAACATCCATTCTCTAAAGAATTGAACTCCCCCCCCCCCCCCCCCCCCCCCCCCCCCCCCCCCCTATAATCCAAAGGTCTCACAGGTCAAAAGGGAACTTATGCACCTATTGTATAAAGACAATATCAACACAAACTCCAGCAAACGTCTCTGCTCCCAGATGGCATCTTGTAATGCAGGGGTGCCCAACTAGTGGCCCACGGAGCCCTCTGATGTGGCCTGCAGCCTTTTTCTCTGGAACGGCAGGTTGGAAAGCAAAGATCACGGTTTGCTGACCCGCCATTCCAGAGCATCAGTGTTGTGAATTAAGTCGGCGGTAGAGGAAGTAAGCAGCTGCGGAGCAGAGCCACATAAGCCAATGTTTCTTGTATAGTGCCATCTGTCACAGGCGGCATGATACCAAATACAAAGAAAGAAAAGAAAGGCGTACCAGCATGGTGTATTACCATTTGACTATTTATTGGATAGTAAAAATATTAAAAACTAATCACAAAAGACATGATAGACAGGCTTGTCAAAAAACGATGAGATGGTATCCCCTCAGACCACACTCCACAATAGGGGGGATAGAGGAATAGCCGGCAGCGACATTCCTCTATCCCTCCTATTGTGGAGTGTGGTCTGAGGGGATTCTACCTCATCATTTTTTTGACAAGCCTGCCTATCATGTTTTTTGTGAGTAGTTTTTAATATTTTTACTATCCAATTACTATCCAATAAATTGTCAAATGCTTCCAAACTGATCCACAGGTGCAGCTCAGTTACCGGCACTGAGCCAAAGACTTCTGTTATTACCTGCGGGTTTGGTGCACTTTTAGAAAGTGCACCATACCAGCAGGATATAATAGAAATCTGTGGCAAAGTGCAGCTAACCCGCACGAAAGCCACAGGTGCACTGTGCTGCACCAGAGTTGTGGGTAAACCATAGCACATCGGTGTAAAAGCAGCCTTTGGCCCCTTTCACATGATCGGTCCGACCCAATTGGACCATTCGCCTCCTATGGAGCTGCAGATGTAAACAAACTTGTGTCTGTGTACACCCAACCACCTACCTCTGATCAGCTTAAAAACATTGTGGCCCGCACGCTTCAAAATCTACAGGAAAAAAATGCCACAAAGTATCCCGCTTACAATAAGCCTAACGGCACAGACAAGCCTCAAACCTTCTGGCACAGTCATGAGACCAAAATTGAGCTTTTTGTCCACAACCATAAATGCTACATTTTGGAGGACTCGACAAGGTCTAAGTAAACCGTTCCTACTGTGAAACATTGAAGTGGATTACTGATGTCTTGGGGATGTGTGAGCTACAAAGGCACAGGAAATTTGGTCAAACTTGGTGGCAAGATGAATGCAGTATGTTGTAAAAAAAAAATACTGGAGGAACATTTGCCTTCATCAGCCAGGAAGCTGCGCATGGGACGTACTTGGCCATTTCCACATGACAATGATCCAAAACACAAGGCCACGTCGACGTGTCATTGGCTACAGCAGAATAAAGTGAAGGTTTTGGAGTGGCCATCTGCCTCCTGACCTCAATATCATTGAGCCGCTCTGGGGAGATCTCAAATCTGCAGCCCAAGAATATACAGAAACTGGAGGCTTTTTGCCAAAATGAATGGGCAGCTTTCCCATCTGAGAAGATAAGAGCCTCATCCACAATTGCCACAAAAGATTTCAAGCGGCCATTGATGTTAAAGGGGGAAATACATGGTATTTAGAACTGGGGTATGTAATCTGTTGTGATTTATGATTTAAAAAGTAAACGGTTGATTGATGATAGATGGCTTCAGCCAAACACTAGCATGAGTGAAAAATGTTTGTTCTCATTCATATTCTCTGAAAAATGGCCAAGAAATCATAAATTCTGCTAGGGTATGTAAACTTATGAGAACTGTTTCTCTGTGTGACAAAGGGGTACTGACAAAGGGGTACTGTAGGATACTTCAAACCCTGCCTCTAAAAGAGCCTCCTTGCTTTCCTCTTTGCTACATGCAGAGGACCTGTATGATACCTGGAGAAGCCTCCATGATGCAGAAAGGGACAACACCTACTGTATACTCCCTTATGGATCTGTTTTTTGACAGACGACAAACTTCACAATCGGTCCAAGAAACCAAAATTACATGGTCCGATCATGCCCTGATCTCGAAGCGCTACCCAGCACAAATTACCAACAGTAACACAACTTGGTGGTTGAATACTTTTTATCTCACATCCTCCATATCCAAAACCTAACTGGAGCATTATTTTACAATCAATATTGATTCTCTAGAGTCTAGACGATCCCACCACATTGTGGAATGCCCGCAAAGCTTACATCAGAGGTTTGCTTATCAAATTAGGGGCCCATGAGAGAAAAAAAAAACGCAATGCCACCACCAATAAACCTAGAGTGTATAAGTACTCTGGAGTGAGCCAACAAACTCCAACCCTCCTCTCTCAACTCTGAACTGAACTCTGCTAGACAAGCTCTCGGTGACCACCTCCATAACTTCGATTTCCACTTTAAACTTCTCTTCCTGCAATACTACACGCAAAGCAACAAGCCAGGAGCATGTTTGTCCAAACAACTGAAACGTAGGCTTACTCGCACTAAAATTCTTCATCTTACTAACCACCTTGGCACCCAACGTGCCAATCCCCAAGACATTGCTAATCAATTTGGCTCCTTTTTTACTCCAATTTAAACAACCCAACTGACTTCAACTCTGCCCCAACACCCTTGGACGTAGAACGCTTTCTACATACAACCTATATCTTCCTTCACTCTCACAAGACCAAATAAATTCCCTCTCATCCCCATACACCATAGCAGAAACTGAAGCTGCTGTAGCCACTTTATCACTACATAAAGCCCCAGGGCCTGATGAGTACAGCAACGAATACTATAAAACATTCTCTAAGCTCCTAACCCTGTACCTAATGTAACTTTTTTTTTTTTTTGTAAATCTCATCGCCACTACTGGCTCCAACCTTGTTAAATCCCTGCAAGCCACCATTGTCACCGTACCAAAGCCAGGCAAACCAACCGGCGACCTTGCCAACTATAGGCCCATCTCTACTCAATACCGATATTAATCTGTCTAATTACTTGACGCATGCCTCTGGCATAATCTCACAACTAGTACATATAGACTAGGTGGGTTTGTGGCTGGCAGACAAGCACCAGAAGGTGCCCATGGGTTCATTGATTTATTACAGTAGACAGGACACCATTGAATGCCTTATCTGCTCCCCTCTTGATGCAGAGAAGGCATTTTTATAGTTGACTGGTCATACCTGAAAGCAGTCCTCCAGAGATTTGGTTTCTCTGGGATTATTCTACAAGCCATTCTCTCCCATTACTGTTCTCCCCGAGCCAGATTATGACCTCAGGGGTACTCTCGGATCCCTTCAAAATCTGTAATGGGGCATGCCAAGGCTGCCCACTATCGCCTTTTAATAATTACTCTCATTATGTAACCCCCTAGTCAATCTATCCGTGACAACCCTCTCATTTCAAGTAGTGACATTTGCAACAGAACACACAAATTGGACTCTACGCTGACGATGTCATCATATCCCAGACTGACTTTATCAAATCATTCAATCATACCCTGGACCTGTTTTTAATTGAGTCATTTTATATAGGGAGGCTCTATCTAGTATGCTTGCTATAGGTCTTGACCAACACACCAAAAACATTGCTGCTAATACATCTTTCTCATGGACCCCCAAGTCTATTCTTCCATATCTGGGTATTCAAGTGATCCCTCCCTCCCCACTATTGTCTCTTGACTTCAATAATCTTGTATCTAAACTGCAGAAGGCCACGCAGAATCTTCAGCGCACTCAAACCTCATGGGCAGGTGAAATTGCCCTAGCCAAAATGTACTTGGTCCCACTTGTCCTGTATACGTTTCAGACTATTCAAATTCCCTTTCTTCAAAAGCAAGAAATGAAAATGCATTTCATCATAACTGCCTTTATCTGGGGTGGAAAGCGCCTTTGTCTCGAACACAAAATTTTATGAACACCTTCCTCACCTGGAGGGATGAGTGCACCAGAAATCTGGGCATACTGCAAGACTACGATACTGGATCAAGCAAAGGCCAAATAGAAAAAGCAGCTCTAGCCTAATAGAATATCGTGCCTTCCTACTACAGCACCAAGGGACCTGCATGTGCCTCGATACAGTCAACTTCACCATTAAAACATGGAAAGCCATTATTCAATGCAATAAAGGCATCCCACTGCTCCCAATACCTCTAGTGACACTTCAAATTATGTCACACCTGACATCACCTTTTCTGATTTTGGCCTACTGCAGGCATCTTGACTATTGGAAACAGGCAAAGAATCCAAGTACCTCCAGAATATGTTCAGCTCTTTTTAAGGTCAAATGGTCAGAAGACCTAACACTATGGCACATAACATTCTACAACCAGACATCCCCCCCCCCCCCCCCCAAATCGACATGGGCTTTTCTATATATACAAATGTCTCACTGATACAGGCCACAACTCAAAGATGGAAACCATGGTTAAAAATTACTACATTGTTCCTACACCCTTCAACCATGGCAAAACTCTCCAAGAACCATTAAAACCCTCACGGTGCATAACACACTGTGAAGCCGTTCAAAAATGATATCATAACTGGTATCTTACCCCGACCAAACTTATCGGCATCTACCCTTCCTCCACCAATCTATGTTGGAGAAATTGTTGTAACCAGGGGACCTCGCTGCACATCTGGTGGAACTGTGCAACCCTTACTAACTTTTGGACTATGCTCTCCAAGCTGCTTTTTTTCCATCTTGCCAATTCATGTACCCTCTCGCCTCAGATGGCACTATTGGGCATGGCTACCTGGTCCTTGGTCCCCCCCCCACGTATTCATAGCTATCTGCCTAGCCATCGCAAGGAATTGGAAAGCCGCCTACCCTTCTTCTAACGTCTGACTCTGAGCAGCCCCCCTGGTTTTTACTCACCTGAGACTGTTTGTTCCCTCCAGCGGAGACTCTACTCTACCTCTTTGCCGTTGTCTCGGATCTTGATTAGGGTAAACAAGGGTTTACAATGGCTTTTAAAGAGGAGTTCCACCCAAAAAATGGAACTTCTGCTTTTCGGAACCCTCCTTCCCTCCGGTGTCACATTTGGCACATTTCGGGGGAGGGTGGTGGAGATACCTAAGACAGGTATTTGCACCCACTTCCAGGAATAGACTCATGCGGCAGACACGCCCCTGCCCGCAGCCCCCCCTCCCCCCCTGCTGTCTCCTGGGAAATGCACTGTTCCCAGGAGGATGGTGGCGGGTGTAGCTGAGAGATGAGCGATTGCTCGACCTCTGCTGCCGACATTGCGGGTGCGCTGGACTGGTAAGTGTCCATATCTTAAAAGTCGGCAGCTGCAGTATTTCTAGCTGCTGGCTTAAAAATAAATAAAAATGCAGCGGAACCTCCGCTTTAAGTTTTTGTGTGGTGTTTTTTGTTTTTTGTTTTAGTATTCCTGTTTTGATGAGACTTGAATGATTTCTTGCCACGGTTACTGGTAGGGACTGTATGTAAAAGGAAAACTTTATCACAATATCTAGGAAAAATTTCCTTTTGATATATTGATCTTTTGAACAGCAAATACTAAAACTGGATGTTTTGGGATGGTCTTCTTTTAAGGTAACTTCTGGTTTGGGGACACAATCATTGTGTGGTGAGCTTTATTACATTTTTTTTTTTTTTTTTTTTTTTTTTTAGGTTCAGGAAAAAGAATTGGAAATTTTCGAATGGAAAAATAGGCACGAAAAACTCTATCTTGAATATGTGGAGATGGGGTAAGCCTTTTTTCATCCACTATCGGGGTTGGGGGGGGGTGGAGCGCTACCGTCCAGTGCATTTGATATCCATAAAGGCAAGATTGTGCCTCCAAGTCGGTAAAAAAAAAAAAAAAACTTCTGACACATATAGATCTAAAACATCAAATTAAAGGTAAAGTTCATCTTTACAGAAAATCTGTAAGGTGAACTCAATCTGGACCCCCCTCCCCATCCCGCTGTACCGAAGTCCTGCCAACCCCTGCTGTCAGGCATCGGGACGTCAACTTTACTGATCCAGGGCTTTGAAATCCTCCTCTTTCTCTTCCAGCCCTGAGAGGATAGGCTTGGCAGACTCTGGTCAGCGCCGTCCATGTGATGGTGCTGACCAATTAGAATGCCTTCTATCGTACATGCTGAGAGGTTTGGTTAGCAGATTAAACCACAGGGATTACAAAACCCCTTAAGCCTAATGCCGCGTACACACGATCATTTTTTGTGATGAAAAAAAACGACGTTTTCTTAGACGTCACTTTTCAAAGCGATGTTGCTACACACCATCGTTTTTTTCACAAAAAGCGAGGTTCGTTCACCACTCTTTTCCATTGAAGCTCGCTTCATAACTAGCTTCTGAGAGGTGGGTTGAAAAACGTTGTTACGTTTTTGCTACACATAGTGACTTTTTGTGAAACAAAAAACAACGTTTTGAAAAAAACAAAAAATTCACAGTTGGATTTTTTTTTGTCTTTTTTTTGAAGACAAAAAACACGTTTTGCCCAAACGATCAATTTAAATGACGTTTTAAAAAACGTTTTTTTTTCATCGCAAAAAACGACCGTGTGTACGCGGCATTAGCCTTGTGGGTATTCCTTTTTGAAGCTGCAGGCATTGGTCAAGTCGTTTTTGCTTAGGTGGGAATACAGGATGTGGGGGTGGGGGGGGGGAGTAGTATTTTTTTATTTAATTCTGGGTTAGCGGGGGATGTTGGCATGACAAGAAAATGTGTTAAAATGATGCAGCACTTGCCGTAATTGTCAGGGGTTTTTGTAGATGCACAAATGCAGTAAGTTCTTGTGCACATTGAGCTTGATATTGATAAGCTTGGGTCAACTGAGACCCACCTGATTTTGAGTCCTATCTGAGCTGGCCTGCAGTTCAATTCTTCTGGCTGCTCATGCAAACCCTTTTGAGGTGTGTAAAGCACTGCGTAAATTTACGGCGCTATACAAGTACAATATTATTATTATTATTATAATATTATTATGTCTGATACTGATTGTTCTCTTCTAACATTGCAGGAAAATTATTGCTGAATTTGAAAGCACAATTGCTCAAATACTAGGTAATGTATAAACTACCAACTATGGTCTTGGGTGTTTCTATGTGACCAAATATCTAAGTAAGATTTATTTTTGTACTTTCTGCTTTCAACTCTAGACGTATACCGTATTTTTCGGACCATAAGACGCACCTAGGTTTTAAGAAAAGGGAAATGAGAAAAAAAAAATATTCTGACCCAAATGGTCTACTGAAATATTTATTAAAATATAACAGAATAATATTGCAACCATTTAAAGTGAACACTATTAGATAACACAGGCTGGATGGGGCACACCACCATAGCTCTCGTATTAACCCCTCACATGCCTCAGCAGCTGCGGGATATGGCGATGGCTCACAACGGAGACACAGGCTGGCTGTATTAGCTAACACAGGCTGGATGGGGCACACCATGGATATGGGCTCACAATGGACACACAGGCTGGCTGTTTTACATAACTCAGGCTGCATTGGGCACACCATGAATATGATAAAGGGGGGCACTGATACCTGTATGATGGAGGAGGGGAGATGCACTGCCCCCCTCTTCCATCATACATGGATCAGTGCCCCCCTGCTCCATCATACAGGAATCGGTGCCCCCCCCCTCCTCCATCATATTTATGGTGTGCCCCATCCAGCCTGTGTTGGCTAATACAGCCAGCCTGCGTCTCTGTTGTGAGCCATCGCCATATCTGCAGCTGCTGCGGCACATGAGGGGTTAATACGAGTCCGCTATAGTGGTGTGCAGCAGCTCTACGCTTGGTTTCCTTGTTCTAAAAGTGGCGTCAGTGGCGCGCCTCTTACACGGCGCAACACAGTGACGTGTGGCCTCTGACACATCCCCCCCGAGCTCAAGCTGATCGCGCTGGCTGCATGCTCTCTGTGGACACCGGAATGTTAAAAGGCGAAGTCGGGCGGCGGTGGGGGTTTACATTCAGTATTCGGACCATAAGACGCAGGCACATTTTCCACCATATTTTTGTGGCAAAAAAGTGCGTCTTATGGTCCAAAAAAAAATACGGTAGGCAAATATCCCATTTTGGATAGGGTAAGGTAGGGTTATGACACCTTTTACAGATGAGAGTTCTCTTCCTGACCCATAGTCCAAACCGGAAGTGAGAGGAAATTACAGCCAATTAAAGCAGTTTCTTGGGGACCAGAAACTAGTGTCCCCATCAGATTTCCCCTCCATTACTTTACTGGGGACAAGCCAAAACTTTTTTTTTTTTTTCCCCCAATGTTAAACAAGATAAATGGAGAGGATGAATCTCCCTAATGAGGACACTAATCACAATAAAAGCTGACAGGTGTAGTCCCTCTGCCTTCTATCCAAAATGAAAAACATATTTTTTTGCCTCTAGTTATACTATGTTGCTCTGGAAAGTAGAATATAGGCAGGGAGATATCAATCGAGGACACCACATCCCATAATGTATAATGAATGGAAAGGTGGGGAAAGGTGGGGTAGCAAGCCCCGGGACTTTAAACGGTGTCCAAATAAATAAATAAACAAATATTAAGAAAATATACAAAATTTATTATAATTTATACATACAAAGATTGACATAACAATGTTTTAAATAAAATAACCAAGTAATGGTCCATAGCGAACCAATGTGGCTCACACTAAGGGCCACTGAAGTCCCTATGCTTGACTGTTGCCCAACATGTTTCGCCCAGGGCCGGGCTTCATCAGGGGCTTAGTACAGGGGAAGAAACTACAAAATAGTAAAAGAGGAGAAAACACATTAATTAAACAAATAAAGCTAAATGCTCATTAGAAGTAAAAGCTAATTGCTCATTAGAAGGGACTAGATTACAACGTCCGGTCCAAAGAAACATGATTATATAGCACACAAATGTACATCAAGCAATAAACGTTTTTAACACAAAAACGATAAATGACAGGGAAGTGAATAATGTTAGCAACAAAATAGCATGCATATGGTTTGCATAATAACAGCAAAGAAACAGGACGAGCAACACTCACCCTCCAGAATCGGCTAAAATCCAGACACACAGCAACCAATTATAGATGTAATTGATTTTCAGTTAAAAGGAAATAAAAATTCCTAAATGATTCGCCAAAGAAAGAAAAGAGATAAACCCTCAAATTGGTCCTGTGCCCACAGATGATCAAGCTGTAGTAAGAAAAAGGGGAATGATGTTAAAATCCTAAAGGTTGTTATTGAATATACTGAGTTTAGTAAGTTAAAAAGTGACTGGAGGAACAAATACATGCATCAATGGGAAAAGCCCTCAGATGCATGGATAATTTACCCCAGTAATTAATGACATACCTAAGTTAGATGTGCCGGTGGGGTCACAGATAGTTAATGGTTGAAGACCAAGAGAAAGAAGCAAATCAATCAATGAAGCCTCCACAGTCCTCAAGATGTGTGGTTTGAATTAGGCAGAGCCCAGAGGCCCAATCTAGAGACAAGACCATCAATTGATAAATTATCAGTAAAATGGTATAACTCTAAACAAATAAAGAGTTCTATAATATAGATTGACAGATAGGTCTCATGAGGTTTGACAAAGAATTTACCTATGTTGCTCTGGACTGGGTCATGTATCTGATACGTGATCAACGCATCCGGGTAGGGGGTGCGCCTGCTGCCTTGGCTGGGCTTTGATTTTGTTACAGCTCAAGCCGATCGGCAGGTGACAACCAATGATGGATTGTTGACACTTGATGATCGGCTCTGTGTTGTAAACGCACACTGGCAGGGAATCTGGCATTTTTATTCCATGCAAAGCATCGTAAAAGCGGCACAACACACATTTGGTGGGTGGGTGGGTGCACGTTTAACTCCTTGATTGCCCCTAGATGTTAACCTCTTCCCAGTGTCAGTTCAGTGACCATGTATAGTATTGGCACTGATCAATGTATTGGTTTCAGTATACCCCTGCAAAGTAAAAGCAGAATGGACTAGCATCACATACTAGCCTATTATGTTGCACTTCCCTGCAAACGAAGCCTGTGATGTCCCCGCTGGTGGCCGCATCCATCTTCACCCCTCTTCCTCCGGGGCCATGGCTCCGACTGTCGCTGTACAGGATCGTGTGACATCACTCCTGCACATGTGCGCAGGAGCTGCGGCACGGGCCCTTTTTGAAGTGGCTTTATCGTGTCCAGTGTGCATGTGCTGATGACGTTGGCCCAAGCCTATATGGTAAATATCTCTTAAACCGTGCAGGGAAAAGTGGTGTAACTAGGTTTACAACCACTTTAAGTAGCAGTGCTGAATAGCAAAAAAATACCCTGGTTATGAAGGGGGTAAAATCTTATGGCGGTCAAGTGGTTAATCTCCATGTATTTTATAAATACAACCAATGTTGCCTTAACTTGGTAACCTCTCGCTATCCCCCTATAGCCAGCAAGTCTGGATTGGAAGTGGGAGGAGCAGGCCTGTGAGCCAATGGAAATGTACTGATAGGGATTGGTATGTGTGAAATGGGTGTTCGATGAACAACACTAAAGTAGCAGTTATTGCAAGCCTTCTCTCGTTTCCCTGCTCCATATGATTTATTTTTATTCTATTACAGATGACTCTCAAAGACAAAAGGAAATGGCAAAGCTAGAACTAAATAAAGTGGTGGAGGAAAGGCTGCAAGTTCAGGCAGATTTAAACTCTATGGAAAAATCTTTTTCTGATCTATTCAAAAGATTTGAAAAGCAGAAGGAGATTTTGGAAGGATATCGCAAGGTAATGTCAACCATGCACATAATGTATCCATTGAAAGCATAAAATATTCTAGTAGAATTAAAAACATGTGACTGTTACTAATACTGCAATATGTATTGTACCCCTAAAAAAGTTGCACCCAGAACCAGTATATGAACTTTACCATAATGATTTATAAAGGACCATGATCCAAAGTACAAAATACTCTACTACTGCTCCATTCTATGCATTAAAGTAAAAAACCTGTGCGGCAAAATACCCCACCTCCCCTTCCTTGTCTGAGCCTGATCCAATTCAGCGTTGTGCACCAGATAATCGGCTCTCACCGCCACCTGTCTTCTCCCTTGGCAGATTGATGGCATCGGGAAGACACTGGCTCCCCGCTGCTGTCATTTAAATGCTGTGCCGTGCCATCTGCTGTGTCAAACGCAGACAGGGAGGCTCAGGGGCGAGCATGCATGGGTGCCCCCATTGTAAGTAGCTTTTCATGGGGGGCACTTGCCGAAGAGAAGGAACCTGGAGCACCAGAGGGGGACCATTGCACAGAGCAGGTAAGTATACTATGTTTTAACTTAAAAAAAAAGTTTAATGTCGATTTCATGAATTCTGACTCGCTCGACCTGTTTCAAACAAAATGCTTTGTTATTACAATCCTATACATAAATGTGTCAAACCACAGATTTTTAAGCAACTTTCATGAAGAAAAAGTTTTAAAGATTAAATAACCTGGAACTCCAAATATTTCTATCCAGCATTGGGATTCTCAAGAACCCTGAGGCATTCGCAGTGAGACATGGGCAGTGCACCCAGAGGGGGCAAAAAGCAATACCAATACATGGCCCGTGTGTGTGTGTGTGTGTGTGTGTGTATATTGGGTATAAAAACAAACCCCAGTACCTACCATGAATGTAGGTAATTGAGCATCCAGAGCCAGGTAGCCATGGAATCTAAAGGCAACAGGAGCTTCGGTTCCCACACCGTTCAAGAAGGGGTGTTGCAGGAAGGTTACAGCCTAAAGGATTATGGTCATAATATATAAACACATTTTAAAGCCACAAAGATGGAAGCACTGTAATAACGGCATTATCCCAATGTGCTCCATAACACTTGTGGATGCAGATGCTCAAATCACCTCACTGGCCAAAGGAAAATAGTCACATTGGCCTGTTAAAAATGGTGCTGTCGAATAACCACTCTGCCCACAAAGTCCCCCCCCTTCTGGAAATTGCTCCAGGACATATGCACAGCTGTTATCTGCCACCAAGTATGCACTGCATCTCCACACATGATGGCTGGCACGCATGCCCAGTGTGGTGGGGCACGAGGACCTCCAGCAGCGCTGGTGGCTTACCCATGGAAATGCAGCGTTGGAACACAGCAGAACCATCGGGACACCAACCCTGCATATGCATCCAGAGAGGAGACGCACCAGCCCCCCAAACCAAAGCACATGCCCAGAGAGGGGCAGAAAGCGCCCAGAGGCGATTCAGTTCGCATGTGCTGCGCTATATAAGTTTTTCATTCATTCATTCATTCATGAGGCACCAGCTTGGGGAATGTGGTAGTAAAACCTCCAGCAGCCCAATGAGTTAACAAAGTGCCAACCCAGGAGCACCCCCACCGCAATGGAGTCCACCACATAATATGGGTCAAAACACCCCCTGGTGGCCAGAATAGATTTCTTCACTGTATAGCTAAAATACTGTATCCAGTCACACTCGGGTACTAAATGCCATGTGCACTCGTCCCAAACTACATATAGACTATGTATACAAAACATTGACCAGAAGATAACAAATGCATTTTTCCAAGATGATTCTTTTATATAAAGCTGGGTTGCTGCAGGCAGGAGGATGTTTTTTCTCAAACTCCTGCTTCTGTGATTGTAAATTGCAATGGGAATGGTAGGGGGGTTGTGTGAGAAGACCTGTGTATGTAGCCTGTGCAGGCATGTACCATATCTGAGAAGAGGTCCATTTTAAATCTATAGTACACCACTAAATACATACACAGGAACTGTTTTACCTGCCAAGTAGTGTAGTCTGATGCTGATCTTGTGTTTTTTTTTTTTTTTTTTTTTTTTTTTGTGTGTGCTTGGGAAGTGTGGTGTTTGTTTTTTATTTACGCTTTGACTGTCTTTCTAGAATGAAGAGGCCCTCAAGAAATGTGTTGAGGATTACGTGGCCAGAATTAAGAAAGAAGAGCAAAGATATCAGGCGCTAAAAGCACATGCAGAAGAGAAATTGAACCGGTACATAAATAGCATTTTTAATGCACTAAAATGCACTATATTGCCCAAATGTTTGCTAAACTATAAAATATGATCTTATGCCGAATACATAGAGGCCAAGCACGACATGCTTTAAATTTCATACAGCCATGCAGCAGCAATAAACTACATGCATTTTCTAAAAGCCTTTTAAAGGTTACCACTTTAGATTTACAGAGGAGGTCTCCTGCTAAAATGACTGCCCTTGATCTAACGTTTGCGATGATTCCTCACATGCATGGTGCAATTGCTGTTTACATATGGCACGAGACCGATGCTTGTTTGCCTTCGCACAGGGGTGCTTTTCTTTCCCCCTCAATCACAGGGAATGTAAATATCCCCTATACTAAAAAAACTGGCATCTGTTAAACTCTAGATTTCTCCTCTGCCCTCAAAGCATCTGACCACACCAAAATCAGTGTGATAAGATGCTTTCCTCAATGGCGCTGTTTATATGCGGTGAAACTGAAGACCTCAAATGCTTGTAGCTTCTGGTTTCTTAGGCCATAGCGATTGGAGCCTCTATGGTAAGCTGGCGGAACCAACGGCTGCATTCTCAGGTTCCCTGGTGGGACAGGAGAGCCCAAGAAAACCATGAAAGACCAGGGGGGGGGATTGCTTTAACATGAAAGCCAACTGCAGGCATAATTCTGGTATAACCACTCAGGCTAGCAACATACCAGTACGTTGCTGGTCCTTGTTGGGCATATATTGTAATTTTTTTTTTCATGCAGCCTGTGGGCCGAACGATGAAGATTGATCGGTGGGTATGCCCACCATTAGAACACCGCCCTATAGCCACCCACTTTTAATGATGGGCATACATACACAATGGCCTCCTACAGAGCCGGAGTTGTTGTTTTGCATATCGTTGGAGCAAACTGTTGCTGTTGCGATAAATCAGTGCTGCAGCTGACTGGCGTACCTCAAAAGCAAACCATGGTAACAATAAAACATTAACTCGATAAAACAACAATCTGTGCCAAAAAAGAATACAAAATATGTGAAGCATGGGGGCAAATTGCCCCCTCAACCCCTGCCCCTATGCTTTGGCATATATGCATTTTATTTTATAGAACTGTAGTGGTGAAATCACCCCCTACAGCGCTGGAGTCACTGATTTTATGTATTGTGGGAGAAAACGCTGTTGCTGTCAAGATAAATCCGTGCTGCAGCTGAATGGCGTACCTGAAAAGAAAATAATGGTTAACAATAATAAAACACAGTGAAGTATAAAAGAATTGCATACCTGAAAAGCAAACATGATAAAACATAGTAACAATAAAACATTGCTGTTATAAAATGCAGACAAATGGAACAGAACAATAGGGAACTATTTGTGGCTTTTTATTGTATATTTTTTTACACTTTTATTTGTAACTAACGGTTCCAGGTTCGGGTCTCTCAAAATGCAATGGCATCTTTGGAGAGCCTGTGAAAGTGTGCAGACTGTGCAGTTATGTTCCCTATACTAATACTCCACTGCATTTGCGTTGGGGGCACAGCACCGTCTGGGAACAGAAGGGCTAAGACTATCTCTTCCTGGAATTTGGGGAAGGATCCAGTTCGTCCTAAAGCTTTGTATAGCACATAAGCGTTCAGCAGAGCCAATTGAAATGGATATACAGACACACTTATACTAGCATCTGACCTGGACCAATATGACCGCAATTACTTTTTTATAGTTATGCCCATGAGGGTTAGGCCCAGAAAGTTCTTAAAATCGGAAACCATAATGGGTTTCCATTCTCTGGCAAGGGTCAACTGGGGATTGGCGGCGATGAATCGACCAGCATGCAAATTGCTTTGGTCCCTAATGGATATCTTCTGTGAAAAACAAGTTAAAATCAAGTGACGTAAAATCAACTGTTTCCACCTGAATCTGGGTTGGCCAGTGAATGGGGGTAGGACGGGTTCTGCAGAAGTGGTGGGCTCCCAATCAGTGTTGGCATATTCTGCAGGAAGGGCACTATGGGCTCAACGGGCCTGTTTGTCTTCTTGGTGGCTGGGGGACACTACTTGTGCTAGCCACTGCACCAGCTTGAACTGCACTTATTGGACTCGCCACGTGTTACTGCAGTGATGTTTTGACTATGACCAGGATGTAGTAGGCCGCTGGTACTTGCCAGTTCACTAGAAGCATGAGCGGCACTAGTACTGGCTCTCCGCTCCATGCAAGAGCCCTGCGGTTCTTGCACCTCAACAGAACGGGGCCGGGTACGCCTGACCTTAGCAAGGACCACTGTTCTGTCGGAGCAATCTGTCAGGGTGCCGCTGCTGTCTACTGGTTCGTATACTAAGCCTGAATCAGCCAGTGAGGCGACTTTCCCTTCGCTCTCGTCTTTCATGCTCAGCAAAGTGGGAGTTATTGGGGACGATAAAATCGTCCTAATCAGATCGAAGATATTGATCCATTGAGATACTATACTAGTAAGGGAGGTGTATCATGCGTGGGTGTTTGCACTACTAGCATCAATCTTATGCTGCCTGGGATTGACGCTGACCCTGACGTTAAAACCTAACTGATGTCACACGCTGGGTGATCAGGGGGTTAAACCTTTATTGGGTAATATACAGTGAATACCCTGACGCTAGAAAAAAAACTAACCAGCGTCGCCTGTGACACTAATATGGTTGTCACTGGTGACGGGGGGTTAGGGTTAAATAGGGGCAATCTGGGTTAAAACCTTTATTGGCTTATATATGTGGGTACCCAGATGCTATAAAAGACTGGCGGTGAAACTAGCCAACTGACACTAATACGGCGATCAAAATCTAGATCTGTAGACTATATATTAGTGTCACTGGTGCCAGGGGATAAAAGGGTTAACTGGGGGCAATCAAGGGGTTAAACTTTTTTATTAGGGCGGTACCCTCAAGCTACCTGGGCTTGCTACTAACTTCCCTAACACTGATTAGTCTCACGAGTGATACCAGTACAGTGAAAAATGTAAAAACTGCACTTGGTGATAGGGAGTGAAGGGTAAAACCATTCCACAAGGGGAGATATCGCTTCATTTCATTCAGCAGGTCCAGGCTAGAAATCATTGGCCTGGACCTGAATACTGATCGGTTCTCTAACGAATCCAAGCACCGTACAAGTATGACGATTCATGCAGTGGTGCCATTCTGCCGCCATATATCGGTGTGAGCCAGTCTGTAACTGGTTAACTTTAAGATGGCCTTATCCCTTAAGATGACCTTAACCCTGGGAGCTGAATCTGCAAGATCTGTGACAGCTCTGAGCTCTGTGTAAGTATGATTGTACCCAGAGCTGTCACTGATCCCCCCACACAAACAGTGCGCCACTGTCACCCCTGTCCGCATTAAACATCTGTACCAGTGCACAAAACATCTGAAATAGTGTATCATTATGACATCAACATTTGTCAGTGTCCGCCGGTAGCCAATTAACATCTGTAAGTGCACAAAAACACCTGTCAATAAAACATTTAAAGCATGCAAAGGCAAACTCGCACATTGGTCCCATACACAAAACAGCCATAGCACCACATATGTAAGGTATTGCTACGAACGTCGGAGTGAGTGCAATAATTCTAGACTAGCACCTGACCTCCCGTGTAACTCTAAACTGATAACCAATAAAGGCTTCTAAGGTGTTGTCTATGGAGATTTTATAATACCGAAGTTTGGTACCATTTTACAAGCTCGCACAATTTTAAAGCGTGATATGTTTTATAGCGCAACACTATTTAATTTTTTTTATTTAATTTTTTTGCCGATATATGTTAGATTTTATGAGATGGAGGGCAATTTATTTATTTTTTAATCTAACAGTTGGACCCCTTTCACACTGGGGTGTTTTTACAGGTGGTATTTTTAGCCCAAAAGCGCCTGAAAGTGCCTGCAGAACGGCTCTCCTGCAGTCTCGAGGGCTTTCACACTGAGACGGTGCGCTGGCAGGACATTAAAAAAAGTCCTGCAAGCAACATCTTTGGTAGAGTGTATACCCCCTCCACTCCTTCCCATTGAAATGAATGGGCACTGCTGCCAAAGTGCTTCTGCAGCGGTGCTACACGGGCACACACGTTTAACCTCTTCATCGGCCGCTAGCTCGGTTATAGGCGCCCGAAAAAATATTAAGTCAGCAGCTACAAAGACTGCAGCTGCTGACTTTTAATATATGATCACTTGCCTCTCCTGGGCGCCCTCAATGTCAGCACCCGAAGCCGATCCTTCCTCGGCTCTCGGGTGCTGCCCCGGCCATCTTCGGTAAGGGAATCGGGAAGCGGGCACAAAAACGGGTAATCAAAACTTTTGGACGAAAAAAAAAAACGGGCTAACTTTACCGTGCAACATAAAATATTGCATCGACCGCTTTTTTATTCCCTAGGGTCTCTTCTAAAAACAAATATGTTTGGGGGTTCTAAGTGATTTTCTAGCACAAAATATAGGATTTTTAATTGTAAGCAACAAGTGTCAGAAAAGATTTAGTCTTTAAAGTGGAGGTTCCCCTAAAAATAAACTTTTAACATTGCATTTATCATATTAAAGGGATGTTCCAGCAGCAATTTTTTTTTTTTTTAAAGTCAGCAGCTACTAACAGTGTAGCTGCTGACTTTAGATAAGGACACTTACCTTGTCCTACTTGCCCGCACTGATGGCCCCCCCGATGCCGATCCCACGATCGCTCCGGGTCCCGCGCCGCCATTCACACTATGGGAAACGGTCAGTGAAGCCGTACGGCTTCACTGCTCATTTCCTACTGCGCCTGCGTGAGTCTCACGCTGGCTTGTGAATGGGCGGCTGCTCTCTGAGAACACACACAGTTCCCAGAAAGCAGCGCGCCCCATTCACAAGCAGCAGAAGAAGAAGAAAACACACCGCGGTGTGGAAGAGGCAGATTACGGACTTCCGCATAGCAACAGGTATTTCGGGTGAGTATTTTTATTTTTTTTCACTTTTTTTTTTTTTATTTAATTTTTTTTAATATATGGTCAAATGTGGTTTTCCTGGGTGGAACTCCGCTTTAATGACATCTAGAATCGGCTGTTTTTTGTTTTGTTTTTTAAATCCGTCCATACGTACCGTTTCCTACAGGTAGCCTCACAGCGGCTTCCGGGTATGATGGTCGGGGATGGGCGTGCCTACTTGATTGACAGGCATCCGATCAACGCATACAGCGCGTCACGAAATGCCGAAAGAAGCCGAACGTTGGTGTGCAGGTGCCGTATAGAGCCACACCGACCGTGTTCTTTCGGCATCTCGTGACGCGCTGTATGCGTCGATTGGATGACCATCATACCCGGAAGCGGCGGTGAGACTACCTGTAGGAAACAGTATGTACGGACAGATTTTTTTTTTAAATAGCCAATTCTAGATGTCATTAATATGATAAATGCAATGTTATAAGTTTATTTTTAGGGGAACCTCCCCTTTAAATGGTTAAACTGAAAACTTCTACACATGGAGTTCAGTTCATTGATAAGTAGAAACATTGTATCCCTTTTCTCACACTTGCCAGGCTGCCCAGAGAGAAGTCACTTCACTGGAAACTTCAGGCAACTTGCAATGACTTCTATATCAAAGAATTCAATGTAAGTCGCGCTGAAGTAAATCTTTTTTTTTAAACAAATCGTCAAGGTGATTAAAAAGTGCCAAAAATCGGCCGATATATCGCTCGACCTCTAGTATGAGCGCTGAAAGCTGAAAATTAGCTTGGGCAGGAAGGAGGGTGAAAGTGCCCAGTATTGAGGTGGTTAATGAAGGTTGTGGCCCTCACTCACCAGAAATGGATGATTAAAGTGGAGGTCTGCCCACTCCTGCAAAAGTTAATATCCATAATCTTTAAAGTTCTGCAGGGTGGTGACCAAAGGGGACTGAGAATCATTCAGGTAAAGCAACGCATCGGCATCTAGTGATAACTTCTCCTCCAGTGCCCCTACCCACAGACCACAAATGCATTGGTTAGCACCAATCAGTTGCCAAGGGGTTCCATGGTCAAAGAAAAGAGGCCCGTAGAGAGGGAAGCCCTGTCGTGTGCCCCTAAGCAAAGTAAAGGGGGTAGACAGAACATTATTGGTTAATACCCTGTTCTTACAGGGTGAGTCGATTAAGTTGACCCATTGGATACATTTTATGTGCAAAAGCAAATTTTAGCCACACAGATATATGGCCATTTGAAAAGCTTTTTTTTCTGGCATGTGACCATTTTTAAGTCTCGATACCTACCAGAAACTCACTGGCATCTGCTTGTGTCTTGATACAGAGCTAATGAGGAAATTGCTCAAGTAAGAACGAAGTTCAAGTCTGAAACAACGGCACTCCAGGCAACGCTACGCAAAGAACAGATGAAGGTCCAGGGTTTGGAGCGCACTTTAGAACAAAAGGTAAGTCCTCTTTCTTGTGTATTAAGGGACCCAGAGACCTTTAACTTTTTAAAGGGGTTGTAAAGGTTAGTGTTTTCACCTTTTAATGCATTAAGGTAAAAATGCCTGGCAATGATGGGGCCCCCCGTTTTTATTTTTTTTCTTACCTGAGCCCGTTCACCTGCTCGGCTCGTCCCGGTGTCCTCTTCTCCACGGAGTCTCTGCGTTGATTGGATAGATTGATAGCAGCACAGCCATTGGCTCCCGCTGCTGTCAATCAAATCCAATAACGCGGCCGCCCTGGGGGGGGGGGGTTGACGGGGACAGTCATACACTCGGCGTCTATGGCTGTTGAGTGTATGACACAGGAGCACGACCACAAGGTTACCCCCTCGGGAGAGAACTGAACAAATTAATGGGTTGGGCAACTTCATGGTAAATGAGATTTAATGTAGGGAAAATGTAAAATAATGCATTTGGGTGGCAAAAATATGAATGCAATATATACACTGGGGGAGAACCGCTGGGGGAATCCAAGATGGAAAAGGACCTGGTGGGTCCTAGTAAATGATAGGCTCAGCAATGCCAAGCTGCTGCTAAAAAAGCAGAGATTATTGGCCTGCATTAAAAAGGGGAGTAATTCAAGAGATGAAACGATAATTCTCCCACTCTAAGACTTTGGTCCGATCTCATCTGGAGTATGCTGTCCAGTTCTGGGTACCAGTCCTTAGGAAGGCTGTACTGGAAATGGAGAGAGTACAAAGAAGGGCAACAAAGCTAATAAAGGGTCTGAAGCACATTCGTTATAAAACGTTTACGAGCACTGAACTTAATCTCTCTGGAGAGAGACGCCTGAGAGGGGATAGGATTTAAATTTACAAATGCCATATTGGTGACCCCACAATAGGGATAAAACTTTTCCGCAGAAGGGAGTTTAATAAGACGCGTGGCCACGTTTTGGAAAAGGAGGATTAACCCTAAAATGTGTAGAGGGTTCTTTACTGTAAGAGCGGCAAGGATGTGGAATTCCCTTCCTCAGGCTGTTCCTGTGGCTCTGTTGGCCGTTCCGTTGGCTTTGTTGCCCACCCTTCAGTTTATTTCTTGGGGACATTCCAAAGTCTAGGGCAGCCCTAGAAAGTTGTGTCCTATATAACCCCAAGATGAGTAATTGACATGGAAGTCGGTTTTTTTTTTTTTTTTTAGAGGTCTACCTAAAACATTCTTTCTGTCGTGCAGTTCACCTTCCTTGATCTGTTCAATTACTGATCCTACAGCTGTACTGGCCACTCAAAATATTGTAAAAATGCTCCGCAAACCAATGCTTTGCGGTGCTAATTGTGTCAAAAGAATGGGCACAAATCGCACTGCAAAGAATTGCATGCGATTTTTCACCCAGCGTGCGCGTGTGTATATACAAAGGGAAGTGCCATCTGGTTGGGCAGTTTATTATGTTATAACTTGCATTAAGTACATGTATGGTCAAATGCAAAATCTGCTTGGTGTCCTGGTCCCGCTGATAGAAAATCACAGCCACTGGAGGCATAGTTCTGGGACGCCTCTGGGTATAGGGCAGAAGTTGTCAGCTTGTGGGCGGGGAACGCCTCTACATCTCCAGCCCTGTGAGCACCTCCAGCAGCCATGATTTTCTATAATAGGTGGGACTGGGACACCTATGCATATTTTGAATTTGACCAGATGTACTTGATGTGCGTTATATAGCATTTGTAATAAAACCACACACACACACACACGTGCTGTGTGAGTTTGTGCCTATTTTTTTTTTTTTTGTATTGATGCAAATTGGCTCTGCAAAGTATCAGTACTTGTACTCAACAATTATAAAACGGTATCTGTGCATTCCTAGTTATATCTATTTTGTGTGGAGTGACAGTTTGGTTGGTTTCCCTTTATGTGCTCTGCTGTCTGGGAACCTGCTTGGGGGGGGGTATTCCTCCCTGCCATCCTGTGCTGCCCGTTGTGCCACCATCCCAAACTATCCTCTTTTGCTATGGAGCCAACAGTAGAGGGTGCAGTAGTCCCCTATTGATTCACTGTCTAGAAAATAATTCTACTCCTGGTTGTGACCCTGTGAGGACAGACATGTGATCTTCGTTTTTAGAAGGTGCTACTTATGTATAAAGCTATATTTCAAACTATAGTTGTACTTCGTTTTATTTTCCTCCTTTTTTTTTATTTTTATATATATTTTTTTACTGTTCTGTCACCAAATCATTTTTCTCTTCCCCCTCATTTCAGGCAAAAGAAAATGACGAACTGACAAAAATCTGTGATGACTTAATCTTGAAGATGGAAAAAAGCTGAGAAGTTGTCCCAGCACTTTTGTACAATATTATATTCGTTGTTGCGTTGTAGCACTGTTTTTTGTCCCTTTATATGTTAAGAACTAATAAATAGAATTTTTAACTTAACTCGTGCTGTTGTCTCTGTTCATCTGTAACTATGAAAACCTGTACACATGTGTATAAGAGGAACCCAGGGGGCTGACCATACCGACCTGCCACTGCTAGCGGTCTTGTCACGCTGACTCGCTTACTGTAAAGCAGTATTCCAATGGGACCCAACATTCTGATCACGTCCTACTTGTCAGAATCGGCATAACGCTAAAACTAGCCTTTTTCAGAATAAGGCCATCAGTGGCAGCCAATGTGGGTACTTTTAGAAGTTAGGATGATTATTTTGGTGCCAATTCCTTACAATCTATAGTGGTCTCATGTTGATCCATTAATTAATTTTTTTTCTTGTTATTCAGGTTTACACTATATATATTCTATACCAGTGATGGCGAACCTTTTTGAGCCCGAGTGCCCAAACCGCAACGCAAAACTAACTGCCAACACAGAATTAAACCTACCACCTGCTCTGTACAGAGGATGGGACTGATCATCCTTCTGAATGAGCCTCAAGTGACCAAAAATGTACGATTCTGCCAGATTCGCTCAGAATGCAGGGTTCAGGAATGCATAGTGCTCAGAATGCACTGTACAACATACACTGACCTACCTGATTATTACATTCACCTACCTGACGCATGCACTCACCTACCTACTAAATAAGAATACAAAACATATTTTTTTTCTTGAACCCCCACGACTAGCTCGAAGCGAACACATACGTGAGTAGTGCCCGCATATGAAAACTGTGTTCAAACCGCACAAGTGAGTTATCGCCGCAATTATTGGAGCGAGAGCAATAATTTTAGCCCTAGACCTCTAACTCAAAAGGTGCAACCTATAGAATTTTTTAAACATCGCCTATGGAGCTTTTTAAGGGTAAAAGTTTGACGCCATTCCAGGAGCGGGCCCAATTTTGAAGCGTGACTTGTTGGGTATCATTTTACTCTGCATTATATCTTTCACGATATAAAAAAAAATAAAAAATTGGGAGAACTTTACGGTTTTATTTTTTTTAAAACTTGTAAGACGCAAATACAGTGTGACAAAGTATTGCAATGACTGCCATTTTATTCTCTAGGGCAGTGATGGCGAACCTTTTTGAGAGTGAGTGCCCAAACCGCGACGCAAAACCAACTTATTTGTTTCAAAGTGCCAACACAGAATTCAACCTACCAGCGGCTCTGTACAGAGGATGGGACTGATCATTCATCTGAATGAGCCCCAAGGAACCAAAACTGTACGATTCTGCCAGATTAGCTCAGAATGCAGGGTTCAGGAATGCATTGCGCTCAGAATGCACTGTGCAACATACACTGACCTACCTGATGCATGCACTGCCCTACCCGACTATTACTCACCTACCTGACCATTAAACTCACCTACCTGACACATGCACTCACCTACCTCCTCGATATTCCCGCCGCCGGGAGGTCAGCTACAAGCCATTGCACCGCTCCTCATGGCCATGGATGATCTGCTCAGAGCACCGCTTCTTCCCCTCCGCTTTTTCACAGGCTGGAGTAGAAGGACAGACTGAACCAAAGTCATCCTGGAGCAGAGGGAGCTGGAATATCATGCCTGCAGAAAGGGTCGGGACGGTGGAGGAAGAATTTTACACCCCCCCCCTAAACAGCGCACATGATGACTGGCTGCCCACCCTCCTGCCGACATCACTGGCACTGATGCAAAGAAGGGATCCGGTGTCCTGTCGAGTCAGTGCAATTGACTGCCTGGCTGGGGGAATTCCCTGGCGTGCCCAGAGAGAGGGCCTGGAGTGCCAGCTGTGGCACCCGTGCCATAGGTTCGCCATCACTGCTCTAGGGTGTTAGAAAAAAAAAAATATATATATATATATATATATAATTATATTTGGGGGGTTTAAGTAATTTTCTAGCAAAAAACGTAACTTGTAAACAGTCTAAAAAACAGGCAATGTCCATAAGTGGTTAAGGTGAGTTTGTGGTGCCCTCAAAATAACTCCTAACCATCAATTTCTAAACTGCTGGCAACAAAAGTGAGTACACCCCTAAGTGAAAATGTCCAAATTGGGCCTAATTAGCCATTTTCCCTCCCTGGTGCCATGTGACTCGGTGGTCTAAGGTGTGAATGAGGAACAGGTGTGTTAAATTTGGTGTTATCGTTTTCACTCTCTCATACTGGTCACTGGAAGTTCAACATGAAACCTCATGGCAAAGAACTCTGATCTGAGAAAAAAAAATTGTTGCTCTACATAAAGATGTCCTAGTCTATAGAAGATTGCCAAGATCCTGAAACTGAGCTGCAGCATGGTGGCCAAGACCATACAGCGGTTTAACAGGACAGGTTCCACTCAAAACAGGCCTCGCCATAGTCAACTGAAGACCTTGAGTGCACATGCTCAGAATCGTATCCAGAGATTGTCTTTGGGAAATGGATGTATAAGTGCTGCCAGCATTGCTGCAGAGGTTGACACTGCATCAAATTGGTCTGCATGACTGTCGTCCCAGAAGGAAGCCTCTTCTAAAGATGATGCACAAGAAAGCCTGCAAACAGTTTGAAGACAAGCAGACTAAGGACATGGATTACTGGAACCATGTACTGTGGTCTGATGAGATAAATGTATTTGGTTCAGATGGCGTGTGTCTTGCGTATAGTCAATCATGGTGGTGGGAGTGTCCTGGTTTGGGGCTGCATGAGTGCTGCTGGACACTGGGGAGCTACAGTTCATTGAGGGAACCATGAATGCCAACATGTGCTGTGACATCATAAAGAAGCTGAGGGTAAAGGTGATGGACTGACTAAGCGTGTCTCCAGACCTAAACACTATTGAGCATCTGTGGGGCATCCTCAAATGGGAGGTGGAGGAGCGCAAGGTCTCAAACATTCACCAGCTCTGTGATGTCATCATTGAAGAGTGGAAAAGGACTCCAGTGGCAACCTGTGAAGCTCTGGTGAACTCCATGCCCAAGAGGGTTAAGGCAGTGCTTGAAATTAATGGTGACCACACAAAATATTGACACTTTGGACATTTTCACTTAGAGGTGTACTGACTTTTGTTGCCATCGGATTAGACATTAATGGTTGTGTGAGTTATTTTGAGGGGACAGCAAATTTCCACTGTTATACAAGCTGTACACTCACTACTTTACATTGTAGCAACGTGTCATTTCTTCAGTGTTGTCACATGAAAAGATAGAATAACATATTTACAAAAATGTGAGGGGTGTACTTACTTTTGTGAGATACTGTGTGTAGAACTAAACAAAAAGACACATGTAATGTTCAAAAAAGGGACAAACCAATATGAACAACAATGCCTGAGGCAAAATCTTGAATGTCGGGGTTAGGCTTTTATAATTGGGAAAAGACCAAATCATGTAAGGAAACGCGTGGTTGCCATCATCCCTTGTACATTAAATAGAAATAACCTCTGGAGGCGGGATTATATAGGCAACAAAATATACTAAAAAAAATCATAAATATTACATAATATAATTACAAAAAATAGAATAATATGATGTGCAAAATGTTAAAAACATGGATACTCCTTCAATTGGAGATATAACAATGATACTATCCGTCATCAATAACATTATACATGACGGATAGTATCATGTCTCCAATTGAAGGAGTATCCATGTTTTTAACATTTTGCACATCATATTATTCTATTTTTTGTAATTATATTATGTAATGTCATATTTTTTATGATTTTTTGAGTATATTTTGCTGCCTATATAATCCCGCCTCCAGAGGTTATTTCTATTTTTTGGCTTTTATAATTGGTTTCTGACTACTGTAGTAGGAAAACAAACTGGCAAACACTTAATTTTTTTTAATGTACCTGAACGATTAGTGATGATAAAAGAATGTTCAATCTTGCTTCAAAATCTAACATGCATTTTCAAAATTGCCACCAGGTGGCAGTGCAACCCCATCTATGATGTTTAGGATTGTGTAAAGACAAAGCTGCAACATTGCAAGGGATGACTCTGCCAACTGAAAGAATATGTATGTTAGGTCAGTGGCCTCCAAACTGTGGCCCGAGGGCAGGATGTGGCCCTTTGCTTGCCTTTATCTGGCCCATGGGGCACTACCCTCCCACTGATACGAGACACTATTCTGCCATCTGACACCGACAATGGAGCACCATTTCTCCCACTGACACCACTAATAGAGCACTATTCCTCCATATGATACCAGCAATGGGGCACTATTCCTCCCCCTAATACCAGATGTTTACTAACAATGATACCAGGAAAATTTCCACTCCCGCTGGCCAAAGGCCGGCCCTCCAAGAGTCTGAAGGACAATTAACCGGCCCTTTGTTTAGAATCTTTGGAGACCCCTGTGTTGGGTGTACAGGATAGATGATTCAAAACACGGATGTGGGATTATTTATACTGGAGCTCTCTAGCTAAATCTTTTGTAGAACTGTAAAGTGACCTATCTTTACCCTGTACATTTACATTGCCTATTTAGAGTGTTTTCTGTTTAACTACTTCAGCCCTGGAAGATTTGGCTGCCCAATAACCAGACCATGTTTTGCGATATGGCACTGCAACGCTTTAACGGAAAATTGCACGGTCGTGCGACGAAGTACCCAAACAAGTGACGTCATTTTTCCCCCCATAAATAGAACTTTGTTTTGGTTATATTTTTTGCGCTTTTTTACTTTATGCAATAATAATTATCCCAATTAAAAAAAATTTTTTTTTCCCTCAGTTTAGGCCGATGTGTATTCTTCTACATATTTTTGGTAAAAAAAAATCGCACTAGGCCGGTGTGCCTTCTGTTTATTTCAGTGCGTCTAGACATTCTTATGAGGGCAGCAAGGTGGCATTTATCCAGATTTTCCAGGACAAGGACATGGTAACATCACTGTTGGGTCCACCTTCCAGCACAGGAGATGTTGTTATTTATGTTGAATTATCCTGGCAATACTATCGGGAGCATCAAAATGATGTTGGGTGTTGACCTGGCTATTCCCTATACAGTGGAACCTTGGTTTACGAGTAACGCAGTTAACAAGCGTTTTGAATAGCGAGCAACTTTATTTTTTTATTCTGGCTCGGTTCGCAAGTGTTGCTTTGCAAAATTACCGTATTTATCGGCGTATACCGTGCACTTTTTTGCACTTATAATCAGGGAAAAATCGTGTGTGCGCGATATATATACGCTGATACTCGCTTCCCGCGCTGTGTTTGAACTGAGAAGCCGACATATACCTAGCGCAGTACACTTGGGTACATTTGGCCAGGCTCGGCTCCCCTTGTGGTCACATCCTATGCGTCCTGTACGTCCTTTACGCGAGAGGAGCTGAGCGTGCCCAAGTGTACTGCGCTCGGTATATGTTGGCAGAGTTGTTCAAACACAGCATGAGAAGCAGGGATCGGCTCAGAGACAACGCGGGAGGACACCACCGAGGCTGCAGACGGACGCCAGACCGGACAAGGCCGCCGGGCAAGACACCAACAAAACCGTAAGACACCTTTCACACTTGTACGACTTCAAAGTCGCGCAATTTTAAGTCCCCTTTCACACTTATACGACTTGTCACACGATTTTGGACTGCAAAATCGTATGACAAGTCATTCTCCATTATTTTCAATGACTACCATTCATACTGGCACGACTTTAAGTTGTGCCTACTTCAAAGTAGTCCTTGCACTACTTTGGTCTGATTTTAATGCCACTTATATAGGCATTTATTGAAATCGCGGCCGCGAATTGTGGCGAAATCGCGGTAAAATTGCGCGACTTTAAAGACGTACAAGTGTGAAAGGGGGTTATTTATTTTTTTCTGAAAATTTTCTTCTAAGTTGGGGGTGCGCGCAATACCCCGATAAATAAAGTAATGCTAATTGGGTGTGCAGTACCGCATTTGAGCAGAGGTGTGGGGGCGCCGGTGACACTCGCCGGTGAAGATTTTGAGCTGTTCCGAGCCATTCAGAAAGACTCTGAAACTTTCCATGGATTTCTGAGATCAGCTGGGCTGTCCCCGAGTATTTCCGAGGCTCTTCAGCGCCCCCCACCTTTGACCACATGCGGTATTGCATGCCATAGAAGTCAATGTGGAACAAATTATCTTCGTTTCCATTTACTTGAATGAATGAGTGACTTGTATAGCGCTACACAAGCAATCTAAATCGTCTCTAGGCGCTTTTTGGAGCCAGTGTCTTCCTGGCTGGTTCGGTCATTTACCCCGTAGGATCTCGACACGCTTGGGACACACAGTCGTGCACACATATATATTGGGCCAATTTTGACAGGATCCAATTAACCTACCAGCATGTCTTTGGAGTGATCGACTTCTATGGGGAAACTTGATTTGATATGCGAGTGCTTTGGATTACAAGCATTCTCCTGGAATGGATTAAGCTCATAATCCAAGATTCCTCTTTATCACATGTGCATACTGACCTCTGAAAGTTTAGTCACCTGACCATCTGTTGAGTTACCACTTTAACTCCATGGCCATGTTTGAGCCACAAAGTCACAATGGTGATATCTGGTGGTCTCACTTCAAGTGCTGCAAAATCTTGAAGGAGTTTTAATACAGCATTGTCCATAAATATATAAGAAAGAAAAAAGTCACTGTTCTTATTTTGTCTTCTATATCAATTTACACAGAACAAAGGGCTACATACATAAATATCAATACGGCATGAAATGTATTGCTTTGTTTTTTCTGTAGTGACACTCTAATTTTCAACAATGTGGTGCCCCCCCCACTAACTTGTACTGCGTGTAAAACCCTGGCGAATGAGGTTGACCCGTCAGCTCAAGCATGACCCCTATAATTGCAGAGCGCCACAGGACGCCATTATACAGAAGACGTGACCTTACTGTAACATTCTGTCCTCCTTCCACGACATCTGCTTAGCGGGGGGCCACATAGAGAGAATTATGAATATTATTATCTGTACACCATGAAATCGCCATTCTACTGACACCAGCCGAAAGGAGGGCTCCTCCCTGGATACAAAGACAGATTAATACAATTCTATGATTTAAAATGGACTTCTGTTGGCTCCTTGAGAGAGACTAATACAAGTCTTATAATTGCTGAGGTTGGTGAATATACAGTAGCTCACAAAAGTAAGTACACCCCCCACATTTTTGTAAACATGTTATACCTTTTCATGTGACAACACTGAAGAAATTACACTTTTCTACAATGTTGTGTAGTGAGTGTACAGCATGTATAACAGTGTAAATTTGCTGTCCACTCAAAATAGCTCAACACACAGCCATTAATGTCTAAACCGCTGGCAACAAACATGAGTACACCCCTAAGTGAAAATGTCCAAATTGGGCCCAAAGTGTCAATATTTTGTGAGGCCACCATTATTTTCCAGCACTGTCTTAACCCTCTTAGGCATGGAGTTTACCAGAGCTTCACAGGTTGTTACTGGAGTCCTCTACCACTGCTCCATGACGACATAACGGAGCTGGTGGATATTAGAGACCTTGCGCTCCTCTATCTTCCATTTGAGGATGCCCCACAGATGCTCAATAGGGTTTAGGTCTGGAGACATGCTTGGCCAGTCCATTACTTTTACCCTCAGCTTCTTTAGCAAGGCAGTGGTCATCTAGGATGTGTGTTTGGGGTTGTTATCATGTTGGATTACTGCCCTGCGGCCCCAGTCTCTGAAGGGAGGGGATCATGCTCTGCTTCAGTATGTCACAGTATATGTTGGCATTCATGGTTCTCTCAATGAACTGTAGCTCCCCAGTGTCGGCAGCACTCATGCAGCTCCCACCGTCATGCTTGACTGTAGGCAAGACACAATTGTCTTTGTACTCCTCACTAGACATGTGCAGAACAAAAAAAAATTGTTTATATTCGTTATTTACGTAAATTCACTTATTTATATTTGTTTAATTTGTTTATTTGTATTCGAATTTTCAAATTCAAATCAGTTTGGAAAAGTTTTCGAATTTGAAAAGTTTTCCAAAGAGAATAAAATAGAAAATAAAGAAATAAGAATATAAAAAAATACAATAGAATAGAAAAAGATAACAGACAATAAAAGAATAGAATATAATAAATAGAGTAAAACAGAACAAAATCGTAAATTTGTAAATTCGGAAATCGAAAATTTGGGATTCAAAAATTCGAAAATTTGGAAATCCAAACATTTAGAAATTTGACAATCCGAAAGAACGAGAGTCTAAAAATTCAAAATAGTAGCTAGCTAACTAATAACTAACTAATAAATTATAGGTATTGGATTTTTTTTTCAAATTTGGCTGTTAGTGAACGTAATGAATACAAATGTATCTGAAGCTACGAATTATCCGAAATAACGAATGCAACATCTGAACAAATGAAACGGAACGAATTAATAAATAATAATATTTTTATTATTTATTATTCATTACGTTTCATTCGTTTAGATACGGCATTCGTTATTTTGGATAATTCGTAACTTCAGATAGTGAACGTAACAAATACAAACTTAACAGCCAAATTTGAAAGTAAATTCCAACACCTATGATTTATTAGTAAGCAATAGTTGTTATTAGTTATTTCAGATTTTCAGATTTTTGGATTTTTATAATTTTTGGATATTCGTTCTTAGTTTCGGAATGTTGTTCTTTTGAATTTACAAAGTTTCTATATTTCTGGATTTTCGAGTTTTGAATTTTAGAATTTATGAAGATTATAAGGTTTTCGAATTTTCAAATATTCGAGTTTCCAAAGATTTGGAAATATGTGGAAATTCGGATATTTCCCAATTAACAAATTTTTGTGTTTGAAATTGGTTAAAAAACAAATTTGGATCGAAACGAGTTGCACATGTCTAGTTAGCACTGCTTTGACGCACTGGGATCCCTGGTTCAAATCTTAGTCATAACACTATCTGCATGTTCTGCCTGTGCATAGGTTTCCTCCCACACTCCAAATACATGCTGGCATATCCAAAGAACGGGGCTTACTGAGGAGACAAGAGAAGTTAGAGAAGATAAAGTACAAGGGTCTAACAGCTGTCCTAAGGAGGCTACAGTGCAGTTGCTAATGACTACCGTACTTATGTTGTGTGCTTAAGCAGCCAACCAGTCAGGAAGTCATGACATGCCGAGGGTGACAGAGACTTTGACAGTGAGAGAGTTTGATGCTTGGCTCGCTCTCTAGGAAGTGGTTACCCATGTATTGGGCCTGACGTTGTTGCAAAGAGTACCCTTTGGAACCTAGTCTTTTGCTGATTTTGTGTTAATAAAAGTTTGGTGGGAGACGATTCGCGCTTTTCAGTCTTCGTGCTTTTCAGTCTGTTACAGGGTGACGAATGTGCTATCTGCATTACGAACGCTAGTTTTACCAGAATGAGCGCTCCCGTCTCATAACTTGCTACTGAGCATGCGTGTTTTTTTCACATCAAGAAAAACGTCAACGTGAAAAACAACGCAAAAATTTATAGCATGTTCTAAATTTTTAATGCCCATTTTTCTTGTTGAGAAAAATGCTCTGGAGCCTACAAACGATCGTTTTAAATCACCATTTTAAGAAATTGCGTTTTTCACGTCATGAAAAACGGTCGTGTGTACGCGGCATGAGGTGTACAACCTCTTTAGGTCACAGGACTGGTAGAGCAGTATAGCTCACCGGCTGCTACCAAAAGGTTGTGAGCTTGTGCAGTTATGCAGCACTATATCCTCAGGCACAATGGGCACAGTACCAACTGAGTGGTAGCGGGACGGCAGGTAGCTGACACAGTGGTGGCTTAAAATGGCCTGGAGAGAGTGGCAAGTGGTGGAAATAGTGCTGGATATCAGTGCTGATGACAGCACACAGTGATGTCGTCCAACTCTTGCCCTACTCGCACTGGTACCTTTCCCTGGTTTTAGCACTCTGTCCCTGTCAGACAGGGTTTCTCTCCCTACACTAACCACTCACTAAATCTGGTAGGGCACAGCTATTGGAGGCTGTGGACTAACATCTCCCCTATAGGTCTCTACTCCATCCCTGAGTGGCAATGCGCCACCTGATGGGTGGAAAAGAACCATACCTGCCAACAGTCAGATTATGCACCACCTTCTGAGTGAAGAAGACCTACACTTGCCAGCTATCAAATTATGCGCCACCCGCTGGGTGGAGAAGAACAAAATTCCTGCTAACAATCAGATTATGAGAATACATGGTGCAATCAAAAATTTCAAGGGGAAGCCCTTTCATAAGATGCAACTGCTCATCACATCTCCCCTCAGCCATCAAGACTAGCTCATTTTCGGGCTCCTTAGAAGTGATTGCCTTGTGGACCTCTCACTGCTCACGTGATGGTAGCTACCATCTTCACTTCCCATGCAGGACTCTTCTGCTGTGACGCAGTATATGGTCTTCATATACCATAGCTGCACCAAAATGAAATCACTCAAGAACTTGGTGTCCATTGACGGCATGGATCTCTTCAAGATGGTCCCCAAGGCCCACAGTAGAGGACACAGTCCTAGGCTGGACTCCCCTTAGAAAAGTTCCTATACAAATAAATTGTGTTCATGTATGGGGACATCTAGGCCCTGGGAGTATTGCAGCAGACTTCTATCAGGGAGTTTCAATGGGGTCCTAACGGCCTACTATTCCCCCCAAAATACCTATACCTGGTTTCAGTTAAAGAGCTTTTTAGGCTGGGCTTCTCCTATGGGTCACAGGAGTGCAATCAGTTTTCCCTCCTGTGACCCGTTTTCCTCAGAGAGCGGTCTGAAGTCCGCTCTCCGCTGACGTCACTGACATCAGTCGAGGCAGCACGTCATCCCAACTTCAGAAGTCTGGATCCACCAGCTACCTTGACTGAGACGCCCGCTCCCCGCCCCTCCACAGCTCATTGCTCTATTGAGCGTGGAGGAACAGAGCAGTAGAGATACTGACTGACAGTCAGCAGCTCTCCGCTCTGGGAGGAGTGAGCACCAAACCATTAACGGTGTTCGGTGGCTCGGTTCTCAGAGGACGCCGGAGGACAGCTGCAGCATTAGTTTAATGCTGCATCCACCCAGATAAGTATAAATCTAAAAAAACAACAACCCACATTTCTCTTTTAAGAAGTGTCAGCGATAGAGTGGCCACGCAGACTCAGTTTGGTCATACCCCAGGAGAGGGGTAAGCATCTGAAAGCTATTGTCCAATCATGGGGGAGCAATGGACCTAAAGTCAGTTTTTCACTTTGAGACCACTTTAAGGCAAGATTCACACTATTGCGTTATGGAAATGCACAGTATTGCACATTATGTGCATTGGTGCCAATCATTCTGAATGGCATCCCAACATGCTTGCATATTGCTAAGAATTATGCTTTCGCTGTGCGCTCTGGTGCATTAACCACTTCAGCCCCGGGAGGATTTGGCTACCCAATGTTCGTGTGATGTTGTACCCAAACACAAAATTGAAGTTCTTTTTTCCCCACAAATAGAGCTTTCTTTTGGTGGTATTTCATCACCTTTGCGGTTTTTATTTTTTGCGCTATAAACAAAAAAAGAGCGACAATTAAAAAAAAAAACAAAAAAAAAAACAGTATTTTTTCCTCAGTTTAGGCTGATATGTTTTCTTCTACATATTTTTGGTAAAAAAATCGCAAAAGCGTATATTGATTAGTTTGCACAAAAGTTATAGCGTATACAAAATAGGGGATCGTTGTATGGCATTTTTATAAAAAAAATATTAGTAATGGCGGCAATCAGCTATTTTTATACTGACTGCGACATTATGGCGGACACTTTTGACGCTATTTTGCGACCATTGTAATTTATACAGCGATCAGTGCTATAAAAATGCACTGATTACTGTGTAAATAGCACTGGCAGGGAAGGGGTTAACCACTAGGGGTGAGGAAGGGGTTAAGTGTTTCCTAGGGAGTGATTTTAACTGTGGGGGGGCTGGACTACATGTGACACGACAGTGATCACTGCTCGCGATCACGGGGAGCAGTGGATCATTGTCCTGTCACAAGGCAGAACAGGGAAATGCCTATTGTCTACAATGGCATCTCTCTGTTCTGCAGCTCCGTGACATGATCACGGGCACCCGGCAGACATCGAGTCCGCGGGACCCGCGGTCACACTCACGGAGCTTGCGGTCGTGTGCACGCGTGCGCCTGCAATGCCGCCATTTAAAGGGGACTTACAGGTATGTCCATTTGTGCAGCCGTGCCATTCTGCCGACGTAAATAGTCGTGCAGCAGTCAGCAAGCAGTTAATGCAGCACACTATAATGCGCAACACATGTGCCTTAAATGCGATGCAAAGGGCCCTAAAGAAAATCTTGCTGAATGGGCAAAGTGAGAACCTCTTTTTGATATCACCCGCTCCGTATTCCAAGTCTAAAGTGTCTTGTATGTTAAGGTTATTTGATACGCTTTGCGTGCCTGAAGGGCATCAAGGATATTTTAATGAAATATCCCTTTCTGCTAATTTGCCGTAATTTTATTTATCTGGAACAAAATGTCTTCACTTGGTTCCTGCGTAAGACAAAATATTTTATTTTTCTTTAGGTGGAATGCCATTCATTTGAACAGCCTGGCTTGAGAATGATCTCATTACTGTACATAAATCTCAGGGGACCGCTCGATGTGTTTGTGGAAATAAGCTGTTTATCTAGGCTGTTTTGTGACGGCACCAGCGACGGAGCCTCAACCACCAATTTATCTAAACGGGTAACAAACAAACAAGGCCGAGAACATACCGCCTACTGTTGAACTGATTGAGGTGTTTAGATTTCAGTAAACCTGGAAAATTTCATTACTCCGTAGCTGTGTGAACCTGCTGTCCAGGCGCTTAGGATGTATTTACTGCGTGAGGTAATATATACACATCCTTTACCGTAAACCGAAAACCGGGGACTAACAAGATGAAGAAATTGTCCTCTGAGGTCTTGTTTGATTACATCCTGTCTTATTATCTTGCCGCTCATATGCATACATATTGAATGATGACTAGAGGATAAGCAAGTGCCAAGAGAAAGCTTAAAACAATGCATATGGATTGCCGCTGTCAGAGCAGCTAAGGAAGAGTTCTGATTGGTTGCTATAGGTTAATGAACGTTTCAAAACATCATTATCCATATCTGCGCTCACTGAGGTCACCGGTTTAAATCCCAATCAGAAAACTATTTGCATGGATGCTTTGACAAAGAAAGAGTCTCACTGCAATGAGGTCATGAAAGCGTGACAGCTTTATCGATAGCACACACTATAGGTTCCACCCTATGTCCACCCCATCTTTAAAGTGTTGGTTCACCTTTATTTAAAAAAAAAATCAGCACCTGGACTTGATCCTGGGACCTCTGCTATGCTACTTGGTATGCTTGACAGAACCCTTTCTGATTCTGTTGGACAACCCTGCCTTGTGCCTTGACATCTGCTGAACCCTTGAACTCTTTGCTCCTCCCATGAACTTCCTGATTTAAAGGGGTTGTAAAGGTTTGTTTTTTATTTTCTAAATAGGTTCCTTTAACCACTTGCTTACTGGGCACATAAACCCCCTTCGTGCCCAGGCGAAATTTCACCTTCCGGCACTGCTTCGCTTTAACTGACATTTGCGCGATTGTGCGAAGTGGCTCCCAAACAAAATTGACGTCCTTTTTTCCCCACAAATAGAGCTTTATTTTGGTGGTATTTGATCGCCCGTGTGGTTTTTATTTTTTGCACTATAAACAAAAAAAGAGCGACAATTTAAAAATATATATTTTTTACTTGTTGCTATAATAAATATCCCAATTTTTTTTTTTTTAACTATTTTTTTTCTTAGTTAAGGCCGATACGTATTCTTCTACGTATTTTTGTAAAAAAAAAAAAAAAAAAAAAATCCCAATAAGCGACTGCTTTGCGCAAAAGTTATAGCGCCTACAAAATAGGGGACAGAATTATGATTTTTTTTTTTACTAGTAATGGCAGCGATCTGCGATTTTTATTGGGACTGCGACATTACGGCGGACACATTTTTGGGACCATTCACATTTATACAGCGACCAGTGCTATAAATATGCACTAATTACTGTATAAATGTGACTGGCATTGAAGGGGTTAACACTAGGGGGTGAGGAAGGGGTTAAATGTATTCCCTGGGTGTGTTCTAACTGTGTGGGGGGAGGGGACTGACTGGGGGAGGTGACCGATCTATGTCCCTATGTACAAGGGAAACAGCATCTGTCTCCTTTCCCTGACAGGACGTGGAGCTCTGTGTTTACACACAGAGCTCCACGTCCCTGCTCTGTCACCGCAGATCGCGTGTACCTGGCGGACACCGCGGCCGACGGGTACACGCATAGAATTCTCAGCGATGCGACGGCACTGTTTTTTAATAACATGACATCCAAAGACGTGATCCCGGCACTTCAGGTCCGCGCTGTTGACGTCTGTTGACGTCTTTTGTCTATAGCGCGGATCTGTAGTGGTTAAGCTAGTGCATTGTTGGGTCACTTACCTTTTCCTTAAATTTCCCTTCTAAATGTGTTTTTTCTAAAAAAAGGGGGGAGCGTTGGGACTTTGAATGAGATGCGTTTTAAGCAGTATGCGATTAAATATATATATGGAATATAATTTTTTTTCCCATAATAGCCAGGCTCAAGGTTGCCAACCAAAAAAGCACTAAACCAAAATAATCTGTCTAGCTGTATGCATTTAAAAACAGAGGTTTAGTTGCATGTATTTGCAAATACCTGTAGTAAGCTGCAGCGCCAGCGTCAAGGCACCCTATGTGCTCCAGTCCTAGCTATGATTTTGAAGCCTCCTAATAAGGGGCACAGGCGTGCTAACCAATAGGTAGGCCACCTGCCCCCTACCTATTGATTAGCACGCCTGTGCTCCTTATTAGGCCTCGCCATGGTCGACCAAAGAAGTTCAGTGCACATGCTCAGCGTCATAATAAGAGGTTGTCTTTGAGAAATAGACATGTAGCACTGACCCCCGAAGGAGCTGCTGGTTTGATTTGGGCCCGCAATCTACCAATAAACCCCACTAACTTGGCTCAATCCTTGGCACAGCTGTGATGCAATGCAATGCAATACAATACAATGTAAGACAGTACAAAATACCTGTATTGTCACCCCAGGATTCACTGACTGCACCTGGTGGAAGAAAACAATACGCCACAACAACTGGATACTTAACCAGAGATATATTTTACTGTAGAATATGCAAAAAAAGTGATTACAGTAATTGTGCTGTCATCCCAACATAAGACAACAGCACAATGGATTTCAATATAAACAATTTGAAAAAACAGTATATATTACCTTAGAGCTCCCCCTACTTTACTGTCACTTTAAGCCGGCGTTTCTGTTTTCTGTAACCAGAAAACAAGAAACGCCGGGTTGGAGTTCCGATGCGATCAGCGCAATTGAATTTCGCCATCGCATCGCAACTTTAATTAAAAAATGGCGCTGAAAAAATGTTTACGCTGAAAAAATATGTTAATCAGCGGGAATCGGCAATTCACGATCGTATTCGGGCGCAACGCAGTGACTTTCCGACGTTTCCGTAAGCGATACGCGGCGTAAAGATAAAGCAGCCCCCTAGTGGAGTATCCTATGTTAAGTATAGGCGTCGTCATCGCGTCGGAAAAAATAAAAATCGCGTTGCTTGCGTAAAACTTTCATGAATGGGGATGTGACGTCATTGACGTTCACTGACAGAATTTGGAGCATGCGCACTGGGATGCATTGACACTCGACGCATGCGCAGTACGTTCGCTGCGGGATCGCGCTTAGTTTAAATAATACACGCCCCGTACCCGCCCAATTTGAATTCCGCCGGCTCATTTGCGATGCGCTGCCGCAACTTTAGGAGCAAGTGCTTCATGAATAACAGCACTTGCTCCCAAAATTTCGGCAGCGTAACGTAAATGAGAAGCGTTACTCCAGAGCAAACATGCTCCCATCTACCTGAATCTGGCCCAATGTGTGAGATCTCACTTAAAGTACTTAGTCCTGGATCTTCTTTAGCTAAAGTGGCTCCTTGTGATTTGTAATCCACACTTTTGGTGAGTTAAATTTAAGAATTTGGTCCTGGTGTAGCTGTAACAACTATTTTAACATTGCTTGAGACATCAAGTTAGATAGGTCTCAAGCCGTCTCTGTTTAATGGAACTATAATTTCCAGTGAGGCCTGTATATGAGTCTAACTGCATGTGAGATTTAACAAACTGTGGGCCGTGACCCGCTCACACACTGGATAGAGGCTCTGTGTGGTAACTTTCGTCCGGTGACTGCAACTTGCTTCTCCGTTAGCTGGGCCAATCGCTCCGTTCAGCTCCACTGGGTGGATCCCATCCTCCGATGCTCGGATGAGAGTCTCTGGGTCTCTGCAATCTGGCCTGGGTCTCTGCAATCTGGCCACCATCTCCCCACAGGTTCTCTCAGGCAGGCCACACGATTCCAAGAGACCTAAAATGGCTGCTCCGGCTCCTTTTATCTCCTACCCAGCATGCACTGCTCAAGAAGGTGTTCATGGGTAGGTCACCAAATCTCCTGGGTGAAAAAGGTCAGCCTCCTCCTCCCAAAACAACAGTCACTTCCTGTCTAGTCTTTTGTGCTTCTTTCAGGAAAAACATATCTGCATTACCAGTATTTGGTCACTAGACGGCTCCAAATACTCAAACATAGCAATGTCCATAGTGATAATAAATGATCTCGCGCTACTAAAACGATAATGATAATAATAAAACACGTGCCTTAAATAAATGAATAGAAGATATATATAAATAGATATAAATCTATATATTAAAGTCCACAGGTGCATAAAGTGCAAATAGTGAATAGGTGTTAGTCACCGACAGTCTGTGTCTTATCCAGTGTTCACAGTAATCGTGCAGGTGCCACTCCGTGGGAACAAACAGCCTCACAGGCCTCTAACCTCACTGACACAAAATATTTGCATCAAATAACCTCAGGTATCTCCAAATCTTTCCTGTTAAGTATGTTGGGTCAAAAAGTCATTCGGGACCTCATAGAACCAAAAGTACCTATACCAACTCAGGAAACAGAAGGGAAGAAACAGAGACTCCCATGGTGTAGTATCATCAAAGAACGATAATTTAATAAAAGTAATCTCCTTACATCAAAGGAATAAAAAACAGCTTAAAAACAAACGGCATTAGCCGGATCCTCACATCACTCCAGGTGTCCGTCAATCCCTACGCGTTACGGCTACTGCCTTCATCTGTCCCCAGTGTATGCGAGGGCATACACATATCATAGCAATGTCCATAGACGTTTTATTAAAGTATACAAACACACATCAACATGGGAGAATATCAGCGCTACAGACATATGAGTGCTGCCAGCGTTGCTGCAGAGGTTGAAGGGGTGGGGGGTTAGACGGTCTGCATGGCCGTCGTCCCAGAAGGAAGCCTCTTCTAAAGATGATGTGCAAGAAAGCCCGCAAACAGTTTGCTGAAGACAAGCAGACTATTGGCATGGATTACTGGAGCCATGTCCTGTGGTCTGATGAGAACAAGATAAACGTATTTGCTTCAGATGGTGTCCAGTGTACAAAGATAAGTTTGTCTTGCCTACTGTCAATCATGGTGGTGGGAGTTTCATGGTGTGGGGCTGCATGAGTGCTGCCGGCACTGGGGAGCTACAGTTCATTGAGGGAACCATGAATGCCAACATGTACTGTGACATACTGAAGCAGAGCATGATCCCCTCCCCTCAGAGACTGGGCCGCAGGGCAGTATTCCAACATGATAAAGACCCTAAACACGCCTCGAAGACAACTGCCTTGCTAAAGAAGCTGAGGGTAAAGGTGATGGACTGGGCAAGCATGTCTCCAGACCTCAACCCTATTGAGCATCTGTGGGGCATCCTCAAAACGGAAGGTGGAGGAGCGCAAGGTCTCCAACATCCATTAGAACTGTGATGTCATCATGGAGGAGGGGAAGAGGACTCCAGTGGCAACCTGTGAAGCTCTGGTGAACTCCATGTCCATGAGGCTTAAGGCAGTGCTGGAAAATAATGGGGGCCACACAGAACATTGACACTTTGGGTCCAATTTTTTTTTTATATAATCCTTTTATTATTTTTTTCCACAATACAATAAATACAAAATACATTACTCATACAAACATACATCATAAATGGTCTCAATATGTACACCTTATTAAAAAGAAAAGAGAAAGGAGACAATTACTAATACTAGATCTTACATCCCCCGTTTCAAGCCCAGGCCTATACTTCCTGCATGTTTTCCGGTGGGGGGGGGGGGGAGGGGGGGGGGGGGTTCAGGGAAAGGGCAGCGAGATCTGGAGAGGATGAGAAGGGAGAAAAAAAAAGCCCCAATATAATAGAAGAGGGATCAAGTCCCCCTATATTGTGAGAGAGAAAAAAAAAAATATCTATTTTGAGGGAAATAATTTTCCATTGTTGTGTATATACCTAAAGTGCACAAAAAAACAATATAATAGAAGAGGGATCAAGTCCCCCTATATTGTGAGAGAAAAAATATTTTGAGGGGTCAGCAAATTTACACTGTTATACAAGCTGCACACTCACTACTTTACATGTAGTAAAGTGTCATTTCTTTGTCACATGAAAATAAATACTAAAACATTTACAAAAATGTGAGGGGTGTACAGCCGGCGGGAAGGAGTTAAAGTGCTACTAAACCCACAACAGTAAAATTAGTCTGTATATGCAGTAAAGCATGCTTGTTATACTCACTGTAGAACCTAAGGGGTTAATCCTCTGCATTGTGTAAAAAGGCTGTTTGATCCTCCCTTCTCTTATTCCACAGTCTCAATCCATCTCCTTATAGAACAGAGCCTTGGAGGCAAGCTGCACATGCTCAGTTTGGTGTGTATTGCTAGAGAGTTTTATTTTTTGGGAGGGTGCATGTGATCAGCACAGGGTCAATCAGCACTGTCCAGACAGAGGGTCAGGTGTTCTGAAGCTTCATAGAACAATCAGGGGAGAATGAAAACTCCTCCTACAAGCATTAACCAGACACACATAGAAATCACAAGACTGCTATATACTGCTGATGATAAAAGTTATTTAACAGCTTATATTTACTACAATTATTGCATTTCCATGTTTTGTGTACTGTAGGAGACCAGATATAATGAATTCAGGGTCCTGGGTTTAGTAAGACTTTAAGCAGATACAGCAACAGATTTTTTCCTTTTGGGATAAAGGTTTTACATAAATGAAAAAAGCTGACCATTGCAAGCACCCCTGTCAGTTGATGGCTCTCACAGTGATCATATGATCGGTGCCTGTTGAGTGCCGTCACCAGGAGCTCTCAGCACTCAACCTTAGGCTTCTGTGAATGCATACGTACAGTGAATGGGTTATGTGGTTAGCGGTTGGCAAGAGGTTAAAGATTCAGATCTTGTCAATGCCTAAAACGTCAGCTTACACGGCGGTAATGCCGGAGTAGGCTGCTTTAGTATAAGTGATGTAAAATTGGATGCAGGTGTGTGTCTGAGTACAGCCTCAGCATTTCACAAATCTGTTTATTTTAGGCTGGACTTAGATGTGATTTACCATGTAACATAAAAGTTGGTAATAAATCCTGGGAGCAGGCTGGGTTTACACATAGATTTGCGTCACCTTGTTTATCATTGTATATAGAGCCATTTCATTTTACATTATATTTTGCTATGTGAATTATAAACAGTTAGGCAATGACTGCTTATTTAGGTAACAGTTCATGAAAATGTAATGTGATTTATAGGAATGACCCTGAGCCTTGCTTGGAGAACTGGGTTTTGGCTTAGCTGTCACACATCTGACTCTCAGTTTTATATGGGGCCCTGATACGTGAGTGTTCTACTATTCCTAGAGATGTTTATCCAATTCCTTCTTAAAGCATATCTAAACCCAAGAACAAAAATTGATGGCATTGCAGCTTACGGACCCTATTGCCCCGTACACACGATCCGAATATCATACGACAGATCAAGTAGAAATTCAATAGGTTATTAAAGTCACGAAAATTCTTGTATGACAGGAAGTGATGTCATGTGTTGTAATGTATTTGTATTGTATTTTCGGAAGACAACTGTACTGACTAAACGAAAATCGTACGATCTGGTACTGTACGAGAATTTTTATTATTGTAAGATTCTTCCTCAGATGACATTTTTCGTGCGATATTCTGATCGTGTGTACGGGCCATCAGATGTGGTGTCTGCATTTGTTTTATTTTTCCCCCTTTATTTTCACCTTGTAATCCTGCCATTAACAGATTTCCTGTCCTAGGGTGACAACTGTTTTGAGCAACATTGTCACTTTGGGACAGCCAGATTGTTAGGGCTACGTACAGTGGGTATAGAAAAGAATAGCCCCCCTTTAAAATAATCAAATTTTGTTGCTTTGCAGCCTGAAATTATAGGATCACTAAAGGAATTTCTTTTTTTAGCTAAATAGCTTCCTTTACCTTACTGCAGTACTGTCCTTATTGTTCGTTTTTGCTTTGAAGTTGCTGTAATCCTGCTCTGATCTCCACACTTCCTGCTTGTTTCCTTATAACCCCCATACTGGGAGCTTTCTCACGGTGTTCTAAGCTGTCATTACTGTGTGTCTAAAACTTCCCAGAACCAATCAGATTCATTTTAAAAACAAAACACTGCCCTGGATTTGTTTCTTTTTGTTCTGTGTCTCTCTCTTCACAGAAACATGAAGCCAGTTCAAAAGTGAAATTAACCTGCAGGCACATTATATGATTGATTTTTATCTATTTTTAATAATTTTGAAAAAGTTAACTTTTATGTCTCTATACCCTGTAAACAGTCATTTCAGCAAAACATGTTTTTTTCCTTTAGTGACCCTTTAAAGGGGTTGTAAAGACAAAAATATTTTCCTCTTAAATTAAAGTCTGATGGTAGCTGATAAAGTAGAAAGTAATGTTTTGCATTACAACTAGTTTGATACCTGTTGAAATCGAGCTGTTTTATTCACCTCCATCACTCCTGAATCGTTATTCTCACTGACTTCCTGGTTTGCGGTGCGCATTCATTCTTGCTACATCACGGCCTAATGGGAACTACAGTTCCCATTAGACTTGGCCTCCATGCCTGTGAGGGATAAGAAAGCATCTTCACGCAGGGCTGTAGTCATAGGGTGGGGGTGAGCACATCCTGCTTTCCACCATGCAAAACGGCTCAGATGCATTTTCAAACCTGGATTACTGTATTTTGGAGGTCAAAAGGAAAAACTAGATAAGTGATATTTAAATGCTCTAGCTTACAGCAATCAATTGATCTAATAAAAAAAGGAACCTTTAGCGTTCCTTTAACCACTTAAGGACCCCCGCACGCACATTTACGGCCACAACATGGCTCGTACAGGCACAAGGGCGTAAATTTACGTCCCCGCCTTTTGTGCGGTTCGGGGGTCCCATCGGGACCCCCTCCGCGGCGTGCGGGGGTCCCCCTGGCTCTGGCAGCGATCGCAGACGAGCGGGCGGATGTCCGTGTTTTCCGCCCCCCCGCGATCGCTCCCAGCTAATGGGAGCGCTCCCCCTTCGTTTCAGTTCCTCCTCCTGTGTTTACACAGGAAGGAGGAAATGATGTCACCTCTCATCGCAGCAGTGTTTCCCAGCGCTGCTGATGAGAGAAGACATCCACAGTAAGTGTGCACCAACACAACACAACACTGACACACACTCACATAGGCACATTAACCCCTTGTAATCGCCCCCCCCCACCCCCCTGTCACAGTGTCACTGAATGCAGTGATCTAATCACTGCATTTTGTGTCAGTGTGACAGGCAGTGTAAAATCAGTTAGTGTTAGGTCCAGGATAGCCCCCCCACCCCCCCTAATAAAGTTTTAACCCCCTGATCACTGCTCTAGTTAACCCTTTCACTCCCTATTGCCAGCATCACTAAGCGATCATTTTTCTGATCGCTGTATTAGTGTCGCCGTTCCCGCTAGGTAGCTATTTTTTTTTATTGCGATTTTTTTTTTTTACTAAAGACGTGTGGCTGAATTAATTTTGGCCTAAATGTTTTACTAAAATTTAGTTTATTTGATTTTTTTTATAACAAAAAGTAAAAAAATAGTGATTTTTTACAAAATTGTCGCTCTATTTTAGTTTATAGCGCAAAAAATAAAAATTGCAGAGACGATCAAATACCACCGAAAGAAAGCTCTATTTGTGGGAAGAAAAGGACGCAAATTTTGTTTGGGAGCCACGTGCAATTGTCTGTTAAAGCGACGCAGCGCCAAATTGTAAAAACACCTTGGGTCATTTAGCAGCGTATGTGTCCGGGTCTTAAGTGGTTAAGACTGACATAGTTTTTTGTTTTGTCTATCTTTATTTACTCAGTACAACTTATAACATCCAAGTGAAAGATATAGCACTAACATTTCAGAAAAAGGAAAAATCAAAAACAGAATCACCGAGTTGGAAAAAGGATAACCCCCACCTAAAATGTACTTGTAAACTCAATCAGGTGTAGCTAATCATCTTCTCAATGGCACACAAAATCATTTGACTTTCAACTGTGATCAGCTGTGGTCATTTTGATTAGCTCAGCATTTAAGAGATTTCCTGGAGCATTTCAGTCCCTGATAGTGAAACTGAAGCAAATAATCAACTATGGGTGACAAGGCACTTTCATCTGGATTTCTGGGATAAAGTTGTGGATAGGCACAAGTCAGGAGATGGATACAAAAAAAAATGTCAAAGGCTTTATCAATGCATAGAAACACAGTGAAGTCTAATTTTAAGAAGTGGAAGGTATTTGGTATAACACAGACCCTCCCTGGATCAGGACGTTGCTCCAAACTGGATGAAAGAGCCAGGAGGAAACTGGTCAGAGAGGCTACCAAGAGTCCTACAGAAACTCTGAAGCAATTGCAGGAATTTATGACAGAGTGGTCATTGTGTGCATGTGACAACAATGTCACACATTCTCCACAAATGTGGCTTGTATGGGAGATTTGCAAGAAAAAAAGCCACTCCTCAAGAAAGGCCACATGCAGTCACGACTGAGCTTTGTCAAAATGTATCTTGAAGATTCTGAGGCCACATGGAAAAAGGTGTTATGGTCAGATGTGCAGATGAGACTAAAATTGTATTTGGCCTCAACACCAAACAATATGTATGGCGGAAATCAAATACAGCTCACCATCCAAATAACACCCTTTCTACTGTAAAGCGTGGAGGTGATAATATCCTATTATGGAGGTGTTTCTCTGCAGCAGGGACTGGAACACTTGTCAGGATGGAAGGAAAAATAGATGGGGAAAAATTACATCAAAATCTGCTGCCTTCTGTCAGAAAGTTGTCAATGGGAAGAAGGGTTACCTTCCAACATGACAATGACCCAAAGCACACAGCAAAATTGACCACACAGTGGTTAGAAGTAGAAAAATGTCCAAGCATGGCTTAGTCAGAGCCCAGACTTGAACCCCATTGAAAATCTGTGGATTGACTTAAAGACTGCAGTCCACAAGGGTCAACAATAAAATTTAACTGAATTTGAGTTGTGCAAAGAAGAGTGGGCAAATTTTGCAAAGTCTAGATGTGCAAAGTAAGTAAAGACCTGTCCCAACAGACTAAAAGCTATAATTAAAGCAAAAGGGGTTCAACAAAAAACTGACACAAGGGGATGATCCTTTTTTATAACTCAGTAATTCTGTTTTGATATTTTTTCTGATGGTGTTATATCTTTCACTTGGATTTTATAAGTTGCATAAATACAGCCAGATAAAACAAAAGCTTTGTCTGTCTTCATTTCAGGCTGAAAATGTGATTATTTTAAAAGTGTGTGTGTGTGTGGGGGGTGATCCTTTTCCATACCCACTGAAGCACCTACCTCTCTTTTTCATAACAGGAGGAGGTGTTTTGTAGTCTGGAAATGGCAGGGAACAATGCTAAGTGATAACAGTGCAGAGGCACGTTTAGGTGTGCTTACACGCATTTAGCGTTTGGCCGTCAATTCATTCCAATGGCCAAAATAAATTATTATACTTTAACGCTCAAGTGCTTCATCCCTGTAAATGTGCCTTAATGTGCTACACACCTTCACAGGCTTCAGAAAATGTGTGTGCGTTCACTATACTGATTGAGTGGTTCTAGGACGTAGAATACAATGACTCCCTCCAGGAGGAGTGTGGGTTCACAACGGAATGTTTTGGGCTTAAAATTTGCTCCTGGTACCCAAGAAGCAGTACATTGTCCCAACATTCTCTTTGCCCCTCCAATACACTGTTCCGGTGTTTAGAATACGATTGCCAGCATTGTGTAGTAATCTCTGAGCTGAACAAAAAAAAAATCTATAAGTGTATAGCCAGCGTAACTGAGATGATTTACCAAAGAAGTTCAGAAAATGGCTTGTGGTTGTGGTCCCAGTCACATATATGTCGTCAGTGGCAGTGCACTTGATGGGCTTAGCACAGTTCTCAGTGCTTTTGATGGGCACAGTGGCTGCACTTGATGGGCACAGTGGCTGCGCTTGATGGGCACAGTGGCTGCGCTTGATGGGCACAGTGGCTGCGCTTAATGGGCACAGTGGCTGCGCTTGATGGGCACAGTGGCTGCGCTTGATGGGCACAGTGGCTGCGCTTGATGGGCACAGTGGCTGCACTTGATGTGGGCACGGTAGCTGCGCTTGATGGGCACAGTGGCTGAGCTTAATGGGCACAGTGGCTGCGCTTGATGGGCACAGTGGCTGCGCTTGATGGGCACAGTGGCTGCGCTTGATGGGCACAGTGGCTGCACTTGATGTGGGCACGGTAGCTGCGCTTGATGGGCACAGTGGCTGCAATTGATGTTTTTTTTTCAGTTTGATTGCACCCCCTCAAAAATTTGAAGCACCAGCCACCAATCGATGTCGTATTCGTTGGCAGTACTGCCTGATAAATGGGACAGGGGGGCTGTGCCGTGACACAAAGCATTACGGCTTAAGACGAGGCGGTAAAAAAACACCTATTTTTACCACCTCCCATCAGAAAGTGTAAACCAGGCCTTACTCTTTTCAAATAAGATCCAATACTCGAGACTGCGAGATTATCTACGGAGGGCTGACAGCCGTGATAAACGGCCGAAGAGCAAACAAATGTCCACCTGTTTATACTTCCTTGTCCACCCCCGGCCATTTAAATTGTAGATATGTCCTGGTGGAGTATAGGTAGCTGTTTGTTCTTACAACAACTGAGCCATTCATGGAAACACAAGATGGAAAATTTCTGCATTTTGTACCTGCTGGAAAAGGACAAAAATAAAAATGAATACGCATCACCAACCACAGAATTTACACCTCAGGTTTCCAGAGACTGAAATCCACAGCCGGGGAGAAACTTAGATATTTTTGTTTTTAGTGCCCTATACATGCTTCTAAATAATACAGAGCCATGCCAGCTCACCCTAAAATTGAAGAAGAACACTAACTAGGACACACATTTAACCCCTTCCTGCCCCCTAGTGGTTAACCACTTCCCTGACAGTCACATTTATACAGTAATCAATGCATATTTATAGCATTGTTCACTGTATAAATGTGAATAGTCCCAAAAATGTGTCAAAAGTGTCCGATGTGTCGCCTATAATGTCGCAGTCCCGAAACAAAATCGCAGATCGACGCCATTCCTAGTAAAAAATGTTTTTTAAAAAAAAAATCATAATTATGTCCCCTATTTTGTAGGCAATATAACTTTTGTGCAAACCAGTCACTATACGGTTAGTGCGATTTTTATTTTTATTTTACCAAAAACATGTCGAAAAATACGTATCGGCCTAAACTGAGATCATTTTTTTTTTTTTTAACGGGATATTTATTATAGAAAAAGCAAAACATATTGTTTTTTTTTTCAAAATTTACGCTCTATTCTTATTTATAGCCCAAAAAATAAAAACCGCACGGGCGATCAAATACCACCAAAAGAAAACTCTATTTGTGGGAAACAAAAGAAAGCTCTATTTGTGGGAAAAAAAGGACGCCAATTTTGTTTGGGAGCCACGTCGCACGACCGCGCAATTGTCAGTTAAAGTGACGCAGTGCCGGAAGCTAAAATTTTGTCTGGGCAGGAACGGGGTGTAGGCAAGTGGACACAGTAGGCAAGTGGTTAAGGAAAGTAACAGTATTCTAATAGTTCAGGAGGAAACATAAACACAAAATAATAATTTTATTTTAACTTCATTACAATAGTTTTTTGGCATTTTTATTATAATTTTTTTATGTCAGCGATCAGCTTTTTTTTTTTTAATCATGACTGCAACATTATGGTGGACACATCGGACACGTATGACGCTATTTTGCGACTATTGTCATTTATACAGCGATCAGTGCTATAAAAATGCACTGATTACTGTGTAAATGACACTGGCAGCAAAGGGGCTAACCACTAGGGGGCGAGGAAGGGGTTAAGTGTGTCCTAGGGAGTGATTCTAACTGTGTGGGGGGATGGGCTACCTGTGACACGACATTGATCTCTGCTCCTAATGACAGGGAGCAGTAGATCAGTGTCCATTCACAAGGCAGAAGAGGGAAATGCCTTGTTTACACAAGCCTCCTCCTGTTCTGCAGCTCCGTGACATGATCGTAGGACACCGGTGGACATCGAGTCTGCGGGTCCCGCAGGCACGGTCATGGAGCTCATGGCAGGGACACGTGCGCGCCTGCATGGGGTGAAATTCAAAGCAATATATAGGTTACTGACGTATAAGTGCGTGAGCTGGTCGGCAAGCGGTTATAGAAACAAATAGCAATTTACTGACTGATTTCTCTTGTTGCTGGCAGTTCATTTTAAATCTTCGGAGTAATTTTGACATCTCTACATTGTTTTTCCTTATCTGGCATTGTTTCCAAAGCTTGACTGAACATCTCCTCCTGCATGTCCTTCTGTCTTATTTGACTTACTTTTTCTGGAAGTTAGACCCAGTGCCGATCCTGACCTCTCTGGGGCCCTAAGCAAAATGTCATGTCATGCATGTCACATTCAAGTTGAGAAGCGGGGGGGGTGGGGGTTTGGGCTGCCAATGAAGCGGGGGTGCTGACTTCTTACCTCTTCTCCCACGCAGCCAGCAAATTGAGAAGCGGGGGGGTGAAAGGCCGAAAGTTACTTCTCACCAGGTGGGGCCTCTAGTAATTTGGGGGGCCCTCCGCAGCTTTGCCGGGTCCTAACCAGCTTGCATAGTGAGCCTATAGGGCGGAGCGGCCCTGGTTAGACCGCAATCCCTAATGCGGTAATAAGCACTGTTTAACCCTTGTTCTGAGTTACCTTGTGCCATACTAAACTTATCACAAAAGTGTGAGCCCACAAACTGCCCCCTGTTCATGTCCCCCAAAACTGTATAGATGTCATTGGCATGTGTTTTTCATACTGGAAGTGTCACCAACCCATGGAGGACTTTTCGATGACAGCTGTGCTTTATGGAAGTCCCTATACTCAACTCATTAAATTCTAAATATAGCATTTGATTCAGAATACAACCTCCTCTCTCCCGCAGCAATGATTTAGACGTACTGTAAAGAATATTTATGCAGCCGTCACAGTTAATTAGGGTTAAAGAGAAGTCTGGCACACTGCAGAGCAGTTAACTCACCTGATGTAAATGTATGTAAAATCCACGGATTATGAAGTCTTTCAGGCTCAGCATATGAATAGACTGCTTTTGCAACTTCTTTGTAGCTGTATCAATGAGTATTTCTATGTTGAGGAAACGCGACTCGCAGAATCACAAGCATTTATTGTGGGCGCTGGAGCCAAGGTGTGCTCAGTTGACCATGACTCTGAAAAATGCCATTGTGAGATATGTCTGCCATGCTTAGGTGTTAAAAAGGAACTTTTACCCCAAGACTGTGTTTCAATAAAAAAAATAAAACTCTGTATGCTTATTTTAATTATGGATTCATCATGTTTCCTAATCAAAAACTTCAGAGTAACTTGCTTCGTGAAGGTCTTTCTCCTGTTGGCTCTAACCGCCATATTTATTCCTGACGTCTCCCAGAAGAATTCTCACTCGGTCACCTCTGAATGTCAGTATATGTGGAAAAATAGAAAGACAGTGATATATCCACACTACCTTATTAAAAACCACTACGTGTGCTCAAAATAAATCATGCATCAATACTAAACGTGTCTAAAAAAACATATATAAATGATGAATAAAAATATGACCTCCTGTGTACAGTATATCTCAACATAACTAAATATGCATGAAGGGTAGACATGTGCGTTCCCGTTCGTAACGAATGGATTTTCGTACAAATTTGTTAGTATTCATACATTCGGATCAATTCGAACATCCGAATTGCTGAAAGTACTAAAATATGAAAATTACGGAATTACGAATAAACAAAATAACGAACAAGCGAAAATACGAATGTATGATTGGACAAACTTACAAAAATACGAAACACCAAAACAGCAAAAGAACGAAAATGACATCTATAATGAACGGTTTGCATTCCGTATTTTAAATCCTTTGTCTGTTCATAATTTTGTATAATCGTATTTTTATTCGTATGTTCGTATTTTCATTTGTGTGTTTTGTAAATCCGTTTCTTTGTCTGTTCGTAAATTTGTGTACTTGAATCGTTTTTTCGAATGGGCACTGGGCAGTGTAGTTAGTGAGTGATGTATCATACTTAATATCTTAGCCAATCAGCTTATCTCTTTTGTGCTGTGTCACATTGGACAGTCTAAAGCCTCGTACACATGATCGGACTTCAAACAAACTTTTCCATGGATTTTTGTCCGAAGGGAGTTGGCCGGACTTTTGTTGCTGAATAGTTTGTCCGTTTGAAGAGTGAACTTTTGTCCGATGAAAACGTGCTCATCTTGAAGTTTGTTGGCAAAAAGTCTGACCGTGTGTACGAGGCTTTAATATGGATTAGCCGCGTGTTCAAAATGAAACTAAAATACGAGATTGCTTATGACCGCACCGCAATGTATTTACGAAAGAACAAAATTCTGAATCCATTAAACGGAAATTATTATCTACCAAAATTACAAATTTTGAATCAACGAAAATAAATTAGACAGACTTACGAATCCTTTAAACAACAAATACTTTAAACAACTAAGTAACATATATCCTAAGTGCTGGGCTGTACTTAGGTAGGGCTCGCAATCAGTACTTATTTGGTGTATACGTTTTTTTCCTTTTCTCAGCAGCTATGGATGCACTTAAGTTTTTAAGTAGTAGAAATTTGGATGTAAATACATTATTTTCAGCTAGTGAACCAACCGCAGCTCAGGTAAATTACAATGGAGCAATGTCGGCACTAGGTAATGCGCTTGAAAAGCAAGTAAGAACCTGGTGGGACATCTGCACTTTGGAACAATATATTAAAGACCATATAACAATTAGAAGCCTCAGATGGGAGTATACACCCCAGGATGGGTTAGGTGACCCTAGCTCCATTAAGGAATGGTTTGAGTTTTTTAATGGAGTGGGATTCAGACTACAAGACCTCATCATTCAGAGGAAGAAACGCAAGATGTCTATTCTGGAAGCCAAAATAGATGAGTTGCAAAAACAATTAGAACCTATTAGGGATACACAACCCATTGTGGATTTTAATACTAGAAATAACAAAAGATTGGAAAAAGTTGATAAAGACACACAAAAAAGAAAAATAAGAAATATCACAGGGACATGGGAGATTACAAAATTAATAACATTTACCCATGGCAATCATTGGTGCCCGATAATTTAAATATGATAGTTAAACCACAACAGGAACTACCTCAGAATAAGGTGGTTAATACACCTCGGCCGTCTAGATTGAGGGAAGATTTAAGTGAGGAGGATATTGAGATTGACTCACCAATACAATTTTCCACTCCAATAAGAAGAGGAAAGGGCAGACCTAGAGGAGGAAGGGGTCGAGGAATCAACCAACCAGGTGTCCAACCAATCCTCACTCATAATTACTACCAGCCCTTATCCTCACAACAGGATGCGTTTATCAATGCCCCACCACCTCGTCTTTTTTTAGGGAGAGGTGGGAGGGCACAGAGGAGGGGGAGAGGCTATCCTCCGACCAGAGGGAAACCGTAACACTATCCCCCACAACAACAAAGGGACCAGGACTGGAGAGACAACCAGCCACACAACCATTGGACCAGGGACCAATATCCACAACAAAGAAACATGGCACCAGAGGATGTAGGGCAGGAAGGAGGATCCAGAAAAAGAATGCAACATCAATAACCAGTGGCATTTTTAATTTAAGCACTGCAGAGTTAACGCATAAAGAATTGAACATTCTCAATATGGGTCTGAAATGTGGAATAAAAAAACCCATTAATAATCCCAACCACCAGGTTGAAGTTTTTAAAGGTCTTGTCTTACGGGATTTGAATCACATCAAACCAAGAAGAAATACCAGTTTGAAACATATTCAAGATGGAATTGAATTATTAGAAAAATGGAAAGACATTATTATCAGACCAGCCGACAAAGGGGGAGGGGTCGTGATACTCCCCAAAGAATTTTACCATGGACAAATTGTCGAGATTTTGTCAGATGAAGAAACCTATAAACTATTGGATCATGATCCCACAAAAGATTTTAGGGAACAATTGGGAGTGTTGGTGGGACTAGGAGCATCAATGGGAGTACTCTCCAAAAAAGAGAGAATCTTCTTGATGCCTACAAGCAGCAAAATTTCAACTATATACTCACTTCCCAAGATCCATAAGAATCCTACACACCCACCAGCAAGACCGATCGTGAATAGCATAGACTCTTCAGAAAAGCGTAGGGATGACACGTTCTTATCTAAAGGACACCAAAGATTTTCTCAACTGTTTACAACAGATCACCCTACAAGACGGACAACACATCTTATTAGTGACAGCAGATGTCTCTTCCCTCTACTCTATAATTCAACACGATGATGCTATGTTGGCCTTAAATTGGGCTCCAAGTCAACGCGAAGACCTGCCCTTCAACCAGAAAGTATTTATTGGACACGCCTTGAATTTTTGCTTATCGCACAATTATTTTTGGTATGACAACAAATTCTACATACAACGAAGGGGCGTGGCAATGGGGGCCAAGTTTGCTCCAAGCATCGCAAACTTGTTCATGTCAGAGTGGGAGAAAAAAATCAATTTTTAAAGAAATAAAACCTGAACTAATTTTTTATAAACGTTTTATTGATGATCTATTTTTTATTTGGGGAGGATCGGAAAATGCATTGCAAGAATTTTTATCTGTTTTAAATTTGAATAATAACAATATTAAATTAACAGCAGAATGGCATTGTAAAACCATCAATTTTCTCGACGTAACTGTGTATCGGAAAAATAATAGACTGGAGACCAAAATGTTCTTTAAACCAGTGTTTTTCAACTCCAGTCCTCACACCAACAGGTCATGTTTTCAGGCTTTCCATTATTTTGCACAGGTGATTTGATCAGTTTCACTGCCTTAGTAATCACCACAGCCATTTCATCTGAGGGAAATCCTGAAAACTTGACCTGTTGGTGTGCCTTGAGGACTGGAATTGAAAAACACTGCTTTAAACCAACCGACAGGAACAGCTATTTACGGATCAGAAGTGGGCACCACCCCCAATGGTTGAGAAATATCCCCAAAGGGCAGATCATGAGACTCAAACGCAACTGTTTAGAGACTAGCAATTTTTTAAGTCAATCAAAAATTCTGACAGCAAGATTTGAGGCCAAAGGTTACGACCCAACGATCCTTAACAAAATCGTAGAAGAGGTTGAAGCCATCCCTAGAGACTTATGTTTAAAAGAAAAAGATGAAGGAACAATAGCAACAACATCGGTGGTTCCAGTAAAGAATACCAAAGAATGGGGGTTTATTTCCCAATTCCATGACCAATACAAGAAAGTGAAGGCCATTTTTAATGAGCATTGGCATGTCCTATCGCTAGATAAGAAATTGGGTCCCCTACCTCCCCAGAGACCACAATTTATTTACAAGAAGGCATCAAACCATGGAGACAGAATAGTGAGAAAGGTTTTAGACATACCAGCTAAACCCCAATCCTTTTGGGACAGAAATGGTTTATTTTCCTGCAGAAGATGCAAACCTTGAAGAGAGGTGAAGCAATTACAGAGGGGTCTAGATCACTTCACCTCACCATCCAACAACCAAGAATTTGAAATCAAACAGTTTATCACATGCAATAGCAGCTTTGTAGTATACGCTCTAAGATGCCTGTGTGGTCTGCTCTACATAGGAAGAACAAAAAGGCTGCTGAGAATACGAATAGCTGAGCATATAAAAAACATCAGACTTGGTTTTAAAGACCACAATGTTTCGCTACATTTCAAATTGAAGCACAATCAGGATCCATCTGGTTTGGAATTTTGGGGGATTGAACACCTAGAGCAGCACTGGAGGGGTTCACATCGTGTCTGAGAATTATCCAAACGTGAGACCAAATGGATATTTTTAACAGACGTCTTGGTACCAAAGGGCCTAAACGTGGAACTGGACATTAATTGTTTTATCAGTCACACATAACCCCACATATCTTGTGAATATTTTTGAAAATTTTTATAGGATATTTTGTGAATATTTTTATTAATATTTTTAGTATTTTTATTAATAATTTGTGATCTCCAGTCCCTGTGAACTATGTAGTCTTATGTATATATTTTTATATATATTTTTATAACTATAGATTTTTATAACTATATATATTTTTATATTTTATTTTTTCATTTTTTTACTTTTCTATTTCCATTTTTAACCATGTTTTTGCTTAGCATCAGTTACAAACATCATAGCAATATTAAAATTAGTCCAAAAACGTATATAGTTTTAGCGAAGGAGTAAATGAATCAGTAATTAATGATTATCGATTATGAGTAACCTCTTTGGGATAGAATTCATTCTCCTTATGTATTTATTTATTTTCATATCCAGATTTGAGTGCATTATCCATTTTATTGGGGCAGTCTCAAAATAAGTGATTTGATTCATAGCTATATTTCATTTTAATGCAATCAATTGAATTTGTTGTTCTGCAATTCTTATCACAACCTTGGTTGTAACAACGGCTTATTTCACACATATATCTATTATCCAGAGAAATGGGGCGATTATCTTAACTAAATAGCTCCAATGAATATAGGGTGGGTAATAACGTCCACCACTGTATTGCTGATACACAGCATAAGATAAAAGTATAAAGATATATGGTGATATAGTTTCAATGTTCTAATTGCTCTTTTAGGCCTTGTACACACGAGTGAATGTATCCGCTGTAAACGGTCCCCGGACCGTTTACAGCGCATATTTACGCCGGGCTGTTTGATCCGATGGCTGTACACACCATCGGATCAAATTCCCCGCCAGCGGACAGCGCGGTGACGCGGCGGTGACTTAGACGCCGCCACATTACCGCACCAGGAAGTAAACACTTCCGCGCGCATGCGTCGGATCCATTCACAGGATACGACGCATGTGCGGGCAGATATGTCCGCTGGTTTGCCGTATTAACCAGCGGACATATCCGACGGGCATGCTTTGAAATTTTTCCGCCGGGGGAATCCGGCCAAAACGGTCCGTTTGCCCCTACACACGAGCGGATTTTTCGGCTGAAATGGTCTGTCGGACCATGTTCAGCGGAAAAATTCCCTTGTGTGTACAAGGCCTTAGAGTACAAAAAAATGTGCCTAAATATAGGTAATGGTTATATTACAAATTTTTATGTAAACGAGGAGGCTCGTCCGCCGTGCGTGCTGCATCTCCTGTCTCCTGCAGTAACATATAGCGGGAGCAGTGAAGGGCAGAGGTGGCGGTGTACAATACGATGGTATGACTTCCGCCCTCACAGCAGATACTCTCTGCTGAATAACGTGATGACGCACTTGCGCATCACACGCCGATGGTGGGCGGGCCTCCTTCTTATAAATCCGGTTGGTGCAGTAGGTAATCACGCCCTCAGAAGAAGTCTCAATGAGACGAAACGTCAGGACGTGATTACACAGCACTACAACCGGAAGTGACGTATGCGCTTCACAGGAGAAAGACCAGGAAGACTTCAGAACCGGATAACATATACAGGGGTCTTCAGGGAGAAATCCGTGAGCACAATACCTCAACTTTAGTATTGTTTTTCGCCTGAGTAACATTTACATGTGGTACGCATATATATTTAAGGGGGTATGTCTTTTTGGGTAGAATAAATCTTTTTAAAGCAATACTGCCCTATATATGTTCTTTTGATTTTCTCATATGGCCATGAGATTGGATATCATTTAAACCAAGTGGAGTGAGCGGAGGATGATTTATGTTGAAGGCTGGTTTATTCTCAGTATCTGGTGAGTTTATTCCCCAAAGGGGATTTGCTGTCCTCCCACGTGGTGAACATCCCTTTTGGTGATTGGAGCACTGAGTACAACTATTTTGATCATCACATCATTTGGCTATTTATCTTCACAAACGCACTGTTTGTAGCGCTGCTGCAGGACTCGATATAGACTCTATGCAAGTTTGTTTTCCTTTTTCTGCTTGCTTTCACATGTTTTTTTTAATTTTAAGCAGCTGCTGCGGAGATTTATTAAGGTTCATCTGCAATAGTCTATACTTTAAACAACTAAGTAACATATATCCTAAGCGCTGGGCTGTACTTAGGTAGGGCTCGCAATCAGTACTTATTTGGTGTAGACTTACAAATCATTCAGTATAAACGAAAATAAAACTGTTAAGAAAATACGAACGGGTCCGAATAGGAAAACTTGCATCTTACGAAATTACGAATCTACAGAACGAGACAAAGCGAAACAAACAAAAAAAAAAAAACATTTTTTTTTTTTTGTTGTGCACATGTCTAATGAAGGGTGCTGCTTACATCTACAAGTGTTCCCGCAAAGTCCGATAAACAGTTGTCAATAATCATGCGGCGCTCACAAATTACATTACTATATAAATCACACTATGCGACATAAACCTCCATACATATAAACATATAAATTTGCATAAACTACAGGACTCTTTGCATCAGTGAGGTTAACCAATACCAATGTACGTTGAGAATAGAATATAATATAATAGAGTAAAACAGAACAGAATATAAAATAAATAATAAATAAATATGGAAAGAATGGAATAGAAAATAAAGGACTAGAATACAAAATAAAATAATAAAATATAATAGAAAAGAATAGGGTAAAACAGAACAAAATTGAATTCAAGATATAAAAAAAATACATTAGTTAAGAAAATAAAGGAATAGAATAGAATAAAGATAATATAGAATAAAATAGAAAGAAGATAACCATCTTCTGAAATTCGAATGTCAAATGGATAGAATTTGAATTCAAATAGAAAAAAAGAATAGAATAGAAAAACACAATGAAATTGAAAGAATGTGACCTTCTTTCGAAATTCAAATTTCAAATAAAATAAATTCAAATTTCATTATAAAGGTATTTTTATTGGGAAATTTTGCATATAATCACAAGAACTCGTACAATGACAACAGCAAGGCAGTTCCGCATGTCATATACAGTAATACATACAGAAAAACAAAACAGTGCGAAGGTTAACAGTAAAAAATTCAGGTGGTGATAGCGCCTACAGAAATTCTAAACATAAGGAAATTACGATTCATTGTAGGTGTTCACAGTCAGTAATATGCAGGGCTCAGAGAAGCAGGCTGTCAGCAATCTAATTGTAGCCATTTCGGATCCAGCCCAGACATGGTCCGAGCTTCAAATGACAGCATTGGGTGTCGTGCTGTATAAGGTAAGCTCTTGAACTGAGTGAGTGATCCCCCAACCCGCCCACCCTAATGGGAACAAAACTGTGAGCAGGAGGGGGGGTTTCGTGGGGCGACCTTGAACTCTAGAAATTACACAGTTCCTTTATAAGGCTCATCTTACAATCCCCAAGCCTTCAATATCTGGATACCACGGTCCTGGCCAAACGTCTCGCTGAGACAGAGATGTGAGGGGAATTTAACAGACATGGTGAAGGAGAGTGAAAAAAAAAAAAAAAAGGGGAGGGGGCTTTCTCCCTCTCTGTCCTCCTTTCCCCCTCCTCTATGTGTAAAAGTCATCCCCATGAGTATGAACAATGCTCCTGGGAGCGTAAGTAATGGGATCACAGGAGAGGAGCCTGGGGGAGTGGGGTCGGGATAGGGGACGGGAGTGACAATACAGGTTGGGCCTAAACCGCATAAATCTTTCTATGAGACAGGCGTGGTGAAGGTGTCAGAGCCCTGAGGGCTTAGAGAATCCTTGTAATGCGTCCAACAGGCCCATGTAAACCTGAATTTATCATGAGTGTCGTTGGCCTGATGTATGATCCCTTCCATTTCCTCAATCTTCGCAACCCTTGAGTGCCAGTCGTTTACTGTGGGAGGATGCGTGGTCTTCCATCTAACAGGGATGCATTGTGTGGCGGCATTAATGAGGTGCATCATGAGAGATTTATTATATGTCCTTTGTGGAATTCAAATTTGACTAAATACATTTCTGCAAATAACTAATTAAAACAAAAATTTTTTTTTTCATTCTGAACATGTCTAGTAGAATCCCTTTCACTTCCTATCCCATAGCCAAAGCAGGAAGTGAGAGGAAATTCCTGGAAAGCAAGGAAACCCTTGGTTGTCACCAGAACTAGTGTCCCTATTGGTAGATTTCCCCTTCATTACTGTTCTAATGTCAACTCAAAATTTGGCATTAACAATTTACAGGTGTTCTAATCCATCTCCCCTATATACAAAACAGAAAAAATAAAAAGTTTTGCCTTTAGTTGCAATTTAATGACTGGTTCTCTTTAACTCATTGTCCAGTTACTGAATGAAAGTAACACCCAATATTACGGTCCAGTTCTGTGAATACCTCGCCTGACCACCATGTCATTTATTTTTGAACAAATTCAGCAAGTTATGAACCAGACGGACATTTGTGTAATTTTCTTGCTAGACAACCACAAATTTCGTATAGGAAATGTAATAGTGTCTATTCTTGCACAGCACATATTAATAGCAACATTGTAGGCTTCAATCATTCCTTCAATGGTTGGCAGGTAGGTATGCAGCTCGTAATAAAAAATAAAATGATAGAGGCACTTAATATCTATCTATCTGTCTGTCTGTCTGTCTGTCTGTCTATCTATCTATCTATCTATCAAAGGGTAATGATTTTCTTTATTATAGAGAACATCTAAAAATGTTAATTGCGCCTTTCCAGTGCACTTCATGTGTGAGATCTAAGGCACTGCTGCCTCTGACTGTTAATTTGGTGATGTCCCTACTCTGCTGCTCTCTGTTCTCTTTGCTGGATTGAAAGCTGTACCTGAAGACCTGCAGTGTAAGGATCTTCCTGCTTCATTTATTTAGTGGCTCTGGGCTTCCCCCGCTTCCTGCCCTGCTTAATAATGATTCCTCCACCAGTCATCAGATTTTCTGCCATTAAAAGGGCAGCACTGACTTTAGAAAGCAAAGGCCTGATTCTGCCAAGATGGCGGCCTCCACACAGATACTGTGATAGAACAAGGCATGGTAAGCCAGTATAGGCAAAAGGATCAGCATGAAGCCTACATGCAAATGTAATGATCAGTTATTATTATTACTATACACGATTTATATAGCGCCAACAGTTTACGCAGTGCTTTACAATGTAGAGGGGGGGACAGCACAATTACAGTACAGTTCAATACAGAAGGTACAGGAGGGCCCTGATCATAGAGCTTACATTTTAAAGGGAGGGGGTGGTGGTACAAAAGGTAATAACCGCATAGAATGATTTTATGGGGGTGGCTCAGGGACAGTTGTTAGGTGGGTTTGGGATAGGTTTCCCTGAATAAATGAGTTTTCAGGGATCTCCTAAAGGCAGAGAGCTTAGGGGCTGATCGGACATACCAGGGCATGGAGTTCCAGAGGATGTGAGAGGCTCTGGGGAAGTCCTGAAGGCTAGCATGGGAGGAAGTAACAAGGGAGCTAGAGAGCAGGAGGTCCTGGGAGGAGCATAGGGGACGATTTGGGCGATATCTGAGGTTGGTGATGTAGATTGGGGCGATGTTGTGAATGGCCTTGTATATTGTGTTTAGCATTTTGAATTTTATATAATTTAATAATCAGTCATTTGTCCTCTACTTGCTATTTTTTGGACAAAGATTCAACATTTTAGGTCCTGTTTAGTCTGAAAGCCTATTTTTATTTTTTACCCGGAGTACTTGTTTAACCCAACAAGGTCTAGGGGTCTGAAACCTTAATTTCAAGATCTCATTTTATTATGTATTATGTAATTTGGCAATTACCTTTTCCCTTGATCAGCGCTATGACCTGTGATGGTGCGGCCATGCCAGCTACCAGCATATAACAGCAAATGAAGCTCCAGGGCAGAATGCATGGCGTCATTCTGTACTATGGTGTTGGCCGCTTGACCGTCCACACTATGGCAATAAATCACACTAATTCAGGGGAGCCAACATTTAGACCTGCTCCATCTCCTGTCCTCTGCATCCCTGCTGGCGCCAGAAGGAAGGATGCAACGCATGCGTTTTTTACTTCCTGGTGCGGTGACGTGGCGGCGTCAATGTCACCGCCACGTCACCGCGATGTCTGGCGGCGGGGATTTTGATCCGATGGTGTGTACACGCCATCGGACCAAAATCCGGAGGAGACATGTCCGCTGGAAACGGTCCGTCGGACCGTTTCAGCGGATATGTCCCTCCGTGTGTACACGGCCTGATGTGAAGAAGAGACTATGGGGGTTGATTTACTAAAACCGGAGAGTGCAAAATTGGATTCAGCTGTGCATTGTAGCAAATCAGCTCATGCACTAGACATTGCACTCTCCAGTTTTAGCAAATCAACCTCTATGTGATTAGGGGGCTCAGTGATAATGGGACTCTAAGGTGATGGGGCACCCCTGAATGGATCGGCAGACTCTGATGTGATGGGGTCTGTGACGTAACGGGGAGGGGGGGCTCAAAAGTAATGATGCGATTGAGGATCCTCTGATGTGAAGTTCATTTCATCAAGGTGGAAGTGTGCACAGTCCCAGACTCAGGTTTCACATTGAAAAGTTAAATTTAATTTTTTTACACTTCAGACTGGGGTGTCTCGAGTTTGTGCATATATTTACAGGGTTCGGCAACTAAAAAAAGGTTGAGAAACGCTGATTTACATATCAGTTATTTTACAGTGGTAGTAAACTCCCCTGGACAGCTCAATGGCGTTGGGATGGTGTTGACTACAATAATATAAAGCTGCAGAAATCGTAAGACCAATTTCATGATGCTGCATCTTATCCCTAAATTTGAGTCATTCACAACTATGCATTTTATAATGTTTTCAGAAACGCTCTACACAGTCCATTTAACATGATTTCCTATGGTACACATTCAAATCTATGCGTTTTTCAGCCGGTTCGTTTTTGAAATGGGTCAGGGACTTTTTTCCCACAACAGAATGTGTTTTGTGTGTATTAGGCTTCAATGGACCTATTTTTTTTCTCCATAAAAAAGAAGCGGGCTGGGAAGCCGGCAGCTGTGTCCTTAACAACCAATGAGTCTTCAGTTGTCAGCGATGGATCTACATCGGGGGACATTTTTTTTATTTTTACTTTTTACATAGAGGACTTGTCAAACGACACTTTTTTTTGGTGAATGAGTAGGGGTACTATTCATTAACATGGGGGGGGGGACCTGGGGAGCAGGGTTTCCAGATTCTAACAAGCCCCCCACCTGCAGACCCACACAACCACTGGCCAGGATTGTGGGAAAGAGGCCCTTGTCATCCTGCCCCAAATCCCCCCATGTTGAGGGCATGTGGCCTGGTTTGGTTCAGGAGGGGGGAGGGGGCGCTCACTTTGGTTCTGGTATGTTTTTGAGGGGAACTCCAATTGCCAGCAATTCTTGTTTTACATTTAGCAGACAGCTGATGACCCAACAACCAGCCATTCACAGTTAGTTACAAAGGAAAAGAACACAAAACGCATGAAAATTGCATGCAAAAACACAAAAATATTGCATGTTCTAACACCCAAAATGCAATGCAAAATGCACCAGAAAACCACATCAACCGCAACCGCATAGATGTGAATCTAGGGCAATGAATTCTAGTGTTATGCTTTTACTGGATTAGTTGCATTGAGTAATATTTAATGTTTATAGCAAAATATTTTTTACATTTATTTTGATTGCAGACACTTCAAGTTATGGGGTGCTAGCTTATAGTGACACCATTAATCTGCTTTTAATCAATACTACACACTTGAGTTAGAAGTGTCAATATTTTTCTCAAACATGCATGAAAATGAGACAACCCCAAATATAACAGTGGAAAAGTACAAAGTTTTGGGGCTGAGTAAGCCCTCTTTGTCAGGCATGCAATGCCATGACAATGCCTGACAAAGGGGTCTTGCGTGGCCCTGAAAATCTTTTCTGCTGTGCTGTGATCAGTTCGAATAACACCTTCGGACATTTTTTGAAGATTCTTGGCGTGCTGCCAAATATGTATATTGATCTGTGAAGTTTTCAGTCTCCAGCTGGCTGTTGCACCGGCTATCTTTAAAGTGGATAGAAGCCTTACATATACCCAGTGAAGTGACTGACCTCAGGTGATACACAAAGATTAAACAAATTCTCCTACACAAGTTGTACTTGTTTATCTAAAGAGGCTTTTCCTCTACATCAATTTAAAGTGCTGAATTTACACAGGATCTCTCAGCTCTGAAAAGCAGGAGAGCTGAAGTTACATCAGTGAGGAGAACTTTGAGAGCTGATTGGAAGGAAAGGTCACACCCCCTTCACACAGCACACAGGAACACAGCTGAGGCTATCCATCAGTTGGATGTCCCTGCTGTCACCATTTTTCCTCTTGGTGTCAGGAAAACTTGTCAGAAGTGACTCATGCTTATAGCAGAGGAAGGAGGCATCAGACAGAAATTACACATAGTTCTCTAGATTGAGAAAAGTACATGTCTGAGGTTTACAACCACTTCAAGCTTACTCTAGGAACATGTACGATCAGAATATTAACTATGGCTCATCCTAAATATAAAAAACACAAAAGCAGCGCTCAATAGAGATGGCATAAAACTTTATAGTGTTGTATAGGGTAAAATACCATTGGTGTAGCACATGGCAATGAACACTTTAAAAATACACATAATAATAAAAAAATGGTAATGGTTGTGATGTAATAAGAGATTATTAATAAGAGCAACACCGATACCACTGCGGAGTCAAAGATGAAAGGGGTTAACATCAAATCATAAGTGAATGTCGGTCCCCAGAGTAAACTTGTTGTCAAGACTTCAACAAGGAATATAATGGCTCTTGTATACTTGCTGTGATGAACGTCCCTGCTGCTCAACAGAGTGTAGAGTATGGAGCGTGGTTCAGGGGTCTCAAGGATAGAAGCTGCGGTTGTCACAACGAGAGGCGGGCAGGCAAACCCTGTGCAGGAGCCAATGAATGTTACTGCTCCTAGACAGGGAGTTCCTTATCGATCGCACAGCAGAGCGGGAGACATGGAGGGCGATGGCCCGACCAATGGGAAGCCGGGCATGCTCTGATGGGAGCCAATGAATGTTACTGATCCTAGACAGGGAGCTCCTTATCGATCGTACAGCAGAGCGGGAGACGTGGAGGGTGATGGCCCGACCAATGGGAAGCTGGGCATGCTCCGATGGGAGCCAATGAATGTTACTGCTCCTAGACAGGGAGCTCCTTATCGATCGTACAGCAGAGCGGGAGACGTGGAGGGCGATGACCCGACCAATGGGAAGCCGGCATGCTCCGATGACGTCAGCGATGGCCAAATAGACGGAGAGCCGCAAGGCAGCCAATGGGGACCCATACGCACTGATATGGCGTCAACTGTGGCATTGGTGTAACCATGGTGATGAAATTGAATAGAGGAGATGCAAACAGGACTCGGACAGCAGTGGCAATCGTATTAACTCGAGCAGAGGGCCGTGACTGACATGTTTCGCGTTACTACGCTTTTTCAAAGTCACGGATACAGTGGCGATACCATTAATATAAGCACAGTGTCAATGGGAGGGATAATGGGGAGGAGGGGCCAGAGTACTGATCTGATGTTAACCCCTCCATGGCCAATATCAGACACAAAAAAAAACCTGAAAAAATCTCCTAAATCTCCTAATATCCTAAATATAAAACAATCTGCTTATTAACATAAGAGAACTAAACAGTTAAATCTGTTAAACCCTGAATAATCCCTGTAATTCTACAGATCACTTAATCAACTGAATTAATGAATTAGCAAAGCCGTCCTATTGATCAAATAGAAATGAACAAAGCAGCAATTAGTGAAGTTAGCTAATGTAATTAGTAATTCGTTATTTTATAAAATCAATGTAGTTTAAATATAACATATTGGGGAGTGGAGGTCAAGGCAAACATTTTTCTCATTTGTAACAATCCTCAATCCTAATCAATATGCCTTAAAGTAGTAGTAAACCCTCAGCATTTTTTAATTTAACACATCAAGCACAATAAAATAAACATTCCCCAGTAAACTATTTGTATTTTTCCCCCCCTGCGCTTGCAGTTTACAACTTTCAATGCTGCTGGCCATTGCTTTCTTGGTGCTGCTTCCCTGAACTTCCAGTACAGAGTTGACAGTCAACAGTGCAGTCTTGGGTCAGGCTGTTAGCTTGGAGAAGTGAGGGGGGAGGTGGATGGAATGGGGGTGTATGGATCAGGGATAGGATCAGGGGGGTGGATGGATCCGGGATGGGATCTTAGATTATGGGGGGGGGGGGGTAGAGGATATGTGCTAGGTGGTGCTTTGGGAGGGGAGAGGAATTGTGCTGGGGGGGTCAAACTTCAAATCTTCCCCCATTCTTCTACTTCTAGTACAAGTCCTCTCTAACCCCAAAAAAGAACCCCCTAGCAACCATACTTTAACCCCCCTCTAAATTCACTCCTGGCAGCATAATTGTTACCTGCCAATGCCCCCCCCCCCCCCCCCCTCTGATCACCATGTTTCTCTTCTCTGGATAATACTCCTGTTACCCCAGGGCAGATGATGTAGTGTGGTGTCCCTCTTTCCCCTGTGTATTCGAAAATGTCAAAGCCGAGGAGCATTTGTTCATAAATGACCTGGAGGATGGGGTAAACAGTTCAATCTCTGTATTTGCAGACAACACTAAGCTAAGCAGGGCAATAACTTCTCCACTGAATATGGAAACCTTGTAAAAAAAATGAACAAATTAGTGGGGTGGGAAACTACATGGCAAATTAAGTTTAATGTAGAAAAATGAAAAATAATGCATTTGGGTGGCAAAAATATGAATGCAATATATACACAGGGGGGAGAACCTCTGGGGAATCTAGGATGGAAAAGGACCTGGATGTAGATGATAGGCTCAGCAATGGCATGCAATGCCAAGCTGCTGCTAACAAAGCAAACAGAATATTGACATGCATTAAAAAGGGGATCAACTCCAGAGATAAAACAATAATTCTCCCGCTTTACAAGACTCTGGTCTGTCCGCACCTTGAGTATGCTGTCCAGTTCTGGGCACCAGTCCTCAGGAAGGATATACTGGAAATGGAGTGAGTACAAAGAAGGGCAACAAAGCTAATAAAGGGTCTGGAGGATGTTAGTTATGAGGAAAGGTTGCAAGCACTGAACTTATTCTTTCTGGAGAAGAGATACTTTAGAGGGGACCTCATATGTGTTTCTAACTGTAGGGGGGGGCGGGGCTGGACGTGTGATGTCATTAATCGTCTTTCCCTATATCAGGGAACAGACGATCAATGACACTGCCACAACAAAGGATCGGGAAGGTGTGTTTACACACAGCTCTCTCTGTTCTTCAGCTCCGGTGACCGATCGCAGGACACCGGCGGTGATCGGGTCCGCGGGTGCGGTCACGGAGCTTAAAGAGATACGTACAGGTACGTGATTGTGCCCAGCCGTGCTATTCTGCCGACGTATATCGGCATGAAGGGGTCCTTAAGTAGTTAAAGTGGGAGTAAACCCCCATGTATGATTTTTACCTATCAGGATACGTCCCTATTGCAGGTATGGGTAATTGAAGCCATACCGGAGACTCCTACTGCTGTGGAAAGGTTTCAACGGTTATGCAAACAAGAAACCTACTGGATCTATTCTTTAAATACGATGTCACCCCATGGATTGAATGAAGAAATTGAGACCAATGATATAATATAATACAATATAATTTAATTTAGTTATCCAAAAATCTTAGTCCTGACCTATCTTGTCCTTTTGTAATGACCGTTTGATAGATATTTATGTACACATATACTGTATATATATACATGTGGTGCTGTGTTGTCAAACACTGGCTGTTTATTAGTTTTTATTATTATTATTATTATCATTAGTTGTTATTCTAATTTCTGTATAGTATCTAGGTCTCTCTCTATATATATATACACATAGTTGTGGGTATGTGTGTGCATGTATGCACACTCATGCTCTAAACTAAACAATTCTGTGTGTATAATTAGTCCCTATATATATGCACGTATATTTTTTATATGTGTATGTATTAGGGCTGTTACTGATCAAAATTTTTGTGTTCGATTAATCGTTTTTTATTTTAATCGATTAATCGACTAATTTCGATTAATTATAATGCACATACAGATCCAAAATTGTTAGCTGATCTCCTTGCAGGCTGAATCCCAGTGCAGCTACCAACAACTGGAAACATGGATAGCAGGATACAAAAAACACACGAAGGCAGCGCTCGATGGGAATAGCATTAAAACTTTTATAGTCTTCAAGTAGGTAACAAAATAAATATTGCACTGGAGATAAAATCGATGTAGCTACATAAACTGTAAAAATGGTGCGAGTAATACCAAACGGTAGCAAAAGCAGTCATAAAAACATGTAGCTAAGTATGATACTGGTATAAAAATGTGTACAAAGATACCACTGCTGAATCCAGATGAGGAGGGGGTTAACATCAGTCTGTCAGAATGTAGATGTCCCATGAAGGGAACTATCACAACTCCCAGTGGATGGCTGTAGAATTCCAGGTTGATAGAGGGAAGTGATGGAGGGAAGTGCAACAGCCCCTGCGTGTGGCAGATAGTAAGGTCCCGCCGGCATGCAGATATGAAGGCACAGCAAAGGAGCCCTTCAGATGGACACGGCAAGCCCGCCGGTGTTCGTGACGTTACCGGATTTCCGACGGAACTCCCTGAAGTCCCAGAAGCTGGTGGAGAGGCGAGTACCAATCAATAGAATTTTAATCGATCAAAAAGATTTTAATCGATCAAAAAAATTAAAGATTAATCGATTAATTAAAAGTTAATTTTCACAGCCCTAGTATGTATATTTGATTCCTGGTGTATTATATCATTTTTAATATATACACATGTTTGTAATATATACACAGTTGTTTTTATGAATGGCCATAATAGTTTACATTTTTAATATTATTTTCAATATATTTTTAAATATTCCAACATATCTAGTTTTAAATAATTTTTAGTGTTATGACAGACGGAGATTTTCCATTTTTTCTATCTCCAGTACTGTCAGGATTTATACATTTGTTTATTTATTCCCTTTCAAATGTCTCCGGATCGCCATCTCTTTTCTGTTATTTGTTAATTGCGATCGAATCTTTTTATTATTAGTAATGTCTCTCCATGGCCTGTAGCTGTTATTTGTTGTCAATTTGTTTGTTTTTGTTTGGTGTGCCATTTCCAACCAATCACGTTTATCCTGCTCGTATAACTCATGTCCGTTCCATACGGACGCCATGGATCTGACGAAACAGCTGACGCTGTGAAACGCGTAATCCGATTGGCTGGCCGGGTCCCTCGCGTCACCTCCGGGGCGACGACGATACGCCGCGCTCCACGGTGGAACGCACGCCACATCAGACGGCTCTTCCTGGTTTCCTGCGTCCACTATACCACACTTGCGGCTCACAAGCCTGGGACGAAGAAACCTTTTTCGGAGGAACTTCTTATGATGACCCCGGCCTCTTAGCCACACCAATGCCTATATTACTCCATGTTTGTGAGTAGTTACTTTATTGTACCAATTTATTACTGATTAAAAACGACATACTGCACTTAGTTTGGCGCATCTCTCTTTTGTATTTTTTGGCTCTTCTAGAGGCTTGCTTCTGCTTTAGGTGCTGCCGCTAAGTTCCTACATTTATCTAACTGCTGAAACTGGACTGTCCGGAGTATTTTGTTACCATATGGACTTATACTGATTGATGTTTATTTTAACTTTTATTTTTAGACTAGGTTGCTTGCTCAAACTGATTGTGTGCCACAAATTTATTTTTTTACCTACAGGTAAGCCTATAATAAGGCTTACCTATAGGTACTGTAAATATCTCCAAAATGTGTACTGTTTAAATAATTACTTTAAAATCAGTTGGTGACGTCACTGGCAAATGCACTCTGTGCCATACACAACGACTCTGGCGCGCATGTGCAGGAGTGACGTCATCGCCAACTCTGCCATTCTTTAAGTTGGTAAACTAATCTACATGCGTGTTTAGACACACAGAAATGTCAGCCTGAGCTCTTGTGTTGAGTGCAACAGCCAATGTGCTATAATAAAGTCACACACAGCTATAAATTGCAAGAGAAGCGCAGATCGATTATAAATTTGATTTGCAATCTAAGTTCAGGAGTGGGTGTGAGAGTTGCTGCAATTAGCAAAGAAGGAGCGCGATGTAAAAACTGATTAATAGACTGTTTTAAAGACTCATTATTCACTTCTGCCATTTGTGAACACAGCCAAGAACGTCACATGCACCAGGATTTACAGGATTACATCACATCCCAGTCCAAGAGGTAGATGGTGATCCTGAATGATGCCTGAACAAAGATGGCTCCATCTTTCTGGAGCGAGAAGCAAATAAAGGTAATAACAGGGGGAGCACTGCGATATGTGTGAAAAGTAAAATATACCTGTAAGGCCGCGTACACACGATGAGACATGTCCGCTCAAACATGTCCGACGGACCGTTTCCAGCGGACATGTCTCATCGGATTTTGGTCCGATGGCGTGTACACACCATCGGACGAAAATCCCCTCGGGCTGAGGACGCCGCCACGTCACCACTCCACGAAGTAAAATACTTCCACGCATGCATCGAATCCATTCGACGCATGCGCAGAGATTTCTGTCCGCTGGTTAGTGTACTAACCGACGGACATGTCTCCGGCGGACAAATTTCAAAGCATGCTTTGAAATTTGTCCGCTGGGAGAACATGTCCGCTAGCCCGTACACACGATCGGAGATGTCTGCTAAAAACGGTCCATCGGATAAATTTGATCGTGTTTACGTCGCCTAAGAGTTATAGGGCCCGATTCAGATACCTTTTGCGGATCTGTCCGGTGGCGTAGCGTATGGTGTTTACACTACGCCGCCGCAAATATTATGGGCAAGTGCCTTATTCAGAAAGCACTTGCTCCATACTATGCGGCGGCGTAGTGTAAACTGCACGGCGTAAGGCCGCGCAATTCAAATGAATGGAGTGGGGGCGTGATTCATGTAAATGAATCATGACCCCACGTCATTCACGTTTTCTTTGGACGGCGAATGCGCCGTCCGTGGACGTTCCCAGTGCGCATACGCAAAATCACGTCGATTTTTATCAATGTAAACGATGTGAACGTCGAGCCCCATTCCCGAACGAGTTACGCAAACTACGTAGCCGACGGCAAATTCGACGCGGTCCCGATGTCCATACTTAACATTGGCTGCGCCTGTTATAGCAGAGGTAACCTTACGCCGTCTAACGCTTATGTAAACAACGTAAAAAACGACGCGCCGTCGCAAGTCCGCTCGTGAATCGCCGTATCTTTCTCATTTGCATAGGCAAATGAGAAATCTATGTAAACGCCACCTAGCGGCCAGCGTAATAATGCAACTAAGATACGACGGTGTAAGCGAATTACGTCGCTCGTATCTTAGAAGAAAGCCGGCGTATCTTCTTTTCCGAATAGCAAAAAACGATACGGCGGCTATTCTTAGTATTTACACAGCGTATCTATAGATACGCTGCGTAAATAGCTTTCTGAATATGGCCCATAATGTATTGTCTGTATAGGGAATAGTCAATTAGTACTGTGAGCAGGGCCGCTGATAGAAATCATGGGGCCCTGTACAGCCTACCCAATGGGGCCTCCTTCAGCTCCACCACTGGTCCCTCCTTCAGCCCCACCCCTGGCCCCTCCCTAGATGCCATATTGTGCTGCAGTCAGTGCTGCAACACAATATGGCATTGGCAGCATGGGTGGTACTGTCAGCAAGCAGCACATGCGTTACGGCATTGGCAGCACTGTCTGCAGCACATTACGGCATTGGCGGCATGGGTGGCACAGTCTGCCGCACATTATGGCATTGGTGGCACTGTCTCTGCAGGCAGCACATGTGTTATGGCCAATAACATATGTGCTACCGGCAGACAGTGCCACCCATGCCGCCAATGCCATAATGTATAGATGCTGCTGCAGCAGATCTTGAATCCACCCCCCCAAGCAAGGCACACACCTGTACAACAGTTGTACTGGCCTATCAGTGGCCCTGACTGTGAGTAATGTCTGCTCCTTTTATAAAGCGGCCCATCGTTTATACGAGTACCGTCTGCACTCATCACACATACTGTATATACAGTTATCAGTACTCGCTGCACTTTATATTAGTGCTATCTGCTTTTTTATATCAGTACTGCCTCCTCTTTACATCAGTACTGCCTGCTCTTTATATCAGTACTGCCTGCTCTTTATATCAGTACTGCCTGCTCTTTATATCGGTACTGCCTGCTCTTTACATCAGTACTGCCTGCCCTTTATATCAGTACTGCCTGCTTTTTACATCAGTACTGGCTGCTCTTTATATCAGTACTGCCTGCTCTTTACATCAGTACTGCCTGCTCTTTATATCAGTACTGCCTGCTCTTTATATCGGTACTGCCTGCTCTTTACATCAGTACTGCCTGCCCTTTATATCAGTACTGCCTGCTTTTTACATCAGTACTGGCTGCTCTTTACATCAGTACTGCCTGCTCTTTATATCGGTACTGCCTGCTCTTTATATCAGTACTGTTCACACTATATTACTACCACCTACACTTTTACTCAGTACCAGTATTGTCCATTGTCTGCACTTAATAACCATACTTTTTGTACGTTATATCAGTATTGTCTGCATTTTATATAAATACTGTGTGCACTTTATATCAATACTGTCTGCAATTTATATTGCTATCACGTGCACTTTTAATCAGTACCCCCTGCACTTTATATTGCTATCTTCTGCAGTTTATATCAGTCCAGCCTGCACTTTATATCAATGCTGTCTAGACTTTATATCAATAATGCTCACACTTTATATTACTACTATCTGCACTGTATGTCACTATCTCCTGCACTTTATATCAGTTCCCTTCTGCACTTTATATCAATACTTACTGTAACGGTATGGCCCGTGGGACCCAGAGACTTTTGAAGGATGCAGGGTACTCCTGTGTCAGCTTCACCAATGACCCATAGGGGCAAAGGATGACTGAGAAATGATATCTCGGATTTTATGAAATGGGACAGTAACGATAATTCATGTATTGCAGAATATCTTGAAATATTACAAGTTGTTTATTCTGACCCCAACAGGTCAATAGGAGAGTGATTCATTCATGTGGGGACACATACTGTTGAGATGTTAATCGCCTCCAGCTACCTGGCTGTAGTGATAAAAGCTTGCTGTGATAGCATTCTATTGTCTATTGTGCTAATTAAGTCTGGCTCCTGAAGGACCTTTCATTGTGTATGCTAATGACACTGTATTGTGTGAAAGTCTATTGATGATAAAATGTGGAATGTGACTTAGCACCCTCTAAAGGTCAGACGTCTGTGTATTGTGTATCAGGTGAGAACAGCTTGTCGCGGAGTCAGAACGTCTGGGTAATGATTAGTAATTAGCTCATCTGAATGTCATTATCTAACGGAATGTGCAAGTTCATTGTGTCGTGTTGTGGGTGGAGTTAAGTCATTGTAAATAATTGGTTTCTAACTGTATATAACAAGCTGAGTTTACCATTAAAGTTTTCATTTGTTTAGAACCAGAGAACAGAGCTTGTGTCTTGTTATTCTGGGGAATGGAATGGGTCATGTCTGCTGGATTGTAGAGTGTCGGATAAGCTGTCGTGGGTTGGTGGAATGGAATATCGTAAACGGTGTTAACCCCTGACCGTTACACTTACTGTCTGCACTTTATATCTGTACTGCCCACACTTTATATTTCTACGACCAGCACTTTGTTTCAGTACTGCCTGCACTGTATCAGTACATCCTGCACTTTATATTAGTACATTCTACACTTTATATCACTATTGTCTCCACTTTATATCAGTACATCCTACACTTTATATCACTATTGTCTCCACTTTATATCAGTACATCCTACACTTTATATAACTATCGTCTCCGCTTTATATAAGTACCACCTGCACTTTATATCACTAATGTCTTCTTTATATTAGTACCACCTGCACTTTATATCACTATCATCTCCACTTAATATTAGTACATCCTGCACTTTATATAACTATCGTCTCCACTTTATATCAGTACATCCTGCACTTTATATCCATAAATCCTGCACTCTATATCACTACCATTTCCACTTTATATCAGTTTTGTCTGCACTTCATATTAGTACATCCTGCACTTTATAATAGTACTTTCTTCATTTTTTAGTTTGTTAACAGAACTCAGATTATGATTGTTGATGAAAGAAAATGTATGTGCAACACTTTGGGGCTAAAACATGAATGAAATCAATCTAGAAGGAGTAAAACTGGGCAAACCAATGATGGAGAACTGTCCTCCACTCAGGTTTCAGATTACACTCAGCTCACTGCTGTATGCTGTGCAGTGTCACATCCCACCCCCTGCCTTCTGGAGCTAAGAAATGCTGTGTAAACTCTGTACTTTGAACGGATGTAGAGAAGAGAGGGCTGCGGATAAACAGGTATGTCGGAGGATTTGTTTGATTTCTGTGTTAGGGGTTACAACCACTTTAAGGTCACCTCAAAAGAAATGAGGGATTCAATGTGAAGAGCATAAAGAATCTTCATAGTAAGAGCTGTGAAAATGTACAATAGTCATACAAAGAATTAGTTCTATGCAATTCAGTTTACTAATTAATATATAAAAAAAAGACTGGATGTGTTTATAAATGCACAAAATATAAATGGCTACTAATAATAAGGAGTGTTATTTAATTACTGTAGCTTTGGGGATCGACAGGGACCAAACCGGACAAACTATACACAGAATAATTTGTTTGCCCTTTTCTGCATGAATTGCGAGTTCAGCGTTCTGAAGAAGTTTTTTTTGGTGATGTTGAAGAAAATGTGTCTTTTTTTCTACTTATGTCCCTTGTTACCTTAAATAGCTCTTTAAATTGAAGGAACAGATATAATTCCAGCTAGTAGTAAATTATATTATTTTATATCTTCTATCACTCTGCAGGGAAGTACATGAAACTCTTCTATCACTGACATAAGTGTATTTTTGATGGTGAGAGTGATGCATTATAGCTTTGCCATAGGCAACATTTAAAAGCTCTTAGCTGTCTATCCTGAACATTATGACAGAACATGTGGCATACCTGCAGATTAATGTCTTATTAATAAAGTATTGCTCAATTCATAGGAAACCCGAACCCTCATCCTTAACATCAAAGCACAGCATGAGAGTGTTCTAACGATACATTGTTACAGCAGAATTTTACCTCTGCTCACTCAGTAGGAGTGCTAACTGTTCCTTAAAGTGTATTTCCACTTTTGCAGTCAAACTTGAGAAAACCCACTACCATGTTACATGTCCCCATTCACATAGCATACCTGAAATAATAATAATAATAAAAAAAGCATCTTACCTTTTTTTTTTGGTGCAGGATCATTTACAGGACTCTATAGGGAGCTTATATGGTGTAGAATAGCTTGCAATCTGTGATTGGGTATTTAAAGCATTAAATAACCTAAAATTAAAAATGTAATATATTGCAGTTTACCATTCATTAGATTTAGTAACCACATTAGTTCCCCCCCCCCTCTGTTTTGACCTGGTGATCTAGCCAGTAAAACATCTCCTGTAGTAGAGTGCCCCCACTCTGGATGAAGGAGCACAGACGGCACCTTTGGACAGCAACATTGTCACTTTGGGAGAGGAAAGTGTTAGATGGACTAGCAGATATAGATACATTTACCAGTTCAGGACCGCCCACCGCACATATAGTGCGGCAGGGTGGCCCGGGTGCACGAAACAATGTAACTTCTGGGTCTGGGGTGCGGTCGCGCCACTGACGACCTGCTCCCGCTGTGATTGGACATACATTTTATCTCATGTGTCACTTCTCAGAAGAGTCTCATGCTGATAACAGAGGAATAGAGCACCTGAGAGAAACAACATTTAGAACTTTGGAGAGAGATAAGTAAACACTACAGATATATGTGTTCTATTCACATTTCATGAATGGGGTTTACAACCACTTTAAGCTAGCAGCATAAGGATTAAAAATAGACAATGGCCTTTATTGAATTGCCCAGAAAAGCCTGCTGTCTTGGTGCCCTGAGATTTAGCAGAGGGAAACAAAGCAGCCCAAGAAAGCCTGGGGGTGGAAAGGAGTTCGCTGGGATCAGCAACACTGTCAATCCAGTCTACCTTGCAGGGCTGCCCCTGAGAGACCAGAGCAACCCCCTGTTCCTTGTGTTCAAGTTACAGCGACACCAGAGCCAGACTAAAGGGACTCTTGCCACATTGGGGAGTTGGTGAGAGGGCCGCCGGCCCAACGTCTACTGTTAGTAGTAGATAAGCCACTGAGAGCAGGACAGTCATAGCATCCAACCCTTAAAGCAGAGTTCAGTTTTGTGTTTATTAAAAGCCAGCAGCTAGAAAAACTGTAGCTGCTGACTTTTAATAAACACACACTCACCTCTCCCACGATCAAGCAATACAACTGCCTGAACCCTCAGTTCTCTCCCTTAATTCTCTCCGGTGTGGACACCTTGCTGTGACAGCTTGCAGTTTCACAGCCGGGTGCGAACTGCGCATTAGCAAGTCGCAATGCGTCTTCTCAATGACTGGGCAATGTGACGTGTCCCAGAAGTATGCAGGGAGGGATGGGGAGAGGTGAATTTTCGCTTGAGTGGCCTAGGCAGCCCAAGCAGAAATGGGAGCTGAATACTTGTCAAAACTAGGTACCCCCCCCCCAAAAAATAAAATAAAAAATACATGCCAGATGTGCCATGTCAGTGGGTTAGGAGACTTTAAGGCAGAAGTTCCACTTTTGGGTGGAATTCCACTATAATGGGCTTAATATCACTTTAACGCATGAATGCCCTCTTCTACATGCCGCCATTTATATATGTATATAATAATATTATAATAATATATAATAAAAATTATGCATGTACAATTGGTCTCTTCCAAGTAATTGGCACCTGACAGAGACTGGCAAGCTATCTGCACACATGAAGTGGGTTTCCAGGCATGCACATAAATGTGCCACTAGCTTCTGGTAGATGAGCACTCTATAGCAACCATGGCATTTGTGTGGAAATCAGCCATGCATGCACATATGCACCACAAAGTTGTAGCTTCTGGGATAGCTGTGACATAGCAATCCCAAGACGCAGTGAGGCCTAGCTTGGACCGGAAACCAGAAAGCGCTATCTTGCAGCAAAAAAAAAACCAACAGAAGTAAAATAGGGAGGGGCAAAATTTTTTTTTTTATTTAATGTGTTAAGTTCCACTTTAACCTTTTGTTAGGACAGACAGTTTGCACTTCTAGTTTATAACTGGTAACAAGATCTGCCAGCACAGTACAGACAAATTTAATTATGGTAAACATAACTCCCCAGTCCCACTCACCCTTTACATTACATATGTATGTAGCTCCCCTTAGCATTGCTAAGTGCTAAAGGTGAGATTTTGTTTAGAGTAGGTAAATTTGTGCAATCTTGGCTGGCAGTCAAGCCTGCCTGTGTTTTTTTTCCTGGGTTGGGCAGGAATCCAGGGAGAGCTGGATGACTCACAGGCAGCATCACTGAGGCCACCCCCTATTTCTAGAATGTGCTGGAACCTTCTAGAAAGATGCAAGGGGAAGTAAGGTAAAGCTGCCTGGAGTATTCTGATGGCCCTGACCAATACCCAACTTGGTTTGGCAGAGGGCAAATACTCTGGGTCAGCCCAGCTGGGGGAAGAGAGTTTAGGTGGAAGCTGGAGATGGAGTGTTAGGCTGTCGTGGCCTTTGAGGGAGCTCCACAGTCTGGGGGGGGGGGGGGTTGGGGTGTTGGTTACCTTGGGCCTGGGCTTGGGTGCAGACAGGACCCTCTAATGGCACACAGAGGTGTCCTGGTCAGGAGGCACTGGGAGCAAAGAGAGGACAGCGGGACAATACTGCTGGGCAAGTCTCCAGGAGAAACAGGAACAGCCAAGAGGGCTAGTGATACAGTCAGGAGGACTGGGAGGCACGCCTGAGAGGACTGGGATGGAGCAGTCTAGGATGGGTTTAGAGCCAGTCAGGAGGGCTGTGGTGGCAAGGCAGTGGAAAGGGGCAGCTGCAGACAGGAGGGCTGGCAGTGCCTGAAAAAGTGGTACTGGGAGCAGTAGCCACGTGTAGGACAGATAGCACTAAGGACTAACATTTATTTTGCTACACCATAGGGGCCTGCCGTCCCTGCCTCAAAGGGCATTTGCTTTTGGGTCTGACAGAGCCAGTGTCGTTGTCATGAAAGGGGCAAGACGCATGGATAGGGGACAGCGGTGGACGGGGGGGGGCAGAGCCCTTGCACCCTTAATGGACGGGCCGCCCCTGGTCCCTACCAAGTTTCTTCAATTAAGTGGGCATCTCACATGCACACTATTCCCATACAAGTTCTATTCCCCTAATTAAACAAAAAAATCTTAGCAGCACCAGTCAGTGACAGTGGCGTTCTCCCCAGAGATTAGACTGCAGCAGAGGTCAGCGACAGTCATGTTCTCCCCAGAGATTAGGCTGCAGCAGTGGTCAGCGACAGTCATGTTCTCACCAGTGATCAGGCTACAGCAGTGGTCAGCGACAGTCATGTTCTCCCCAGAGATTAGGCTGCAGCAGAGGTCAGCGACAGTCATGTTCTCCCCAGTGATCGGGCTGCAGCAGAGGTCAGCGACAGTCATGTTCTCCCCAGTGATCGGGCTGCAGCAGAGGTCAGCGACAGTCATGTTCTCCCCAGTGATCAGGCTGCAGCAGAGGTCAGCGACAGTCATGTTCTCCCCAGTGATCAGGCTGCAGCAGAGGTCAGCAACAATCATGTTCGCACCAGTGATCAGGCTGCAGCAGTGGTCAGCAACAGTCATGTTCTTACCAGTGATCAGGCTGCAGTAGCAGTCAGCTACTCCACAACGATCAGATGGCAGATTTTTCTTTTTTTTCTTTGTCTTTCCCTTTCCTCTCACTATATATTGGAGTCAATACGACTTCCTTTTCTGTCACGGACACTCATATAGACCTGTCTTTGGACACGGAGGACAGTCCCTATAGTATATATACACAAGTGTGTTTTTTTTTTCTCTTTTCTCCTTTTTTTTTTTTGTTGTTGTCTGTTTTGTTTGTTTTACCTTCACCTAGAATATAGGAGTCATTATGACCTCCCTCATTATGAACACTTATATAGACCTGTCTTGGGACTCAGAGGATAGTTCCCTCAGTATATACACCCAATAACCCCCTAATTTATTTTTATTTTTTCTCTCTTATCCTAGAACCACTCCCTAACTTATAGGGGACACGTGATCCCCTTCGTACATTGAATATAAATTCACATATATACACCCGTATCTCCAAATGGTGGAGGCTCCCCTTCCCTTCACTCCCCCCTTCCCCTTCCTTTTTTTTTCTCTCTCTCTCCTTTCCTTTATCTCCCTCTTCTCCCCTCTCTTTTTCCCCCCTGTCCCTCTCTCTCTTCTATTCTTAGGGATACTCGTATAAAGCCATGCTGCCTCTTTAGAGAACTTTGCCTACCTAGATTTATCTCACTAGTCTAGAGGGACTGAGGGAGGAAGATATAGAAAGGAATATCCGGGAAAGGGAAAACGGAACATAACCTGTTGGCAGTGTAGACAGTAGTAGTATGAAAGTAGGATGGTGTAGATAAGAATATATATTGAGACAATGGGCCAGATTCTCAAAGAATCCCCGGGGGCGTAGCATTAGGCATTTACACTACGCCGCCACAACGTACTAGAGCAAGTGCTTTATTCTCAAAGCACTTACCTGTAAAGTTGCGGCGGCGTAGCGAAAATCCCCCGGCGCAAGCCCAAGTAATTCAAATGAGCCGGGTAGGGGGCGTAGAGCATTTAAATTAGGCGCGTTCACACGCCGAACGTACTGCGCATGCGCCATCCCAAAAACTTCCCGACGTACATTGCGCAAAATGACGTCGCAAGGACGTCAGTGTTTTAGACGTGTACGTAAATGGCGTCCAGCCCCATTCACGGACGTCTTACGCAAACGACGTAAAATTTTCAAATGCCGACGCGAGAACGACGGCAATACTTAACATAGGATGCGCCACCTTCAGGCTGCTTTATCTTTACACCGCGCAAACCTTACGGAAACGACATAAACTTTGACAGGGCGACGTAAAATCGTTCGGGAATCGGCGTATTAGGCTCATTTGCATAGGCAAATGAGAAAACAACGTTATGGCCACCTAGCGGCCAGCGTTGTCATTACATCTACGATCCGACGGTGTAATTCTTTTACACCTGTCGGATTTTTAGTGTATCTATGCGTAAGTGATTCTAAGAATCACACGCATAGATACCCATTGAGATACGACGGTGTATCTGAGATACACCGTCGTATCGCCTCTGAGAATCTGGCCCAATGTATGTATGTATATATGTTTGTAGAATGTTATTTTTATGTTTGTAAAGTGTGAAAATAAATAAACACATTTTTGGAAAAAAAGATGGCAGCACTAGTCACACAGTAGCATTCTAATGTGGTAGGAGATGTCTGCTACTCTGCCTCTCTGCAACCCTGATGTGGTGGCAAAATTACCTGTTAACAGCCTGCAACGCGGTCTGTCTCCCATAATGTTCTCACCACATATGCCCTAAGTCCAGAAACAGACCTTTCTTTTCCTCTCCAAATAGCTCTGGGATATGGGATATGTAGTCTGAGAACCAGTCTGAAATACAGGGTCAATCTCCCTCATAGTAGAGTCAGGCCCCGTACACACGGCTAAGAACCTCGACGGGCGGAACGATGTTCTCTGCCAGCCGTCAGATTCGGCGACCAGCCCGTCGGGAAAGGCGACCAGCCATTCATCCCGACGGGCCGTCGAGCAAATAGAGAACCTGCTCTCTATTTCGGCTCGACGGCATTCCCGACGGGATGCTCGCTGAATCCGTACACACGGCCGAGGTTCTCGGCAGAATCAGGATGCCAGCAAGGTTCTCGCTGGTTTCTGCCGAGAACCTCGGCCGTGTGTACGGGGCTTCATAGTTGCTCCCAGCAGGCTCTGTCCTACCCACAACCCACAGCACATTAGTCCTCTGCCAGGCTCCCTCTAGCACCAGAAGTAAGTGGTACTCGTGTGGATGCCTTGATTAGTACTGAGACTAAAGGAGAAATTGATTTAGCCATTAGAGGATCACAGCATCACTTTCCTGCACCCGATAGAAAGGTGGCATCACTCCTTGGGAGAACAGTAGTGCTATAACCACCAGCCTACAACATTTTTACGTATATAAATAGTAAAAAATTAGTATAACATCAGTTTACAAATGCATAAACTCAAAAACACAAAGTAAAAAATATCCAGAATTCCTAACGTGTCCCTCTCACTAAAAAGCAGGAGAGTAACCCCACAGATATCGGCAATTGCTTTAAAGAATTTTATGAATCCCTATATAATTTAAATGCCTCTACAGACTTACGTGTTGAATATCCACGTCTGGTGGTCCTGCCACAAACTCTCCTCTCAACTTTACTGGCAACTCCACAACTATCACACCCCAACTTGCTCTCCTCCTAGGTCTGGGGCTGGAAGCTTGGGGCATTCAATTAAATGTCACCCTCATCCACATTCTAATCTTAGCTAGACTTTCGATATTGAGAAACTGGAACAGCGACTCTTTACCCTCTCCCCAACTCTATCTTTCGACCTTTAATCAACACCTACAGTTGGAGCTCATGTTTGCCAAAGCACACCTAAACCTACCTAAATTCCAAAAGGACTGGGCTCCCTGGCTCAAGTACAATCAACTGGATATTACATCCTTACTCTACTAACTTCATACCATCTTACTAACACACAGGCATGTACTGGCGATAGGGACTACAGGGAGTTTCCCGGTGGGCCGATGGCTCTGTGGGCCGGTTTTAGTGACAGTCTGTCAACGTAATAGCTGCACAGCTCGCCCTCCACTTCATGCAGTGATATGAGAAAAATACAGAGGAGAATAAGTGAAATAATAAAAGAGGTGAGTGAGGACTCCTTATGTTATGCTACTTATGTTTTTTTTGCACAATTGCGTATAGTTTATATACTGTTTTTGTGCTTGTTTACAAACTTAAAGTGGGCCAGTCTGGATGAAGTTCAGGGCCGAATTTCGGTCTCAGTCCTGCCCTGCTAACACAGATTACGCCACACTCCTATGCTCATCCTGTATATCTTCCTCACCTGTACCAATGTGACCCACTTTCATCTCATAGTATCATTACCTCCTCCCCACCTGGAACGGACTTACAATTGGCTACACGTAGATCTATGGAACTTTTCTTTTATTCAATAAGGCATATTGGACTTCATGTCATCATTGTTCACTTTTGTACGTAACATAATGATACAGCTCTACAACTATACTGTATGTATACTTTGATTTTCTTAACCACTTCAATACCGGGCTTTTATACCACCTACATACCGGGTCTATTCTGACACTTCTCTCCTACATGTAATAATCATCATTCTTTTGCTAGAAAATTACGCAGTACCCCCAAACATTATATATGTTTTTTTAGCAGACACCCTAGGGAATAAAACGACGGTCATTGCAACGTTTTATCTTGCACGGTATTTACGCAATCAATTTTCAAACGCCTTTTTTTTGTAAATAAAATTGTTTCATGAATTAAAAAAATAACAGTAAATTTAGCCCAATTTTTTTGTATTATGTGAAAGATTATGTTACACCGAGTAAATAGATACCTAACATGTCACGCTTTAATTATGCGCACACTCATGGAATGGCGCCAAACTTCGGCACTTAAAAATCTCCATAGGCAACGCTTTATTTATTTTTTACATGTTACCAGTTTAGATTTACAGAGGACATCTAGTGCTAGATTAGTTGCTGGCACTCTAACGCACGTGGCGATACCTCACTTATGTGGTTTAAACAGCGTTTACATATGTCGGCGGGACTTACGTGTGCGTTCGCTTCTGCACGCGAGCTATCGGGGACAGGGGCGTTTTAAATTTTTTTTTTATCTTTTATTTATTTTTTTGACTTATTTTTTATTTATTTTTCCACTTTTTTTTTTTCCACTTTTATTCCTATTACAAGGAATGTAAACATCCCTTGTAATAGGAAATGTGTGTGACAGGTCCTCTTTAAGGAGAGATGCGGGGTCAATAAGACCTCACATCTCTCCTCCAGGCTGGAAACCATGAGATCGGTGAAAAAAAATTCACCAATCTCATGAATGGTTGCCTACAGCCGCAATCGCGGCTTTGTTTACTTACGGGGGCCCGGGCGTGACGTCATCACATCGAGCCCGGGTCCTCCGACGGTCATAGAGATGACTGGTGACCATCTGGTCACCAGTCATCTCTATGCTTCCTGCCGACGCCGGACGATTCGTTCTCCGGGCCCCCGAAAGCACGGGAGAGCCCGGAGAAGCACCGGATGGCGGCGGGAAGGGGGGGGATTTTCCCTCCCGCGGCCTGTAAGAACGATCAAGTGGCAGAACCGCCGCTATGATCATTCTTATGTCGTGCAGAATCGCCGGCTGAAGAAGAGGATATCTGGATGATGCCTCTGGCTGCAGGCATCATTCAGATATTCACCTGCAAAGCCCAGGCCGTCAATTGACGGCCACTTAGGATGGGAGATCCCATCTCTGGCCGTCAATTGTCAATGGGCCGGTATTGAAGTAGTTAAATAATACAAATTTTAAGTTAAAAAAAAAAAAACAGGAGAGTACCCCCAACCCTCAAGAAGGTGCCAGCCTGACGCCCTGAATCTCAGAACTGGAGGGAGCGGGTCAGAGACTGTATGATAAATATCTCACAGTTCTGGCTCTGGATTCCACCTAAAACAATTTCAGCATCTCTGCAGACAGGGCGGAGGAGGACCAGCAGAAGAGTGGATCATGTTCAACCTAAAATAGCTTTTAATGTGGCCCAATGTAAACTTAAATTGTAATATATCACAGAATGACCATAAACTGGATCAATATAAACTGGAGAGTTTAGATTTAGATAAAGTAAGATTAGACTGGAATAAGTGATAGGCCGGTTTTAACAGGCAGTAAAACATCGGAAGCAGTTTATAGAGCACTTTAGTCCATTTGGCGATGAAGATAATAAAACACAGCGCTTGGTGTCATGTTTCCCCTTACTGATCTGATACATCTACAGAATCAATGTGCTCTCGTATTTTAGGGTATTACTTTAGTCTTGTGCTTAAAGGGGAACATCATAGTATTTGTTTTAAAAAATTACACACAATTGCCAAAACTACCATAATTTAGGTTAAATTATGAAAAAAAAAAATATATATATAATCTGAATGTTATTTATTTTGAATCAATTGCCAACACACCACAAGGTTATTATTTTTATTATTATTATACACGATTTATATAGCGCCAACAGTTTACACAGCGCTTTTCAATGTATAGGGGGGGGGGGGAGCACAATTACAGTACACATCAATACAGAAGGTACAGGAGCGCCTTACATTCTAAAGGGAGGGGATGGTGCCACAAAAGGTAATAGCTGCGGAGAATGATTTGATGGGTGTGGCTCGGGGACAGTTAGGTGGGTGTGGGATAGGGTTTCCCTAAATAGATTAGTTTTCAGGGATCTCCTAAAGGTGGACAGGGTAGGTGCTGATTGGACATACCGGGGCAGGGAGTTCCAGAGGATGGGAGAGGCTCTGGAGAAGTCCTGAAGGCGAGCATGGGAGGAAGTAACAAGGGTGCTAGAGAACAGGAGTTTCCGGGAAGAGCGGAGGGGACAATTTGGGCGATATCTGCAGATGAAGTTGGTTATGTAGATGTGGGCGATGTTGTGAATGGCCTTGTATGTTGTGGTTAGTATTTTGAATTTTACACAGAGGGGTAGGGGAAGCCAGTGGAGGAATTGGCAGAGAGGAGCAGCAGTTATGGATCGGTTAGTAAGGTGTATTAGTCTAGCAGCAGAATTCATAATAGACTGAAGGGGGGATAGCCTGCTTAAGGGTAATAATTAATTATCACATGAATAATATAATAATAAAAACAATGGGCCAGATTCACAGAGCCCTTACTCCTGTCTATCTCGCGTTAGACTGGAGTACTTTCAAATTACGCACGTTTTTTCACTACTCTGAAACCTCAAACCATGAAAATACGGCTGCAGGCTTCAATCCGACTGGCTTACATGTTCGTACGCCTTCGGATCTACGCTGCAATAAATTGGCGGCCGCTGGGTGGAGTTCCCGTCGTTTTCCGCGTTGGGGTATGCAAATGAGCTTTTGCCGACGATTCACGAAGTTACGAACGTCAATCGCAATCTCTTACGGCATCTTTAGTCATCTTTTGCTGGTCTAATATTAGACAGCCCATGTTAAGTATGGCTGCCGTTCCCGCGTCGAATTTCAACGTTTTCCGACGTCTTTTTTAATTTTTTTACGTAAGTCGTCCGGGAATAGGAATGTCCGTAAACGACGCTACTCAAACAAAAAATGACGTAACGACGTTATTTCGCGCAATGCAAGGCAGGAAATTTCTAAACGGAGCCCGCGTAGTTCGATCGCCGCGGGGACGTGCCTAATTTAAATGCTTCACGCCCCCTAATCGCGTATTTCGATTACGCGGCGAGAAATACACTACGCCGCCATACCGTAAGGGACAAAATCTACCAGAATTAGGCGTAGAGCCTGGTAAAATACGGCGGCGTAGTGTATCTCTGATACTCTGCGCCAATGTAATTGTATTTGAATCTGGCCCAATATTTTTCTGATGTTTTGAGGTATACTGCTTCCCTATCCCTCTTTCCTGTACATTGAGCCCATACATTTTTCAAAAGAGAATTGATATAGTGGATAATGGTTAGCGGTCATTTGGTCACTGCTGGTGGGTTATCACTAGTGGTTTGGGGCAGCAGAAGATCACTAATATAAAGGGTATTAGGGCCAGAAAAATCCAGTAACTCTTAAGGGGTCGGTGCTACATTTAACCCCACTTATCATACATTGCCGCATGCATAGGTGTGAAGCCAGATGTATATTCAAGAGGATTGATAAACTGGATAATGGTCATTTGGTTGCCACTGGTCGGTCATTAGTGGTTTGGGGCAGCGGAAGGCCAAATCATCAATAGAAATACCAGAAGTACCCCCAAAAAATCCAGAAACTCTTAAGGGGTCAGTGCTACATTTGGCCCCATTGATTATACGCTACCGCAGGCATACAGGGTAAGTGTGAAGCCAGATGTATTCTCAAAAGGATTAATGGCGTGGATGACATTGACTTGGTTGCCACTGGTGGGTCATTAGTGGTTTGGGGCAATGGAAGGCCAGATCATCAATATAAAGGCCAGGAGTACCCTAAAAAATACAGAAACTCTTAAGGGATCAGTGCTACATAGGTGTGAAGTCAGATCTATATTAAGGAGCATTGTGTCACGGAAGCAGGAATCAGACGTACAACAACAGATAAATGAATATGAAGGCTTTATTAAAAACCAAGCAGCAAGGTTAAAGTCCAAACGGATGATCAAACAGCCAGAAGAGTCCTCCACCGGAGCCAGGGTCGATAGCCAGGGATGGGAGTCAGCCAAGCCGGAGTCTGTAGCCAGAGAGGTGGTGGAACGAAGCCGGGAATCAGGAGCCAGAAGGAACGTCAGTATGAGCCGGGTCGGTAACAAGGAACAAGCAGCACGATCACAGAAGGGTGTCAGACGAGAGGCCCAAGCAAGGAAATGCTGCAGCAGCCGTTATATAAATATGCTGAGCATCCAGCTCCTCCCAGTGGGAAGGAGGAGCCGCAGGGTGTGGCAAGTTATAAGGACCCCATGAAACAAGATGGCTGCCAGCACATGTCAGTGATAAGAAGCCTTCAAGGAGGTAAGACCATGACACATTAATGGAGTGGATGATGGACGTTTCGTTGCCACTGATGGGTCGTGAGTGGTTTTGGGCAGCGGAAGGCCAAATAATAATAGAAAGGCCAGGAGGGCCTGAAAAAACTTCAGGGGTCAGCTGATCACGAGCTGCCACAAGCATAGGCATGAAGCCATACATACATTATATTACCAAAAGTTTTGGGACACCCGCCGTTACACGCACATGAACTTTAATGACATCCCAGTCTTAGTCCATAGGGTTCAATATTGAGTTGGCCCACCCTTTGAAGTTATAACAGCTTCAACTCTTCTGGGAAGGCTTCCACAAGGAAGTGTGGGAATATTTGACCATTCTTCCAGAAGCGCATTTGTGAGGTCAGGCACTGATGTTGGATGTGAAGGCCTAGCTTGCAGTCTCCGCTCTAATTCATCCCAAAGGTGTTCTATCCGGTTGAGGTCAGGTTGTGCAGGCCAGGCAAGTTTTCTACCCCAATCTCATCTCTATGGATCTCGGTTTGTGCACTGGCTCAAATCATTAGGGGCGGGGGGATTATGGAGTGGGGTTGTTTTTCAGGGATTGGGCTTGGCCCCTTAGTTAGCATACCAAGACATTTTTCGACAATTTCATGCTCCCAACTTTGTAGGAAAGGTTTGGGGACGGCCCCTTCCTGTTTCAAGATGACTGCACACCAGTGCACAAAGCAAGGTCCATAAAGACATGGATGAGCGAGTTTGGGGTGGAGGATCTTGGCTGGCCTGACCTCAACCCAAAAGAACCCCTTTGGGATGAATTAAAGCAGAGACTGCAAACCAGGCCTTCTCTTCCATATCAGTGCCTGACCTCATAAATGCGCTTCTGGAAGAATGGTCAAACATTCCCATAGACACACTCCTAAACCTTGTGGACAGCCTTCCCAAAAAAGTTGAAGCTGTTATAGCTGCAAAGAGTGGGCCAACTTAATATTGAACCCTACGGACTAAGACTGGGGTGGCATTAAAGTTCATGTGCGTGTAAAGGCAGGTGTCCCAATACTTTTGACAATATAGTGTATGTTCAGGTTGGAATAAATGACTTCATCTAAACCATTCTGCATGCAGAGTAGAGCAATAGAGGCACAACAGAATATTTTGCTTGTCCCCGTTCACAAATATTTAAGTTTTCAAATTTGGATGACAGCGATGATACGACCCACTAATACTTACCTATTTTTAAATGTCAGTTCTGCATTTTGAACTCAGAGTGTCATTTTAATAGAATCTCTAACAAATCATCCCATAGGAATTGGTTGCCCCGGATCTTCGTACAGTACATTGCCATGGAAACCATTTTGTCAGCGTCGGCTTCTCAGGCAAATATTACGGCACTTATTGGAGAGGCTGCATTTTCATAATGGCATGTGGAAACAAGGGTTTAAAATAAAATTCCAGCACACCCTGCAATTTCGTAAAGTAGGTTATATCATATGTAAATGCAGTTTTATGTCTGTTAAGAAAATGTCATGGGATCTTAGTGGAAAATGAGTAAAAAGCCACATTTACCGTGTACCGTGAATATATGTACCCACATGCTGTGCAGTGCCGTCACACACCTACCTGTCTTGGTGGAACAAATAAGTGGAGTTGAAGTATCTGTAAGCATGACATGATCACTGAAATCCCAACATCTTCCGTTTTCAAATATTATTTCAATATTTTTTAATCTACAGTTTTCATTAACCGCTTATGGACCGCCGCATGTACATTTACGTCGGCAAAATGGACACGTACAGGCACATTGGCGTACCTGTACGTCCCTGCCTAGACGTGAGTCGGGGGTCCGATCGGGCCCCCCCCCCCCGGTACATGCGGCGGTTCCCGTGGCTGTGGAAGCGATCCGGGATGAGGGGGCGGCTGTTGGTTTTTGTCCGGATCGCTCCCAGCCAATGCGCGTCCTCCCCGCGTGTCACTTCCTCTGCCTATGTAATGTAAATATAGGCAGAGGAAGTGATGTCAGCTCTCCTCTCGGCCGTATTTTCAATCCGCCGAGAGGAGAGAAGACATCACACAGTAAGTCGCACCAACACTACACTGACACCACACACATAGGCACATCAGCCCCTTCTGATCACCCCCCTACCCCCCTGTCACAGTGTCACTGAATGCAGTGGTCAATTATTAACTGATCACTGCATTTAGTGTCCGTGTGACAGTTAGTGTGACAGGCAGTTAGTGTTAGGTTCAGGGTAGCCCCGTACCCCCCCTAATAAAGTTTTAACCCCTTGATCATCGCCCTAGTTAACACTTTCACCCCCTATTGCCAGTGTCACTAAGCGATCATTTTTCTGATCGCTGTATTAGTGTCACTGTTGCCACTAGGTAGCTAATTTTTTTTTTTATTGCAATTTTTTTTTTACTAAAGACATGTGGCTAAATACATTTTGGCCTAAATGTTTGACTAAAATTTAGTTTATTCGATTTTTCTTATAACAAAAAGTAAAAAATATCATTTTTTTCAAAAATGTCGCTCTATTTTTGTTTATAGCGCAAAAAATAGCAGAGGCGATCAAATACAATCAAAAGAAAGCTCTATTTGTGGGAAGAAAAGGACGCAAATTTTGTTTGGGAGCCACGTCGCACGACCGCGCAATTGTCTGTTAAAGCGACGCAGTGCCAAATTGTATAAACTCTGGGCATTTAGCAGCATATTGGTCCGGTCTTTAAAGCGGATGGTTTACAAATAAAAAAATATTAAAAGCCAGCAGCAACAAATACTGCAGCTGCTGACTTTTAATATTAGGACACTTACCTGTCCTGGAGTCCAGCGCCGTCCGCAGCAGAGGATGAGCGATCGCTCATCACCCTGCTGCTCCCCCCTCCATCCACGGTGAGGGAACCAGGAAGTGAAGCGCTGCGGCTTCACTGCCCGGTTCCCTACGGCGCATGCGCGAGCTGCGCTGCGCCCGCGATTGGCTCCAGCTGTGTGCTGGGAGCCGAGTGTTCCCAGCACACAACGGGCAGGAGACGGGATGTGATGCAATGCCCGTCTTTTGCCCGTGAATGCTGGGCCGGAAGTGGGTGCAGATACATGTCTATCTGCACCCCCCTCCCCCTGAAAGGTGTCAATTCTGACACCGGAGGGGGGGAGTGTTCGGATCAGCGGATCTTCACTTTAGGGTGGAGATCCGCTTTAAGTGGTTAAAGAAATCCCTGGTGATCCTCCCATGAAGATCCTTGTTCCTGTGATTGAGTGACTCTGTCCTGTCTCCCAATTGTGTCCCTGCTTTGTTACATCACACTTCCGATAGAGACTACAAAGTGGAAATAAATTCTCTTATAGGGGTTGTAAAGGTTTGCTTTTTATTTTCTAAATAGGTTCCTTTAAGCTAGTACATTGTTGGTTCACTTACCTTTTCCTTCGATTTCCCTTCTAAATGTTTTTTTTCTTTGTCTGAATTTCTCACTTCCTGTTCCTCCTGAGTAGGCTAGAACAGAACAGTTCTGGCTGACTAACCCCCACTTGGATGATGGTGGCAAGTTTACTGAGGAGAAACAGGAAGTGATGAATTCAGACAAAAAAAACATTTTTTAGAAGGGAAAGCAAAGGAAAAGGTATGTTCTGTTTCTCGCTACACGTTTGCCCCTGGCGTGTATGTAGCTCAACATACAGCTTAAACTTTGCATCCTAAATAACCAGACTGTCTGTAACTTTGGATCTTTATTACGATGAAAAGATAGCGGCCATATAAGATGCGTATGAATAATGGTGAAACTAGAGATAAATTAACATATAAGAATTATATGAACACAAACAAATGTCTACTAGGCATATAGATAAACAGTCTTTATCATACCAGCGATGCTGTCCCAGGAGGATCAAGACTTAGGAAACATGTGGTGCAGGCTTAGCTGACTCCATGTGGACTGTCCAGTGGAAAAGATGAAAGATTTGTGATAGAAAGTAAAGACAGTTTTCAGTAACACGACAGGAAATGTACATTACCATAGAACACTGCCCATCAACAGTCCTTTGTTAAGAGTGACATCTTGTGGACATTATTTGAATTACAAGTCCAAAAGATATTACTGTATTTCCTTGTAGGCCAAAGGCATGACAAGGTAAGTGAACCAACAATGCACTAGCTTAAAGGAAACTATTTAGAAAATAAAAAACAAACCTTTACGACCCCTTTAATCAACATGAACTATTTTGAATCCTTATGCTGCTAGCCTTAGTAAATAGTTTGGAAGGTATATTAGATTTACTTGTTTTAAGCTTTTTTTTTTTTTTCTTACAATTCTTCAGTTGCTTCCTGTGACTAGACCCTTGCTCGCCCAGGTCCTGCTCTCCCGACACTCCTCTGCTTCTATTCGATCAGATTGCAGATTGCAACATCTGATGGTCCAGTCATCCAAGATTCCGGGGTCCGACCTACAGCTATGTGCCGATCGAACCCATTAAGAACACACACCAAGCGAGTTGTATGTATGTTCAAACAGAACTCTCATTTATTTGCAAGTACACAGCACACTTTTATACAGAATTTGGAACATCCCGCCCCCAACAACTGCTTTCCTATTGGTCCATTGTAAAGTCCAGGCAGTCCTCACTCAGGTCCTCCTTAAACATGCAAATGAGGACTTAAAATAGTCAACAGAGATTGGTCCCATAGCTTGAATAGCATGACTATGTATATTGAGACAGAAGCCCCAGGGGGTAATTACTACAATGAAGCAATCAGAACAATAATTAACATGAGCCAATTATCTAATCAGGAAGCCTGACAAGGTGACTGCTAAGTACAACACACAAACAATGAACTTCAAAGACATTTTAAAGACATTCAGTTGATTACCCCCCCAGACGTCCCGTCTCTGACAACAGCTATTCACCTGCAACACAATGAAAGGCCTTTTAGGAGCCAACCTCATTTAGCATTTCAATAGTCTGTTCTAAGCATTGAAACAGTCAGGACCCGTACACACGACCGAGCTTCTCGGCAGAATCCAGCGAAAAGCTCGCTGGGAGACATATTCTGCCGAGGTTCTCGGTCGTGTGTACACTTCCGATGAGCGTCCCGTTGGTAAGCTCGTCGAGCCAAAAAAGAGAGCATGCTCTCTTTTTCCTCGTTGTTCAATGAGGACTTTGGCTCGACAAGCTTTTTCGACCGCTCATTGGGAACCTCGTCGGGCGGAACGATGAGTTTAGCCCGACGAGGTTCTCGGACGTGTGTACGCGGCCTCATTCTTATTGACTGGTTGTGAGCCCACATGAAATCACATGTATCAGTAATGTCCCATCTCATGTAATACATGAATTATGATTTATTAGCCACCCTCTCCTGTGTAACAGATGTCAAGTAGAAACACCTTAATATCTCAAGATCCATGATATTTCCTGTTTTCTGGCCTGGGCCAAAATTATGTCATAGGTCCTAGGAGTCTTCAGGATGCCACCTATCAGTAAACTCATGGACAGTTTGTAAATTTGTGATTTTTTACATCTGTCTGTGAATGTCATATACAGATGCAATGGACATATGTAAAGATCACAGATTTTGCAAACTGTCTGTGAATTTACATACAAAAGGCAACCCTCGTTCATGGGCATTTTTTTCCCTTCATCTGGAAGAGGGGGCTTTCTCAGCTAAGCACACCCTCCTTCCTGCATGCCTGGACTAGGGGAGATGGATTCCAGGAAGTAAATGCTTCATAAATCATCTGTCCTTACACAAGAAGGCTGAAGCTAGAAATGCTAGGGGGTGATTTAATAGTGATTTCCCAATCATGGACATATGGATGGATAGGCGAGTTTGCTTTGAATATTAAAAATGAGTTAAATAGCATTTTCAGTTTGTAGTGCTCAGATACACAGGTATGGTTCACTGTTGTCATCATCTAACAAAAAAAAAAAACAAACCCTTGTGGTGGACTTTTTAGGCACATAACGGATATAAAAGTATTTCAATGAAATTTAGTTCATTAAATATATTATGTAAAAAAGGTTTCGACATATAACATATGGAATGCATCTAGAACAGTATCACCATATGTACATAATAATACATACAGTATGTATAGTATTATGTACAGATAGTGATACTGTCCTAAATTTTATTCAAATACTTTTTTTTATTAAAAAAAAATAAAAAAATTATTCAAATACTTTTATACTTGTTACGTGCCTAAAAAGTTCACCACAAGGGGTTTTTGTTTGTCATCTTCAAATACTGGATGTGGCACTAAAATGAATGCAGTGAACTGCCGTTCTATACAAATTTGACTGTTGTTATCATCTGGAAACCTAGCCCTGAGAATTGCCAGGAAAACATTACAGCCATCACATGGGTCCTTGGTCGAATCTTGACCAGGATGCTATGTGTATGGAGTTTGCATGTATTTCCTGTGTTCCCATGGGTATTCTCTCTCCAAACAGGTATTGGTAGGTTAACTGGTCCATGTCTAACTTGGCCTTAGTATGTAAAAATTGGCTAATGCCAATCCCGGAGCAGTTGGGGAGGGTTGAGGAAAGATCTGGTGACCATATAAAAAAAGGCCAAGGAAATTCTATGAATAAGGCTCTCAAGCACCTCAGACATGGCGTCCAAAGAGCTGGCCTGTAGAAACACTAATGCCGTGTACACACGATCGGACATTCTGACAACAAAACTGCAGATTTTTTTCCGATGGATGTTGGCTCAAACTTGTCATGCATACACACGGTCACACAAATATTGTCGGAAAATTGCGAACGTCAAAAACGCGCTGACGTACAATACATACAACGAGCCAAGAAAAATGATGTTCAATAGCCAGTGCGGCTCTTTTGCTTGATTCCGAGCATGCGTGGAATTTTGAGCATCGGAATTGTGTACACACGCTTGGAATTTCCGACAACAAGCTTTGTTGTCGGGAAAATTTGAAAACCAGCTCTCAAATTTTAGTTGTCGGGAATTCGGACAGCAAATGTCCGATGGAGCATACAGAGGGTTGGAATTTCCGACAACAAGCTCCCATTGAACATTTGTTGTATGTGTGTGTATGCGACATTAGGGTAGGATACGACTGTACGGGTATCACAAACGTGCACAATATAGCTTGATAATGTTATATTTATATTTCTTTGGTAAATTACCAAAAGTGTCACAGCTACTATTTTCTTCCACTTTTCAGTGCTGTATTTATTTATTCTTTTATGTAAGGTTTTATGAGGCTTTGCTCTGGGTTTTAGGTTCTGTCATTAATCCCACGGACCGGTGCATTATTCCATAAACCATGGATTGCATCTATAAAACAAGACCATTAGATGGAGCTCTTGTTTCAGAGAGACGACCTTTACCAAGAGCTAAAATAATTAGAAAATTTCACTGCAGACCTACAGCAGTGGTCTGTAAAGAAACTTCCAGTATACCTTACTAGGTAAATCCTCTAATTGGTCACAGTGCTTGTCTTATCAAGTCATTTAGCTTGTTACATGGAGGAAGATGAATCTTCAGAACATTTTGTGGGTTATCCAATATCGTTACAACCAGCTGTTACAACATTTCTGTCAGAAATCATTTTGCAGATAGCCAGGATGTTGGTGCCACTGAGGCTACCCTGAAAAACACATGAAAAACAAATCATTAACCGCTTCATAACTGTGTGTATAAACCAGGGAAAGGAACCCAAAAATTTTAGAGAGGACATATATACTAAAACTTTTCAACTTTGTTTTTTTTTTAGATATTCACCTAGGTGTGAAGTTGAGGAATTCATGACTTTATGGTGGTTCTGGACAGCTGGGGTGAGTAAGTGTGGTGATAAGGAAGATCTTTGTGAATACAACTGTTCTCCACTATCTAACCGTGTTCTCCATTATCTAACCGTGTTCTCCATTATCTAACCGTGTTCTCCCTCTTATAAAAAAATTAAATAATTTTCTGTTAGTCTGTTTTTTTTATTTATATGGGTCACTGGAACAACAATATGCAGCTTTCAGTGCTTATTGGCTATATTTTATAATAATATGTATAGAAAAAAATGTGCCTGCCTAAATAGTGATACCAGAAAAAAAATTCTGGTTAGAGACGAAGGCCTGGATTCACATACATCAGCGCATATATATGCCGCCGTAGCGTATCTCTTTTACGCTACTTCGTCGCAGCGCAGGAAGGCAAGCATGGAATTCACAAAGCAAATGCTCCCAACGTTGCGCCGGCGTAACGTAATTTCGTAGGCGTAAGCTGGCGTAGGTGGAAGTGGGTATGACCCCATGCAAATGATGGTCCGAGCGTGGTGCATTGCTTTACGCCCGGCGTATCATGAACGGCGCATGCGCCGTGACGCGGACGTATGACCAGCACCACTGTGCGCATGCTCACAACTACACCGGTGCAACTTCCTGAGATACACCGGCCCACCGGCTTACCCTGAGCACATAAATACGCCCAGCCATACGCCCGTCCAGTGCAAAAGTACACCCGTTTGCTTGTTTCCCCCCTGGAGCACAGTACTTTTGTTTGGCCATGGCAGTTGCTAAGTTGGACAAGGGGAGGAGGAAGAAAAACTTCTCCTTGGAAGAGAGGGCTATCCTGACCTCTGCGATACGGCAGTATGATATGTACCTCCATGGCGCACAGAGTGGCAGGACCAGTAAGGCACGGGAGAGGGAGATATATGAGAAGATCACCCTGGAGGTCAATGCTCTTGGGCATGAGAGCAGGACCGCTGACGATATCCAGAAGAAGATAAACGATATTAGACGTCGGGGCCGTGATAAGCTGGCCATAATAAGGAGGCACATCAGGGGCACGGGAGGAGGACCAGCTTCTGCTTAGAAGTTGACCGATGAGGAGGAGGTCATCGCCAGCTGTCTGGAGCGGGAGCAGGTGGAGGGCATGGAGGGCATGGGGGGCTTTGACTCCAGTGACCAGAACTTGAGGAGAGGTAAGTGTGTTTTATCCCCCATCCGGTGTGTAGCATGTGAGGGGGTGTTACGTACCTGGTATGTTCAGAGTCTGGTTGTAGGAAGCCTCTCTTACGGCTCTGGTTCACGAGTCGCTGAGGTGGGAACAGCAACTCGGAGCACAGTGTGGTAGGAGTGCCGATGCAGTGATGAGTGGATGTAGATGGCTGAGTCTCTCTGGCGGGCAGGTGCAGACAGCACTGAGGCAGAAGAGGGGGTCAGCGACCCTGACGGGTGGTACGACTGCAACGGCAACAAGCTGGTGAAGCAAGCAGGTAACGGAAGCAAGAAACAGCAGAGTCAGGCAGGCCGGTTCACAACAGGTAGTCAATTGGTTCAGATGCAGGTAACTGAAGCGTAGTCGTAGTGCAAGCAGGTGGGTCTGGCAACAGAGAGGTCAAGCAGGCGGGTAGTCAAACGGAGCCGGGTCGGGGTTGGAGAGGTTCAGGTGGTCAGACAAGCCGGGTTCAGAGTTCAATCAGGTTTTAGACAGGTATTTCAAACAACAGGTCTCAGGTAAGATCCAGTCAGAACTGCAGATCAGGCAGCAATGTGCTGCAAACAGCAATGATCTTTTAAAGTGTGTTTTGGCGCCACAGCCGGCTAACGTGCACACGCGTGCTCCTGTGACGGCGCGCCAATTGCCTGGAGGAAGCCTGCATGGAGGAGGACTGCATGGAGGACGTCTGTGGAGGTGAAGATGGCAAAGAGGTGAGTCCCTGACAGGGGGTGCAAGGGAACATGTGACAAGTGTGTCGGTCCACCAACATGTGAATGTTTTGTGTCATCCACAGATGTGCTGGAGGGAGCTGGGCCGTCATCTGCCGGTGTCCGACCCATGCCATCCCCGGAACATCCTCTGCCTCAGCCTGACCCCCTGGAGAAGCCCGGTAATATTGGTGGAGGGGAGTGCCCCCACCTCTCCTCTAGAGATAGTTGAGGAGGAGCCGGTGGATCTCCACCAGGAGGAATGCCTGTATTTTGAGGAGGCTTCCACCTTCCCCGGACCCTCAGACACCTCCCCGCCCATCAGGGGAACCCCCTCCAGGGCTACCCCATCCAGGGGAACCCCCTGCTGGGCTACCCCATCCAGGGGAACCCCCTCCCGATCTACCCCCTCCAGGGCTACCCCGTCCAGACGGGCACAAGCCTCTCCACCCCCCAGGAAGCTTTATGAAAGACCAGGGGTGTAGCTGGATCCCTCCAAGAAGGGCTGGAGAGGTAGCAGGCAAGGCAGACACGCCACATGGGTGATCTAGCCTGTGACCTGCGCCGTGTGGCTGACAGCCTGGCCTCCTCTGCCAAGACCCAGGCTGAGTGCACAGTGGCTGTGCAGGGCACCGCAGCCACTATGCAGCAGTGCCTCATCCAACAAGCTGAGCATACCAGCTCGTGTCGGACTGCCTGCAGGAGGTGAGCGCTAACTGCGCTGCAATTGTTACGTGTCTCGTGACCAAACTGAGACCCTGGAGGCCATGCGGCACCACATGGTGGCAGGGGGTCCCTCACCATCTGGGGACCAGGGCTCAGTTGTGCAGGCTGGAGCCGCATACCCTGGTCATTGGGGAGCTGCAGGCCACAACAGCAGGCCTCACGGCGGAGGTGAAGAGCCTGGGGCAGGCTGTCCAGGCCAATACTGCTGCCATCCAGGCAGAGGGAAGGCAGAACAGGTGACTCCAGCGGCAACAGGTGACTACAGGTGACTCCAGCGGCAGACCAGCGCCTGCGGATGCAGGCGGATAATACCTCAGAGTAGCTGGAGCCATAGCCACCTGTGGAGAAGCTTTTGCTGATTGATAGCTGCCTGTTTTCCCTGCCGAGGAGTGAGGTTCAGAGACTGGAGCCAGAGGAGACCTTCCGTGGGTTGTTTGTGAGCTGTTTTTAACTACTATTGCGGTAAGGAGACATCTTTTCACTATACTATCATAGAGTATGCAGGCTGAGAAGATCTGAATGAGTATCTGCAGACAAGCCGATTTTCTGCAGACCAACCTTTCTCTTTGCAACATTGTTACAATAATTGGGAACTTTGTTTCACATTTTTGTTTCTGTTTCTTTTTTCCACTTTGGGACTGTTTTTTGGTATTCAATTCCTTCTTATTAGGAAGTTTTTACCACCATATTTTTTGCAGACAAGCCTTTTCTCTTTGCAATATTGTTACAATAATTGGGAACTTTGTTTCACATTTTTTGTTTTCTGTTTCTTTTTTCCACTTTGGGACTGTTTTTTGGTATTCAATTCCTTTTCATTAGGAAGTTTTTATCACCATATTTTTTGTATATATTTGTTTAAAGTCCACATATATATATATATTTGTTTATATTTGCTAATCAGCAGATTGATACTAATTGCTGCACCTTGATATATTTTGCACCTTGCTGCACTTTGATATAATTTGTACTTTTTAGTAAGCACATTTAGGGTAATGTGGTAACCACTCAAACTAGGAATTTTATTTTTCCACCAACCCGCCCACAGATGGCATAACGTAATTTTGTAGGTGTAAGCTGGCGTAGGTGGAAGTGGGTATGACCCCATGCAAATGATGGTCCGAGTGTGGTGCATTGCTTTACGCCCGGCGTATCATGAACGGCGCATGCGTCGTGACGCGGACGTATGACCAGCACCCCTGTGCGCATGCTCACAACTACGCCGGCGCAACTTCCTGAGATACGGCGGCCCACCGGCTTACGGCGAGCACATAAATACGCCCAGCCATACGCCCGTCCAGTGCAAAAGTACACCCGTTTGCTTGTTTCCCCCCTGGAGCACAGTACTTTTGTTTGGCCATGGCAGCTGCTAAGTTGGACAAGGGGAGGAGGAAGAAAAACTTCTCCTTGGAAGAGAGGGCTATCCTGACCTCTGCGATACGGCAGTATGATATGTACCTGCATGGCGCACAGAGTGGCAGGACCAGTAAGGCACGGAAGAGGGAGATATATGAGAAGATCACCCTGGAGGTCAATGCTCTTGGGCATGAGAGCAGGACTGCTGACGATATCCAGAAGAAGATAAACGATATTAGACGTTGGGTCCGTGATAAGCTGGCCATGATAAGGAGGCACATCAGGGGCACGGGAGGAGGACCAGCTTCTGCTCAGAAGTTGACCGATGAGGAGGAGGTCATCGCCAGCTGTCTGGAGCGGGAGCAGGTGGAGGGCATGGAGGGCTTTGACTCCAGTGACCAGAACTTGAGGAGAGGTAAGTGTGTTTTATCCCCCATCCGGTGTGTAGCATGTGAGGGGGTGTTACGTACCTGGTATGTTCAGAGTCTGGTTGTAGGAGGCCTCTCTTACGGCTCTGGTTCACGAGTCGCTGAGGTGGGACCAGCAACTCGGAGCACAGCGGGGTAGGAGTGCCGATGCAGTGATGAGTGGATGTAGATTGCTGAGTCTCTCTGGCGGGCAGGTGCAGACAGCACTGAGGCAGAAGAGGGGGTCAGCGACCCTGACGGGTGGTACGACTGCAACGGCAACAAGCTGGTGAAGCAAGCAGGTAACGGCAGCAAGAAACAGCAGAGTCAGGCAGGCCGGTTCACAACAGGTAGTCAGATGGTTCAGATGCAGGTAACTGAAGCGTAGTCGTAGTGCAAGCAGGTGGGTCTGGCAACAGAGAGGTCAAGCAGGCGGGTAGTCAAACGGAGCCGGGTCGGGGTTGGAGAGGTTCAGGTGGTCAGACAAGCCGGGTTCAGAGTTCAATCAGGTTTTAGACAGGTATTTCAAACAACAGGTCTCAGGTAAGATCCAGTCAGAACTGCAGATCAGGCAGCAATGTGCTGCAAACAGCAATAATCTTTTAAAGTGTGTTTTGGCACCACAGCCGGCTAACGTGCACGCGTGTGCTCCCGTGACGGCGCGCCAATTGCCTGGAGGAAGCCTGCATGGAGGAGGAGTGCATGGAGGACGTCTGCGGAGGTGAAGATGGCAAAGAGGTGAGTCCCTGACAGGGGGTGCAAGGGAACATGTGACAAGTGTGTCGGTCCACCAACATGTGAATGTTTTGTGTCATCCACAGATGTGCTGGAGGGAGCTGGGCCGTAATCTCCCGGCAGGGCCGGCGCTAGGCATAGGCAAATCAGGCGGCTGCCTAGAGCGCCAGGGTAGGGGGAGCGGCAAAATCCGGATACCCAGCCATTCGCTGGGGATCCGGATCATTAAAATACCTCCTGGACCTTGATTTTTAAAATATTCCCAGCCTGCAGTGCCGCCCGTAGAAGCCCGGTAATATTGGTGAGATGAGGGGAGAGAGCCGGGACAGCAGCTGGCTCTAGAGATAGTGCTGAGGTGGTCAGACGGGTCGGATCTCCAGCGGCCAGGAGGAATGCACTGTGCAGGTGAAGGAGGCGAGATCCACCTTCCCCGTGACCCTCAGACATCTCCTGATTTCCCCGCTTTTTTCCCGGATTGCAGGCAGGAACCCCCTCCAGGGGCTACCCCATCGGGGGATTAAACTTCATTTTGCGGTCACTGATTTTCTCCCTCTGCAGTGCTGATTCAGCCCCGATCCCCCCGAGGGGCACACAGACATACATAGCTTAGCTGTACTGGCCGCTCTGTTGAATGGAAGGAAGGAGAGGGGAGGAGGCGGGTCCCAGCCTGACACTCGTGGAGGAGCTACCCCGTCCAGACGGGCACAAGCACTGCTCCACCCGACTGTTGTCTGCAGCCTGCAGAGTGAAGCTGGTTACACATGATGAAGAGCCAGAATAACAACATGAGGTACAGAGAGAGAAAGGGGGGGGGGGGGTGTTTACAGTATAGAGAGCTGGGAGTTATAGTATACAGAGAGGGAGGGAGGGAGTTATAGTATACAGGGAGGGAGGGAGGGAGTTATAGTATACAGAGATGGAGAGGGGGAGTTATAGTATACAGAGATGGAGAGGGGGAGTTATAGTATACAGAGATGGAGAGGGGGAGTTATAGTATACAGAGATGGAGAGGGGGAGTTATAGTATACAGGGAGGGAGGGAGGGAGTTATAGTATACACGAGATGGAGAGGGGGAGTTATAGTATACAGAGATGGAGAGGGGGAGTTATAGTATACAGAGATGGAGAGGGGGAGTTATAGTATACAGAGAGGGAGGGAGGGAGTTATAGTATACAGAGACCTGGAGAGGGGGAGTTATAGTATACAGAGATGGAGAGGGGAGTTATAGTATACAGAGATGGAGAGGGGGAGTTATAGTATACAGAGATGGAGAGGGGGAGTTATAGTATACAGAGATGGAGAGGGGGAGTTATAGTATACAGAGATGGAAGGGGAGAGTTATAGTATACAGAGATAGAGAGGGAGGAAGGGAGTTATAGTATACAGAGATGGAGAGGGGGAGTTATAGTATACAGAGAGGGGGGGAGGGAGTTATAGTATACAGAGAGGGAGGGAGGGAGGCTGAGTTATAGTATACAGAGATGGAGAGGGGGAGTTATAGTATACAGAGATGGAGAGGGGGAGTTATAGTATACAGAGATGGAGAGGGGGAGTTATAGTATACAGAGATGGCAGGGGGGAGTTATAGTATACAGAGATGGAGAGGGAGAGTTATAGTATACAGAGAGGGAGGGAGTTATAGTATACAGAGAGGGAGGGAGGGAGTTATAGTATACAGAGAGGGAGGGAGGGAGTTATAGTATACAGAGATGGAGAGGGGGAGTTATAGTATACAGAGATGGAGAGGGGGAGTTATAGTATACAGAGATGGAGGGGGGGAGTTATAGCCTCATACAGAGATGGAGGGGGGGAGTTATAGTATACAGAGAGGGAGAGGGGGGTGTTACTTTATACAGAAAGAGGGGGAGCATACAGTATATACAGGGAGAGAGAGGGGACACAGTGTATATACAGGGAGAGAGGGGGGTACAGTATATACAGAGAGAGATGGGGGGTACAGTATATACAGAGAGAGATGGGGGGTACAGTATATACAGCGAGAGATGGGGGGTACAGTATATACAGAGAGAGAGGGGAGATGCAGTATATAGAGAAATATATAATTATGTATAATATCAATAAATGCATTGAAAATTATTTTTTCTAGCTTATTTTCTTAACATTTGGTAGTCATATCGTGACCAAAAAATTCTAAGAAATATATATTTTTTATCTCATGGAGGCAACATGTGAGAAAAAATGTATATATCATTCCATAAACACACACCACATACCTATGATTTGGCAGGGGAAAAAAAATGTCCCCGTATTTAATTAAAAAAATCTGGTCACCTTACCCTAATGACCCTGTTCAGCACTGATTCCCCCTGCTGGTATTTCACCAAAGCTTCTAATTTAAAAAAAATAAATAATACAAAATATAAATAAAATTGTAAAAAAATACAAAAATTAAATAATAATAAAAAAACTAACAACACTGTCCACTACCCCTAAATTGTAAAATTATTAAATTTATTTAGAGTGTGTGTATATGTGTATGTGTGTATATATATATATATATGTGTGTATGTGTTTTTGCGTTTTGGGGTGCACACCCTAATGCATTAGGCTGCGCACACCTATGAAGCCCTGCATGCAAGTCAGGGCTTGCCGCGATGACCGATTCCCCCCCCCCTCCTCCTGGTCGCTCGGGTCGGGGATCTGTAGTGAGAAGAGGGGACAGATGGGCAGCAACGCCACTGTGGCTCAGGTATATAAGTGGAAGCACAGGCAGGATGCTCAGTGCTGCAGCCTGCACCCACTCACAAATTAAAAAAATGTACAGAGGGGGAACTGGTTTGTGTGTGTGTGTGTGGGGGGGAGATATATGTGTGTGGGGGAGCAAAGTGGGAACTGGTGGGGGGCAGAGATGTGCAGGGGGGTACAGTGGGAACTGGTGTGTGGGACAGGTGTGTGTGTGTGTGTGTGGGGGGGGGGGTACAGAATGGTAACTGGTGTGGGGGCAGATGTGCAGGGGGTACAGAGTGGGAGCTGGTGTGGGGGGGGAGACAGGTGTGTGTGTGGGGGTACAGTGGGGGGACAGGTGTGTGTGTGTGGGGGGGGGGGGGGGAGAGGGAATGGTGTGGGGGGCAGATGTGAGGGGGGGTACAGAGTGGGACTGGTGTGTGGGACAGATGTGTATGTGTGTGTGTGTGGGTGCGGGGCAGAATGGTAACAGGTGGGACAGGGGGTACAGAGTGACTCCAGTGTGTGTGGGGGGGGCAGACAGGTGTGTGGGGGGGGGGGCAGCGTGGAAAATGGTGTGGGGGCAGATGTGCAGGGCGGATACAAAGTGGGAACCTGGTGTGGGGGGGGAGACAGAGTAGCTGGGGGAGCCATATGTGCAGGTAGGTACAGAGTGGAGAAGCTGGTGTGTATGTGGGGGGGGGGGGCAGATGTGCAGGGGGGTACGGACGGGGAGCGAATGGCGTGCGCGGGGGGGGGGGCGTCAAAATGAGGCTTCGCCTAGGGTGTCAAAAATCCTTGCACCAGCCCTGTCTGCCGGTGTCCGACCCATGCCATCCCCGGAACATCCTCTGCCTCAGCCTGACCCCCTGGGAAGCCCGGTAATATTGGTGGAGGGGAGTGCCCCCACCTCTCCTCTAGAGATAGTTGAGGAGGAGCCGGTGGATCTCCACCAGGAGGAATGCCTGTATTTTGAGGAGGCTTCCACCTTGCGGTAAGGAGACATCTTTTCACTATACTATCATAGAGTATGCAGGCTGAGAAGATCTGAATGAGTATCTGCAGACAAGCCGATTTTCTGCAGACCAACCTTTCTCTTTGCAACATTGTTACAATAATTAGGAACTTTGTTTCACATTTTTGTTTCTGTTTCTTTTTTCCACTTTGGGACTGTTTTTTGGTATTCAATTCCTTCTTATTAGGAAGTTTTTACCACCATATTTTTTGCAGACAAGCCTTTTCTCTTTGCAACATTGTTACAATAATTGGGAACTTTGTTTCACATTTTTTGTTTTCTGTTTCTTTTTTCCACTTTGGGACTGTTTTTTGGTATTCAATTCCTTTTCATTAGGAAGTTTTTATCACCATATTTTTTGTATATATTTGTTTGAAGTCCACATATATATATATATTTGTTTATATTTGCTAATCAGCAGATTGATACTAATTGCTGCACCTTGATATATTTTGCACCTTGCTGCACTTTGATATAATTTGTACTTTTTAGTAAGCACATTTAGGGTAATGTGGTAACCACTCAAACTAGGAATTTTATTTTTCCACCAACCCGCCCACAGATGGCATAACGTAATTTTGTAGGTGTAAGCTGGCGTAGGTGGAAGTGGGTATGACCCCATGCAAATGATGGTCCGAGTGTGGTGCATTGCTTTACGCCCGGCGTATCATGAACGGCGCATGCGTCGTGACGCGGACGTATGACCAGCACCCCTGTGCGCATGCTCACAACTACGCCGGCGCAACTTCCTGAGATACGCCGGCCCACCGGCTTACGCCGAGCACATAAATACGCCCAGCCATACGCCCGTCCAGTGCAAAAGTACACCCGTTTGCTTGTTTCCCCCCTGGAGCACAGTACTTTTGTTTGGCCATGGCAGCTGCTAAGTTGGACAAGGGGAGGAGGAAGAAAAACTTCTCCTTAGAAGAGAGGGCTATCCTGACCTCTGCGATACGGCAGTATGATATGTACCTCCATGGCGCACAGAGTGGCAGGACCAGTAAGGCACGGAAGAGGGAGATATATGAGAAGATCACCCTGGAGGTCAATGCTCTTGGGCATGAGAGCAGGACTGCTGACGATATCCAGAAGAAGATAAACGATATTAGATGTCGGGTCCGTGATAAGCTGGCCATGATAAGGAGGCACATCAGGGGCACGGGAGGAGGACCAGCTTCTGCTCAGAAGTTGACCGATGAGGAGGAGGTCATCGCCAGCTGTCTGGAGCGGGAGCAGGTGGAGGGCATGGAGGGCATGGGGGGCTTTGACTCCAGTGACCAGAACTTGAGGAGAGGTAAGTGTGTTTTATCCCCCATCCGGTGTGTAGCATGTGAGGGGGTGTTACGTACCTGGTATGTTCAGAGTCTGGTTGTAGGAAGGCCTCTCTTACGGCTCTGGTTCACGAGTCGCTGAGGTGGGAACCAGCAACTCGGAGCACAGCGGGGTAGGAGTGCCGATGCAGTGATGAGTGGATGTAGATGGCTGAGTCTCTCTGGCGGGCAGGTGCAGACAGCACTGAGGCAGAAGAGGGGGTCAGCGACCCTGACGGGTGGTACGACTGCAACGGCAACAAGCTGGTGAAGCAAGCAGGTAACGGAAGCAAGAAACGTCAGAGTCAGGCAGGCCGGTTCACAACAGGTAGTCAGATGGTTCAGATGCAGGTAACTGAAGCGTAGTCGTAGTGCAAGCAGGTGGGTCTGGCAACAGAGAGGTCAAGCAGGCGGGTAGTCAAACGGAGCCGGGTCGGGGTTGGAGAGGTTCAGGTGGTCAGACAAGCCGGGTTCAGAGTTCAATCAGGTTTTAGACAGGTATTTCAAACAACAGGTCTCAGGTAAGATCCAGTCAGAACTGCAGATCAGGCAGCAATGTGCTGCAAACAGCAATAATCTTTTAAAGTGTGTTTTGGCACCACAGCCGGCTAACGTGCACGCGCGTGCTCCCGTGATGGCGCGCCAATTGCCTGGAGGAAGCCTGCATGGAGGAGGAGTGCATGGAGGACGTCTGCGGAGGTGAAGATGGCAAAGAGGTGAGTCCCTGACAGGGGGTGCAAGGGAACATGTGACAAGTGTGTCGGTCCACCAACATGTGAATGTTTTGTGTCATCCACAGATGTGCTGGAGGGAGCTGGGCCGTCATCTGCCGGTGTCCGACCCATGCCATCCCCGGAACATCCTCTGCCTCAGCCTGACCCCCTGGGAAGCCCGGTAATATTGGTGGAGGGGAGTGCCCCCACCTCTCCTCTAGAGATAGTTGAGGAGGAGCCGGTGGATCTCCACCAGGAGGAATGCCTGTATTTTGAGGAGGCTTCCACCTTCCCCGGACCCTCAGACACCTCCCCGCCCATCAGGGGAACCCCCTCCAGGGCTACCCCATCCAGGGGAACCCCCTGCAGGGCTACCCCATCCAGGGGAACCCCCTCCCGATCTACCCCCTTCAGGGCTACCCCGTTCAGACGGGCACAAGCCTCTCCACCCCCCAGGAAGCTTTAAGAAAGACCAGGGGTGTAGCTGGATCCCCCCAAGAAGGGCTGGAGAGGTAGCAGGCTAGGCAGACACGCCACATGGGTGATCTAGCCTGTGACCTGCGCCATGTGGCTGACAGCCTGGCCTCCTCTGCCAAGACCCAGGCTGAGTTGCACAGTGGCTGTGCAGGGCACCGCAGCCACTATGCAGCAGTGCCTCATCCAACAAGCTGAGCATACCAGCTCGTGTCGGACTGCCTGCAGGAGGTGAGCGCTAACTGCGCTGCAATTGTTTCGTGTCTCGTGACCAAACTGAGACCCTGGAGGCCATGCGGCACCACATGGTGGTAGGGGGTCCCTCACCATCTGGGGACCAGGGCTCAGTTGTGCAGGCTGGAGCCGCATACCCTGGCCATTGGGGAGCTGCAGGCCACAACAGCAGGCCTCACGGACGGAGGTGAAGAGCCATAGCCACCTGTGTAGAAACTTTTGCTGATTGATAGCTGCCTGTTTTCCCTGCCGAGGAGTGAGGTTCAGAGACTGGAGCCAGAGGAGACCTTCCGTGGGTTGTTTGTGAGCTGTTTTTAACTACTATTGCGGTAAGGAGACATCTTTTCACTATACTATCATAGAGTATGCAGGCTGAGAAGATCTGAATGAGTATCTGCAGACAAGCCGATTTTCTGCAGACCAACCTTTCTCTTTGCAACATTGTTACAATAATTGGGAACTTTGTTTCACATTTTTGTTTCTGTTTCTTTTTTCCACTTTGGGACTGTTTTTTGGTATTCAATTCCTTCTTATTAGGTAGTTTTTACCACCATATTTTTTGCAGACAAGCCTTTTCTCTTTGCAACATTGTTACAATAATTGGGAACTTTGTTTCACATTTTTTGTTTTCTGTTTCTTTTTTCCACTTTGGGACTGTTTTTTGGTATTCAATTCCTTTTCATTAGGAAGTTTTTATCACCATATTTTTTGTATATATTTGTTTGAAGTCCACATATATATATATATATTTGTTTATATTTGCTAATCAGCAGATTGATACTAATTGCTGCACCTTGATATATTTTGCACCTTGCTGCACTTTGATATAATTTGTACTTTTTAGTAAGCACATTTAGGGTAATGTGGTAACCACTCAAACTAGGAATTTTATTTTTCCACCAACCCGCCCACAGATGGTTAAGCGCAGATTAACTCCTTTTACACACGGATAATACCTCGGGCCTCACCCGCATTGTCCTAGCGTTGGAGGGCATGCAGGCGGCATCTTCCATCAGACCAGGGGATGAACCTCGACATGATGCGCCACCCGCCCCACCCGAGTCTCCCCCGAGACAATTGAGGAGCCGTACCCGTGGCACCAGGCCTGGCCCACGAGAGGGAAAATTACTTTTTTTTTGCTCAGACTATGAGCTGTTTTTTTTTTTTGGTTGGACGTGCACCAGTAAGGGCATGCCATGTCAGCCAATGGCCAATGGCATGATCCCTATTTTTTTTTTTATGGTAACTGCACACGAGTGTAGGCTACAGTGTGACTGGTGTGTGAATGTGTGGGTGACATTCCTGCCACTTTGGATTGTCGGAGAGAGGTTATCCCCATGACCGTGTGAATATGGTATGAATGGACAGCAATATCATTGGGGCCTTGGCATGGCGTTGCTGTTTCCCATGCGGTGGGCTAATCCAATGTGAGGTGGATGTGGTGTGTGTGAGCTAGGGACCACAGTGGTGTACATGCGTGCATTGTCCCTGTGCCATGCTGAATGTGTGTGTTTAACGTGCAAAGATACGTTCCACGAGGCAACTCCTGACTGCTGTTCCTTCAGCAGACGGGGTCTCCTCAGGCAGGGGGGGACTGTGTGGTTCGGGGGTCAGGTCATCACATATGTCAATCTCCAGGCCCTTTCTCATGGCGTAGTTGTGCAGCACGCAACATGCACCGATGATCTGGCACACAAAGTTTGGGGAATACAACAGGCCCCCCCCCCCCCGGAATTATCCAGGCATCGGAAACGGGACTTCAGGATGCCAAATGTGCGCTCCACCACTGCACAGGTGCATATGTGTGCAGCATTGTATCTTCTCTCTCCTCTGGTTTGGGGATCCCGGTATGGAGTCAGGAAATGGGGCCCAAGTGCATATGCTGAGTCACCTGGAAGGGAAAAGACAGGAGGATGTTAGTAGTGCATGTGCCCCTCGTGATGTCTGCATCATAGGGTCAAACAGTCATGCCTGACTCCCATGTCACTCACCAACCAGCCAGCTGTCCCTGTACACGTTCTGTTCGAATTCTGTTGGGATGTTGCTTTGACGGTATATGTAGCTGTTGTGGCTGGCCCCCGGGGGGGTTTGGCACGGACGTGCCATATGAGGACTTTGGGCATCGGCTATCACCTGTACGTTGATGGAATGCCACTGCTTGCGATTGCGGTATATGTGCTCTGTGGCACGGGGGGGCCATAGTGCCACATGTGTGCAATCAATGGCCCCCACGGTGCGTGGGAATCCATCAATTCTGTAGAAATCCTGTATTGCCTTCTGCTGCAGATGCTCATGGGTGGGTTTGATGATGTGGTGGAACATGCGTGTGAGGATTGCGGGGACAACCTGGTGCACACATCTGCTCATGGAGGACTGTGACATCCCAGACACGACTCCACTTGTACGTTGGAAAGATCCACTGGCAAGGAAATGGAGTGTTGTCAGTACCTTGACCAGTGGCTGCACTGCTTGTGAGCGTCGTGTCTGGCTGGTGATTTTATCATGCAGGGTTGTGGCTAATTCCAGGATGGCATCAGGGCTGAATCTGAAGATGCAATACACTTCCAATTCCCCCATGCTAAAGACGTTAATGCGCGTTCGGTATATCCTCTCCTGTGCCCTCCTATATGCCTGTGGACGCAGTAGTGGCTACCCCTGGCATGTTGGCATACGGACTTGTTGTCCTGCAAGTGTGCTTGCTCAGCTCGTCCGTAACGGTGCTGCTGAAGCTGCTCTCCAGCTGACCTGTGGACGTCTGTTGCTGAGTTACACCTCCTTTATGGGGAATAACTTTGCGCCGGGCGTACACATACGTTTGTGAATCGGCGTATCTCCCTCATTTGCATATTTGAATAGAAAATCAATGGGAGCGCCACATGCGTTCAGCGTAAATATGCGCCCACAGTACGCTGGCGTAGGCAAGTTACGCCGGTGGGATGAAGCCTATTTTTAGGCGTATCTTCGTTTGTGGGTCCGGCGCACATTTAGGTGCATCAATCGTTTTGGTGTTCATCTATTTCATTAGACAGAATATAAATTTATTCTGAAATCTCATAATTTTATTGGATAACAATAAAATGAATCCTGAAACATCAGGGGCCATAAAGTATAGCAAAAAAATAATAATATGGGAACCACAAAACAAAAACAAAAGTGCAATGTGCTCCGTATTACACTTGGTGTCCTTATAAATTCCAATAGATAGTGCAAAGAAACAAACAGTCCTTTTGTTGATTTGTGGTATCACTATACAAGGAGATAAAATCTTCACATTTATCCACCTCTGTGCATATACAAGTATCCTCGTGTCACCGCCACCGGTTGTGCCCTCACCTTATAGGCTTATTAATAACGCCTTAGATAACAATCACTCCTCTTATTGGCCTTCTTAGATTTTCCTCCTTCATTTAGCTTGTGACGAACCCCCATACTCAAGATGAGTCTGTCTGCCGTATCGCTCCTCTGTCCAGTACCACACATTCAAGACCCCTTAGCTTTCCCATTCACTAGTCGTAGATCAGTAGGGTAAAACATCAGACAGTTTATTAGAACCAGAATACACGTCTTATATACAGTGCCCTCACCTTATAGGCTTATTAATAACAACTTAGATAACAATCACTCCTCTGATTGGCCTCCTTAGATTTTCGTCTTCATATAGCTCATTCGTTTTTACTTAAAGGATCACTAAAGGAAATTTATTTTTTTAGCTAAATAGCTTCCTTTACCTAACTGCAGTCCTGGTTTCATGTCCTCATTGTTCGTTTTTGCTTTGAAGTAGCTGTAATACTTCTCTGATCTTCACACTTCCTGCTTGTCTGGCCCCCTTTAAAAAAACTCATGCTAGCTTTTCACTGTTGTCCATGATCAAAGAGGTGTGATTACTATGGGCCAGATTCAGGTAGGAGAGCGGATCTTTATTATGGAGTAACGTTTGTCATTTACGTTACTCCACCAAAACTTTCGGAGCAAGTACTGTTATTCACATAGCACTTGCTCCTAAAGTTGCGGCGGCGTAGCGAAAATGAGCCGGCGGAATTCAAATTGGGCGGGTACGGGGCGTGTTTTATTTAAACTAGGCGCGATCCCGCGGCGAACGTACTGCGCATGCGTCGACTGTCAGTGCGCATGCTCCAAATTCTGTCAGTGAACGTCAATGACGTCAATCCCCATTCACGGACGTTTTACGCAAACGACGCTAAACTTTTTAAATTCTACGCGATGACGACGGCCATACTTAACATAGGATACTCCACCTAGGGGGCATGTTTTTCTTTACGCCGCGTATCGCTTATGGAAACGTCGGAAAGTCACTGCCGTCTCTCGCTGATTTACATATTCTCGGCGTAAATCAGCGGGAACGCCCCGAGCGCCCATTTTAAAATTGCAGTTCCGATACGACGGCAAAATACAATTACGCCGCTCGTATCTGAACTCAATCCTGGCGTATCTTTTTTTTCTGCATACAGAAAACAGATAAGCCGGCTCAAAGTGAGAGTTATGCTGGCGTATCACTGATACTCCAGCGTAACTCTACCTGAATCTGGCCCTATGTGTCTAAAACTACTTAGAACCAATCAGATTATTTTTTAAAAATATACATTGACCTGTATTTGTTTGTTTTTGTTCTGTGTGTCTCTTTACTTCACAGAAACATGAAACCAGTTTAAAAGTGAAAATAAAACTGTAGGCACATTATATGATTGATTTTTATCAATTTTTTATCATTTTAAAAAGGAATCAGTTAACTTTTATGTCTCTATACCCTGTAAACAGTAATTTCAGCAAAACATTTTTTTTCCTTTAGTGACCCTTTAAGCATCTCACATCACAAGGTGTACCTTATTGTTAGCCATTGGCCTCCACTCACATCATCCACATGTAAGGTACAAAGCTTACAATAGTGCTTTAGAGCTTTTAAATATATATATATTTTTTTTTATATAAAGCATAACATAAGTTCCACTCACATTTTTCAAATAAAAAACCAAGCCATGGTTATACTGTATGTATTCACAAGTGATGGGACAAGGTATCACCTCACAGCCAGATCTGTAGCCCTGTCTTTTACACTGGCTCTATTTTCCTTCTGTTACTTCCTGATTCCTTCCACGACAGCTTCCCAAGCCCCTCCTACTAATTTCATCACTCCTTGTGACTTCTTCAGGGAGATGTGGTTGGATGACATGTTACCTATTCTATTTATATCAGGGGTCTCAAACTGGCGGCTGTTGCGAAACTACAAGACAATAAGGCATTGCAAGGCTGACAGTTACAGGCATGACTTCCACAGGCAGAGGCATAATGGGACTTGTAGTTCCACAACAGCTAGAGGGCCATCCGTTTGAGACCCCTGATTTATATAGACGATTGCCGCCATTTTGTTGGAGTCTACCTCGTTTTAAATGGCGGCCAGTTTCCCTTAGTCTTGTTATGTGTATTTTTAGTCTGTGTGCAGCTGTTGATCTCCTTCACTCCTATAACTTATTGGCTTATGAAGCGAATGTAGATCACCAACCTTTTTTTTTCACCCCAGCAGTAGTTTTCCTATTTATCTTATATGCTAGGGTGTAAATCCAGGTATACAAATAAATAAAAAAAAGATCACCGTCATTTTGTTGTAGCCTCCCTGATTTAAAATAGTGGCCATTTTTCTTTAGTTTATACAATACATATGTAGCACTACCCCGAAGGAGCTGCTGGTTTAATTTTGGGCCTGCACTTTGCCTGTCAACACCCAAGAATTTGGCTTGATTCCCCCCTTGGCACAAATCACACAGATCGGTCACCCCCCCAGTCACCCCCCCTCCCCCCACAGTTAGAACACACCTAGCATACACATTTAACCCCTTCCTCACCCCCTAGTGTTAACCCCTTCAATGCCAGTCACATTTATACTGTAATTAGTGCATATTTATAGCACTGATCGCAGTATAAATGTGAATGGCGCCAAAAATGTGTCAAAAGTGTCCGCCATAACGTCGCAGTACCAATAAAAATCGCAGATCGCCGCCATTTCTAGTAAAAAAAAAATATTAAAAAATAATAATTCTCTCCCCTATTTTGTAAGCGCTATAACTTTTGCGCAAACCAGTCGCTTATTGCGATTTTTTTTAATTTTGTTACCAAAAATATGTAGAAGAATACGTATCGCCCTAAACTGAGAACATTTTTTTTTTTTTTTTTTTTTAATTGGGATATTTATTATAGCAACAAGTAAAAAATATTGCATTTTTCTTCAAAATTGTCGCTCTTTTTTTTGTTTATAGCGCAAAAAATAAAAATCGCACAGGCGATCAAATACCACCAAAAGAAAGCTCTACTTGTGGGGAAAAAAGGACGTAAATTTTGTTTGGGAGCCACGTCGCACGACCGCGCAATTGTCAGTTAAAGCGACGCAGTGCCGCAAGCTAAATTTTACCTGGGCAGGAGGGGGGTGTAAGTGCCCAGTATGCAAGTGGTTAAACCAGCAAAAATCACAATGTGATGCAAGCAGTTATAACCAACAAATAGACTTCCAACTGTATGGCTCCCCCTAGTGGACAGTACAACTGGTGCGTGTCCTGTAGTAACAACTTGTGGGAATAGAGGAAATGGGTGTCTGTTCCTTTAATAGTCAGTTAATCTACTGCTAGCTCAGTTGGTGCACTTATTTATTTGTATTCCAATAAACAGGGTCGAAGAAAGGGCAAACACTTGATGCACACAATGTAGTGGTAAAACTGAGGCATCGTATCGCTCTCAGGAGGCAGTGTATCCCTGCTTGCGGCGCTGCAGACGCCAGCAAGCACAAGTGAATTCTATGAAAGTCACACTCCTGTGAGTCAGTTAACTATGTTAATGGGCAAGTGCCCGCTCACCAAACAAGGCCTCGCTTCGCTGGCTTTTCTCAGTCCGGAACCTTCTTTCAGTGAGCAGTCTCTCTGTAACGTGGGCCCCTGGACCTTCGCACGGCTACTCCCTGGGTACCGGTGGAAAAGGCAACTCCGGATGCTGTGAGTTTCCGACTTTCCCTCTTCGGTTCTGTCAGCGAAATCATCCGCAAGGATCCCTCTCTGGCTAGGTGATCCGCTCTCTTTAACTGTAGGCCCAGGCTTCTCAGGCCTAGGCGCACTTACTGCAGGCCTCAATGTGGGCCTCCTGCTGGCTGGAAGGTGGCGTCCCGAGAGAGAGAGCTGAGGCCTTCCTTCCCCTTATATCAGGTCACCCAGCAGGCTGTGTGAGGTGCATTGCATTTTGGTAACACAGCAGCATCATGGGTTTGTAGTCTTCCCTGTGTACCAGTCTATGGGGCCGTTTGGTGTGAGAACTTTATGTCCCAGAATCCACTGTTGCTCTCCCCAGTTCTGTACAATCTCCTCCATTGGCTGTTGTAACTCTGCTGTTAATTGATTTTCCTCTCCAGCCATAGGAATACAATAGAAGTGACTGAATCCAGAGCTGTGTGTGTGTGTCAGCTCATATTACACTCCCTCAAGTCTGTGAAACAGGAAGGAGGAAGGGGGGGGGGAGTGAAAAGAAACCCAGACATGCGGGCAATTTCTCCCTAACTGAAACTGGAAAGCCTGTGTACATTGCTTTGACCAACTTTGCAAGATTTGCGGGTTATATTGTGAGACACCCGCTACACATATATATACCATAGTTGTCCAGCTATACTCTTTTTAGCCTAAGCTATGACAAGCTGATCATATAAATGCAAATGGCATATGAGAGTAATCCAAAACAGGAATATCCTCCGGATATGTTCACTTAGGTGTATTCACAGGTGTATTATTCCCACCATCACATATATGGTGTGAATAAAACCATTATATTAACATTTTTAAAATTGGTTACATGAAGGTTATTTGGTAACTTTCTCTGCTTAAGGTAGAATTGCAGTGCTGCCATTGAAATAGTAAAATACTTTCTTTGGATCAGTTTTGCAAGCCGGAATTAACTTCAGTTCTGAGTTATTCACATGCTGGTTCATAATGGAATTTTAAGAAAATGGAAAATTTTGAGGATGTTGATTGGCGTCTAGTAGTAGGTGGTCCTCTGAAGACATGCATGCGCACAAAATGGATAGGGAGAAGCCCTACACACTGATGTCACGCCGATGTATCTGGGTTCTGGATCGGGGGGCATCTTGGTATGTAATGTGCCCCCACTCGGTTTGTTGTTTGCTCCACGTAGAATTTTAATACTGTATGCTTTTATACTTATACAATAAATTACTACATTATAATACCACTCTGGGGCTCATTGTGGTGAGCATTTTTCATATAGAATGAGCCACCCACCATGCAGGACTGACACTGAGGAAACTGAGCCATGACTAAGCACTGATTAGTGTGAAATGCGTCAGCTGCTCCTTTTTCCTGATCGTTTTGGCTGTGTTTTGTGATGCATTTCTATTGATTTTACCAATAAAGACAACTTCCCAATTGCTCATCAGACACACCTGGAGCGGTGACTCCCCTTCCACTGAGGAAACCATGATGGGGATCAGTATGGAGGTTCTATGAGATGGGAAAGTTTAACAGGCTGATTCTACTCATTGTTCTGGTGAGTGCATAGTGGTGGTGGAACCTGCACACTGTGGATGCACTTTAAGTTTATTTAATTGCACCTTTTAGTGGATTATCTAAACAGCTTTAATCAGTGCTTTTTTGGGCACTTGATTATCATATGAACTGTTGCACTTTTGTATTCCTTATATGTTGATGTTATTTTATGATATCATTATCATGCACTGTAGCACTTTATAATTTCATATTAATTGTTTGAGCACTCCACTATTTAGTATTTTATGGTTTTGTGCGACTTGCCACCTTTCTGTGTGTGCATAGCTATCTGGTGTTACAAATTGTTTACTTTAGAGATATTAGTTGTTGTCCCTGTGTAAAAAATGCCCTAGTTTTTAAGAGATCCTTTTGAGGACACAATTGAAAATTATCTGTTCTTACCCCAAATGCTGCGTACAAACGGTTGGAATTTCTGATGGAAAAAGTCCAATGGGATCTTTTATATTGCGACCGTGTGTACGTGGCATTTGGGGGTAAGAACAGCTAATTTGATTGTGTACTTGAAAGGACTTTTTCCGACTGACTTAGATAGAAAGCAGGTTCTGAATTTTTCAGACGGACAAAATTCCTATAAAAAAATCCGTTCGTCTTTATGGAATTCCGAAGGGAAAAAACACACGCATGCTCGGAAACAATTCAACGCATGCTCGGAAGCATTGAACTTAATTTTTCTTGGCTCGTCGTAGTGTTGTACGTCATTGTGTTCTCGATGGTCGGAATTTGGTGTGACCGTGTGTATGCAAGCCAAGCTTGAGCGGAATTCCGTCAGAAAAAACATCAGATTTTTTTTCCGTTCGTGTGTACGCGGCATAAGGGGAATCCAGGGTTTCTGAGTAGCTTCAGATGTAGAGAAGGAAAGAATTAAAGGTTACATAAATAACAATATAAGCAATGTTTAGTTATTGGCTAGGAAATATTAACGTGTGGAAGGATTGATAAGATAGAGCTTTCCAGGAATAATTAGGAAGTTGTAATTAGAAAAGTAAAGAAGCAGAGGGGCCACCTAATCTTGTATGAGAAACACATGACATTATTTGAAGGAGAAGGACTGGGTTTGGGACTTTAAATGAAGCACACTGCTGAATTCGATGGAACAACTGATAATAACAATATAACAAATAATTTATTGATTACAAAAGGGTAGAACAGACACATGGTAAAATTCGATAGATAAAATAGATATGAGCCTCAACAGGTAGGTCTGGACAGTGCAGGATAATACCTAATAAAAGTGACGGGACAGTCAGGACGGGACAGTCAGAGGGGGAGGCACGGCCTTTAAATAATGGAGGATGGCCGCCGACGGTGACGGGACAGTCAGGACGGGACAGTCAGAGGGGGAGGCGCGGCTTTTAAATAATGGAGGATGGCTGCAGGAGAAGATACTTCTGGGAATTTGATCTCAAATTATAATTACCATTACTACACATATTCCAGCTGATGTTCTGGTCACTTTATTCTCTTTATTACTGCCTCTTGGTTCTGCTGCCATGTCTCTGACGTCAACCGCCTCAGTTCCCAGTTAGGATACCGCCCACAGCCGCCTCTTACTATTATTAGCAACCTACCTAACCTATTACCATATTATCATGCTAACAATAGACATCCTCATACTGTATATCTGCTCCTGACGAGTGGTATAAACCACAAAACGCGTAGAGCTTCTTCACAATGAGGTGTCACAGTATAGTTCTACCATTTGTATCTTCAAACTATTTCAATTGATCAACCATTATCGTTATTATATTGACCTTGTAATCATTACAGAATCGGTTCCCAGACGCTAGATTCACTATTATGACATTGTTACCATGAGATGAATTTCTGCAGCTATGTATTGTCTGGAGTTATTCAGTGTGACCTATGATTGCATGTACGCTAAACTGCTAATATTAGGTATTTTCCTGCACTGTCCAGACCTACCTGTTGAGACTCATATCTATTTTATCTATCGAATTTTACCATGTGTCTGTTCTACCCTTTTGTAATCAATAAATTATTGTATATCAGTTGTTCCATCGAATTCAGCAGTGTGCTTCATTTAAAGTCCCAAACCCAGTCCTTCTCCTTCAATCTATTGGGGATGGAGGTCCACACCAGGTATGGCATCATTCAAAGTCCCAACCTAGCTTTAATATAGCAATTTTTTCACACGACATTATTTAGGTTTGTTTGTATCTTTTTCCACCAAACAAAACCAAGGAGAGGTCCTGAAAATTAAAATGTACTGGTAAACTTTTAAAAGTACTGTATAGGATGTTTTGTCGAAGAGACAATTTGATGGCACACGCACCAACCTTTGCTAATAGTCCTCTCATCCATTTAAAAAAAAATGTGAACAGTAAATGGAAAATAGATCCTTTTCAAACATTTAAAAAAAGCTGTGAGTCTGAAACCGCAGTAAAAAAAAAATAGTTCATGTGCTCTTTTCTGGCAAAAGGATGATTTTTGAGAATGGGTAGAAATGTGGCGGAATAATGCTTCTGACTTGTTACTATTTCAGTGTAGGCCAAAAATGGTACTAAAAGATGACATACATCTAAACAGACTGGAAATGGACATTTGGGGATTTACTAGCTTAAGGATTATTCTGTCTGCAGATTGTGTAAAATTGTGTAAATTCTGTAAATTCCTGATTTGCGATCTTCAAGCCCATTACATATGTGTGTTATCTAATGTGGATTACTAGGGTTTTTACTGGTAGAGTGAAGAAAGCTGGTGATAGTGGGCACCTTATCATAGTTTCTTTGAGATTGTCAAGGGCTCAAGCTGGGAAAATGGGAGTTTTTGGTATGTTATTGGGTTGAAATTGGGAGGGCATAAGGCATGTGATGGCAAATTTCTTTATAACTATGAGTATGAATTAACAGGAAAGACCAATGAATACTTTCTCAAGGGTCAGAAAGAGACTTGGGGCCAGATTCACGTAGAGTTACGCCGGCGTATCTATACGCCGGCGTAACTCAGAATCTGAGCCGTCGTATCTTTAGGCGTATTCTCAAACGAGATACGCTTAAATCTTGCTAAGATATGACCGGCGTAGGAGACTCCTACACTGTCGTATCTTAGTTGCATATTTACACTGGCCGCTAGGTGGCGCTTCCGTCGATTTACGCGTCAAATATGTAAATTAGCTTGATACGCCGATTCACGAACGTACGCCCGGCCGTCGCAGTACAGATACGTCGTTTACGTAAGGCGTTTTCAGGCGTAAAGATTTTCCAACAAAAAGATGGAGCAGTCAATGTTAAGTATAGACGTCGGAACCGCATCAAATTTTTCTAATTTTACGTTGTTTGCGTAACTCGTCCGTGAATGGGGCTGGACGTAAATTACGTTCACGTCGTTTTCAATGACTCTTTGCGACGTCATTTGGAGCATGCGCACTGGGATATACGTTTCACGGTCGGCGCATCTGCAGTTTTAAAAAAACATCATTTACGTGGGGTCACACTTATTTTAAATAAAACACGCCCACATCAAACACATTTGAATTCGGCGGGCTTACGCCGGCCCATTTACGCTACGCCGCCGTAAATTAGCTTTGTGAATAGAGCACTTGCCTCTCTAATTTAAAGCGGCGTAGCGTATCTGAGATACGCTACGCCCGCATAACATTACGCCGATCTACCTGAATCTGGCCCTTGGACTTTATGAAGAAATAAAGGTAAATACTTACAGGGCTTAGATGCGAAAGTTGAGGTGAAAGATTTAAGATCAAGGTTCAATACAGAAACTGGCCTAATGTTTTTAAAGTGAACCAGTGCCATTAATGTATTTATATAATAATAACAAGCATTAAAAGAGCTTTAAATGAATTAATTCCTGACCTCTGTAGCTTCACCTACTCTAAAGTAATTAATCCGCAAAGATTACAACAGAGACTCCAAAGTTGGGTTTCAGTCAGCTTCCAACAGCTTACAGCACCTGGTGTTTATTGGCTTTCAAGTTTCTGCTGCCATATAAAATAAGGAAAAAGTAGCTGTGGTTTCAGTGTTCCTGTTGTGAACTTTGAATGTGAATTTTTTCACAATACCTACAGCTACAGAGGTACATGAGAGCTTGCTATTCTTTGTTCAGAATTTGTAAATGCATTCATGTGCACAGTCTGAGCACCGGTTCACTTAGGAGTGAAATATTTGAAAGAATTAGCAAACATATTGGGTACTATTTTAAGTAATGAGCTGTCAGACCATCTGTGTCCGGTGCTGTGACCACTTTTAAGGGTTTGAGTGAAGTGAGGATTCAACCTCTTAAGGGCCATACACACAGGCCGAATATCACGTGACATCGGCTGGTTCAATAGAAACATTCAGCCCCTGGTCACTTGTCAGAACACAAGAGCTCAGCAGAGGAGATTGCTGTACTAACATCACATAGTTAGCACAGCGGCTACTTTCGGGGTCTTCTGCTTTTTTTTTCATTCAGCCCGGGTTGAATAATAAAAAAATAAAAAAAACACAATAGTAGTGTGTGCTATGCTTTACACTGATCTGTTTTAATTGGGGAAAAAAAACTCTGAATTCAAGAATAAGGTTTGGGATTTATTGTAAGAAGGTGGTCATCTATTCTGGCTGGTGGTGGATGGGTGTGAGTATATTCTAGCATGGAACTCAAAAAAAAGCATGGATCTGTTTTGGAGGTCACTTGGCCTGCAGGCCTTTTGATAAAGGACATAGAGTTAAAGTGATTGTTATTTAAAAAAAAATAAAGCTTTACAAACAGGTCATACTTACCTTTGCCAATCCTCATCTGGATGTCTTGGCTCCTCCCCGCTCTCCCAAGAGGGTTACCTTGCGGGCACGCTCCCGAGTCCTGTATTTGGCATCCATAGCCGCCAACTTCAGAACTTGGCCCGCCCCTCGCCTCATTGGAGTTTATTGGCGGCCAATGGCTGCGCCACTGCTATAAATCTATCCAATGAAGAGCTGAGAAGACCGGGCCGAGATTAAGCGCGTTCTTTCGAAGGCTTTCGAGAAAACCAGGGGCTGGGGGGTGGAAAACTTTAGTTGTTTTTTCACCTTAATGCATAGGATGGATTGAGGTGAAAAACATGAACCTTTACAACCCCTTTAAGTTCTTCTTGTTTTCCTTTTGTTTCTTTGGAGGAAGTTTATCTGAGTTTGTTGTCATATTTAAAATATGTTCATTTTGACAATTTCAGGGCTCATTTAGTTCTGTTTGTCAGCAAAGGCACTTAGCTGGAACATTGTACCTCTAATTTGTTTAATAAGGGGTTTATTGGTTAACAAATTCAACAAGATTTTCTATTCAAGATTAGATTGGGCTTTAGTTTTTCCTGTTTTTTTTTTTTTTTTAATTTTCAGGATTGCTAAAAAAAAGATTTGTCTAATAAATTCCTTGTGATTGAACACACAACCAAGGGTTATTATGCTTGAGTCTTACTATTGTTAAAAAAGAAAGGTTTAGAATATTAATTCTTACCCCAGGTTTGGTTAGTGTCATCCATTGTGGGATAATATTATGCTAGGGTCAGATGGTCCGCAAAGCTAGTTTAGATGTGCCCCAAATGAACAGGAACTGTCAACAAAAACTTTGGTAAGGGTCTTCTTTCACTCTCCGAGGGTAGAAAACTTTCTAGTCTTCAAATGTTTTCCAAAACGATTTACTTATTTCTGTGGACTCACCGAAATCCACAGATTGATGTTCGGCAGATAACAATTATAGTGTATGTAACTAGAGAGTCTATGTAAACCTTCACAGCTTGAGCTATTCTATTATTGCTTTGGAGAAATCCATTATTTGCATAGTATGGCTCATATTAACGTAGGTTATGAATATAATAACAAACTGAAGGTGAAATGTCAAAAAAAAAGATTGAAATATTTTCGGCTGAAGCAATACATTCCAGGTATTTGTGCTCCGTTGTGATGTTATGCCAAGTTCTTTGAAGGATACACTCATTATTATTCTTTGCTTCTGTGTGAAAGCCCAACTTCAAACGGTCACTGGAAAAAGAAAGATTCTGAGAGGTTTGGACTGTGAACTCAATTGCTATTACTCTGATTAAAGTCGACAACACCTGCTTTTAATTATATGCAAGCAATATAACCAGGAATGACTCAGCAAAAGAATAAAATCTGGAGCATATCGGTAAAGGAATGTAACCAAGAATGATTCAGCAGGGGGGTTGTGACCAGAGATTATTAGTAAGGAAAAGTAACCAGGAATGATTCAACACAGGGTTGTAATTTAGGATTAATTCAACATAGGAATGTGTAACCAGGAATTATTCAGCACATAAATGTAACCAGGTATGTGTTAGTACAGGAATATATGCAAGAATGATTCAGCAAAGAAATTAAACTAGGGATTTATCAGTAAAGAATGTAACTAGTAATCATTCAGCATGGGGAAAAATGCCAGAAATACTTCAGCAGAGGAATAAAACAAGAAATAATTCAGCAGATGAATGAAACAAGGAATGATTCAGCAGATGGATGAAGCGAGGTATGATTCAGCAGAGGAATAAAACGGGGAATGATTCAGCAGAGGAATGAAACCAGGAACGATTGTCTTAGAAATATTAGTTTTGCACGTAAATAATTAATATAAGCTATAAAAACCTTTTTGTCTATATGAAAATTAAAAGCAAACGATAGGGGTGTGGAAAAGAGAAAGGATTACATTTATTGATAATGAGAAGACACTTGTATTATTCCAATATTTACAACCATAACATAAATGATATTACTTTAAATCAAAGAGGATACAGCTGATCCACATACAACATACAAGTAGTGTTATAACATATAAGATACAAGTAATAATAATAATGGCTGTAAAGGATTTAACAATAAGTAATGCTAAATTGTGGAGAGAGAGGGAGAGAGAGAGAGAGAGAGAGAGAGAGGAGAGAGAAAGGGGGAGAGAGGGAGAGAGGGGGAGAGAGGGAGGGGGAGAGACAGACTGAGGGGGAGAGAGACAGGGAGACAGGGGGAGAGGGGGAGAGGGTAATTTACCAGGCTGTGGTCTACATCAGGACATCCTACACTGCTGATTTCTCTATCAGGACTGACTTCTATCTTTTATACCCCTGAGCCTATAATCTTTCCCTCCAAAAAAAAACCAAGTTCCCTAGGATTTGATCATAAGGACCCCCAACCGGTAATTTCCTGCTGTCACATATCTATGCCAAGGGATGTTTAGGAGTTTACATATCCATGCATTAATTGACCCCTGCCAACTTTCCTTGTGATCACTCATTCACCTGTGTATTCCCCTACTTGCATATGACACCTGGCCAGCCTATTGTCTAATTAACACAGTAATGTGTTTTTGTTCAATCAGACAGAAGAATGGGCGGAAATTCTGTAAACACATATTATTGTCTAATTATCCTAATGTGTTTATTTCAATCAGACATCAAAAGACAGGAAATTCTGTTAATACAATGAGGGGACATCTCCTATCAGGAAAGAAATGGGTACTATGAAATGGTATGCCGAGATATATACAGACATATGCATACACACATACATACATATATACACATATATATATATATATATATACATATACATACACACAGATACATACACATCAATCAGGGGCATGATAGTTGCATTCAGGATATAAGTATGAAGATTAATCTCTCCACCACACGATTCAGCAGAGGAATAAAATGAGGAATGATTCAGCAGGGTTATGAAACCAGGAATAAAACTAGTTACAGTTTAGCGTAGGAATGAAACCAGGTATGATTCAGCACAGGAATAAAACAATGAATAATTCAGCAGAGGAATGAAACAAGGAACAATTCAGCAGAGGAATGAAACCAGGAACGATTCAGCAGAGGAATGAAACCAGGAACTGCACTCCCCCAGACCACTCCGGCGTGCCTCTCCCAGCTCTCCCGACTGTGCCTGTTACTCACCGACACCTGATGGATCCCTCCTGGAGACTTGCCCAACAGTATTCCCCCGCTGTCCTCTCCTGCTTCTGTTCAGGACACCCCTTGGGTTGTGTGGGGTTCCTATTCAACTCCGAGCCCCTGGCCAAGGTCACCCCCCCCAGAATAGGGGGCTTCCTCAAAGACCCTGACAGGCAAGTACTCCATCCTTAGTTCTTTCACCTGAACGACTCCTCCCCAGCTGGGATGATTCTAGATATTTCAGGAGGCCTGCCCCCTGCCAATCCAGGTTGGAGATTGATCAGGACTCCTTAGAACACCCCAGAAAGCTCAATCCTCCTTCCCCACCTTCCTTCCAAAAGCATCTAGAGGCAAAAGAGAGGTAACCGAAAGGTGAAGCTAGCTGTGGGTCACCAGCCTACTCTAATCAACAGATCAAAACAAACAGGTGCCTACATTTTCCTGTACTGACAATAATCTCAACTCTAGCACACTACCTAAGTAGAGGGTGCTACACAAGGAATAATTAAGCAGAGGAATGAAACCAGGAATAATTCAGCAGAGGATGGTAGTAGTAGATAGTAGGGAATAATTCAGCTGAGTAATGTAACTGAAATTGTTTGGTGAAGAATGTAGTTAGGGAAAAATGCAGCAGAGGAATGTAGCTGGAAATGATTCAGCAGAGGGATGTAACTAGAATTGATTTGGTGGAGGAATGTAGCCATCAATAATTCAGCAGAGGAATGTAACTAGAATTGATTTGGTGGAGGAATGTAGCCATGAATAATTCAGCAGAGGAATGTAACTAGAATTGATTTGGTGGGGGAATGTAGCCATGAATGAACTGGCAGAGGAATGTAGTTGGAACAATTCAGCAGAGGAATGTAGCCAGGAATAATTCAGCAGAGGAATGTAACTAGAATTGATTTGGTGGGGGAATGTAGTAATGAATGAATTGGCAGAGGAATTTAGTTGGGAACTGTCATGGACCTTAGAATGCTAAAGTGTTTCTACTTGAAATCTGTTACACAGTGGGGGGTCTTCTGCTCTGTCTTAAGGCTAACTCCCTCCCCAGACGGCTCCATTGTTCTGTGTCTATCTGTTGTGTACATTGATTGCCCCCTGGGGCTTCTGTTTCAATACACATAGCAGCCTTTCTGTTCAAACTATCCGACCAATCTCTGCTGAGTCATTTTAAAGTCCTCATTTGCATGGAAGAGGACCTGAAGGGGGACTGCATGGACTTTACAATTGACCAATAGGAAAGTGGTTGTTGGGGGTGGGATGTTCCAAATTCTGTATAAAAGTGTGTTGTGTACTTCTATTAAAAGAGTCCTGTTTGAACTTACATACAGCCTGCCTGGTGTTTGTTCTAATGGATTCGAATGGCACATAGCTGTAGTTCGGATCCCGGAGCCTTGGATGACTGAACCATCAGACGTTGCAATCTGCAATCTGATCCAATAGTAGCAGAGGAGTGTCGGGAGAGCGGAAGCGAGCGAGGAAGGGTCTTGTCACAGGAACAATTCAGCAGAGGAATGTAGCCAGGAATAATTCAGCAGAGGAATGTATCCAGTATCCAACTCACGTTTCCAGCCGCCATCGCTACTCCCAACAGCCTTAAAATACAGACAAATTTCTCACCGTTCTGCGATCCACCAACCAAAATCTGCTCCAGATACCCAAAGCTAGATACAAGTCCAAAGAAGAAAGAAGATTTGCTGTCCAAGGCCCTAGGCTATGGAACGCTTTACCAACCAGCATTCGGTTGGAGGAGAACTACTTGGCCTTTAGAAGAAAGATCAAAACTCATCTCTTTTGATGTCAAAGGAGACAGGAACAACGAGCGCCCAGAGGCGATTTAGTTTGCATGTGCTGCGCTATATAAGTTCTTCACTCACTCACTCGAATTGATTTGGTGGAGGAATTTAGCCAGGAATAATTCAGCAGAGGAATGTAACTAGAATTGATTTGGTGGAGGAATGTAGCCATCAATGATTTAGCAGAGGAATGTAGCCAGGAATAATTCTGCAGAGAATGCAGGGGGGGATAATTTAGCAGGAATGAATTGGCAGAAGAATGCAGACAGGAATTATTCAGCAAAGGGAATGTGGCCAGGTAAACATTAGGATATAAATTAATAAAGCAAACTCCATTACTCTTGCAGAGCTTGGCCCAAAGAGAGAAAGATCATGCCATGTTTTACTGTCTTCTAAGTCTATGGACATTTTTAATAAAGCTGGGCATAGATGTAGCACCCTCTGGTGTGTGAAAGAAGTTAGAATAGTGTGTGTTAGAAGTTAGTGTACTCAAATTATACTCTGACTCACATTTAGGCTGGTGAGTCTTAAATGGGTCAGGGTTTACTAGAGTTTAGGGCTGAGTGACTCATCCTGGCATCTCTCTGGTGCTTTCCCCTGGTCTAAAAGGTTCGAGAATCTTCTAGAACTAGAGGGTGGGGTTTATGAGGAGCTGCCTTAGATATTTATGGAGCCTCTGCCAATCCTCAGCAGTGGGCTGGCTGGGGGCTGAGATAATTGCATAAATAGACATTGGCCATGGGCAATTGGGTGGACGATGAAGATACAGCGTTGAGGCGGCTGTCGGTGGCCCTCAGGGGTGCCCCCTAGTCTGGCGAGATCACCTGGGATTGGGATAAGGTACCTGTCAAAAACCAGGTACCCACTTCCCCCTCAGCCCTGAAAGGTGCCAAATGTGGGTGGGGGGAGGAGGCAGATAAGCAGAGCTTTGCCTTTTGGGTGGAGCTCCTCTTTAAGTCTTCAGCCCTTTCCCTGAGAGATCTTCTGAGAGTCAACTGGGTGGGCTGGTGAAGAGTCAGCTGGGTGGGCTGGTGTACAAAGGAAGCCAGGACTGGCAGTGCCTGAAGTGGTGGTTGGATCAGTGATCACAGAGGAGAAGTTACACACTGTTTCACTATATCTGAGCTACACTTAAAAGGGACTGTAAGTTCCTGCCTGCATTGGTCCATGCTAAAACTGATTGGGAGCCTGTTAGATCATCTTAAGAGTAATTTAGCTGGAGCAAGCTAGTGTTTGTGCAGGAGGAAAATGAAGATGAGACTGTATGTAGATGTATACAGAAAGTTGTCCCTGAAGTTTATTGAAGTCAAGTGGGCATCCCAATACCTCCCATCCATATCCAAGTTATTAACCCTCTAATAACTAACAAAAACAAAGCCACGGACTGTTCTCTGACTTTGGGTGCTATTGAAAATTTGGTGTGCCTGGCTGTGCAGGAGTGGGGAAACCCACCAGGGGGTTGTACTACTTAGATAGTACCTAGTCAGAATGGCCTGCAGATACATTTTGTGTGGAGTAGGGTGCCCACGTGTCCCGGATTGCCCGGGATTATCCCGTAATTTGCATATTTGTCCCTTGTCCCGGGCAGCTTTATTCCGGGACAATACAGTGCCCCCGGAATGAAACGGACAGTCTGGAAACAGGGGAGGACCGAGCTGCCATATCGCTGGCTCTGGCTCCACCTAGTCTGTCCGTCTACCTTCTCTCCCGCCACCGGGCGCCTGCCGCCCCCCCTCCTTCCCGTATTATTTGCTTTGAAGTCATTGGCAGCTAGGACCAGTGTCCTAGCAACCAATGATGCTTGCCAAATGTCGGCGGTCCACCTTAGCTCCGCCCCTAATTCCGGCTCCCTCAGTCCCACCCTCTCTGCTCTGCATGCAGAGCAAAGCAGCACAGCAGCCCCCTCGTCCCTGTCAATGCAGCGCTTGCAGGAGCACAGCAGAAGGAGCAGCAGCCAGTGTAGATTAGAGGGAGGAAGTGCAACCCACAGCAGAACGGAACAGCAGGAGAGAGGTATGTGTACATCCCAACACTGAGCACCACTGTCCCTCTATCCATCCCACTGTCCCTCTATCCACCCCACTGTCCCTCTATCCACCCCACTGTCCCTCCGTCCACCCCACTGTCCCTCCGTCCACCCCACTGTCCCTCCGTCCACCCCACTGTCCCTCCATCCATCCCACTGTCCCTCTATCCATCCCACTGTCCCTCTATCCATCCCACTGTATCTCCATCCATCCCACTGTCACTCCATCCACCCCACTGTCCCTCTATCCATCCCACTGTCCCTCTATCCACCCCACTTTTCCTCTGTCCCTCTATCCATCCCACTGTCCCTCCATCCAACACACTGTCCCTCTGTCCACCCACTGTCCCTCTGTCCACCCACTGTCCCTCTATCTATCCCACTGTACCTCTATTCATCCCACTGTCCCTCTATTCATCCCACTGTCCCTCCATCAATCCCACTGTCCCTCCATCCACCCCACTGTCCCTCTATCAACACCACTGTCCCTCTATCAACCCCACGTTCCCTGTCCTTCTATCCACCCCACTGTCCCTCTATCCACCCCACTGTCCCTCTATCCACCCCACTGTCCCTCTGTCCATCCCACGGTCCCTCTGTCCATCCCACAGCCCCCCCTGTCCATTCCACAGTCTCCCTGTCCATCCCACTGTCCCCCTGTCTATCCCATGGTCCCCCTGTCTATCCCACAGTCCCCTGTCTATCCCACGGTCCCCCTGTCCATCCCACGGTCCCCCTGTCCATCCCACTGCCCCCCTGACTACTCTGTGGCCCCTCTGACCACTCTGCAACCTCTACAGGGCTGTGGCAAAGAAAGAGCAAGCAGTAGTAGAATAGGGCAGCCATAAGTTGGGTGGTGTGCTCTTCTTTTCTTAACATTCACCTGGCATGGATAAATGGCCATCACTCCTCATGACTCCCTGCAGGGGGCACTCTGGAGGTACTATCTGTGTGCCTCCAGAGTGCTCCCTTAATTTCTCCCCTTACTTTGTCCAGAGTGCCCCTTTAGTTTCTCCAGAGTGCCCCCTTACATCATTCGGAGTGCCCCACCACCAAGGTGGTATAGCAATGCACCAACACCTTTGCAGCCATTGAGCTACATGCTGGGTGTTTGGTGTGCTCTTGTACCTTTAAGGAGGAGTGGCTCCCCTTCAGTTAACCTGCCCCTTTCTATCCATTAAAATGCATGTGCCTCCACTGTGGGGACGCTCATTGTTTAGTGTTAGGACCACAGATTGAGGGGTGCCTTGGCGCGGCTCTGTGGCTCACACATGCGTTTGCAAATGCGTTCGGACGAAACCCCTGTTTTTAACGCATAATTTTAGACAGGTTAATTGGTTGTTTTGCAAGCTGGTCGGTAAGTAGGCTTGGTTTTTCCCTGGGCATATCCCAGGATACTTTTGTTATGTGGTATAGCAATGGCTGACAGACTATCAGGAGGTGGTATTGCAGTCCTCTTCCTCCTCTCTCCACTAACTACCCCCACCATACACTCTGCACTCCTCTCCTGTACATACTACTCATGACCATACACTCTACATTGGAAAGTGAAGTGATTTCCGCGCCAATAATAATAGAATAGGTTGATAAAATATATTGTGTCTCTCTGTCCCCTGCGCTGTATATGGCGGTTTTGACCTATTGATTGACATCCAGCGCCTCCCTCCAGCCTACAAAAACCACAATCCCTAGCGGCCAGACACGCCCCCCTGATGACGTACACAGATACGAAACATATGTCGGCGGCGAGGTCTGGCATACTCTATACCCAGCTGATCCTCTAGTGCCCTGTTCCTGCCCGAAACAACACTCCATTCAGCATCCATCGGGTTGTACTGTGCGCGCAAGCGGGTACCCGGTGAGAACCAACCATTACGCTGTCAATCCCAGTGCCAGGCAGGCATGTCACAAAGTAAGAGGCCACTCGGCTGTTTGTTTGTGCATTTTAATTTTTTAAAATAAAGATAAAGCACTATGGGCTTTCCCCATACTCTCTCTGTTTTATTATGAGTGCTACGGTTCCAAGATCCTGCTGCATCTGAATCCAGGTTTTGCCTCCAGTGAAACAGGCACTTATCCTGTTCTGCTCGTATGACCTGCTTTTAAATAAGAGGTCTTTATTTGTGGTAAGCGCAATATAACTCTACAGCACGTTTTGGTGATATTAAAAATTTCCATGGTGAAAGGCTAACAAGCACGTCTGTGATCAGATACCCTGCATTCTTGCTACCTATCTTCATCTCAGTTTTGCCTTGGACTTTACATTATAATTTATTTATATATTTTTTGCAAGACAGATCTCCTACTGTTCTATGAGTGTAATGGTCTGACACCTTTTAGCAGTTCACGTTAAAGATAATCTATATTATGCACATTATTTTATTTTATTTTTGTTCACAAAATTAAATTTGTTCACCCAGATTTTCAAGTTTGATTGATTGCCAGATTGATTGCCACTTTGCACCATTGTTACTTGCCAATATGGAGTGTTGCTAATTTGGCATCCCTATGATGCATCCATCCACACCTACAATTTGGGTTTTTCACTTAACCTATTAGACAAGTTATTACCTTTTTAGCGCCCTCATCCACTTTATATATCCATACACTCTACATTCCCTATTTAACATTACCACATTCTGCACTATGGGCCAGATTCATGAAAGGTTCCGCTGGCGGATCGAGTGATCCGCCAGCGTAACAGTGGCTTTGAGCCGGCGTTTCTGTTTTCTGTAACCAGAAAACAAGAAACGCCGGGTTGAAGTTCCGATGCCATGAGCGTAACTGAGTTTCGCCATCGCATCGTTACTTCAACTTAAAAATGGCGCCGGGGGCGTTCCCGCCGATTTACGCTCAAAAAATATGTTAATGAGCGGAAATCGGCAATTCACGATCGAAATCCGGCGCGACGCAGTGACGTTACGACGTTTCCGGACGGGATACGCGGCGCATAGATATACCTACATGGGGTTGGAGTATCCTATGTTAGGTATAGGCGTCGTCATCGCGTCGGGAAAAAAAAAAAAAACGTCGCTTGCGTAAAACGGTCATGAATGGGAATGTGACGTCATTGACGTTCATTCACAGATTTTGGAGCATGCGCACGGGGATGTTTTGACACTCGACGCATGCGCAGTACGTCGGCGGCGGGATCGCGCGTAGTTAGCATACTACACGCCCCGTACCCGCGACATTTGAATTCCGCCGGCTCATTTGTGATGCGCTGCCGCAACTTTAGGAGCAAGTGCTTCGTGAATGACAGCACTTGCTCCTAAAAATTCGGCAGCGCAACGCAAATCAGAAGCGTTACTCCAGAGCAAAGATGCTCTGGAATACGTGAATCTGGCCCTATATAGTCATCTCAGCCTCTCTTTAATAATACCACCTTTAAGACAATATTTAGCGCAATTTAATTTGTGCAACATATTGTTGTTCTTCTTGATGCCTAGGGTCCACTTTTGATCTTGCACACGGGCCCGCTGATTCCATACGCCCCTGCCCCAAAAGTCGGCAAAAAAAATATGTCAAAAATCATCTATTTTTTGGGGGGGGGGGGGGGTTCCCTGAATGGAAGTTTGGAGATGTGGTCACCCTAGTATGGAGTGGCATTAGACTATAAACCAATACATTTCAGTAGGGATGTTCCGATACCGATACTAGTATCGGTACCGATACCAAGAATTTCCCCGAGTACTTGTACTCGGGAGAAATGCTCCGATGCCTCAGCTGATACCTGGGCAGACAGGGGAGTTGCAAGTCTTCTCCCCCCGTGCTGTTTTTTCTCCGTGCTGTTTTTCCCCTGTGCTGTGCTGTCTTTCCCCCGTGTTCCGTGCTGTGCTCTTTTTCCCCGTGTTCCGTGCTGTCCTCTCTTTCCCCCATGTTCCGTGCTGTCTTCTTTCCCCCGTGTTCCATGCTGTGCTCTCTTATCCCCGCCTTCCATGCTGTCCTCTCTTTCCCCCATGTTCCGTGCTGTCCTGTCTTTCCCCCATGTTCCGCGCTGTCCTCTCTTTCCCCCGTGTTCCGTGCTGTGCTCTCTTTCCCCCGTGTTCCATGCTGTGCTCTCTTTCCCCCGTGTTCCATGCTGTGCTCTCTTTCCCCCGTGTTCCGTGCTGTGCTGTCTTTCCCCTGTGTTCCGTGCTGTCCACTCTTTCCCCTGTGTTCCGTGCTGTTCTCTCTTTCCCCTGTGTTCTGTGCTATCCTCTCTTTCCCCTGTGTTCCGTGCTGTCCTCTCCCCCCCCCCCCGTGTTCCGTGTTGCCCTCTCTCCCCCCTCAATTTGTCAGGATGAAGAGCGGAGGTAGGAGCCGCTAAACCCGGCTCCTACCTTTTCAGAATGAACAGAGTCAGTGGTCACTGACTGTGTCCATTCATATAACTGGGAATCGTAACCGGTGTTCTTAGCTGAAGCTGCAGAGAAAGGGACTGGGGAATCTGTGTCCTTAGTCCCTTTCTCTGTCTTAAAGGGGAGATGTCAGAGGTCTGTTAAGACCCCTGATATCTCTCCAAAGACCCCAACAGGGCTGATTAAAAAAAAAAATTGCAATAAATATAAAGAAAAAAAAATGTAAAATAAATAAATAAATAAATAAAACACACTGACAATCCACCCCCCCTAAAAACATGACATTAAAAAAGTATCGGTAATCGGTATCGGCGAGTACTTCAAAAAAAGTATCGGTACTTGTACTCGGTCTCAAAAAAGTGGTATCGGGACAATCCCATTTTTCAGCTTCACTTATTGACTTTTCCTCTTGCCATGGCACCAGTTTGGTCACCAGATAACTCTTATCATGCCATGCTAGACAAGAAGCTGGAACCCATTGAGTTGTTGCAGGCAGGTTTAGCCATATGTTGCTGTTAATGCAGCTCTGTCTCCCTATCCTTTCAGACAATAGCTCAGTTTTTCATGTACAAGAGGGTTGCAATGAGTCCTGTGTTGTTTGGTAGAAAATATTCACCAGGTATGTCCTAATATTTCAGTAGAAATGCAGGAAGTGAGCTTATGTCTCGATTTCTCTGCTCTCACATTGCACATGCTTGTCTGTCTTTGTGTAGCTTCTAGCTAGACCTTTCTGGCAGTAAGTTGTCACTGATCGTACATTCCATCAGTCTGATCAGTTTCTTGGTCTGGAACAGTGGCGAGGATCTCTGCCAGTTTATAATGTCTGCTCAGGCCTCTGTACAACTCTAGTTTACCACTTTTACTGTGATTTAAAAAACAATTAAGAAGCTTGGTATGGCAATTAAAGCATAGAATATCTGTGTGCATGTGAAGATATTAACACAGATTTATTATTGTATTATTAGGTTTTGCAGAGGTAGCATTTTTACTGACTAGTACTACTACCGATACACCTTCTCTTTCAGCACTTGCTTGCTGTGGCAGTGGGAGAAATTGGTAAGGCTATCACCAGGGTGCCCATCAAAATATTTTGGGGTTGATTTACTAAAGGAAAATAGACTGTGCACTTTGCAAGGTGCACTTGTACTCTGCATGAGCAGTAAATACTCTAAAGCTTAGTAAATGAGGAGAAGCTCTGGTCACATCCATCATCCAATTATGTGCAAATATGCTGTTATTTTTTATTTTTTTATCCTTGTATGTGTATCGCTACCCCTGGAGGAGCCACTGGTTGATTGTTGGGTTCGGCACATTACATGACTCTATCGTTGTCTAGCCACTTCAGCCCCGAGCCTGTTTTTCAGATTCGCTGCTTACGAGACTAAAACTGTTTTTTTTTGCTAGAAAATTATTGAAAACCCCCAAACATTATATATTTTTTTTTCTAACACCCTAGAGAATAAAATGGCGGTAATTGCAATACTTTTTCTCACACCGTATTTGCGCAGCGGTCTTACAAGCGCACTTTTTTTGGAAAAAATTCACTTTCTTGAATTAAAAAATAAGACAACAATAAATTTGGCCCAATTTTTTTATATATTGTGAAAGATGATGTTACGCCGAATAAAATGATACCCAACATGTCACGCTTAAAAATTGCGCCCGCTCGTGGCATGGCGTCAAACTTTTACCCTTAAAAATCTCGATAGGCGACGTTTAAAAAATTCTACAGGTTGCATTTTTTGAGATGCAGAGGAGGTCTAGGGCTAGAATTATTGCTCTTGCTCTAACGATCGCGGCGATACCTCACTTGTGTGGTTTGAACACCGTTTTCATATGCGGGCGCTACTCGCGTATGCGTTTGCTTCTGCGCATGAGCTCGTCGGGACGGGGCACTTTAAAAAAAAATTTCTTTGGTTTTCGTTTTTATTTCTATTTATTTTATAATGTTTAACACTGAAAAAAAAAAAAAAAAACTTATCACTTTTATTCCTATTACAAGGAATGTAAACATCCCTTGTAATAGAAAAAAGCATGACAGGTCCTCTTATATATGAGATCTGGGGTCAAAAAGACCTCAGATCTCATATTCAGGCTTAAATGCAAAAAAAAAAAGAAAAAAAAAAAAAAAAAAGTCAAAATGTAAACAAATTAAATGTCTCTTTAAGAGGCTGGGCGGAAATGACGTTTTGACGTCACTTCCGCCCAACAGAGGTATGGGGACGGCTGAGGGACATTTTTTCCCTCAGTCGCATCCCCGGACAGCCAGCAAGAGGACCCGATCGCCTCCGCCGCTACCGACGGCTACGGTAAGCGGCGGAGGGCGCGGGAGAGCGGTGGGAGGGGGGGGCACCCTCTCCCGCCGCCGGTAACGGCGATCTCGCGGCGAATCCGCCGCGATGACCGCCGTTATCGTTAACAGGACCGCCCCACGAAGAGATGGATATCTCGGTTGTGGCAGCAGCTGCTGCCGTTACCGAGATATCCATCTTCAAATAAATGACGTCTTTGGACGTGGGGCCGGTCAGAAGTGGCTAGGGGTGTGATGCAGGAACAAAGTACTGAGCGGAGGTCCAGACATTCAATAAAGTTTTCCAAAACTTTATTTCCAGGCCAACACAGCCCACATCAACTTCAGTTAGGAAGGAAAAGGTTGATGAGAGTAAAGAGGTGAACTTGCAGTGTCAGGCCTGGATATAGATGGGCAATCCAGCCCTTAGTAACATCGATCTGTAGTGGATGAATAGGGGGGTGAATCCTTCCAATGGACTCCAGCCCGGGTCACCGGGAGACAGTAATGCGTACCTGTAGCATCCCGGTCACCATATACCTGATTAGTGCGGCACTCAGCCTGAGATCCGTTTCAATGGAACCTGGAACCCAGTGGAGCCCGGCCAGGAGGGCCACACCGGCGGGGCCCATAGGTGCGCGCACCCTGAAGGTGGATGCCGCACCCAGCACCGGGACCCTGCGAAGATTTTAGAACACATGACACCTGTCACAGATATACTCCTCCCCAGCATGCCCTGCGAGGGAGGAACTTCTCTAATTGGCTGCTGGGGAAGACTTTCTCTGCCAGAAACCCCGCTGGCTCCAACTGCTGGCCGGAGATGATACCACATCCCTAGAATGCAGATTTGTTCAGGAGACCTTTCTGGAACGACAGAGGTCATTATTTAACCACTTCAGACCCGCTCCACCGTCAAATGACGTCATGTTTTTAAAGATGGATATCTCGATAACGGCAGCAGCTGCTGCCACAACCGAGATATCCATCTCTTCATGGGGCGGATCTGTACATGATAACGGCGGTCTCCGCGGCGGATTCGCCGCGAGATCCCCGTTAACGGTGGCGGGAGAGGTTGCCCCCCCTTCCGCCGCTCTCCCGCGCCCTCCGCCGCTTACCGTAGCCGTCGGTAGCGGCGGAGGCGATCGGGTCCGTTCAGCTCCTCAGCGGGGATGTGACTATGGGAAAAATTTCCCTCATCCGTCCCCATAGCTCTGCTGGGCGGAAGTGACGTCAAAACGTCAGTCCCGCCCAGCGTCTTAAAGAAACATTTTTTTTTCCTGCCATTTGAAAAATGACAGTTGAATTTTTTTTTCTTTTTTTGCATTTTAGTCTAAATATGAGATCTGAGGTATTTTTGACCCCAGATCTCATATTTAAGAGGACCTGTCATGCTTTTTTCTATTACAAGGGATGTTTACATTCCCTGTAATAGGAATACAAGTGATCAATTTTTTTATTTTATTTCAGTGTAAAAAATTAAAAACTAAATAAAAATAAATAAGAAAACAAAAAAATGTTTTTTTAAAACGCCCCGTCCCGACGAGCTCGCGCGCAGAAGCGAACGCATACGCGAGTAGCGCCCGCATATGAAAACGGTGTTCAAACCACACAAGTGAGGTATCGCCGCGATCGTTAGAGCGAGAGCAATAATTCTAGCCCTAGACCTCCTCTGTATCTCAAAAAATGCAACCTGTAGAATTTTTTAAACGTCGCCTATCAAGATTTTTAAGGGTAAAAGTTGGACGCCTTGCCACGAGCGGGCGCAATTTTTAAGCGTGACATGTTGGGTATCATTTTACTCGGCGGAACATTATCTTTCACAATATATAAAAACATTGGGCCAAATTTATTGTTGTCTTATTTTTTAATTCAAGAAAGTGAATTTTTTCCAAAAAAGTGCGCTTGTAAGACCGCTGCGCAAATACGGTGTGAGAAAAAGTATTGCAATGACTGCCATTTTATTCTCTAGGGTGTTAGAAAAATATATATATAATGTTTGGGGGTTTTAAGTAATTTTCTAGCAAAGAAAACTGTTTTAGTCTCATAAACACCGAATCTGAAAAACAGGCTGGGGGCTCAAGTGGTTAAATAAATCAAGAATGGGAGCAATGTAACTCTCCCATTCCAACTAACTTTAGCGTAGTGCCCATACTGAAAGTAAGGGGGCGCTACACATGTGATTGAGTATTCTTTGCAAAGTGAAGCTTTTTCCTATTTACTAAGCTCTTGAACAACTGCACTTGCAGAGTGAAAATGTCTTTAGTAAACATTTGCCTTTAGTAAATCAACGCCCTTATCTTTGATGTAGCAATATGACTACAAGCATAAAGCACCGTACCTTCCAGTGTCTCAAAGCATCGCTTGTCCCTCTAGTGATCAGTGTTTCAGGTCACATCATAACTGTATTCAAACAAAAGGATTGTAGGATTAATAGTCCTCCTGTCAGAAAATTGCTTTGCACAGTTATGTGCCAGGACTACATATCCCAGGGATCTTTGCTGCTGTCGGGAGGATGCTGGAAGTAGCTATAAAAGAAGCAAAAGTCCGCACAGAGCTCTCTTCCTCCTGGGCCTGACTTGAGTTGAGTTGAGTTGAGTTGAGGTGCACTTTCTATAGCGTGGTCAATTACCCCGAAGGATCCCGACACGCTGGCGACGTCCCTGGGTACGTCCCTGACGCAAGACGGACCTCTCTGTGCAACAGGGAGAGAGAGTTTGTGGCCTACCACATGGAATACCAACCTACAACCTGTAACCTGAGAGGTCTAACTCCGCTGTCTGTTGTCGGACATCTCTCCAACATCACTCCAGTTGCTTGTCTATTGGCTACACCTACACCTAATCGGATTACAGTTAGCGAGCTTCAACAAGCCGATGAAGAACATCAGATCTGCAATGTGGACTTGCGTATTGCCATTACCGATACAAGGGGTCCCTATATTATCACTTTTTGACCTGCTCTCCCTTCTTAAGATAGCATTATAGGCTGGCTAGGATCCATCTTTTACATCGTGGCAGTATTTGCAGTTGCTGAAATATCCGTCTAAGAAGTAATGTTATCTTTTAGGGAAGCGTACACATATATACATGTATATTATTGTCATTGTTATTACTTGTCTTTTAGAGGTGTTCTTCTGCTGGTGCTGTTGCTTAAAACTCAGCAGATCTACTACTTTCTCTTTGTAGCAACGTTTCCTATTTATGGTTCAAGTAAAATCTTCATAAAACCTTAATACCATGAGTTGTCTGAATATTACTCCACAGTGAAACAACGATGTCTGAACCCAGAGTGTCAGGTGGGTTGAAATGTTCACCAAGTCATGACCGTGCAGATGAGCAGGTTATTCTAAGCAATCCTAGGGGGTTGTGCTACATTTAATTATTGCCTATTTTCCTGTTTAGGCTAGTGCCATGACTAGGGATGAGCTCCGGCGTGTTCGCACAGTCCATGTGCAGAGCCCCCCAGGAAGTCTGCACGGCGCTGCGCTAACCACAGGCAGGGAGACATTTCTTCTAGATTGTAAGCTCTTACGAGCAGGGCCCTCTGATCCCTCCTGTATTGATTTGTATTGTGAATGTACTGTCTTCCCTAATGTAAAGCACTGCGCAAACTTTTGGCGCTATATAAATCCTGTATAATAATAATTTCCCGATCTCTGCAGCCGGGCATCGGGACAATGTTTCCCTGCCTGTGATTAGCGCAGCGCCGTGCAGACTTCCTGGCGGACTCTGCATGTGGACTGTGCAAACACGCCGGAGCTCATCCCTAGCCATGGCCTTTTACTCGCAGCATCCTATGAAGCCACCCTTGCATGCAGGGGACTAGAGTGGTGTCTGCCTACCAGGACTGCTGATACTGGGCCCAGGCCTCATTAGCTAAACAGGGAGGCTCAGGGCAGCTTTATTGTTCATTTCTGCCTAAATAAATACATTTATTTTACTAGACAACACACTTCCCTCCTACTTGCTTACCAGTGGTTAAATTACAATACATTTCCATGGGCCCCATCGGGTCAACAGAGAAGCCCAGGAGATGGGAGCAAAGGAGGGACTTTTCTAATTTTTGGGGCATAGGCGAATAAAGTCAGTGATAACTGCACCTTGGGAGGTGGGGTGTAGGTGGAGTTGGGGGAGGCTCGTCAGGAAGCCTGTATGGGCCCCATGATTTCTAACAGCAGCCCTGCTACCTATATGTGTGCATCAACATAAACACACAGCCTCATAACCGAGGATGGCTCCTCCTCCCTTCTACAAACTAACAGAGTGACTGGAGACTGTACTGCTCACTGTTAGCTCTTTCCTATAAAGACCAGAAGTTCTGGAAAGCAGCACTGAGAGAGCAGGGGCCTGAGGCATTGGAAGTTGTAAACCCGCGAAAGATGGGATAATAATTTTAACACTTATTTTACAGGGGAATGTTTATTATATTGTGGTTAAAGTGTTGAACCAAAAACTGCTGAGAATGTAATACTTTTTTAACCGCTTCAATACCGGGGCTATCTTGGCACTTCTCCTACATGCATAAATCATAATTTTTTTGTTAGAAAATTACTCAGAACCCCCAAACACTATATATGTTTTTTTAGCAGACACCCTAGGGAATAAAATGCCGGCCATTGCAACTTTTTATCTCGCACATTATTTGCGCAATCATTTTTCAAATGCCTTTTTTTGGGGAAAACAACGATTTTGTGAATTAAAAAAGAACAAAACAGTAAAGTTAGCCCAATTTTTTGGTATAATGTGAAAGATGAAGTGACGCCGAGTAAATAGATACCTAACATGTCACGCTTTAAAACTGCGCAAGTTACAAATTTAGAGTTCCAGAGGAGGTCTAGTGCTAGAATTGTTGCTGGTGCTCTAACGCACGTGGCGATACCTCACATGTGTGGTTTGAACGGCGTTTACACATGTGTGCGTTCGCTTCTGAGCGCGATATACCGGGGTAGGGGCGTTTACATTTTTTTTTTTTATTATTTTTTTTTTTATTTTACACAATTTATTTTATTTTTAAACTTTTTTTGACATTTTTTTTTTTTGATCACTTTTATTCCTATTACAAGGAATGTAAACATCCCTTGTAATAGGAATGTGTGTGACAGGTCCTCTTTATGGAGAGATGCAGGGTCAATAAGACCCAACATCTCTCCTCCAGGCTGGAAAGCATTAGATCGTGAAAAAAAATTCACGATCTAATGCTTTCAGCCGCGATTGCGGCTGTGTTTACATTCCAGGACCCGGCCGTGACATCATAACATCGCGCCCGGGCCTCCGACGATCATAGAGATGACTGGTGACCATCTGGTCACCAGTCTACTCTATGGTTTACAGCGGACGGCGGCGGATCGTTTCTCCGGGTCTCCGATGCCAAAGGAGAGCCCGGAGACGCACCGGATGGCGGCGGGAGGGGGGGTCAGGCCTGGATATAGATGGGCAATCCAGCCCTTAGTAACATCGATCTGTAGTGGATGAATAGGGGGGTGAATCCTTCCAATGGACTCCAGCCCGGGTCACCGGGAGACAGTAATGCGTACCTGTAGCATCCCGGTCACCATATACCTGATTAGTGCGGCACTCAGCCTGAGATCCGTTTCAATGGAACCTGGAACCCAGTGGAGCCCGGCCAGGAGGGCCACACCGGCGGGGCCCATAGGTGCGCGCACCCTGAAGGTGGATGCCGCACCCAGCACCGGGACCCTGCGAAGATTTTAGAACACATGACACCTGTCACAGATATACTCCTCCCCAGCATGCCCTGCGAGGGAGGAACTCCTCTAATTGGCTGTTGGGGAAGACTTTCTCTGCCAGAAACCCCGCTGGCTCCAACTGCTGGCCGGAGATGATACCACATCCCTAGAATGCAGATTTGTTCAGGAGACCTTTCTGGAACGACAGAGGTCATAATTTAACCACTTCAGAGACCCGCCCCACCGTCTAATGACGTCATGTTTTTAAAGATGGATATCTCGGTAACGGCAGCAGCTGCTGCCACAACCGAGATATCCATCTCTTCATGGGGCGGATCTGTACACGATAACGGCGGTCTCCACGGCGGATCCGCCGTGAGATCGCCGTTAACGGTTGCGGGAGAGGTTGCCCCCCCTCCCGCCACTCTCCCGCGCCCTCCGCCACTTACCGTAGCCGTCGGTAGTGGCGGAGGCGATCGGGTCCGTTCAGCTCCTCAGCGGGGATGTGACTGAGGGAAAAATTTCCTCTGCTCTGCTGGGCGGAAGTGACGTCAAAACGTCAGTCCCGCCCAGCGTCTTAAAGAAACATTTTTTTTTCCTGCCATTTGAAAAATGACAGTTCAATTTAATTCAGTGTAAAAAAATAAAAACTAAATAAAAATAAATAAGAAAACAAAAAAACATTTTTTTAAAACGCCCCGTCCCGACGAGCTCGCACGCAGAAGCGAACGCATACGCGAGTAGCGCCCGCATATGAAAACGGTGTTCAAACCACACAAGTGAGGTATCGCCACGATCGTTAGAGCGTTAGAGCGAGAGCAATAATTCTAGCCCTAGACCTCCTCTGTATCGCAAAAAATGCAACCGGTAGAATTTTTTAAACGTCGCCTTTTTTTAAGGGTAAAAGTTTGACGCCATGCCACGAGCGGGCGCAATTTTTAAGCGTGACATGTTATTTTGTTTGGAATGGCGCCAAACGTCAGTACTTACAAATCTCCATAGGCGACGCTTATTTTTTTTTTACAAGTTACAAATTTAGAGTTCCAGAGGAGGTCTAGTGCTAGAATTGTTGCTGGTGCTCTAACGCACGTGGCGATACCTCACATGTGTAATAGGAATGTGTGTGACAGGTCCTCTTTATGGAGAGATGCAGGGTCAATAAGACCCAACACCTCTCCTCCAGGCTGGAAAGCATTAGATCGTGAAAAAAAATTCACGATCTAATGCTTTCAGCCGCGATTGCGGCTGTGTTTACATTCCAGGACCCGGGCGTGACGTCATAACATCGCGCCCGGGCCTCCGACGATCATAGAGATGACTGGTGACCATCTGGTCACCAGTCTACTCTATGGTTTACAGCGGACGGCGGCGGATCGTTTCTCCGGGTCTCCGATGCCAAAGGAGAGCCCGGAGACGCACCGGATGGCGGCGGGAGGGGGGGTCGTCCCCTCCCGCCGCCTATAAGAACGATCAAGCGGCGGAACCGCCACTATGATCATTCTTATGGTGCAGGGATTCGCCGCCTGAAGAGATGGATATCTGAATGATGCCTGTGGCTGCAGGCATCATTCAGTTATCCCCACTGAAAGCCAGGACGTCAATTGACGTCCTTGGTATTGAAGTGGTTTTAATGAATAAAAGTAAGGATCCGACTTTCTCTCCAAAACCAAGACTTTTCTTTCCTTGACCATTGCTTAAAGTGTTACTAAACCCAGTCATTTGAAAATAGTTCATCTGCCACCCTGCAGTGCCCACAAATCTTCTTTTTACATTAAAATACTGCCACTATATACCTTTTTTGGCTGATCTGTATAACCCAGTCACGTGATAAACTGCAGGGTCTGCTTGAGTACTGAGTCTTCAGAAGATTTCCACTATAGCCTTTGTCCTCATGCTGTAATGGAAGGCGGATCATCCATCAATCAAGATGTGACATCCCACCCACTGTGTTCTTTTTTAGTTACTGGGCATGGAGGAGGAGGGAGGGACGGGGCTGTCATTTAGGATCCGTATACACGCCCACATATGTGATGTCAATATCATGTGACCTGAAAAGCTCAGCTTAACAAGGAAATATTCTCTCCAGCATTAGAGACCAAACTGAGCATGTGCAGCTTTACTACCATCTGTGTATTATCTGGCCTTGCCAAGAGAGACCCTACAGGAATGGGAGAATCTGTCCAGAGCCTTTTTTACACAATGCATAGGATTAACCCCTTACGTTTCCCAGTATAACAAGCATGCTATTCTGCATATACAGACTGATTTTACTGTTGTGTGTTTAGTGCCACAAACCAGCTTCTTATATGATGGGTACACATGTAGTTGGATCTGTACTGTTGATTTCTATGGACTGTCACATATACAAAGCTTTGTCATTAGCTTGGCTCTTACACAATATGAAGAGGACTCTCCAGGAGCAATAATAAACCTTACTGGATTGATTAAAGTGTCTGCCCGTAGAAAGGTCCTCTTGTGAGGTTAAGACAATAATCCCCGCTGAACTGGAAATGAACTGTTTCAGAGTTTACCGAATTTTTTCGGAACAGATGGTGTGTTTCCTGTCTTCACACTAATCATGAACAGATAATACCGGCTTCCAAAAAACTTTCCGTGTGCTTTTACTAGCAGAACTCAAGGCTTTATAAGATGGCTTGCAGGTAAAACATTCCCTAAGGGGAAGTCGTGTTCCAAAACGCAACCCGATACAAGGCTTGAAGAATATGTCCTTGCGTTCATAGGGGAACAAGTAAGCTATATTATGGTGTGCAATAAATGGTGGAGTGCAAAGTGCAGAACATCATAGTGTCAAGAGACCCGCTTTCATTTGTATGACTGAGCTACAGCTATAATCTTTTTTGTGGATATTGGTAAACTCAACACCCTTGTTTTATATGTTTGTAGCGCCCTGCTCCTATTGACTAGGTGCTATCAGTAAATCTAGTGTTATCAGAGCTGTACTGCTCAGAGTGATTGTGTAAAGTGTTGCTTTTGTCCCAGTTTAGTTGTGTTGTGCACATTTCCCACTGTGCCTTTAGATGGCACTGTTGTCACAGGCCAGTGTGAGAAATGCAACAGGCTAAGTGCATTGGATGTCTTTCCCTCAGAAACCGCCCAATTGCGAGCTTCTTTGAAGCTGGGCATGCTGGGGAAGGATATTTAAGGGGCGAGAAGCCATGTGATCTCTCTCTCTCACCTCTGGGCCCTGTTGGCCTGAGGATGTGCTAGAGAGGAGTTCCAGCTGCATGGCCTGCCAGGCCTGAGGCTATGCTTTGCCGCAAGTAGGCCCAGCAGTCAGGCTGGGCATACTTAACGGTGGTCCTGTGCTGTCTGTCCTGCGGGAAGATGCCACTCAAGCGGAGAACATTCCAGGGGAGGAAGGCTGGTTTCTCAGGAAGGGCCTGGTGACTCGTTTGAAAGATGCACTCAAGTTAACCTACCTCACAGTATTGCCGGATGGCTTAGGTTCTAATACTGTGTAGCTGATCTATCTAACTGACTGCTGGCTAAACAAGGGGAAGGGATTATTTAGGAGTTTCTACTTATCACTCAAGTCTGTGGCAGAGACTTTGTCCATGCTTCATGCTGCTAGGTTGGTGTGAGAGGCCTATCCGGTTGTCGCAAAGATCCAGTGACTGGAGCTGTTATCCTCTGGATCCAAGAAAGTATCAGCAATCTGCAAAACTAAGGTATCTGAACTTCCCCTAACCCTCTACCCTCTTTACTACTGAAGTTGTTGAATAAAGCATTAAGAAAAGGACTGGAGTGACTGGCAATCACATTTATATTCAACTTTCTAACCTAGACTTGGAGTTTTGATACGGTGAACAGTGGGGTAACGGCAGACCCAAAATTAATCTAGCAGCCCCTGCGGGGGTATCGCTATATGTTTATATCTTTATATTGCAAACACATATCAAAGTTTCCCGGAATATAGAGTACAATTCACATCAGTCTCTGGCTGCTTCGATTATCAAAATTCTTAGGACTTGTTCACACAACTCTAATGTACCTGGTAGTTGCATGGTGCTGCAGCTTTTACAAGGTTAAATAAAGTATCACCTCCTCACTGCCTGTCAAATGCCCCCAAAAAACAATCCACTGCTGCTTTTCAAGGGTTGGCGTATGTATAAATAAGTCTCCTCTGTAAAGTAAGGGATAAGGTAAAGAAGGGGCTTAACAACTTCAGTATAGGCCTGCAATATCCCTTCACTAAGCTGGCCATAGACAGTTCCTGCTGAACTGGCCTATTCGAATCATGTATAGTCCGACTGCTTGTACCCAAGTTTTTTGATTGATCAACTTGGGTGCAACCAGAGCTTTTTTTCTCAGAAAATAGGTGCAGGAACTCAACCACGACCCGTTCAGATTTCACAAATAGTAGAAGGGTCTTTAAGGGGCATTACATACCAGGATCGTATTACATACAGAGTGCAACGTTCAGGGGATTACAAACAGAGTGCAGAGCTGTCACTTGTAAACACAAAACCAGACTTCTGTGTTTACAAGTGATTGTGGTAAGCAGGCACCAAAGGGTCTGAGCCAGAGGTGGTGGAACTGAGTTCCCCCAAGTTCCCCCCGAAAAAAAGACCTGGGTGCAACTAACCTGCCAGATTTTACACGCGATTCTTGCAATTGGCTGTTATAGCCACTAGCAATAATCACTGTGTTCTCTTGGTAAAAAAAACAGCTTTCCCCGCTCCCCCCGCCAGGAGAACGCAATAGCTCTGTGGGAGGGATCCCCCTTTCAACGATGTATGTGGTTGCAGGAAAATAATTTGCTACATTTATGACTGGCCTTACCAAGCTTTTGTTCAGTTTTCAGCACTGTGATAGTTTGAAGGAAAATTACCTCGTCATGCAACACTGTACACAAATGAATATATTTTTTATGAGACAGACACAGTTTTCTTTTAGTGATGTTTAATAACTAAAGGGTTTTTATTTTTTTACTATATAAAGGAAAATTGACCAAACATTTAAGAAATAAAAACAGTTTTGCTTACGTTCTGATATAAAACATATCATATAAAAAAGGCAGGACAGTAGGGACACTCCCAGAATGACCCATTTTTGGAAAGTAGACACCCCAAGGCCATCTCAATTTGTGGAAGTTAAGGAAAATGCGGGTATTGAGAAGGTTTTGAAGTTTGAAAATGGTGCACTAGATACAATAAATGCACAGGTCTTACAAATAGAAAGGAGAAGGTAAAAGGGTTAATGTACATGTCACATACAGTTGGAGGATGGAGAGGAAGGGGTTGGGGGCATGGCCAACCTGGAGACCTTAGCGGATGTGTGTGATCGGGGCTCCGCTCTTACCTGCATCTTTTATCCTTTAAAACTCAGGAATTTTCTACGAGAGGCTCCTGATACCCCCTTGGAGTGATCCTGGGGCATGAGAAGGGGGAAAATCCGGCAACGGGAGACGTGGCGCCTCTGCCCCTAAGGCTTCTCCGCAAGCACAGGAGAAGGCGCCCACGTGCAACTCCAACATGGCGACGCAAACTGCCCCGTCGGAGCCGGCTACCCTGGAGGAATACCACTTCACAGCTCTCATGCAGGCTAATACCAGCTGCAAGACCACCCTGACGGAGAAGATAGAACTGCTGCAAATTAATTTCGGTCTAAGATATGGACAGATTCCGGGAGCGGCTGGGTGAGGCGGGTGGGCGATTCAAAGGATGCCATTCGAGACTGGTTGGCCTCCCTGTCATCTGGAGCAGTGACTGTCGTGTTACTTGTAGCCCAGCCCCCACACAGTTAGAATCACTCTCTAGGACAAACGTAACCCCTTCATCACCCCCTAGTGGTTAACCTCTTCCCTGCCAGTGTCATTTACAAAGTAATCAGTGCATTTTTATAGCACCGATCGCTCTATAAATGACAATGGTCCCAAAATAGTGACAAAAGTGTACGCCAACGTAAGTACAAATGTGCGCCGTTGTATCTATGCGCCGACCCACAAACCAAGATATGTAGAAAAATAGGCTTCAGCCACCCGACGTAACTTTCCTACGCCGGCGTATAGTGGGCGCATATTTACGCTGGACGCGTGTTGCGCTCCCATTGATTTTTCGATTAAAATATGCAAATGAGGCAAATACGGCGATTCACGAACGTACTTGCGCCCGGCGCATAATATACGCAGTTTGCGTAAGTCATAGTCTGGCGTAAAGTTATTCCCCATATTGGAGATGCAACTCATGCAACGGTATGGACCAGAGAACGAATGGCGTCAAATTTTACATAGTTTACGTTGTACGTGAATAGGGCTGGGCGTAGGTTACGTTCACGTCGTAGGCAGTGATTCAACGTATCTTAGGCAGTTGTTTCAACGTGATTGTGAGCATGCGCACTGGGATGCATCCAAGGCACGACGCATTCGTTTTAAGTACTTGTGTGGCGCTCGGCCCATCATTTGCATGGGGTCACGCTTAATTTAAATGTATCATGCCCACTTTCACCTACTTTGACTTAGGCCAGCTTACGCCTACGAATTTACGTTATGCCGGCGCAACGTTGGGAGCATTTGCTTTGTAAATTCCATGCTTCCCTCTCTCCGCGCTGCGCCGGCGTAGCGTAAAAGACATACGCTACGGCGGCATATGTATGCGCCGATGTATGTGAATCCGGGCCAAAACGTTTTGCTTGGAGTTTTACCTGGTTTTCTAAAGGCTGCAAACTGGCAATATAGACTTTTCCAAAGTTTCAAATAAAATAATTAAAATTAATTATTATTCTTTTGTTTTCATATTTTGTCAACGCAGCAGAAAGGATTGCCAGGAATATGCCTGTGGAGGCTGCAGGGAACATATAATAAGGGTTCATGACGGAGGCAACCAGAGCCTACTGATACTGTAAATATACTTGCATGAAGAAGCCTGATACAAACACAGGACAAAGACCCTCAGAGTGCAGTTAATTATCTTGGCTTGGCCCCGGGGGCATCCTCTTTGTTATTGTGTAAGTGCTGGAAAATATTAAATTAGCAGCTTTTTCATGAGGATGTGTTTACTACATGGTCGGTAATTATGGCAATTCTCTTAGCTGCCGCCAGTTTCAACACTGCTAATATAAGAGGGAAAGATATTAAATCCTGAAAAATGAGATGATAAGCAGCCTTTGATATGGTAATTTCTTTGTACACCGTGTTTCATGTTTTCTATAATTTCTCATAATACAAAAAGACAAAATGGAATGCTTGTGTATTGAAACACAACTGTTTATCTTTAAAGATGATGTATTAATTAATCGACTGCTACTACACAACAAATGGCCACAAAATAGAACCACAGTACAATTTGTGGACAGCAACATGTCTTCTTTTAACCACTTCCCACCCGCCCACCGACTATTTACGGCCACAAGATGGCTCTAAAATGCCGGGAGGCCGTCAATATACGACCTCTGGCCTCCCACCACTGGGGTGCCTGGCGGTCGCGATGTCCCCCAGGCGCCCACGATCAGCAGTCACAGAGCCAAGGACGTGGATCTGTGTGTGTAAAACAGAGATCCACATCCTGTCAGGGAGAGGAGATCGATGGTGTGTCTCTTGTACATAGGGACAACCATCGGTGACCTCCCCCAGTCAGTCCCCTCCCTCCACAGTAAGAATCACCTAGCAGGCCACACATTTAACCCCTTCCTCGCCCCCTAGTGTTAACCTCTTCCCTGCCAGGTCCCAAAAATGTGTCAAAAGTGTCCGATGTGTACGCCATAATGTCGCAGTCACGATAAAAATCGCTGATCGCTGCCATTACTAGTAAAAAAATAAATCTTAATTCTATCCCCTATTTTGTAGGCGCTATAACGTTTGTGCAAACCAATCACTATATGCTTATTGCGATTTATTTTTAACCAAAAATATCCAGAAGAATACATATCGGCCAAAACTGAGAATTTTTTTTTTTTGAATGGGATATTTATTATAGCAAAAAGTAAAAAATATTGTGTTTTTTTTTCAAAATTGTCGCTCTATTGTTTGTTAATAGCGCAAAAAATAAAAACCGCACATATGATAAAAAAACACCCAGCGGTGATCGCCGGGCACGCGCACGGGAGTCAGGAGCGAGCGGAGGGCGCATGCGCCTCCCACCGTGCGCACACGCCCCTAGTGGCCGCTTCAAGAGACGACGTAGAGCTACGGGCTCTCGCGCAGGAGAGCCAACCTGCCGCTGTAGAACTGCGGCGGCTGGTCGGCATCTAGTTAAAAGCAAAATGGAAGGATGAGGTAAGTGAAGGAGGACTGCACTAAGGTAAAGGAAGCTATTTAGGGATTTTTTTTTCCCTTTACAACCCTTTTAAATGTATAAAAATAGCCATATCTTACTTCGAAATCTGATTTAAATATATTGCCAGGATCATGCTGTGTTTAAAATCAAGCTCCTTTACCTACAAATAAATAAAAGCCCCGTTTATAATATTGGTATATGCAGTAAATTTGCAACATTAATGGCATGCACTAAAAATACAACATCTGCCTCTGGTGTCAGTAAAGATATTCTAGCAGTCTCTGGTGTCTGTCATGTATAATGCAAACATCATATGACTGAGAAAATCTAATTCCAGCCTGTGGTGTGAGTATAATCTGCCAGCCTCTGGTGTCTGTAAATTCATAAAACAAATCTTTCATGTTTAGGAGAATACATTTGCCAGTCACTGGCAGGAGTACGTTTCTAATGCTGAACCCCGGATGTACATCCCAACTGGGGCTCTTACCTCCTTCAAGCCTCTAGTCATAGAGGAGTGACAAATTGATGTATGTAGTCGCTCATTCCTTGCTGGTTTGGGGACCTAAGGCAATCTACCGTTATCGTCTTGCCCTTAAAGTAATATTAAAGACACACTAAAGGTTCCCTGTTTTTTTTTTTTTTGTTATACTTACCTCCACTGTGCAGCTCATTTTGTACAGAGTGGACCCGATCCTGGTCTTCTGGGGTCCCTCGGGGGCTGTCTCGGCTCCTCCCCGCATCAGCTAACCCCTTTCATGCAAAGCTCTCTCCCAAGGGGGTTAGCTTGCGGGCGTGCTCCCGTGATACAGCCGGCGGCTATAGCCGCCAACTGCTGTATCACTCGGCCCCGCCCCCCAGCACGCCGCTTCATTGATTTGATTGACAGCAGCAGGAGCCAATGGCTGCGCTGCTATCAATCAACCAATGAATGAGCCGAGAAGCCCGGCCGAGAAACCAGCGCGTTCATGGTGCAGGAATTTCGAGGGGTCAGGTAAGTAAATGGGGGGGGGGGGGGGCGCTACTCCTCTAATGTTTTTTCACCTTAATGCATAGAATGCATTAGGTGAAACAAGATGTACCTTTACAACCCCTTTAAAGCCTCATGCACACTGGGCCTTACAAATGCCACTTTTATGAGCATTTGATATTTTTTTCTGCCTCTAATGCCGCGTACAAACAATCATTTTTCGGCATGTAAAAAACAACGTTTTTTAAAAATGTCATTTAAAATGATAGTGTGTGGGCTTTGGGTTCTGAAAAATGAAAAAAAAAAAAAAATTTGAACATGCTCTATTTTTTCACGTCGTTTTAAACAATGTCGTTTTTCAGGTTGTAAAAAATGGTCGTGTGTGGGCTTTAACGACGTGAAAAATCCGTGCATGCTCAGTAGCAATTTATGAGACGGGAGCGCTCGTTCTGGTAAAACTAGCGTTCGCAATGGAGTAAGCACATTCATCACACTGCAACAGACTGAAAAGCGCGAATCGTCTTTTACTAACACAAAATCAGCTAAAGCAGCCCAAAGGGTGGAGTCATCCGAATGGAACTTCCCCTTTATAGTGCCGTCGTACGTGTTGTACGTCACCGCGCTTTGCTAGAGCATTTTTTTTTAACGATCGTGTGTAGGCATGGCCGTTTTAATGATGAAGTTGAAAAAAAAATATTTTTTTCTTGAGCCTGAAAAACGTTGTTTTTTACAACCCAAAAAATGATCGTGTGTACACGTCATATCTACCTCTCAATGTTAACCTATCTGTCCACAGGGCTGCTGATAAGTAGAACCAGCCCTCCTGAACTGGACCTGGGCCCCATCCATTCAAAAGTGGGGCCCAGGCACCTGCTGAGCAGGAGGGCCAGCTGTACTATCTTATTGCAGGCACCAATCTTCTTCTGCCTCCTCCTTCAGTGCTACCAGCTTCTCCTCCGCTCCCTCCCTCTGGCTGCACTACAAAGGGAATGGTTCTAGCACATGCACCCCTTCCATCTGCTGTCCGGGCCACCTGTGTGCCCCTTTCGCCTGCATTGCTGCCTGCCTCTCCTCCTCTGTACCCAAACAAAATCGATGTCCATGTTTTCCCTCAAATAGAGCTTTCTTTTGACAGTATTTGAACACCTCTGCGTTTTTTACATTTTTGGCGCTATAAACAAAGAGCGACAATTTTGTTATTCTTGCTATAAAACATATCCAAAAAATAAATAAAAAACCAAATGTATTCATCAGTTTAGGCTGATATACTGTATATTCTTCTACATATTTTTGGTAACAAAAAAAAATCGCAATAGGCGTATATTGATTGGTTTGTTCAAAAGTTATCGCCTCTACAAACTATGATATAGGTTAAGGGAATTGTATTTTTTTTTTTTTTGGGTGGGACTGCGACATTGCAGCGGACAAATCTAACCCCAAATTACACTTTTTGGGGACCAGTGACATTATTACATTGATCAGTGTTATAAAAATGCACTGATCAATGTAGTTAATGACACTGGCAGGGAAGGGGTTAACACTAGGGGGGCGATCAACTGTGTTCTCTTAGCGTGTTTTAACTATAGGGGGTATGGGCTGCCTGGGTCATGACAGAGATCACGGATTACTGGGAACAGTAGATCTCTGAAGCCCCGTACACACGACAGAGAAACTCGACGGGTGGAACACATCGTTCCGCCCGTCGAGGTTCTCTGCCGGCCGTCAGAATCTGTGACCCGCCCGTCGGGAATGGCAACCAGCCATTCATCCCGACGGGCCGTCGAGCAAATAGAGAAACTGTTCTCTATTTGCTCGACCGGTTTCCCGACGGGCGGGGCGAGCAGAGAGCGTACACACGGCCGAGGTTCTCGCTGGAATGCAGCTCCCAGCGAGGTTCTCGCTGGTTTCTGGCGAGAACCTCGGCCGTGTGTACGGGACCTGACATGCCCACTGTCAGAATGGGAATCTGCCTTGTTTACAAAGGCAGATCCCCATTCTGTCTCTCCTCACAGCGATCGTGGACCGCCGGCGGACTTCAGATAAGGAGGCAAAAAGCATAGAACAGCTAATACATTGTGAGGGCTTTGTTACATTGTATCTCTTCATTGTACGATACATTTAGCAGCTTCTTTATCTTAAGTCTTTCATTGTCTGTGAAAAATTCTTGAGAGCTCAAAGCTTGACCTGAAAGTTCAACCTTTAGTACAGACACTTGTACAGACTCTTCTGAACATATTTAGAAGTTAAAGAATCTAATATTACAGTGGAGGCTTAGGACAGAAACGGCGTGTGACAGTACCTCCCGATAATCAGGATCTAACAGACAGACGCACGCTCCCAGTCTCTTGGCTTTCTTCTCACCTTTCTTACAGATGCGTGAACAGTCTGAATGAGAATCGCACAGTTCAGGTAGTTAGGTAAATAATAGGACAGGTCTGAATCTTGATGTTTCAATGAATGAAAATGCCTGGGGGGAGTTGCTCCATATATATGTTTTATTACTGTTTTTATTACTGTTTTTAACTTTATGTTTTTTAACACTTATTTTAGACTATGAATGTAATTAAAGTTTTTGTGTGTAACACTTTGCCGCAAATGATGTTTTTTCGCTTTGAGCTCCCTCCGTTCGGCACGCTTCCGGGTTTTCTAAGTTAAATGACCCGCACGATGCGTTCCAGGAATATTTCCCATGATTAAGTCACGTTGGCAGTGACGCAACGCGTAGGGAGGAGCCTAGCCTATTGAGACCAGAAGAGAAGGTTTCTCTTACGCATCTCAGCGACTACTGAGCGGCTTGGTTTTTTCGGTTGAACTCCTATCGTTAATGGGGATCCGTGAGTGAAACTTACACAAGTGCTACATTGCAATTAGTGTTCTCAACAATATTATACTATATTGTTTTTCCTTTCCCTTACATGTATCGGGAATCCTTTGAACATTATCCTATGAAATTGCATACGGGTCTGGAGTCAATCACTTGTTGGTACAAGTTATCCATGAATGTTTTTGTCCTTTGACAGATATTGTCTCAGATTTACCTGATTGGGATTGTTTTTTTCTCCATATATTCATGTTTTTTTGGACCATTTAAACATTTGTTTTGATTTGGTCTGATTCCATTTGTGTGGATTCTAGTTCTTTGGATATGTGTTAACACATACTAGGTCTGAATAAGGGGTCTCTATTCAAGGCACACCTAGTTGGACACATTTCATTATTAATTATTTTTTCTTCACCTTGGCCCGTTGGCCTCTGAATTTATGTATTAATCTTGATTGATCACTGTATATTATCACTTAATCAGTTGTATATTTAGCGCATACTTATTAATTTTATATATTGTTTTTTGGTTGGTGCACCATTTTTATTGCTGCTTTTTTACATTTGGTCATTGGTTATGTGGTGTAATTAGTAGGTTTAGTAGCGCTGTATTTATTCACATATTATTCACTCCTTTGTCACTTATTCAATATAGCAGCCACTATGGATATCTTTAATTACATGGAAAATCGCACAGTTGATCTTAATGATGTGTTCACTATCCAATCTACCACCAACTCAGGTGATCTTGATACCAATTTTCGTAAATTTGGCCATCTTATAGAAAAAAAAGGTCAGTGTTTGGTGGGACCTGACTTCACATGAACATTAAAGAAGGGATTGTACCTAGACATCTCAGATGGGATATACCCATTAATGATGGACTAAGTGATCCAGAGTCCATTGAGGAATGGTATAAATTATTTAATGAAAAAGGACTAGAAATGTTGCTTTTTCTCACAAAAAGAAAACAATGCAAGTTGCACAATATAAACAATGAGATAGCAGATTGTAAGGTATTACTTGAAACACACATAGATACCCCATCATTTAAAACTCTGACGGGCCAACTTAATCCGGCCCTTGGGGGACAATTCCTTCCACTGATATGAGGCTCTATTCCTGCCACTGACACAAACAATGGGGCACTATATCTTCCATGGATACTGTGATGGATCTCAGATTCCCCAGGTGGGCACATCCGCCAGACATGTGTCTCCTGTCCTCCAAACGCACCCACAGCCTGCAGATTTGCCATAACCAGCCCTTAACCCCTCAATCACGAGACAATCCACACAGGTGTTGAGGGTTAAACATGCAGAGCTTAAACTGTTTATTAAATTCCAAGACATACAGTTTTACACACAGTTAGGAACACTCCCCTTAGCCTTGTCTAAGAGGGGAGAGGGACAAGGAACAACCAATGGGAACTGAACATTTGTACATTGAAACAGTCTACAGATAAACATAATGAGATTATGGTAAGCAGGCAGCCTCTCAATAAACACCCCCTGCGGAGAGATTTCTCCAGTCCAGACCATTGTCTATGTGACATGAATCAACACAATTAGACACAGCAACAAGGGGAGGGGATGGGGGAGAAGAGATGTAGCTCTACATTACATTATCTCAATGCCAGCTTGTCCCGGGTCTCCAGCCTCGTCTGGGCCATAGTCTGTGGGTAGGAGGCACACGCACATTCCCTTCTAAAACACACAGTGACAGTGGGTTCTGTCACAGATACCAATGATGGGATACTATTCCACCTACTAAGAGGGGGAATAATCCTCCTATTGACCACCAACCCTGAGGCCATATATATTCTCACTGATGCTGGGCCCATGACATTTTCTGCCCCTGCTGGCCACAATCCGGCCCTCCTAAAGTCTGAAGGACAATAAAGTGGCCCCTTTGTTTGAAAGGTTTGGAGACCCCATGTCACGGTCGCTACCGTGCCAAACAGTCAGCGAGGCGTGGTCACGCCTCAAGTGGCTCTGGGTGGAATTGAACCCAGGACCTCTCCGTTGCTGCTCCGGGTCTTTGCCTCTGAGCCACTTCTCAGTTGATATTCTGCTTGCTGTCCGTCGGAGCCTGGTTCTGAACTATGTGCTGATTGCCTGTCTCTGATCTCCCTACAACCTGCACTTGTCTATCCTGGTCCAGCTGAGGAAGGTTTCCTAATCAACCAGGGTATAAAGCCCTGCCTCACTATGAGGGAGGCCTCAGTTCATTGTTATCTGATCGTCCTGTCTGTGCCAACGGTTCCTGTGGTCCTGTGGTTATCTTCAGCTACATGACTGACCCCGGCTTCTGACCTTTTTGGCTTATGTACCCTGGAATGCTGCTGTCTCCTGCCCTTTGACCCCGGCCTGTACTTTCGGACTTTCCCTGCCTTCTCCAGCCCTTGACCCACGGCTTGTACCCCGTCTGCTCAGCTACAAGACTGACTCCCGGCTTCTGACCTTACTCTGGATTCTGGAATCCTGGGCCTGGCTATACTTGACAATCCTTGGCTAATCCCTATCTGGCCCCCGTGCACAGACTCACAGCCCAGGTAGTGTCTTACCTTCAGCAAAACATTCAGCAAAACAATCCCCCCTCAGCCCCCCCCCCCCACAGTTTCTCACACAACACCCATAGTAATTCACCTCTATCAGGTAAGTTCACCCTGGAACCCATTTCCATCGATGCCACTAAAAATATCATTGGTACTTTGCGTAACGGCAAAAGCGCCAAATGATATTATCCCCACAAAACTGCTTAAGGAATGCGCCGACATCCTGTCTCCTCCCATCACGCAGCTTATCAACCAGTCTTTCAAGGAGGGCATAGTGCCCTCACAGTTGAAAGAAGGTATAATCCAACCCATCCTGAAGAAACCCTCCCTTGACCCCAAGGACCCACTCCACCACCGTCCCATAACAGGCCTCAATGTCCTCTCAAAGGTAATGGAAAAAGCAGTGGTACAACAGCTGCAACAACATCTGGATACCCACAAGCTACTTGACCCATTTCAATCGGGTTTCCGTCCTGGACACGGGACTGAAACCGCGCTGCTCAAAATATGGGACGATGCTCTCGAGGCCGCAGACGAAGGAGAATCTTGTCTTCTAGTTCTGTTGGACCTAAGTGCAGCTTTCGACACTGTAGACCACAAACTTTTATTGACACGGCTAGCTGAAGTAGCCAGAGTCACAGAAGGCGATTTATCTTGGTTCTCCTCTTTTCTGGAAAACCGATCGCAAACAGTGAAGTTAGGACCCTTCACATCTGAGAAACGCACAGTAACATGCGGAGTCCCTCAAGGATTTCCTCTGTCATCTGTGCTGTTTAACATCTATCTTCGCCCTCTTTTTGAGATTATTAGCAGCCAAAAACTGCTTTACCACTCATATGCAGACGACACGCAACTGTATTTCCGCATTGGCAACAAAAAGGATCACCACCTCAATCTAGAGACATGCCTCTCTTTGATAGAGGACTGGATGACAAAGAGTTATCTTAAACTCAACGGAGCGAAAACAGAGCTTCTCCTGTTTCACGCCAAGCATAGGAATCAACCCGCAACAGCATGGACACCTCCGCCCATTCTGGGTAAAATAATCTCCCCTAGCGCCAAAGTCAAAAGTCTAGGGGTAATTTTTGACTGCTATTTGACAATGGACGCACAAATAGGGGCAGTAGTCAGCGGATCCCACCATCTGCTGCGCCTACTATGAAGACTTACTCCTTTCATCCCCAACGAAGATTTAGCGGTCGTGGTGGGAGCAATTGTTAACTCCAGACTGGACTATGCAAATGCCCTTTACCTCGGACTCCCCAAGTACCAAATCGCTCGTCTGCAAGTCGTTCAGAATACGGCCGCCAGACTTGTGACTGGGAAAAAAACGTGGGAATCCATCTCACCTTCACTGAGAGCCCTTCATTGGCTGCCAGTAAAGACAGAATTACTTTTAAAGCTCTCTGTCTAACACATAGATGTGTCCATAGGAACGCCCCCCACTATTTATGCGAAAAAATAAAAGCCCACAATCCCAATAGCGTTTTGCGATCCACCAATCAAAACCTGCTCCAGATTCCGAAAGCCAACTACAAGTCCAAAGGAGAAAGAAGATTCGCGATCCAAGGTCCCAGACTATGGAACGCTTTATCAACCAGCATTCGGTTGGAGGAGAATCACTTAGCATTCAGGAGAAAGATCAAGACTCATCTCTTTTGATATCAAAGGAGACAGGAACAACAAGCGCCCAGAGGTGATTTAGTTTGCATGTGCCGCGCTATATAAGTTTTCATTCATTCATTACCGTGGGCTGTGGGTACCTGCAAGGGTAAGCTTACAAGTCTGCAAAATGGACTCCACTCAAGGTAAGCCCTCACACCCCATGATATAGTAAGCATATAGCTGCTCCCCTATTAGTAATGTCAAAGACCCTGTGCAATTAGAAAAATAAATGATAGGGGGCTCTGTAAACCAAAATGTTGTACCTGTTAGTAAATACCTATACCACATTGAATAAAGTGACATGTGCAAAAAAAAGGTGCTGCATGAGGTATCCAGTGCCTACCAAAAACAATACTCAGCAGTGAAATTATGTATAAATAGTATAAAGTGCAACAAATCGTATGGCAAATGTGACCACAAACTTATTTAAACAATTTTTAACAAAAGCCATAATAAAAGTCCATATTAGCAAACAAAGGTGACTCAAATCTTGATAGCAAAAATAAAAATAAATCCTTCACTATGAACTTAATTAAAAATAAGGGGCCAGATTCACATACACTTAATTTTGCGGTGCGTAATACTCTACGCTGCCGTATTTTAGCAGGCTCTACATCGAATTCTGGTAGATTTTTGCCCGTATTCTACGGCGGCGTAGTCTATTTCTCGCCGCGTAATCGAAATACGCGATTAGGGGGCGTGAAGCATTTAAATTAGGCGCTTCCCCGCGGCGATCGAACTGCGCATGCTCCGTTCAGAAATTTCCCGCCGTGCATTGCGCAAAATCACGTCGTTACGTCATTTGTTGTTTGAGTAGCGTCGTTTACGAACATTCCTATTTCCGGACGACTTACGTTAAAAATAATAAAAGACGTCGGAAAACGTAGAAATTTGACGCGGGAACGACGGCCATACTTAACATGGGCTGTCTAATATTAGAGCAGCAAAAAGCTGGTATAGTGTTACGCAAAAAAAAGATGACTAAAGATGCCGTAAGAGATTGCGATTGAAGATCGTAATTTCTGGGATCGCCGGCAAAAGCTCATTAGCATACCCCAACACGGAAAACGACGGGAAGTCCACCCAGTGGCCGCAATTTTATTGCAGCGTAGATCCGAAGGCGTACGAACACGTAATCCAGTCGAATTGAAGCCCGCAGCCGTCTATTCATGGTTTGAGCTTTCCGACTAGCTAAAAAACGCGCGTAATTTGAAATGACTCCAGTCTAACACCAGTTAGACAGGAGTTACGGCTCTCTGAATCTGGCCCAGGGTCTATTGCGCTGTAGGAAAATCGTGATAGGAACCCTTGGTTAATTAGATGAGATCTCTGTGCTGTGTCCTCCTTTCCTCCAAATTATCTCATAAGGAAAACAAAGGGACAATTCATAGCGAAATACCGTTTAATAAATACAATTTGTACAAACAAACAAAAGAATGCCTGCTTACATTTGTATGTGCCAATTGGCCTGGCACTGAGGATAGCTTAAAGATCAATAAAAAATATCGCGCTAAAGGATATGAATAGCTAAAATTGAAAATAAATATGTGTAAATGTGAAAATAATGTTAACTTAATAACCCAAGCAGCAATCTTTAGCTACACGTGGTAGTCATGTAAATACACGTAGAAAACGTTGGAGAAAAAATTGCGCTAGTCATACCATGTGGTGAACAAAGTGTTAAGAAATAATTAAATAAATAAATAAATAATATTAAATATAAGAAATATATTAAACTCTAGGGAAAGAAGGTAAGGAAAACCTTCTAGTGAGACAACCAAAATAAATTGAATTTATGACTGTGTGAAAAAAATATTAATAATAATAATAATAAATAAATAAAATCCATTCAGTCCAAAAAGATCTGTGACTTCTTAAACATAATGGGCCAGATTCACAGAGCGATTACGCCTGCGTAACAGGGGATGCGCGGCGTAAGTCTAAATGTGCGCGTGCGTTTCGATGCACGGCATTCCCAGAACGAGATACGCAAGAAATCTACTTTTTTTTGTCCCGCGTAATTTCGTTAGACAGGCGCATCCGTCCGCACAAAACTGCGCTAGACATACCATTGATTTGCTAGTCAAATATGCTAATGAGGGACTTACGGAGATCCACAAAAGAACGTTGGTGCAGCGCAGGCTACGCGGTGTGCGCAACAGCAAAATGTCCTGTCTAAAATTAGACCATATAAAAGCTGGTCTAAAATTAGAAAAATCGTCTACATGTCAGATAAAGCAACACTGTTAGTGAGGAGCTGAGCAGTCACACATGTTGCCCAACAAACTGTATGCCAACATGCCAGTGGCATCCATGCTCATAGCTATACTACTGACTTTAGATGAGCAAAGAAGGAGGAGGGCACTGAGGAGGGCACTGAGGAGGGCACAGGATTTTTTTTTTTTTTTTGAGAAACTTTTTTTTTTGCTTATATAAACTTTACTATTTAATCTAATCTAATACAATATTCTTATCTGATACAAGCCCCTCACTCTCACTCTTCACTCTTCACGGGAGAGGATATATCACACACGCATAGACATCTATGGCATGAGTGATTCTGAGGTGTCTCGCATCTTCAGATTCACCCCTCATGCCATCATGGAATTAACCACAACCCTGCAGGAGGACATCACCAGCCCAACACATGACACTACCCATGACACCCATGACAGCTACATATACAATCAGAGCCCCATCCCCACAGATTTCGAACAGAACATGTATTGGGACAGCTGGCTGGTTGGTGAGTGACATGGGTGGCAGGCATGACTGTCCCCCCCCATGATGCTGAAATCACAAGGGGCACATGCACTACTAACATCCTCCTGTATTTTCCCTTCAAGGTGAATCTGCATATGCACTGGGACCCCATCTCATGACTCCTATACGGAACCCCCCTAACCAAGGCTACCCCATCTTCTGAGGGAAGAGCAGCCAGGAGCCAGCTCATATTAGGCATCCTTGCACGTTAAACACACACATTAATCATGGCACAATGAGAATGCATGCATGCACACCACTGTGGTCCCTAGCACAGACACATCACATCCTCATCACATTGGATTGGCACAAGCCCACCATGCAGGACTTGTGAGCAGCAACGCCACGCCACGGCTCCAATTATGTCACTGTACATTCATACACCATTCACACGGACCTAGGGATCACTTCTCCACCACAAATGAGGGTGACACCCCTTTTCTGGCAGGAATGTCACCCCCACATTCCCAAATCATACACAAACAGAACCAAAAAAAATAAACATTTGACCAGCAAAAATATAATTTAAACAAAATAACAACAAAGAAAACACATAAAAGACAAAAATCACTCTCAAAGACACGTCACAAACAAACAAACAAACAAACAAACAAACAAACAACACAAACAAACGCTAATAAACAACAGAACAAAAGAACCTTGCTGTATAGGGAGGGATACAAAGGGATGTACTTTTGCAAAGGAAGTGCGTTTGTCTCTGTCTATTTATGCTGTTTGCGTAGTTTACTAATTTGCCCGGGTCCACTTCCAATTTCACTGATTGCGCCGTTCCTGAGTTGTGAGCATGCGCACAGAGGTGCTAACCATGGTCTGCTTTAAGCGCGCATGTGCGAGCCGGCCGGCCCTTCATTTGCATGGGGTTACGGCTCATTTCAATGTAACACGCCCACGTCCTTCCCAATTTGTATTACTCTGCCTTACGCCTCTGAAATAACGTTACGCATGCGCAATTTTCTGCGTAAAAGCGACGAGAATAGGGTGACTGCGCGGCTACATTGCGCAAGTCTAACGTAAAGGCGGTGCGCTACGCCGGTCCAATAATGCGCAGATGTACCTGAATCTGGCCCAATGTCCCCATCAAAGTATCAACTCCATGGATGTATGTTAAAGGGGGAAAAAGCCAAGATGAAAGGGATTCCGCCACCAGTCAGGTTTAATAGAATATAAAAGATCCACCAGGAGAGGGGTAGGTAATAAACTCTTACCAGATTCCCAGCTAGTAAAGCATATAGATCCACTCGATCCCAGAAGGGAGGGGGGGGGGTCCTCGTTTTGATAGATGTGGATCCCGAACTCCTTTCCAGGCCCTAAGCTGGTTACACAGCTCCAAAGGATCCAGTTGGAGACCCAGAAAAAAAGGGGACTCAAATAGTGAAGTACCGTAATAATCCGGGTTTTATTAAAATTGTAAGAGTATACACTAGATGCATTTCATAAGTCCAAAATACAAAGGCATTACATCCAGTCAAAGTAAAACAAAATATAACAAACAAAACGAATGTGCGCCCGTGCTACGGGGTCAGTTCTGGACGCGGTGACGTCAGTGCGTGGCTCCGCCCTGCCTAGTTTTGATCAATACGATCGTTCTCAAAAGGCCCTTTGAGAACGATCGTATTGATTGAAACTAGTCAGGGCGGAGCCACGCACTGACGTCACCGCGTCCAGAAGTGACCCCGAAAGCACGGGCGCACATTCGCTTTGTTTGAAGTCACAGATCTTTTTGGACTGAATGGATTTTTTAAAGTAAAAATAGTACATCCATGTGTCTTTTAAATTTAGCTTTTTTTATTCAACCACTTCCATCCTATTTTGGCACTTCTCTCCTACATGCAAAAATCATATTTTTTTGCTAGAAAATTACTCAGAACCCTCAAACACTATATATGTTTTTTTAGCAGACACCCTAGGGAATAAAATGGCGGTCATTGCAACTTTTTATCTTGCACAATATTTGCGCAATAATTTTTCAAATGCCTTTTTTTTGGAAAAAAAAACGGTTTCATGAATTAAAAAATAACAAAACAGTAAAGTTAGCACAATTTTTTGTATAATTTTTTGTATAATGTGAAAGATGAAGTTACGCTGAGTAGATAGATACCTAACATGCTCACACTCATGGAATGGCGCCAAACTTCAGTACTTAAAAATCTCCATAGGCATCGCTTTTTTTTTACAGGTTACCAGTTTAGAGTTACAGAGGAGGTAGAGTGCTAGAATTGTTGCTGGCGCTCTAACGCATGGGGCGATACCTCACATGTGTGGTTTTAACAGCGTTTACATATGTGGGCGGGAATTACGTGGTGTGTTCGCTTCTAAGAGCGAGCTACCGGGGATAGGGGCGTTTACATTTTTTTATTTTATTTTTACACTTTTTTTTTTTATCACTTTTTTTCCTATTACAAGGAATGTAAACATCCCTTGTAATAGGAATGGTTCATGACAGGTACTCTTTATGGAGAGATGCATGGTCAATAAGACCCCATATCTCTCCTCCAGGCTGGAAAGCATGAGATCGTGATAAAAAATTCACGGATCTCATGCTTACAGCCGGCTTACTGTGGCTTTGTTTACATTCCGGTACCCGGGCGTGACGTCATAAAATTGTGGCCCGGGCCTCCGACGATCATAGATATGACTGGTGACCATCTGGTCACCAGTCATCTCTATGCCTCCCATCCGGCGCTGACAGATCGTTTCTCCGGGTCTCAGATGGCACGGGAGAGCCCGGAGAAGCACCGGTTGGTGGTGGGAGGGGGATGTAAAAAACGTAAAAAATTTGAGAAAGGAAATATTACAGATGTAACTGCCCCTTTTAAGTGAAAAAATTCCATCTTTGCAAATATAAAACTTGGCCGCTAACATTTTGTGTGTGTATATATACAGTTGTGCACATACGTTTACATACCCTAGCAGCATTTATGATTTCTTGGAAATTTTTCAGAGAATATGTATAACACAAAAACGTGTCTTACACTGGTTAGTGTTTGGCTGAAACAATTTATTATCAATCAACTGTGTTTTTTAAATCATAATCACAACAGAAACTACCCTAATGACCCTGATCAAAAGTTTACATACCCCAGTTCTTAATACTGTGTTTTGCCACTTTAACATCAATGACAGCTTGAAGTCTTTTGTGGTATTTTTGGATAAGGCTCTTTGTCTTTTTAGAGGGTAAAGCTGCCCATTCCTCTTGGCAAAAAGCCTCCAGTTCCTGTAAATTTTTGGACTATCTTGAATGAACGGCACGTTTTTAGATTTCCCCAGAGTGGCTCAATGATATTGAGGTCAGGAGACTGAGATGGCCACTACAGAACCTTCACTTTATTCTGCTGTAGCCAATGACAGATCGACTTGGCCTGTGTTTTGGATCATTGTCATGTTGAAATGTCCAAGTATGTACCATGCACAGCTTCCTGCCTGATGAATTCAAATGTTCCTCCAGTAATTTTTGATAGCGTACTGCATTCATCTTGCCATCAATTTTGACCACATTTCCTGCTCCTTTGTAGCTCACACATCCCCAAAACATCAGTGATACACCTCCGTGTTTCACAGTAGGAATAGTGTACCTTTTATCATAGACCTTATTGACTCCTCTCCAAATGTAGCATTTATGGTTGTGGCCAAAAAGCTAAATTTTGGTCTCCCAAATGACTTGCCAGAAGTTTTGTGCTGTTTGCCGTATTGTAAGCGGGATACTTTTCTTCAAGTGCCTCCTTATTGTCCATCTTGAAACAGCCACACCACATGTTTTCAGAGAGTCCTGTATTTAAGTTATTTGTGGGTTTTTCTTTGCATCCCAAACAATTTTCCTGGCAGTTGTGGCTGAAATGTTAGTTGGTCTACCTGACCGTGGTTTTGTTTCAACAGAACCCCTCATTTTCCACTTATGGATTAGAGTTTGAACACTGCTGACTGGCATACTCAATTCCTTGGATATCTTTTTATATGCCTTTCCTGTTTTATACAGTTCAACTACCTTTTCCCGAAGATCCTTTGACAATTATTTTTCTTTCCCCATGACTCAGAATCCAGAAACATCAGTGCAGCACTAAATAAAGGTGCAAGGGTCTGTCAGGAGTCTAGAAACTCATTGACCTTTTATACATACACACTAATTACAAGAAAACAGATCACAGGTGAGAATGGTTACCTTTAATAACCATTCAAAACCCTTTGTGTCAACTTGTGTGCATGTTATCAGGCCAAAATCACCAGGGTATGTAAACTTTTGATCAGGATAATTTGGCTAGTTTTTGTTGTGATTATGATTAAAAAAGAGTAAACACAGTTGATTGATAATAAATGGCTTTAGCCAAACACTAACCACGAGTGAAAGAAAAGTTTTTGTGTTATCATTCATTGTCTGAAAAATGGACAAGAAATCATAAATTCTGCCAGGGTATGTAAATGCAGCGCTACCCCCCGAAGGAGCCGCTGATTGATTGTTGGGATCGGCACATTAAGCTACCCTAGCGTTGTCTAGGGGTGTGATGCAGGAACAAAGTAGTGAGCAAAGGTCCAGATAGTCAATAAAGGTTTTTCCAATGCTTTATTTCCAGGCCAACACAGCCAACATCAACTTCAGTTAGGAAGGAGAAGAAAGGTTGATGAAAGAAGAGGAGAACTTGCGGTGTCAGGCCTGGATATGAACGGGCAAGCCTGCCCTCAGTAGTACCAATTTGTAAGCTCGTCGCCACTCCTACCTGAGTGGGTGAAGTGCCCACGGACAGGTTTTCTTTCTCTAACCTGGCAGCCGAGGTGTCACTGTAGATTTCTGGGAGGGACAGGTGTTTCACACAGACCTGGCTCTAGGGCCTCTGCCACCGGCCAATTGCTTTAGATGAGATTAGGTGGATGAACAGAGCGAATCCTCCCAGTAGACTCCAGTACAGGTCACTGGGAGACAGTAAAGTGTACCTGCTCACACCCCGGTCACCAGATCCCCGATTGGTTTGTTCAGGCCCTGTGGACAACCTGCCTCCAGGTTCCCCTCGAGCCGATCCCCCAATCGCACAACACCCAGCCTGGGATCCATTCAATAGGACTGGGAACCCAGTAAGTCACTGGGGTCCCCTCTCACCTCCGGTTGAGGCTCGGTGAAGCCTGCAAGCTTGGCCAGGTGGGCCACGCCAGCGGGGTCCATGGATGCGCGCACCCTAAAGGTGGATGCCGCACCTGGAACTGGGACCCCGCGAAGATTTGGAACACATACCTGTCACAGATATACCCCTCCCCAGCATGCCCCGCGGGGGGAAAATCATGACTGGGAGCAAGGTAACTCTCCCAGTCCAACTAAATTTAGCATAGTGCCCATGCTGAAAGCAAGAGGGCGCTACATACTCCCCCTCCTGAATTGACACTGTCCCCAGTGTCCAAAAGCATTCGAACACGAATGCTGGCCTGACATCAACCAACCGGACAGGAAAGAGAGAAAAGAAAAAAGGACAGAATGCACACAGTAAATCACTATTATAAATGACATACAACATACACAACCCTATCTATCTAGCTGCTTATTATCTGCAGTGTCGATGATAGGTGGGTCCAAAAACAGGGAGAAAAAAAACATTTAAATGTACAATGTTTAGATACAACCTCCCAGTTCATGATTGAAGCTGTGGGCTTGAACCCGAGCACAAAGCCTCCTTTCCACTCAGGGAGTCCTAAGACTTGTAAGTGCTGTGGAAGAAATACTTTTGGTTATACAAGAAAGTTAGAGTCAACACACATTTTTTTTTTCACGGTGCAGAACACTGCCCCTAGCGGTGAGTGTGCTGGTACTGCAGCAGTCCCAAGAGAAAAAAAAATCAAAGGTGCGGAAGTAGCAACAAAGAGGGGGGGGGGAAGTCCTCTTTCAATCTTCCACAGTATTGTCCAAACTGCAGCAAAGGGTTTGTGCAAGGCCCCCATTCTAACTGACTGAACCCTGACCCCTCCCAAGAGTTTTGCACAAAAGTTTATGTGGTTCTGGAAGCACAGGGGGAAGGGAAACCGGAAAAAAAACAGTTCAAAAGAATGGGGAGGGCATACTTGTATGTAACATCCCTAATATCAGCAAATCAGGCCCCCCAAAAACAAACAGGGGCCGAGACATGGACAGTGGGCGCCCGCCTGGGACGGCGCGTCCCTGGTTGGAGGAGCGGTGAGTCAAAGGAAACTCGTGATGACAACTCACCCGCTCTTCAATGTAGACACGGGGCTCCCGGTTCACAAGACTTGCTCTGAACAGGACGCCTCTTCTTCTTCCTCTTTGCGGAGCCCCAAAATCCCCCAAACCCCTGTTGCTCGGGGAATCGTGGCTCAAAAAGGCAATCAGGCAGGTCGCCACCATCCGTCTGCGACCCACCGGATAGAAACTCGGGATCAGAGGAATCCTCCGCTCCGGCAGGGAGGTAGTTCAAAACCCAGGTTGTGCCAGTGACCGTAGCAGGTCGACGAAGCTCCCTTATTGCACCCCAATCGATTGGTCGGGGAGGCCACTCTCCCGTGGCGATGCACCCGAGGGAAGCGGCGCCAACGGAGACAACCTCGCCAGTGGTGTCGGCCCACACGCTTGCTGCGCAGGCCCTGTGGTTATGGGCATCCTCCGTCCCGTCCGATGGGCCTACCTTCTGAGGGTGAAAGAACGAGGCAGCCGGTACTGAAGTCCTGGTTAACAGGGCAGTGGTACTTCCCTCTCTCGGGTGCCTCAACTCCGCTTTTCCCCAGAGGAGGGGATTTCTGCCCACAAGGCCTCTGCTCCCGCGTTGATGACTCCTGAAGCCCGGTCCATAAAGGACTCCTTTGGGCGTTTGACCATGGGCATGGTAGAGAACCAGGGCCGGACTTACCATTGGGCTTGACTGGACTTAATAGGGGGCCCCTCTAAAAAAAAATGATTTTTTTTTTTTTTAGGGGTCCGGAGGTCCCCAGGGCCCCGGACAGCAACCCTTCCTTTTTTTATTTATTTTTATAAATTTTATATATATATATATATATATATATATATTTATTATTAATATTAAAGGGCCCAGAGGTCTCCAGGGCCCCTGGATGGCAACCCCCCCTTTTTTTTATAAAACAATTTACATGTTTTATATATATATATATATATATATATATATATATATATATATATATATTTTTTTTATTTTTTATTAAAGGGCTCAGGGGTCCCCAGGGCCCCATGTGGCAACCCCCCCTTTTTTTATTTATTTTTTATAAATGTTTATTTTTTTATTTTTGTTTATATTTTTTTATTTTTTATTAAAAGGCCCAGAGGTCCCCAGGGCCCCCGGATGGCAACCTCCCTTTTTTATGTATTTTTTATAAATGTTTATTTTTTTTATTTTTTTTTTAGGGGTCTGGAGGTCCCCAGGGGCCCGGAGGCCCCCAGGGCCCCGGACAGCAACCCCCACTTTTTTTTATTTATTTTTTTATAAAAAAAATATTTTTATACTAGAGCTGCACGATTCTGGCCAAAATGAGAATCACAATTTTTTTGCCTAGAATGAAGATCACGATTCTCTCACGGCGTAAAATCTTTTACATTTATACAAAAAAAATAAAAAATGGGCTAACTTTACTGCCTTTTTCCCAAAAAAATGCATTTAAAAAGACTGCTGCGCAAATACAGTGCAACATAAAATATTGCAACAACGGCCATTTTATTCTCTAGGCCAAGGTCTTTACTAAAAAAATATATAATCTTTGGGGGTTCTAAGTAATTTTCTAGCAAATTTTTTTTAATGATTTTAACTTGAAAAGAGCTGTCAGAAAAAGGTTTGGTGTTTATATAAGTGGTTAAAAATTCCTAATTTACATACAGAAGAAGTAAATTCCTTTGAAGAGATACAATGTTTATACTTAACTTTCCACTGATAAAGAATGTTTCCAAAACTTGGCAGATTGCCCAGACTGACTTTTGGCTGAGAGGAGACAGGAAATTCTTTGCATACCAAAGTGCAGAGAGAAAATTATTTTCATGTGAAAGATCGTGAAACCCTGTATCAAGAATCGCAACGGGAAAAAGATGGCGATAACGATTCTTGACGATTAATCGTGCAGCTCTAATATATATATATATATATATATATATATATATATATATATATTTATTATTATTATTATTAAAGGGCCCAGAGGTCTCCAGGGCCCCCGGATGGCAACCCCCCTTTTTTTTAATAAAAATATTTAATTTTCTTTATATTTTTTATAAATGTTTATTTTTATTTTTTTTATTAAAGGGCCCAGAGGTTTCTTTTTCCTTTTTTAATTAAAGGGCCCAGAGATCCCCAGGGCCCCGGATGGCTACCCCCTTTTTTTAATATATATATATATGTGTGTATATATATATGTATGTGTATATATATATATAATTATTTCTTTATTTTTATCCCGTGCACAGATGAGTCACCCCCCCGCTCAACAACTTAAATGGCCCCCGCTCAACAACTTCAATTCGCCCCCTCCCCACTCAACAACTTTAATGCGCACCCCCGCTCAACAACTTCAATTCCCCCCCCCGCTCAACAACTTTAATGCGCCCCCATCGCTCCAGGGGGCCCCTTCAACACTCCAGCCCAGGGGCCCCTACCACCCTCTAAGTCCTGCCCTGTAGAGAACAAAAGAGCCCGGCACCGACAACACTGGGAAAAGGGCAGGAGGCAGACGGCCAACTCCTCACATCTGGGGCAGGAAAGCCCCAGCATCTCCGTCCCTTCAGAGGACAGCAAAACGAACTGCCCAGCTGTGGACAGCCGAATGCCCGTATCTGTCACGGCACATTAAGTTACCCTAGCGTTGTCTAGGGGTGTGATGCAGGAAAAAAGGAGTGAGCGAAGGTCCAGACAGTCAATAAAGGTTTTTCCAATGCTTTATTTCCAGGCCAACACATCCAACTTCAGTTAGGAAGGAGAAGAAAGGTTGATGAAAGAAGAGGAGAACTTGCAGTGTCAGGCCTGGATATGAACGGGCAAGCCTGCCCTCAGTAGTACCAATTTGTAAGCTCGTCGCCACTCCTGCCTGAGTGGGTGAAGTGCCCACGGACAGGTTTTCTTTCTCTAACCTGGCAGCCGAGGTGTCACTTTAGATATCTGGGAGGAACAGGTCTTTCACACAGACCTGGCTCTAGGGCCTCTGCCACCGGCCAATTGCTTTAGACAAGATTAGGTGGATGAACAGAGCGAATCCTCCTAGTAAATTCTAGCACAGGTCACCGGGAGACAGTAAAGCGTACCTGTCTGCATCCCGGTCACCAGATCCCCGATTGGTTCATTCAGGCCCTGTGGACAACCTGCCTCCGGGTTCCCCTCGAGCCGATCCCCCAATCGCACGGCACCCAGCCTGGGATCTATTCAATAGGACTGGGAACCCAGTAAGTCACTGGGGTCCTCTCTCGCCTCTGGTTGAGGTTTGGTGAAGCCTGCAAGCTTGGCCAGGTGGGCCACGCCAGCGGGGTCCATGGATGCGCGCACCCTAAAGGTGGATGCCGCACCTGGAACCGGGACTCCGCGAAGATTTGGAACACATGACACCTGTCACAGATATACCCCTCCCCAGCATGCCCCGCGAGGGAAAAACTCCTCCAATTGGCTGCTGAGGAAGACTTGGTCTGCCAGAAAGCCCTCTGGCACCAACTGCCGACCAGAAATGATACCACATGATACCACATCCCTAGAACGCAGACTGGCCCTGTGGACCTTTCTTGAATGACAGAGGACACAATTTAGGTAAATCATGACTGGGAGCAATGTAACTCTCCCAGTCCAACTAACTTTAGCGTAGTGCCCATGCTGAAAGCAAGGGGGCGCTACATAAACTTATGAGCACAACTGTGCATATAGTTAGCCCCTTTTTTTTTTTTTTTTTTTTTATCAAATCGTTTTTTTTTTTTTATTTTATATACAAACAACAAAAACATACAGCCCAAGCCCATATTGAGAGGGAAGAGAAAAACAGGCCCCCATGCCCCCCCCCTCTCCCCATTGCTCATACATCTATCCACTCCCGTCTCGTCATACCTCCAGAATAGCAAACCAACTTCTCCAGATTTTTTCAGATTTCTCTAGACAATTTTTCCTTAATTTGAGTTTCCCTTACTTGCATTTTCCATTTTGCTACTGTAGGTGGACATGGTGATAACCACTTTTGTACAACGAGCTGGAATTGATATTGTGTATTCTCCCAGAATTCTTGATTCATCTAGGATACCCAGAAGACATCACCCCGGCTCTATTGATATCCTGCTCTCAAAAACGTTATTAATCGTAGATACTACCCCATTCTAGTAACAATGGAGTTTAGGGCATCTCCATAGCAAGTGTATTAAATTTGCGGCTCTCCCTTTATATCTGGGACATTGAACTGTATCTCTAAGTTTCCATTTGAATAATTTCTCTGGTGTATAATGTACCCTATGTAGGATGAATAAATTGTATTAAATTTTGTGTTGGAGATAGGGAGGCCAGAGGTATTTGCAGACAGTGCCAGTGCCCACTGTTAATCTAAAACTGGCCCTATATCACCAGATCTTGTTGGTATGTCCACAGCACTTTTAAATTTATCAAATAATATATCATATAATTATGATATCAAACCCCTTCTCTTCCTCTCTTATCCAGCAAGGCTATTACCACTGATTTATCAAAGTTCAGTTCATGCTAACGACCCTGTGCTATTAATGCATGCCTAAGCTGCAAGAATTGAAAGAATCTTTAACTTGTAATATTATATTAATTTCGTAATTCACTAAAGGTTTTCATCCCATCTTCCTGAAATAACTGTGCCATATACCTTAGTCCTTTCTGCCTCCATATATCAAACCCTTCCAATTTCAACAGTTCCGCATAGCTACTATTGTTCCATATTGGAGCATATGATCTATATTCCTTTATTTCAGTAATTTTCCTAATTTCCTGCCATACCTTATTAAATAATATACCTGTGAAAAAACCTTTATCGGACAATTGGTTTCTCAACTCTAATAAGGAAATTAATGGGTGATCATCATAAACTGATAGTAGCAGACTCTGTATAGGATCAGAGTCTGATACTATTGTCCACCCACAAAAATGTTGTAATTGTGGGAGCACAATAATATTGTTAACTTTATACGTGGTTGTTTTTTCATCCAGATAATCTCTCTGAAGAGAGATTCTATTTTTCAAAACCAAAATGCTATAATCCATATAGGTGAGATATTAAACACAAAGTAATTGCGGGGTCCAAATCATTTTGCTAAGATTTGCTCTACCTATCACTGTCAGGAGTAGCTTACACCAGCTTCGACATTTATCCTTACATTTTTCTAATAGAGGTTTCAAGTTCAGATTAATATATTCTTTTACATCTTGAGAGGTCTATATTGCCAGATACTTCACTGTATCTTTAATTTGGATTTTAGAGGCTTGGCTTAATAGAGGGGTTTTTAACTCGTCTAGGGATAATATATCTATAATAATATAGATTTATCCCAGTTAATATGGAAGCCTGAAAATGCCCCAAATGCTGGGATAAGGCTCATAAATTCCGTTAGTGAATTTTAGGTGTCCCCCAGGAAAATATGAACATCATCTGCATTATCCTCTCTTCCAGTGTGGCAAAACCCAACTATTTCTGTTGATTGTTTAATGGCAAGGGCAAGAGACTCCACTGCTATAGCGATCAGTAGTTGGGACAGGGGGGAAACCCTGCCTTGTCCCTCTAGATAAGGTAATCAAATTGGATGTGTTATTAATTCTTACCCTTGCTTTAGGGTCCCTATATAATATTTTACCCCAATTTAGAAATCCTGGTCCTATTTCAGATGCCTCCAATACAGCCCATAGGTATTCCCACTCCACCATAGCAAAAGTTTTTTGGGCATCTAAATACAATATTCCTCTAGATCCAGTATTTTCAATGGGTAATTGCAGATTTAAAAAAAGCCTACAAATGTCTGTTACAGCTGCTCTCTTTGCAATAAAATCTGTTTGATCCTCATGTATCTAGCCAGTATCTTGACATCTGAGGTTAGGAGAGATATAGGGCGATAAGACTCAGTTACCATTGGTTCCTTGCACTGTTTTGGAATCACTATTATTATCGTTTCCTGCATTGATTCTGAAAGTTTTTGTTTCTCAAACGCTTCGTTTAGTACCTCTAAAAGTTCTTATCACATTTTTTTGTTTATCTCCGTTAGTAGTCCGTCCATCCCTGGTGCTTTATTATTATGAGTTTGTATAACTGCCTGTCTTAACTCTTCCAGCGATATGGAACTATCGAGGGATGCTCTATCCTCGGTTTTAAGTTTTGGGAGAACCAGTTTGTCCAGGAATTGTTTAGCTTGGTTCATTGACTTTGACACCTTTGACTTATAAAGTGAGTCAGTTTTCTGAATACTACCTGTATCATGCATCACCACTCCTTCTGCCTCTTTGTGTGGATGCACACTTACCTGAGGTGTTTGACCCCTTTTTACAGGTAGGTCAAATTGCAATTTTGTACTTAAAATCTCTTAGCACCTGGGGGTTGGATTTAACAATCTTCCTCCAGTGTGGGTGATAGCACATATGATGATCAAGCAGGAGACAGGGTTTAAAATCTCATTGTATAGTATTTATTAAGGCGTTGTGAATCAATAAAACATCAATAGTCAGGAACCATGAATCAGACGGAGACAAAAAATGCTCTAAAAATCACATCTTTTAATAAAATTGTAAAAATGGCACAAATCAGTAAACATAGTCATAACAGCCAGGGTACGGTAGCCGTATCGGGGAGTCAGAACAAGCCAGTAAATCAGGAAGCCAGAGATCAGCAAAGTCTGAGGCAGCAGACAGGATCGGAAACCAGAAGGGATGTTAGCCAGGCAAGCCTTCAACAGGAGCACAGCAGAGAGTCTCCAGATATGTTTGACTAAGGCGAAGGTATGGAAGGAATTAACCAGGCAGTTTAAATAACCAGATGGGGCTAGCTGATGAGCAAAAAATGATCACCAGATGAGCCACTTTGAAAAGATGAGTGCTGGCAAGTAAGTGACAACTGAGTAACATGATAACTGAGGGAGGGCTTAGCCCAGCCCTGGCAAATAGTTACACTCACTTGTATGGGTGCCTCAAACCTGCTCCAGTGTATACAGCCGGTGTGCGTTCCAAGTCTTGCTCTCAGCTCTTAGCCTGGATGTGATGTCATATAGGACCCGGAAGTAGCAGTCCTATGCTTCGATGTACGTTTGTGTGTGGTAGAGTACACAGCTCCTTGCAAAGTGCTGATATTCGTGTAGCGATACTCCCTCGGGAGCTGCTGGTTGATTTGGGATTGGCGTAATAAGTTACCTTTCAGCTTTGTCTAGGGATGAAATCAGTGAGCAGAGCAGTAAGCAGTAAGCGAATGTCCAGCCAGTAGATTAGGTTTTCCGAATGCTTTATTTCTTGGGTCCAACACGAGCAACATCAACAGGAGGTAGACAGGATAGGTTGATGAAGTAGAGAAAACCCTTGCGGTATCAGGCTTGGATGAACAGGAGAGCAAGCCTGCTCTCAGTAGCAATATATATATCGTCGCCACTCTAGCCAGAGTGGGTGAAGCGATCCCCGGACAGACTTCTGCCACAAGCCTACAAGTTCTACTTTAGAGTTGCTGGAAGGAACAGGTCCTTGCTGTGGACCTGGCTCTAATTGGATTTAAGATGTCAGATGAGGCCTCTGTCACAGGCTCTATGATGACAATGTGAACAGCAGAGCGAACCCTTTCAGTCAATTACAATTGGGTAACAGATTGACAGTTGAAGTGTACCTGTCAGTGTGTCGGTCACCAGATCCCCGATGGTTCGTTCAAGTCTCTGAGATAACCTGCCTCCGGGTTCTCCTTGAGCCGAATCCCCACCATACAGCCAGCGGCCTAGGATCTTGCTCTTGGTAGTGGAGGGGACCCAGCAAGTCACTGGGGCCCCTCGGCAGCATCCACCAGGAACTCCGCATAACTTTCGACCCCGGCCTGGTAGGTCATATTGCCGGGGTCTGTTGGAATGCGCACACCCTTAAGGTGTGTGCTGCACCTGGAATCAGGAACCCGCGAAGAACCCTGAAAATTGGCGCCTGCCACAGATATACCCCTCCTTAGCATGCCCCGTGAGGGAAAAACTCCTCCAATTGGCTGCTGGGTAAAAGCGGCTCTGTTAGAACCCCTCTGACACCCCCGGAGCGCAGACTGACCCCACAGGACAGTTCTAAAAATGACAGCAACCCAAATCTAACAAAATTAAATGTAAGAGCAACATAACACTCTCACTCCCCACTAACTTTAGCGTAGTGCCCATACTGAAATTAAGGGGGTGCTACATTGACATCAGGAGCAACATGATCAAAAAACTTTCATTACCTCTGTTAGTGCCAGTGCTTTGCAAGCAGCTCTGATCAGCAGACTTGTTCAGTGTCAGAATCCTGTAAAGCCAAAGGGTCACAATGCAGTCAGACTTTGGAGCCAAAATATGGTCATGTAGCCTGGTTGAACAGTATCAGTGACCTGTAAAATGTCCAGCCAAAGGGTTACTATGCAGCCAGGCATTGAAGCCAATGATTTACTTTTTAGCCAGGTTGTTGAGTGCCAGTGACATGTAAAGTGTTCAAGCTAAAGGGTCACCATGCAGTCCAACATTAAAGCCAAAGAGTCACCCCATAGCAAAGTTTATCAGTGTCAGAGACCAGTAAAGATTTGAAGCCAAAGGGTCACCATTCTGCCAGATACTGAAGCCAAAGAGTCACCATGTAGCTAGGTTGTTCAATGTTAGTGGCTTGTAAAGTGTTCAAGCCGAAGGGTCATCATGCACTTGGCATTGAAGACAGAGTCACCCCATAGGCCAGGTTGTTCAGTGTCAGAGACTTGTAAAGTGTTGAAGTCAAAGGGTCATCTTGCCCTTATGCCGCGTACACACGATCACTTTATGTGATGAAAAAAAAACAACGTTTTCTGTGAAGTAAAAACGTTTTTGAAACTTCAATTTTCAAAGACGATGTTGCCTACACACCATTGTTTTTTCACAATGCTCTAGCAAAGCGAGGTTACGTTCACCACTCTTTTCCATTGAAGCTCGCTTCATAACTAGCTTCTGGGCATGCGCGGGTTGAAAAACGTTGTTTTAAACAACGTTTTTTGCTACACACAGTAATTTTTTGTGAAACAAAAAACGACGTTTTGAAAAACGACACAAAAAATTGAAGCATGCTTCAATTTTTTTTTTTCATTTTTTAACAAGACATAAAACAAAGTTTTCCCCCACACACGGTCATTTAAATTGACGTTTTTTAAAACATCGTTTTTTTTCATCACATAAAGTGATCGTGTGTACGCGGCATTAGGCATTGAAGCCAGTGTCACCCTGTAGCCAGGTTGTTCAGTATCAGTGGCTTGTAAAACAATCAAAAGTCAAAGGGTTACCATGCAGCAATAGTTTGAAGCCAAATAGTCGCCATGTAGCCAGGTAGTGAGCATTTTTAAATGGAGTTCATTGTAGCAACTGTTCTGTTTTACATTACAAAAGTGGAGCTTTCTCTGCAAGAATAGAGTACTGACATTACTGCATACATTCACACCTAACATAACAGTCCAAATCCATGGATCCCCACCACCCTTTGTAGCTATAATGGCCTCTAGTCTTTAGGGAAACCCTACCACAATATTTTGGAATATATCTGTGGAAATGCTCATTCCTCCTCTCTCTCCTTTATTGTTGGCCCCTCTTGTGGGTGGTCTGGCCTTTCTCCCAGCTTCCGAGCTAGAATTGTTTTAGCTAGTTGGTTTATCCCCACCATACCTTTGTACATGGGTCAGCATTGTGCTTGTTCTTTTTATTGGATATGTAAGTATTATATATGATTTTATTAAAAAAAAAAAATCACTAACGACCTCGTCTTCCTATAGACATGTATGAGTTTTTAAATCTCCTGAGGAAGTGAGCGTTGTCTCGTGAAACATTTTGAGATTCCTGAAGAGCTTGTCCAATGTGAATCATCTGAGATGTTCAATATATTTGCAGTTATTCATATTTATATATGTAGAACATTTTTTTTATGTTTACCAAGGTTTTTATTATATTTTGAGAATTTTTATTGTTTATTCCCAATAAAATTTAAGTTTTTACCTCATTTGACGTGTCTCACAAAGTTCCTATGGGACTCTTTTTTTCTTGTATTATTGCATTTATTTAAGGGATACACCCACACACACCAGCCTTCCTTATTTGAGTACTGTTCATGATACTTTTTTTTATTTGCATTAACATACAATTTTTCAGGACAAGCTTTTAAGGTATGTTCCCTTCTTCAAGGTCCCAGCAGTACTGATTCACAAAACTGTGGAAATGCTCACACATTTGTGAGGTCAAGTACTGATGTTGGTTGACTTACAATCAACATTCAAATTTGTGCCAAAGGTGTTCAGTAGGGCTGAGGTCAGGGCTCTGTGCAGGCCATTTGAATTCCTCCTACCAAGTTCATCAAACTGTGTCTTCAAGGACCTGGTTTTGTATATGTGAACTCCATAACCTCCATAACCTGGAGGGATGTACACATACATTTGACCATATAGTGTATCGCTATGCCCCACTGCAAGAAATATTTTACAGTAACATAGCATGGCAGAAAGTGGTGGAAATGGGTGTACATTTTTATGTCCTGTGATATTGTAGAGCGTTGATACTACAAAACTGTACATAGAGCACAAATTCTTGGCTATGCTTTTGTGAATATGAAAAGCCCTACAGATAAATTTTATAATAACTTCACAATCTTGATCAGCACTTTCTTTGTTCTTCCTATATTTAGAAAGCAGACTAACTTTTGTACATTGGCATAGCTCATGTGTGTTCAGCCATACGTCAAACCTCCAATAAGACAAATTACACAAAGAACAGAAGCCACGTTTTTGGTGTTTACACACTGTCATACATCTGCACGTAGATAAATTCTGGATACATACCCTGACAGGTGGTTCATGCTTATCTTGACATAGAATTTGATGTATTGTGTTATGTTTTCCTTACACATCGTTCACAGTGCTCATTTGTATGACATATTTGCTTTCCTTTGTAGAATCTTCATATTTGTTTACTAACGGTATTTTTTTTTTTTACATACATCACATACGGGATTGTTGGAATTAATAAGGCGCTATACCTGGTATTTGTTGTCACAAGGAATAAGAATGTTGAAGAACAAATAGATTTTTCTGGAGGCTGAGGCCCACGGTGTAGTACTGTAGTATGAACGTTTTGAAGTCACAGGGGTAGATCTCTTTTGTTTGGTTGAAGGACCAATTTGCCCAGATTATAACTTATTTTATACAGAAGAAGTATTTATACCACTTACTGTATAAATATACATCGTCATAAGGCGGCAGTTGGAGCTGAGTTTATTGGAGTGGCCCTTGGCCACCCTTTGACACTACTAGGTGGGCCACTAACATTTTACTGCCCTGTAACCAGAATGATTTAAACTTATCTGATGCTTTGTACATATTGTTGTTGAAGAATCCTTCTTTAGGTCAGTTATTTATGTTTTGGTTGAAGTGTTTTTCAGCTATTTAATATCAAACTCTGTCTATTTAGTAGACATGTGCATTCGTTTTCGTCCGACTGCATTTTAGTCCGAATTTCAGGTATTTTCGTTATCGTTTTAACAAATGATAACGAAAGCACAGAAAACGAAAAACGAAAGATCCGACATAAACAAATGCTTTATTTTCGTTTTCGTTGCGGTCGAATGTGCCTAACCTTAACTCTATTAGTCCAATATTATTCTACATAGAGAGAAAAGATTTGACATAGAGAGAAAAGATTCGACATTATAGAGACATGAAGAAGAGTCTACATAGAGAGAAAAGATTCGACATAGAGAGAAAAGATTCGACATAGAGAGAAAAGATTCGACATAGAGAGACATTAATATTCTGTCGGTTCTTTTTTTTTCCTTCTTTTTCTTCTTCTTAGAACATTTGACAGACACCATAAGCCTTCAATGACAGATTCGACCTTAATTATGCCTAACCTTAACTCTATTACATGAAGATTCGACAAAGAGAGACATGAAGATTTGACATGGAGAGACATGAAGAGTCAAATTATTATATATATATTTTTTAAAGATTCTGCCGAATCTTTTTTTTTCTTCTTCTTCTTAGAACATTCGACAGACACCATAAGCCTTCAATGACAGATTCGACCTTAATTGTGCCTAACCTTAACTCTATTACATGAAGATTTGACATAGAGAGACATGAAGAGTCGACGTAGAGAGACAGATTCGACCTTAAATTGGATTTTCAGACGAATGCATTTTTTTAACGAAAACCTAAATAAATAAAAACAAATTTTGTGAGTAGTTAAATACATTTATTTTTCAGACGAAAACTAAATTAGGAAACAAAATATTTCAGTGTGCACATGTCTATTATTTAGTGCCCCCCTTCCTCCAGGAACTTTATTCTGTCTTTGGGGACCAAAGATTTTCAGTGGGAGAAGGATGTAGCCAGGTACAGACTATCATAATATGAATGCAGTATACACTACCTTCATTGCTGCAAACTGCTTCAGTTGCATATGCAGTGTGTCTGCCTATTTATTTTTTTCATCTTTTTACATACCCTGTACATACAGAAAAATACCTGTGGATCTGCCAGAAATGTTCATATCCTGTTGTATGCTGGAAACACACAGAATTTTATAATTTATAAAATAGTACAGAACGCCTCTTGGTTGCCATATTGCATTTTACAGAAAATTACACTGCTGCAAACTGAAACGTAAAGGTAATTTTTAATAACACTCAATGACAATATGACTTGTCTCGCAATTGTATACACTACACTTTTTTTTTTAGTTTGCTTTTTTTTTACCCATTAACAAAATGCTTCTAATGATACATTTAACAGACAAAGAGGACATGTAATAGAAGTTCAATATTAGGGTTTAAATACACTTTAAAATCCCTGCAATTTTATGTGCATTTTTGGGTTCAATTCACTAACGTTTCCCGCATGCGATAACGCAGTCACGTGACTCATTTGCATAAATTACGTTCAATTCATAAATAAAAATAACGATTATGCAGTATATACAGCAAAATGAAAAATGTGCTGTTAAGTATTGTTTAAAAAAGGCTCTTAAGTCCAATTCACGAACGGACCAGAGAGTAAAAAATCATGCGATATTTACCACCAAGGTTTTGCTGGCGGTATTACATGTGGTATTTGTCAAAAATACAGCTGTTTTTGACAAATAGCTAGTTGCTAAGGAGTGGGCCAGGAAGCCGGCTGCCAAGTCCTTAACCACTTCAATCCTCCTTCACGTCCAAAGACGTGAACAGCGCAAACCTGAGGCGCCGGGTTGACGTCTTTGGACGTGATTTGCTTGTAATTCCCGCGCGCGCGCCACAGGGGGGCCCGCGGCGGGGAAAAACAGTCCCGACGCATCACCGAGGATCCGATGCGTGTACCCGGCGGCCGCGATGTCCGTCAGGTACACGCGATCGTCGGTGAGACAGCAGGGACGTGGAGCTCTGAGTGTAAACACAGAGCTTCACGTCCTGTCAGTGAGGTGACAGATGCTGTTTCTCTTGTACATAGGGAGACAGCATCGGTCACCTCCCCCAGTCACCCCCCTCCCCCCATACAGTTAGAACACACCCAGGCAATACATTTAACCCCTTCCTCACCCCCTAGTGTTAACCCCTTCAATGCCAGTCACATTTATACAGTAATTAGTGCATTTTTATAGCACTGGTCGCTGTATAAATGTGAATGGCGCCAAAAATGTGTCAAAAGTGTCCGATGTGTCCGTCGCAATATCGCAGTCCCAATAAAAATCGCAGATCGCCGCCATTACTAGTAAAAAAAAAATATATAAAAAAAAATCATAATTATGTCCCCTATTTTGTAGGCGCTATAACTTTTGCACAAAGCAGTCACTTATTGTGATTTTTTTTTTTTTTTTTTACAAAAATACGTAGAAGAATACGTATCGACCTTAACTGAGAAAAAAAAATATAAAAAAAAAAAAAAAAATGGGATATTTATTATAGCAACAAGTAAAAAATATATATATATTTTTAAATTGTCGCTCTTTTTTTCATTATAACGCAAAAAATAAAAACCGCACGGGCGATCAAATACCACCAAAAGAAAGCTCTATTTGTGGGGAAAAAAGGGACGCCAATTTTGTTTGGGTGCCACGTCGCACTACCGCGCAATTGTCAGTTAAAGCGACGCAGTGCCGGAAGCTGAAATTTCGCCTGGGCACGAAGGGGGTTTATGTGCCCAGTAAGCAAGTGGTTAAAGGGGTTGTAAAGACAAAAATATTTTCCTCTTAAATTAAAGTCTGACAGTAGCTGATAAAGTAAAAAGTAATGTTTTGCATTATAACTAGTTTGATACCTGTTGAAATCGAGCCGTTTTATTCACCTCTGTCACTCCTGAATCGTTATTCTCACTGACTTCCTGGTTTGCAGGGCTGTAGTCATAAGGAGGGGGTGAGCACATTCTGCTTTCCACCAGGCAAAACGGCTCAGATGCTGGTGGAAAGCATAAAGAGGAGAGACAGGAAATGGCTTTTTTAAACCTGGATTACTGTATTTTGGAGGTCAAAAGGAAAAACGAGGTAAGTGATATTTAAATGCTCTAGCTTACAGCAATCAATTGATCTAATAAAAAAACAAACCTTTATTGTTCCTTTAACAATGGATGACTCCTCAGCTGTCAGTGGGTTTCCCGCTGACAGCTGAATGTAAAAAAATGCCGACAATTAAAAATGATGAAAAACAAAGTCAACAGACTTTGCGTTTTGTCCACGTTTTCCCAAGGGAAGAATAAACTTGGCATTTTGAAACTTCACTTCAACTTCACCACCCAATACAAAAAAAATTATCTTTGGATGCACTTTACATGTAACTTTAATTATAGCAAATATGAGCATCTGAACCTGTTGTTATATTAGCTTCCTTTTATGCAAAGCACTGCTGAATTGGTTAAAATTTGAGCCCTGGGTGGTCCTGTCGGTGCCACAAATGTCAAACTCAAGACCAATAGAGCTGTATGGAAAATTATTAGCAGAACATTGACTGCAACCAATCAGCTAGCCTAAGGATGGGTGTAGGTAGTGCAGTACTTTGAGCCAATCAAGACTATATTGCATGGGGGGCGAGCTTGCTGACAGGAAGAAAAGGAACAGTAATGGCTCCATCATGTTCATTTCCCGCTTAACAGGCTGGGCATGGGTTGATGAACAAATGGTATTCCTTAACTGCAATGGACTAAAGTGAGGTTACTGACCTGGCCATTTATCCTAACAGTGATGTGTGAATTACAAGACAGAAGAATTTTGGCAGGAAAAACATCATGTACTGTATATACATTTCAGATGTGTATTTATCTTCTTGCCTGCAGTACAGCTTTACGATAACTTCAAATATTAAGGAAAGTTTTTTTCCCCCTAGACACAACTAAAGGATAATAATGAATAATTGCAGGCAGCCGTTGGTTTCAGTCTTCTGGAAACAGTATGCATTCATTGTGAAGGGCCTTGAATTTTCTGAAAAATGGAGCAGATTTTAGAAGGACATTCTAAAAAATGTTCAATACCTTGTTTGACCTTTGAGACAAATTAATAGCGCACTCTAAGACCCGTCATTGTGGGAAAAAAATTCTATTGCCCTGTGGTGCTTAACTACTTGCCGACCAGCCACCGCAGTTATACGGCGGCAGGTCGGCTCCCCTGCACAAGGTCACGTAGATCTACGTCACTTCGCAAATCGGCCACTAGGGGCGCGTGCGCTCGCCCCTGATCCCGATGCGCGTGCCCGGCGGGTGCGATCACCGCCAGGCACCTGCGATCGCTTGTTACAGATCCCGGTGCTGTCAGGGGGGGAAATTACCTATCGTCTGTTCATACAATGTATGAACAGCGATTTGTCATTTCCCCATGTCAGTCCCACCCCCCTTCAGTTAGAACACACCCAGGGAACATGATTAACCCCTTCCTCGCCTCCTAGTGTTAACCTCTTCACTTCCAGTGGCATTTTTATAGTAATCAAAGGATTTTTATAGCACTGATCGCTATAAAAATGGCAATGGTCCAAAAAATGTGTCAAAAGTGGCCGATGTGTCCGCCATAATGTCGCAGTACCGATAAAAATTGCTGATTAGTAGTAAAAAAAATATTAATAAAAATGCCATAAAACTATCCCCTATTTTGTAAACGCTATAACTTTTGCGCAAACCAATCAATAAATGCTTATTGCGATTTTTTTTTTAATGAAAAATATGTAGAAGAATACGTTTTGGCCTAAACTGAGGAAAACATTATTTTTTATATATTTTTGGGGGATATTTATTATAGCAAAAAGTAAAAAATATATATATTTTTTTTAAATTGTCGCTCTATTTTTGTTTATAGCGCAAAAACTAAAAACCGCAGAGGTGATCAAATACCACCAAAAGAAAGCTCTATTTGTGGGAAAAAAAGGATGGCAATTTTGTTTGGGTGCCACGTTGCACGACCGCGCAAGTGTCAGTTAAAGCGACGCAGTGCTGAATCGTAAAAAGTGGCCCGGTCATTGACCAGCAATATGGTCCAGGTCTGAAGTGGTTAAGGTGGGTCACGGTTGGCTGTTTACTTTGCATAAGAAGTTGGTGCTGGAAGCCAGACTCCAAACAGGGACTGTATAATGGCCAGTATGGACTGCTGACTGCAGGTCTCACTCTGATCAAAAAATAAATAAAAAAGAAAGGGAAAAATAGATATATACAGTGTATAATATATATATATATATATATACACACATGCACCATATTACCAGCTTCAACTATTCTCGGAAGGCTATCCACAAGGTATAGGAGTGTGTCTGTGGGAGTGTTTGACCATTCTTCCAGAAGCACATTTGTAAGGTCAGGCACTGATGTTAGACAAGAAGGCAACCGTGGATGTCCGCTGGACACCCACGATTGCCAGTAACACAGCTAAGGAGGTGGATCTGTGTGTGTAAACTCGTTCGGGAATAGGAATGTCCGTAAACGACGCTACTCAAGAAAAAATGACATAACGACGTGATTTCGCACAATGCACGGCGGGAAATTTCTGAACGGAGCATGCGCAGTTCGATCGCCGCGGGAACGCGCCTATTTTAAATGCTTCACGCCCCCTACTCGCGTAGATGGCTTGCGCCGGGAGAAATACACTACGCCGCCGTCGTTTACTGGACAAAATCTACCGGGATTCCACGTAGAGCCAGGTAAAATACGGCGGCGTAGTGTATTTCTGATACTCTACGCGAATCTAATTGTATCTGAATCTGGGCCAATAACTTTTGCGTAAACCAATCAATATATGTTTATTGCTAAATATATATATAAAAAATTGGATATTTATTAAAGCATTGTTTATAGTGCAAAAAAAAATACCACCAAAATAAATCTCTATTTGTGGGGGGAAAAAAATCATTAAAATGTCATATGGGTACAGTGTTGCATGTCTGCGCAATTGTCATTCAAAGTGCGACAGCGTTGAAAAAGAAAAATTGGCCTGGCAAGGAAGGGTGTGAAAATGCCCTGTATTGAAGCCAAAAATGCTTGAACTAAATGTGGCTAAATGCGGGTTACCGTGTTTAGCCACGTTTGGCGCTAGAAAAGCCTCTAAACTCAGCGTCTGAACTCATTTTTTTTCTTTAAAAAAAAAAGTCTCCAAACTCAACTGCCTAGAAAAGACTATAAACGACCCTGGGCCAGATTCACAGAGCCCTTACTCCGGTCTATCTCGCGTTAGACCGGAGTACTTTCAAATTACGCGCGTCGTTTCATTAGTCTGAATCCTCAAACCATGAAACGATGGCTTCGGGCTTCAATCCGACTGGCTTACGTGTTCTTACGCCTTCGGATCTACGCTGCAATAATTTTGCGCCCGCTGGGTGGAGTTCCCATCGTTTTCCGCGTCGGGGTATGCAAATGAGCTTTTTCCGACGATCCACGAAGTTACGAGCGTCGTTCGCAATCTCCTACGGCATCTGTAGTCATCTTTTTGTCGCGTAAAGTTATTCCAGCATTTATCTGGTCTAGTTTTAGACAGCCCATGTTAAGTATGGCCGTCGTTCCCGCGTCGAATGTCAATGTATTTTTTTTTTTTTTACGTAAGTCGTCCGGGAATAGGAATGTACGTAAACGACGCTACTCAAACAAAAAATGACGTAACGACGTTATTTTGCGCAATGCACGGCGGGAAATTTCTTAATGGAGCATGCGCAGTTCGATCGCCGCTGGGATGCGCCTAATTTAAATGCTTCACGCCCCCTAATCGCGTATTTCGATTCTGCCGCGAGAAATACACTACGCCGCCGTACCTTACAGGCCAAAATCTACTTGGATTCGTTGTAGAGCCAGGTAAAATACGGCGGCGTAGTGTATCTCTGATACTCTGCGCCAATGTAATTGTACCTCAATCTGGCCCCCTGTGTATACAGTGCGGAAAATAAGTATTTGAACACCCTGCTATTTTGCAAGTTCTCCCACTTGGAAATCATGGAGGGGTCTGAAATTGTCATCGTAGGTGCATGTCCACTGTGAGAGACATAATCAAAAAATGTTTTTCCAGAAATCACAATTTATGAATTTTTAACTATTTATTTGTATGATACAGCTGCAAAGAAGTATTTGAACACCTGTCTATCAGCTAGAATTCTGACCCTCAAAGACCTGTTAGTCTGCCTTTAAAATGTCCACCTCCACTCCATTTATTATCCTAAATTAGATGCACCTGTTTGAGGTCATTAGCTGCATAAAGACACCTGTCCACCCCATACAATCGCTTTGGCGGCGCCATCTTGGACAGGGGGAAGTGTTGCTTGATTGCTGACAGTCTGAGCCTACCAATGGTGATTTCAAAATAAGTACAGTTTCCAGCCTATCCTATCCCATTGCAAGACATCCTGACTGATCGGGCGCATGATTCCTGCTGAGGACTGTTCATGACATCCGTCATTCAAAGCCTTGTTTGACCTCTTGTGGCATATGTCACCATTGGTCAACACGTTCTGGTAAGCCTGCAATTCTTTAGGTGGTGGGATCGTCACGTTGAAGAAGTCACAAATTTTCACGTTCAGTTACTCACTCACTAGATTCAATCACCAGACAAACTTTTTTAGGACTACCAGGATTTTCTGGTGCAATTGTCCACTTGCACTACGTGCCAGACAGGCACAATAGCTGTTTCTTTCATTAGAAGGACTTATATGCACATTTATTTTTCACTGTTTACATGTTGTAACATATATTGTATGGTAATTGATTTTTACCCAGTCATTTCAGCGCTACACTTTTGTATTCCTTTGTTTTTTGCTTTTTTGAAAAAGTTGTGTTAGCTGCTATCATTTATACTTATCTGGCAGCGCAGGGTATCCACTCTTCCTCCAGTGTGTGCAAACCCGGTGAAAAACTACAAGAAACGTTTGACCTCTGTAATTGCAAACAAAGGCTACTGTACCAAATATTAACATTGATTTTCTCAGGTGTTCAAATACTTATTTGCAGCTGTATCATACAAATAAATAGTTAAAAAAATCATAAATTGTGATTTCTGGAATTTGTTTTTTTGATTATGTCTCTCACAGTGGACATGCACCTACGATGACAATTTCAGACCCCTCCATGATTTCCAAGTGGGAGAACTTGCAAAATAGCAGGGTGTTCAAATACTTATTTACCGCACTATATGTACTGATAAGATAACATAGAGGAGAGTTCAGGGACAGTTGAAAAAAATGTCCAACTGCTCCTAAACATCTGTTTAGCAGTAGCAGTATACACGAGGCCTAAAGGAGAATTATATATATATATATATATATATATATATATATATATATATATATATATATATAAAAAGTTTTTTTTTGTACTCACAAATGCCTTATATAGGCTTTTTTTAAATGTACAAATGCAGCAATTTAGAATTTGGATGAAAGGTTTCGCACTGTGAAACACTTTTTGAAAGATAAATGGTGGATTTTTTTTATACAACTGTATAGATTAGACCAAAATGAGGGACAAAGGAGAAGGGACAGAGGGACTTTGTTTCAAATTCAGGACGGTCCCTAAAATCAGGGACAGTTCGGGTTTTATATATATATATGTGTGTATATATCTCAATTGCAGGTTATGAAAAGCGTGCAGTCCGCTATGCAACAGTGCAGAATGACACTGGAGAGTGCATAGGCATTGACATCAAATCACATTTTCTTTATCAATTTTCTGCCGTTTGCCAAACTTGCCAAAAGGCCAATCCAGCCCTACCAGACAGATTTGATTGAGGAATTCACTTTCCCTTATGAATGCATCCTTTTGGCACCCACAGTGTTTCTCTACAACCAGTTTATCAATGTCTTTGTTCACTTATTACACCTCCTTTCTCTTAGGATGCCATGGCCCACTTTCCTCGGAGACAAAGAGCACATTAAGAGTGATGCATGCTACAATGAGTTTGTTTTCAGGCATTTCATTGCTGTTTTCTTTTCAAGCATTTAATTCAGCGTTTATTCATCTTTATAAAACGTGCAGCTTGAATTTGCCATTGGTTAAACATATTATATTTTTCATTTCTCCAGAGGAGTGCTTATTTGTTATACGGCACATTTTAACTGGAATTGCGCAAGTACAGGAGGACCATGAATAGCACAATTCATCACAAATTAGAACTTGGAATAACAGAACAAGACTGTGTATATTTTCACCATGAACACTGTAGTCAAGGGAGTCTAGAGTGTAAATATACAGAGTGTATTAGACATCCAATGTATGCTTTGGGCACTTCAAAAGCTCTGCTCCGTCCTGCAGTCTATCAGTGGTCTTAAAGGTGCACTCCGTTATATACAATCATTATGCATTAAAATTCAATTAGTGGATTATGACAGACACAATCAGGACAGGGGCTTTTGGAGGGGACTAGGGGCAAGCCTTTTACCCACTGATTATTGCCCATGGAGAGAGCAGATCATTCTCGAATGATGTACAACCACGTCATGGAGGCTTGGATTACTTCTCTGAATAAGGACAATAAAGCTTCCCTTCTGGAGTGGATGGAAAGATGTAATATTAATCTTGTACAAGTTAATGGTCAGAGGAAATATGGTGGCCCTCCTGCAGACTGGGTTGGAGAGACTCCTTCAAATGGGACAGAAATATTTATCAACAATCTCCCTCTATGAAGATACATTAATTCCACTTTAACAGACTGCTGGAACATTGTTTGTCTTTTGATGACTTGTCTAGCAGGCAAAATACACAAGTTTGTGTCTCCCCCATTGTGCGCTTCCTAGGTGCAAATTCCCATTGTTAATTGAGTAATTTATTGTTTCTGTCTGTCTGCTACTATTGTGTCCACTTCACTTTGTTACCAAACTATTGTGGGATGTTATATGTGTATCAGTACCCCCGTAGGGGCTGCTGGTTGTTGTGGTCCGTCTCTCATCCTGCACAGTCAGGCACACAATCTTCGGACACTGAGAAGTCAAGAAGCAGTCCTGTTACTTTGTTTTTTTGTTTTATTGAGGGGAATTAAATTGGATGGGGTAAAGGTAAGAAAGGAATGCCCACTTAAATGAAGAAAAAGGAATTTTGACTCCAACTATATAAACTCCTTGTATACATGCCTCCTCACTTCCAGCTCCAGCACATCACTTGGTTAACCCTACTTACTCCCAGGACCAGTTAGCACTGAAGTTTAGACCTGACACTGGATCAGCCAGGTCTTAGCAAATGCCCTTTACAGGTCGCCTAGCGGAGAGGAGGAGACGCACGGCCGATGGAGAAAAAGACACAGGAGCCTCTGCACAATGCCTGCTGTCCACTGCCTGATGCCTGTTGCCTGCTGCCCACTGCCACTGGCCTCTTTGGTGTAGCAAAATATAGTGGTAGTCCTAGTGCTAGCTGTCCTTGTGACTACTGATCCCAGCACCACATCATCAGACCCTACCAGCCCTCCTGGTTGCAACTGCCTCTTTCCACTGCCTATGCCACATCATTGGCTCTGCACCAATCCCAGACTGCACTCTCCCAGTCAGTTCAGGCACTCCTCCCAGTACTATTGACTGTGTAAACACTCACTAGCCCTCTTGGCTGCCTCTGTGGAACTCCTGAAGACTTGCCCAGCAGTGTTCTCCTGCTGTTCTCTCTTGCTCTTCCTGTGCCTCCTAGTCAGGACACCTTTATGGGTTTTAAGAGGGTCCCATCCGTACCCAAGCCCAGGCTAAAGGTCACCCCCCCAAACTGGGGCGCTCTCTCAAAAGCCCTGACAGCCTAACATTCCATCTTCCACCCAATCACCAACTCCTCCATAGCTGGGCTGACCCTACATATTTGAGGAGGCCTGCCCCCTGCCAATCCAGGTTGGGGATGGGTCCGGGCCCTCAAAATCAGTGGCTGCTGTTTTTTTATGGGGGTCGAAAAACACCCCTCCGGCACTGTCTGTCTGTCGGTCCGGCACTTACCCCATCTAGGTAGTAGGCAGCAGGCAGTGGGCATCGGGCATCAGGCAATTGACAGAAGGCATTATGCAGTGGGTCCTGTGTCCTTTACTCCATTGGCCATGCATCTTCTCCTCTCCCCTAGGTATCCAATAGGATCACCTGTCCTTTCAGCAAATTGGGTGAAGAGTCTCAGACCCGTATCCTGATTGTGATCAGTGTTACAAAAGTGAATATTTATTGGCTGTTGTAACACACCTAGGTGGGCTTCGAGTGCATTCTCTTTTCCCCAAGCACACCCTATTTTGAAGCTTATTAGAACCTCTGGCCCTGTTTAAAAAAAAAAAATGTATTGTAATTCATGCATCCGTTCTGTGCTTCCTGTATACATCTAAAAGGTTAAACTTTTGACTGGCATTTAAAAATAAAATAAAAATCTTGCAGCAAAAGTAAAGAATCTTTAGAAGATACTGAATTAAAAGTCATTCTTAATATATTGCCACCCCCAGGCCAAGACTAAGGCGGCGTACACACGAGGGGATATGTCCGCTGAAACCGGTCGGATGGACCGTTTCAGCAGACCTCTCCGCTCGTGTGTATGGGCTAGCGGACAGATTTCTCCACCCGACAGATTTCAAAGCATGCTTTGAAATCTGTCCGCTGCAAACCTGTCCGTCGGATATGTCCGCTGGTTAGTACACCAAACCATCGGACCAAAATCGCGCGCATGCTCAGACAAAAGGAGGGGACGGGAGCGCTCGTTCAGGTAAACCTCGTGTTTGTTTGTGAGTTGGCACATTCGTCATTGTAACTATCTATATTGTATCGTTTATTGCCTTTCTTCGTTCTCTTGCTATAATCAAGCTGTTCTATTGCTGATGCCATTTATATAGACTGAGTTGTCCCAATCTAGCAAAGTTTGATTGTAGTATATCGCGTTGTCTTTTTATAATTATTTTTTTGCTGCATCTCCTAATTGTTTTGAGCTTTCCTCCACATGACTATAATTTTTATTTGGATCTATTTTTTAAATGCATTTTTTTGTTTATTTTGTACCTTTTTTTTCAATGTTTTTCTTTATTCTTTTAGAACAATTTTTTCAATGCATTTTTTTGGATTTTTTGTACCTTTTTTTCAATGCATTTTTATTTATTTTTTTTGATCATTTTTTTCAATGCATTTTTTTGGATTTTTTGTACCTTTTTTTCAATGCTTTTTTATTTTATTTTGTTTGATCATTTTTTTCAATGCATTTTTTTGGATTTGTTGTACTTTTTTTTCAATGCATTTTTTTGTTGTTTTTGTTGCTTTTTTTTCCATGGGTTACCAAGTTGTCACTCCTAACCTACCCCCCCACCCAGGAGTTTGTGTCCTTCCAAAATTCCACATTGTAGTTTTAGTAGGTTTGGGGCATAATCACCACAGTAGAAAACACAATAGACAAGGTTTTAACGTAAATACAAAAAGCCATTTATTTTGGCAAGAAAATAAATTAAAATAAACATGATCTGCACCACTTGATCAGATAGCAACCTACATGCAGACTTGTGCATTCCACAAAACATGATGAAGGATAAAATTAACAATCTCAGGAGACACAAAACAAATCAAATCTGAATCAGCAGCAAATGAGAAAAGAAACCCAAGCTGTGGTACTCCAACAAGCTTACATTTTAGAATAATGAACTGGAAGGCAGGTAATCACCTTCTCTTCTTACTTCCAGCCTTCCTTCCTGGCTGCCTTGCAGCGAAACGTCCACGGGCCCATCCATGGCCCCTTGCAGGTGCTGATGATGTGGCAGCAGGAGGCAAAAGATGGGGAGCAGGCTGGGCTGGGTCACTGAGGTCTGTGTCCCGGGTCAGCATGCCCCTGTGCATCCAAAAGATGACCTTATTTATTAAGTCCTTAGCCAGGTCCCTTTGATCCTCCTCCGCTCGGCTCAGTTCATGAGCCACAGAGGCACTGAAGGCTTCTGTGGGGTTGAGGGGGGCCCGCATTATTTCAGCAGCCTCCCTCATCATTTTGAGGCTCTCCTCCTCCATCTGCCTCATCCGCCTCTTTTGGCCTGGTCGCCTCATCTGGAGGGGAGGGACCTGGCTTATGGTGCTGAGCCTGGGGACATGCTGACTTCCACTCGGCCCAGCCTCCTCCTGGCTGCCACTCACCCCTTCCCCCTGGCTGACATGGTCCTGAGGAGCTGCCACCTCCTGGCTGGCCTCTTCCTGTATCAAAAAAAGGGACATGTTGTAATATTTTGCTCAATCAAGCACACACACACATTATTTGGCTCTAGACTCTTTTTGTTTTCTTAATTTAAATAGACCTGCCTGTCCTTCAGACCCCTCAGTTGGCATCCCTGAGATCCCTAGTTTTTTGCACACGCCTTTTTTTGTTGGTCCAAACGTTACAATTTTAACAATACTAACTCAAGAATCAAACCCAAATTAGAAGCAAATAAATATTTATGAAACTACTATACCTCACTGAAGATCGCCAGATCTGGGTCCATGTCAGCCAGGCCCTCCTCTGGCTCTGCAGGGGCGTGGGGATCCTGGGAAGTTCCGCTGCAAGGAAGCGTGGGAGGAAGGCTGGAAGGAAGATTGGAAAGTGATGGCCGGCCCTCCAGTTCATCATCCAAAAATGCAAGCTCGCGGAAGTACCACAGCCTGGGCTCCTTTTGCGCATCTGCTGCTGATCCAGATCGTTTGGTTTTAACCTCTTTATATACCTTACGATAGGTGCTCCTGAGATTGCTCATTTTATCCTTCACCATGTTTGCTGTGCAGGATGGAACCCACGTCTGCATGTAGGTTGCTATCTCTTGTAGAGTGTCTGCTCTGAGGTTCTTATTGGGGTAGCCTGGGTGCCTGGTATCCCATAGATTAGCCTTTTCTCTATATATTTCTATTAATTTAAGTGTGTTTTCTTGAATAGCCAACTGGTCCATCTCTCTCTTTTTTTTTCTAGGTTCAGATTAATGCTCTAGAATATACAAATAAAAATGTATTAAAACCCACAAGAAAAATGGCTCAGCTTTATCATTTTCTGAATATGTATGTGTACAATCATTGTGGAACTAGTATACAAACACATTGGGGGTTATTTACTAAAGAAAAAATCACTTTAGCACTGCAAAAGCACTTGAAAGTACACTGCCTGAAAGTGCACTTGGAAATGCAATCGCTGTAGCCCCGAAGGGGACATGCAAGAAAAAATATATATTCAATTTTAGCCTCCACCTGATTGGTTGATAAAATAAGCAGAGCTTCCCTTCATTTCAGATCTTCCCCTCCACATCTATGGAGAATGCCCTTCCAAGTCCACTTGCAGTGCAAACTGGATTTCCCTTTAGTAAATAACCCCCAATGTGTCCTGCTGATACAATGCTGGCCAGCTCCACTCCATTGTTGTGCAATTCATTTTTGGAACATGCAGACCCTTTGGTAACATGAAAATAAATACATGCCATCTCTTTAATCATCCACAATTTTTTTATTTTTCCAAAAATGAAGCCACTAGTTATTGTGTAGATATCATGCACCTCACACAGCATTGAGGAGCTAATACACAACCTAATTACCTCTGCCCAAACAATACAGAACAATACATGCATGATGTGAATCCACAAGACAAAAATAAAGAGGTAGAGCATTGTCATATATATATGTAGTGATGTGTTCAATCATTTTTGTCCAAAACTTGCATTGGTGGCCCCAAGCTACCTAAATAGCGCAAACGCTCCTAACAACATTCCAAACCCCCACCCCCACATGGGGTTTCAAAGTTGAGACGCCTCTGCTGATCCCATGTTGTAATTTACCTTCGTGTCTGTAGCTCCTCGCGTACGCTCGAGTAATCTCCGCGTAACCGACGTAATCACGTCGATCTCCTTATATAGGCCGCGCAAAGCTATACTGCCGCCCTCTTCGTTCGCAATGTCTCCGCCCGTTTTTAACCCCCCCATTTCAACATCCAGGGCCTCATATTGCAAGTTACCGGCATATGTGTATGTCATCGTTTTAACGCGCGCGTAAGCTCCGCGTAAACACGATGTATTCATCCGCGCATGCGTGAAACGCCGCCTTCGTCCACGCCCATGACGGAACTTTTCCTCTTTTCCACGCCCCTTATCAGTGGGAAACGAAAAGATGGCCATGTCCCACGAGCGAGCATTACCCGCTCATGAGGATCAGGAAGGGACACAACCAGGAACGTCACGCTCAAGGAGCAAACGGTACAAGGCCACAAATATGAGTTTGGAGGAGATGGTGGAGATGGTACACATCCTGCGCAGGAAGGATTATGATGGGGATTATGGCCCATACAGCACCCCGAACCGCCGTAAGGCCAAAATTATGGACAAGGTGGCGAAGAGGCTTACTGAGATCTTTGGGGTGAGCAGGTCCAAAGAGCAGCTACGCAAGCGCTGGTCCGATTTGAAGTTGCGTGAGCCACACCAGTTTCGGAAGATAAAGAAAATCCTGGATAAAAGTAGGTATTATTTTTGTGGGGGGGGGGGGGGGTTTTGCAATTGTGTGATATCATTGTTTGATATGTATATTTATGCATGTGCCTTGTTGGAATGGTTGTACTTTGGAAGAATTATTTTTGGATATTTCCTGTAATATGAAAAAAAACACACACACACACACCAAATAAGAAGTTATGCACGATCGTTCTTTAGAAACATCGGTCAATCACCTCGTTTCATCCACATACTATGTCCTAAGGAACAGCACACCAGGACATGGCTATTTGGCATTTATAGAGAAAAGTTATTACACATTTTGGATAAAATTATGTAGATTTCCTAACTGATTTGAATGTGAAAAGACAAACAGGATTCATTCACATTCACACAGTGATAATAAGCAGCTGGATTCACATCTGGACTCAAGAGCACCTGTGTCTCCCCCATAATGAGATTCATTTTTAACAGTCTGTGACACCTAATTTTTAGGGAGGGGCATCCATGCAGGGGCAGACTGACCACTGAGGAAATCGGACACTGCCCGAGGGCCCCATGCCCCTAGGGGGCCCCATCAGAGATGCCAGGCTCATTTCAACCAGGGACAGTATGTAAAAATCTGCTAATTTAGCTCATCTGTCCCTGATATGTCCAAAGCCTACATGCTTTTGATGTGAAACTACTGACTGAGATTGTAGCTGCCCCGCCTCTATACTGCCACCTGGCTTAGTGGGCATTTGTAAGCCTGGGGGCCCCTAATATTCTATTGCCCGGGGGACCCATGAGTTGTCAGTCCGGCCCTGCTTCCATGTGTGTCCCTTCGCTAAAAAGGGTAATTAGCACAGCTTGGGAGAAGTCATTAGAAAAACAAAGGTTAAGGTTTGGTGGCGGAAGACAATAATCCAAAGTTTATAAAACACTTTGACACAATGATTATGATTTATTAATGCCCTCCTCAAATATCTGTGTGCTGATAAGTATACCTTTTGTTTTCTGATATTTCTAGGGGAAAGAACAGGACAGAAATTGGAGGACGCAAGGAGGCCCAAACTCTCTCATAAGAAAAAATCTAGCCATGTGGAGGAGGAGGACCAGGTAGAAGAAGGAGTGGTGGAAGGGAGAGATGAGGAAGACGCAAATGTGGAAGGAGTATTTAGTGAAGAAGAAGGAGTTGGTGAAGAAGAAGGAGTTGGTGAAGAAGAAGGAGTTGGTGAAGAAGAAGGAGTTGGTGAAGAAGAAGGAGTTGGTGAAGAAGAAGGAGTTGGTGAAGAAGAAGGAGTAGTTATTGAAGGAGTTGTTGTAGAAGAAGGAGGAGTTATTGAAGAAGGAGTTGTTGTAGAAGAAGGAGGAGTTATTGAAGAAGGAGGAGTTATAGAAGAAGGAGGAGTTATAGAAGAAGGAGGAGTTATTGAAGAAGGAGGAGTTATTGAAGAAGGATTGATTGTGGAAGAAGGCGAAGTTGTGGATGATGGAGAGGTGGAGATTAGTAGCACAACAGGTCAGTGTCACCGCAGCTTCACACAGGGAGAAAGAGATGTAGATAGGCCTGCACATTACTAATGTATTTTTATTTTATTTTTTTATAGGGGATGAAGATGCTGCAAGCACATCCAGTAGTCCACCTTTTTCACGTGCAAGTGCACAAATTGTCATCCAACAAATTATGGAGTGTAGCACAGAGATGGATAATATGAGGCAAACAATGGTTGTAATTGAACAAAATTACAAAAATATTATTGATATGATGGGCCGTATCAAAGACTAAATCCCCCTGCCCGGCCCCCCCCCCATCACCCATCCGTCTTGCAAACAAAAAAAAATGTTTTATAAAAATAGAAAGATGCACACACAGTGTGTCCACATGTGCTATCTGCCATCACAGGTTATGGATTGTCTTTGCTTTGTGGGTACACCCCCTTCCTCCCTTCTCAAGCAGGTAAGAGGGAAGGGTTTGCACCCACAAAACACATGCATTGATCACCCATGATGCCAGATAGCACATGTGGACATTTGATATAATCCTCATTTTTGGGCCCTCTCACTCACACACAAGAATGTGTGCATCTTCCAAGTTTGTTGTGTTCCGGGGTGACATTGGGAGACTGTTGTAGTAATGACCTTGTTGTACTTAGTATTTTTAGTGGTTTTGAAAAATATTTTATATTTTTTCTAAAAAAAATGTTTGGTATAATCCATATTTTTGCATCAAAAATTAAAAAAAAAAAAAAATGTTTTTACTCCAAAAATGTTACATGGTGGCAAACCCAAAAATTGTTGATAAAAAATTTTGTACGCTAACATGAGTGGCTTGTTGTTTATATATGCTGAATACCCAGTTTGTAGATGAGTGACTTGTAACTACAGCCATAAACCCGGTTTTAAGTACACACTAGCGTTTAGTTCTTACCGCTGCAAATCACAATATCAGCCTCACTTCTGCGTAAAAAACAATATTCTTCCAACACCAGCTTGTTCAGTTAAGCCAGATTTTATAAATTCTGGTATCTCATTGGTTTGTGTGCAGAAGTGACCCTTCTATTGTGGACTTAAAAGTGGGGTATGGCTGTAATGTCCAATTGTGGTTATTTACTAAAACATGACAACTACATTTGGCACTAGAAGTGCACTAGTTTCAGAACCAAGAAGACAGAGATAAATAGAAAAAGCAATAATGACAAACAACTGTATATAGAGTCCAATGGTCAAATTATTTATTATATTTTGTAATATTTCTTTCTTTTGGGGGCCGAATTAGAAAGAAATATGATCTGGCATAGCTATGGCCCCCCGGCCCATGAAGTACTCAACATATTTGTCGCGTACCTCACGAGCAGATTGGGTGACCGAGCCAGCGCGACCAGTGTCCAGCCCAGGAAGGGTATCTGAGGGTAGTCCTGCCTCAGCACCGATGTTGGGTAGGTACGTCTGGGAATGCCTGCGTAAAAAATTATGCAATATGCAACAGGCAAAAACAATATGGTTCAATTTATATTCCGCCATATTTATCGCTGTCAGGAACAGGCGGAACCGGCTGGCGAGTATCCCAAAGGCATTCTCGACTACCCTCCGGGCCCTGGCTAGCCTAAAATTGAACACCCTCCTCTCCGGGGTAAGAGTCCTCTGGGGAAAAGGCCGCATGAGGTGAGGTCCAAGCCCGAAAGCTTCGTCCGCTAAAAAAACAAACGGAAGTCCTTCCACATTGTCTTCATCCGGTGGCAGTTCAAGACCACCAGTTTGTAGACGGTTGTAAAATTCAGTCCGCGCAAACACTCCCCCATCAGACAGCCGGCCGTTCTTCCCCACGTCCACATACAAAAATTCGTACTGTGCCGACACCACCGCCATCAACACGATACTATGAAAACCTTTGTAGTTAAAATAGTAGGACCCCGAACGGGCTGGTGGCACTATGCGGACGTGTTTCCCATCTATTGCTCCTCCGCAGTTTGGAAAATCACAACGCAGGGCAAATTGGGAAGCCACAGTCTGCCATTCCTGTGGCGTGGAGGGAAACTGTGGGGACAAAAAAAATAAACATAAATAGTACTTAGGCACATAAACATTGCAAACACAATACAAAAACCATACTTGTGCACCATCACACAGTATTAACAATTTTATCTTATTATTGGGGTGGAGTTGTGGCCACTAAAAAAACCCACTTATTATCACACTCCCCACCCCTCTGATGGGGCAACATTTTAGGGGGGGTTGGGGTTGAACTACAATGCAGCAAAGAAAAATATGCCACACACACCAAAAAAAAAAAAGGCTAGGTGTGTTTGTCCCTAGGATAGCATGCTGGACAGGTTAATAGTCATGCAAGGAAAAAATATGTAGGTAGGCCAACAAAAAGAACATGGAAAGCTTAACAACATGCATGCATGGGGAGAAAAGGCAACATTCAACACTCAGCATGGAAAAAGCATGGTCATTATAGGGAACAAATGCCAAACCAAAAAAAAATAATCACATTTATAAAGACAGAGAATGTGAGCTTCAGAAAAGAGGAAACATACCTTCAGATACTCCTCCTGCATGACTTGTATGACAGCAGAACACGTCTCCGGTATGATGATCCCAAGCGCCTGGGGAGAGATGCCTGTTGAGAACTTGAGGTCCTGCAGGCTCCTCCCAGTCGCCAGGTACCGCAACGTGGCAATAAGCCTCTGCTCGGCCGTGATCGCTTGGCGCATCACAGTGTCCTGCCTCGTGATATAGGGGGACAGAAGATCCAGCAGACGGTTGAAAACGGGGTCAGTCATACGGAGAAAGTTCCTGAAGTCATCAGGATTATTCTCCTGGATTTCCCTAAGCAGAGGCATATGAGAGAATCGGTCACGCTGGCGCAACCAATTCTTGGCCCAGGAACTCCTCCTCCCCCTGTTCCTGGCCAAAGGTCTGGAATAATTATAACATCCAGAAGCAAGCCCATATCCAGCACGAACTCTAGCAAAGTTACGCTGCTGCTCCATAATGGCTTCAAACCGGCCGGCTGGTCAGTCAAGAACACACTCACAGAAAGCACCCCCTAATCCAGCAAGACCTGCAAAATACGCTCGACAAACAGATACCCGCGGACAGAACGCCACTGCAAAGCAGAAACGACCTGACAGCCAGCACTGACTGCCAAATACGCACCCACAAGCACACACTGAACCCGAGAATACGACCTGTAAAGCGCGGAGACCGAAAAGCGCGAATCGGCTCTAACCAAACCTTTGCTAACACGTTACTAGCAAAAGAGGAACAGAGGGCGGCGCCGTAAGCTTTGGTCTTCCCCTTTATAGTGACGTCGTACGTGGTTTACGTGCACGCGTTCTGGTCCGGGGAGATTTCTATCCGCTCGTGTGTACGCACAGCAGACCAACAGACAGATTTGCTGCGTCGGCTGGAAACGGTCGGGCCGACACATTTGAACAAATCTGTCCCCTCGTGTGTACGCCGCCTTACTGTATTTCGCCTTTCCATTAATCTAACTTTGCATAAAGCCAGGGAAAATATCACTAATGGTTCTGGTCGCTGATAAGAAGCGAAGCTGACTTTAGAATTATCTTGACACAGGCAGAATATTATATACAGAACTAGCGAGATCTTTTCATCTTTACAAATGATGATGTGTAAAATTAAAACATGAAGGTCTGGAAGGTCACTTTGCAAAAGCTTCTGGTGAAGATGAACTTGTGTATCCCAGGAAGCCTTTCTTATCTCCGCAGCTGAGATCTCTCTGCTGAGCGATAGTTTAATAATTATATTACACTGAATATGCGCACGGCTCCAAACCAAACCAATGACATGGGGAGGCCCGGAGCCAAAGAAAGCAATGTCCATTCTTGCCTCCGTCTATAAATCTGCTATCGTTTTCTTTGTTTTTATAAATGTCCTTTGTTGAAAACAGATTACCGTATTTTTTGCACTATAAGACGCACCTGACCATAAGACGCACCTAGGTTTTAGAGGAGAAAAGCAAGAAAAAAAAATATTCTGAACCAAATGATGTATTAAAATATTTTATATTATACTACTACTATAGGTGGGTGGTGGACACACAGCAATACCACCCCCACCTATCAAATCAGCTTAGCTACACTATATCTGGTGGCGGACACAGCAACCTCCCCCCTTCCCAAATCTGCTCAGGGTGGCAGGGCAGACACAAACATCCACATTAGCTCAGGTGATGAGCAATGGATACCATGCCAGCTCACACCTCCCACCCCCTTATCAACAGCTCACCTCAGGCAGTGGAGGACATTGCCATTATAATGCTCTCTGGCTGGCTGGCTGGCTGGCTGGCTGGCTGGCTGGCTCTCAGATGTACCCAGGAAGCAGCTAGAAATTAGTTGTGGGGACATTTTACAGCAGCAGCTGCAGGGGAAGGAGCAGGAAGTCAGACAGGACTAGACCACGGCGTCGAAAGGGTGGGGGGGTTTTGGCTAAAAAAAAAACCCCAGCAAAGGCTCTCACTGCCTTCGGGATGGTGTCACCTCTGGCGGGTGACACCCAATCTGGGTGCGGAGCGCACCCCCATAGCACTGCTACTGACATCCCCCCTGTTTTGAGAAAAACGTCCCCCCCCCACTCCCTCTTGGTATGCCCCTGCTAGGAATGCGTCTTACGTCCTGTCCTTTCTGTGAAGGAGAGAGGGATTCTTCTGACACGGCGGCGACGGGGGAGGGAGCAGTGGCTGGTCAGTATTCACACTATAAGACGCAGGGACATTTCACCCCGTTTTTTCTGGGAGGAAAACTGCGTCTTATAGTGCGAAAAATACGGTATGTCTCACTGTTTATTGAATGTCTGAGATCACAGACTGAAATCAAATAATGGAAATCTGGTCAGCCTTCATTCACTGAATGGGGGAAAGGGCAAGGAATTATAATAAGGATTAGACACTGGCAACATGTTCCTAACTTGGCAGCCAAACACTATACAGGCCATGGAGACTAGTAGGATTAATGTAGATCCAAAGCCAATTCCTAATAATCTTTATCTTGTTACTGTAATTTCAAAAGTCCTGCTCAGTACCTTTAAATCTGCGGCAAAATATCTGGCGTTTTCCCCTGCCCACCTCCCAGTACTTTATAGAGAATACAGAACCAAGTAAAATCACTTATCTGTGAGACGGTCAGCTTGTCTTGTAATAACAACCAATGTGGCTAAGCACTGTGATAGGGGACTCCCACCACCTTCCGCGGCTCGCCAGGCTCTCCCATCCCACCGGGAGACTCGAACCACCAGCCAGCACGTCCGCTGGCTGGGCGGAGACCCAAACAAAAGCGTAATCGTCTTTGATTGTGTCTCAGATGTAGTAACCCGGAAGCGACATCACAACATCACTTCCGGTTAGGGTGACCACGTGTCACGGACTGCCCGGGATTGTCCCGTAATTGATCGCTTTGTCCCTAGTCCCGGGCACCTTCGTTACATTGTCCCGGAATTGCCTCCTTGGCTGATCTGATGCCCACTAAAAATTGCCGCCACATTGCCGCTGTCCCTCACTGCCCGCTGGGCTAGTTCTGTCCGGCGAGATCGCTTGATTTCCCCCCCAGACGCTGCCTGGCTCAGTGCCAAAACAACTGGTTGCTAGGCATAGCCCGACTAGCGTCTAACAACCAGTGACGTCACGATGAGGAGGAGAGTGTAGCCCCAGCATTCCGAGCGAGCCGGTGACTTGTCAGCCTTGTTCCACTATGAGATTTGTTCCAGAACTAACTGCGCATGCGCAGTTACCAACTGCGCATGGGCAGTATTAGTCTACGGAAATAGCCGAACGCAACAGCTGATCGTCAGCTGTCTATGCGCTCGGCCACGGCGGCTGTTTAACAGATTAGTTAGCAATAAAAAAAAAAAAAAACATTCCTCCCCTCATTCCTCCCCTTTCTGCCGAGCGGCAGCGTGCATTACCTGCCATCCGCACGATCGGCATCTGGCAGCTAACACACAGCTGTTCGCGCTCGGCAGTTTCCGTCGGATGGGCGTACTCAGCTGGAACAAAACAGATAGGTGGAACCAGACTGGCAGATCACCGGTGGAGGATTCCGCCTTGCGCCTAAGCTCCGCCCCCCGACTCTGCCTCTTCCCTGATGGCTGTTCCTGCGCTGGAAGAAAGGTAAGCTAAATGCTCCCTGCACTGCCCTGACTGAGACTGACTCATGGTCACTCTGCCCCATCCCATACACTGCACCCCTCCAGTCATGCTGTACATTATACTGCCCTCCACTACTACCCCCACCCATCATACTGCCCTCCCTCCCAACATACTGTCTGCCCTCCACTACTACCCCCTCCCAACATACTGTCTGCCCTCCACTGCCACCCCTCCTATTATACTGCCCTCCACTGCCAGTCTGCCACCCCTCCTATTATACTGCCCTCCACTGCCAGTTTGCCACCCCTGCTATACTACAACCCACAGCAGAACGTGACAGCAGGAGAGAGGTATGTATACATCCTAACACTGAGCACCACTGTCCCTCCATCCATCCCACTGTCCCTCCATCCACTCCACTGTCCCTCTATCCACCCATCCACCCCACTGTCCCTCTATTCATCCCACTGTCCCCCCATCCACCCTACTGTCCCTCCATCCACCCCACTGTCCCTCCATCCACCCCACTGTCCCTCTTTTCACCCCACGGTCCCTCCATCCACCCCACTGTCCATCTATTCACCCCACAATCCCTCCATCCACCACACTGTCCCTCCATCCACCACACTGTCCCTCCATCCACCCCACTGTCCCTCTATTCACCCCACGGTCCCTCTATTCACCCCACGGTCCCTCCATCCACCCCACTGTCCCTCCATCCACCCCACGGTCCCTCTATTCACCCACGGTCCCTCCATCCACCCCACTGTCCCTCCATCCACCCCACTGTGCCTCCATCCACCCCACTGTCCCTCCATCCACTCCACTGTCCCTCCATCCACCCCACTGTCCCTATATCCACCCTACTGTCCCTCTATCCACCCCACTGTCCCTCTATTCACCCCACTGTCCCTCTATTCACCCCACTGTCCCTCCATCCACCCCACTGTCCCTCCATCCACCCCACTGTCCCTCTATCCACCCCACTGTCCCTCTATCCACCCACTGTCCCTCCATCCACCCCACTGTCCTTCTATCCCTCCATCCACCTCACTGTCCCTCTATCCCTCCATCCACCCCACTCTCCCTCTATCCCTCCATCCACCCCACTGTCCCTCCATCCACCCCACTGTCCCTCCATCCACCCCACTGTCCCTTTATCCCACTCTCTCTCTATCCAGCCCACTGTCTCTCTATCCACCCCACTGTCTCTCTATCCACCCCACTGTCCCCCCATCCACCCCACTGTCCCCCCATCCACCCCACTGTCCCCCCGTCCACCCCACTGTCCCTCTGTCCACCCCACTGTCCCTCCGTCCACCCCACTGTCCCTCTGTCTACACTAACTGTCCCTCTGTCCACCCCACTGTCACACTGATTTTTTTTTTTATATTCTACAATGCAATTACGTCAAATTCATCACACTCCACCTCCTCATGCCCAGCAAATTACTGTACTATAAAATTCTACATATCTGCAGGGTGAAAAAAAAAACACAAAAAAAACAGTGCAGATGGAGGAATCCCCCCTGTTGGGCTGCATCAGATGCAACCTGTGAATGACCAACAATTTGCTGTCAGACTTCTTATGTTTCTCAATCAAAGAATGTCAGGTGGAATTGGAAATGGCCCTACAGGGCTAGGCCACCCACTAAGCAAAATTTGTACAGTGTATGGTCTCGGTCAGACTCAGCTTTACCCCCTCTGGAATAATATTTCTTACTAGGCCGTAGGCCTTAGGCCTTAGGTCTTTTAAGCTTACAAGCAATATCAGCAGTGCAGGCTGAGTCAGCTCAGCCAGTAAGCAGCAGCAGTGCAGCACAAAGTACATATTTCACCATATTTCGCCAATCGCCGCACCAGGCCTTAGACTAGGCTGCTCCCCCCCTCCCAATCCGATCCTCGGCTCCTCACCTGGCTCTGGCTGCGCAGGGGCCACAGTCACTGTGACTGTCTGCTTGCGCTCTAGCTCAGGAGGACAGGAGTCAGTCAGGACTGGAGGTATCCGTGGTGGAACGGAGCCTCCGCGGGACCGTGGGGGGGCGGGAGATGTCGGCGGCTAGATTGTGACTGTCTGAGTGACTTAGACTAGTCAGGTGAAGTCACTGCAGGTGAGGATGAGGAGGCGGCCACGGGTGGGAGACACCAGGCGTGTCCATGCACCAGCGTCACCCACTCACGAGTCCAACACATGACCCGCGGCGACGAATAGAATCAGAGACAAGAAGAACAGTGCAGTCATGTGACCCTCCTCACCCAATCACAATCCACACTGGCCAGGCCAGCTCCATCCCACCGGCCCTGACAGTGACTGACAGTGATCATTCATCATCACTCAGTCAGACGACAACCCCAGAGTCTGCCCGGACTGCCCCCACCCACGCGCCAAATGTAATCTCGGTAACGCCGCCCATGTAGTGGGAACGGCGTTGCCGAGAGGGTAAAAGTAATCAGGTAGATTACTAGTTACCCGCAGGAGGCCAATCGTTACGTAACTGCGTTTATTTAAACGCCGTTACTTACAACACTGATGAAAAGTGATGCCCTGCCAATGTAAGTGGCTGGCTTTCCATACACGGCCACTCGAAGATGTCAGCACACGGCAGGGAGCTCCAGGATGTCACGTAACCTAGAGCTTCCTTGTTCAATATCTTTATTCGTTTTTCTCCAGGTATACAACAATATTCCCCAAAAAAATATTTTAAAACATGCTCTATTTTTGGAAAAAAGTCAGATGGGGCCCACACACGATAGTTTTTTTCCACCGGACTTTTTACATTGGAAAAAACGATTGTGTGTTCACGGCATCAGTCAAAATAACGACATGTTCTGTTAAGAAAAAATAACGAAGTGCCATATTTTTCTTAAAAAAAATAAGCGTATATTAATTGGTTTGCGTAAAAGTTACAGTGAATGGTTGTGTGTGTGTGTGTGTGTGTGGGGGGGGGGGGGCTTGTAAGGAAAGTTTGATCAATGTAGAAGAGTGCCCCAGCACAGCCAGAGAGCTGACCAGGATGTGCTCTCCTGCTTAGTGTGGTCATTTTTGTAATAGGAAAGCAGAGGGACTGTCAGGAATACCAGGGATTTCAAACAAGGTAGGCAATACAAAGAGAACAAGATACTTTCCCATACAAGTACATGGTACAACAGGCACATATCAGGAAAATAAAGTGTTGAAGAAACAATAAATAATCCAAAGAAAAATCTGTTTGTATTTCTTTATAGAATATTGTGGGGGTGGCTGTGTTGGGGTGATTTGGAGAATTTTGGTTCCCGTCCTTCTTTTGATATTTAGCCCTATCTAGCTCAGGGAATCTCCCCCAAATGAGAAAACAGACAGTAATGATAATAGATTTTCTCGCAGTGTGGAAGGTTAGAACATCTGTCAGGAATATATTGCTGGCTGTGTCCCCATGAGGGAAACTTCCTCAATTCCTGTCCAGGTGACGGGTGTCGGACAGAACAGGATAAGATGAGAAATCACCTCTTTGGAAACACATAGCACCTTTTGGGATTGACCCCATGCCCCCCTCAATCGGTCATTTAATAAGCCTTACAGGCGTATCTCAGCTGTATAAAGATATCTCCATTCTTCTCTGCTGGTACAGGATAAAAATATCAGAGCACCTCTGTAATCTCTGCAGCTTGTACTCTTCTTGACCCCTGTTACGTGAGACATATTGCAGCTTTCGGTATAACACGCCACTATGTGAGCATGACCTTCCTGTTAGAGAAACATATCCCATATCACAGTATAGGACATAGAGGTAAATTGAAAACATGCGGGCGCTGGAGAGACAACATGGAAGACAGAGAGACAGATGACATGTCAGAGAGGGAATCCTACATAACACTCTGCCATGAACTTACTCCTGTATGGATTTTGTGTTATGGGAAGTGTTTTGCTTGATAAGAGTTTGCAGCAACTCAACCTGGAATGGTGGATTGATTGTGTTGAGGTTGTGTTGACAGTACCATTAAATATGTAAAAGGGAACGATATTGGTTTTTTTTTTGGGGGGGGGGGGGGGGGGTTGTTAAGGATTTTTTTTCCCCTAAATAGCTTCCTTTACCCTAGTGCAGTCCTCCTTCACTTACCTCATCCTTCGATTTTGCTTTTAAATGTCCTCACTTCCTGTTCTTCTGTCTGTAACTCACCACCGTAATGTGAGGCTTTCCCTCTGGTGTGGAGAAAGCCTCTTTAGGCCTCGCATTACGTTGGTGAGTTACAGACAGAAGAACAGGAAGTGAGGATTTCTCAGAAGAAATAAGGACATTTAAAAGCAAAATCAAAGGATGAGGTACGTGAAGGAGGACTGCACTAAGGTAAAGGAAGCTATTTAGGGAAAACATTTTTACCTTTATAACTCCTTTAAAAGATTTCCAACTTATAGGTAGTATAGACAGTAGTAGTATGATAGTACAAAAAGTAGTAGTATGATGGTACAAAATGAGTATTATTTTGAGACAATGTTATAGGTGTGTGTATAATGTGTATTTACTTGTTGTATAGTTTGGAAACTATGTATAATATGTATGTATTTGTTGTATAGTTGGAAAATTATGTTTAATAAATACATTTTTGAAAAAAAAAAGATATTCCTTATCGTTATAAAATAATCAAATCCACAAAAAATATTCTCATCCATGATTTTTTAGCTGTTCTGTTCCCCAGGAAATAAAGTACATGTATCCTATTCTATCTACTGTGTGTATACAGTGCTTTGAAAAAAATATTCATACCCCTTGAAATGTTCCACATTTTGTCATGTTACAACCCAAAACGTAATTGCATTTTATTGGGATTATATAAGATAGACCAACAGCCAGATGAGTGACAGTCAGGAAGGATAGAGGGGGAAATGCCAGGGAGGCCGATCCTGGGCTGGAGCATCCCAATAAGTATGCTCCATTGAGTGACATTGGTGAAACCAGTCAGGGACCAGAACTGCTGGAGCTGAGAGACTCTCCTAGCTGTCAGGGGAAGAACACCTCCAGTAAGAGTGGGTAACTGGTGGTAGGGAACTCAATTCTTAGAAGGACAGAGAGGGCAATCTGTGAAAAAGACCTGAAGCGCTAAACTCTGTGCTGTCTCTATGCTGGCCCTTGGGTTTGACACATCACTAACCTGAGGGAGGAGGGGGAGGCGGACCTCCTATCACAATTTGGATTAGCAGCAAGGATGGGTTATCATAATGGGGAATTTTAATTATCCAGACATAGACTGGGCAGAGGGAACCACGCATTCATCAAGGTTCGCCAGTTCCTAAATGTCTTGCAGGACAATTTCATGGGTCATGTGGTAGATGCACCAACTAGAAATAAAGCTTTGCTAGATCTACTGATTACCAACAATACAGACCTGATCACGAGTGTGGAAATACGGGGCAATTTTGGAAACAGCGATCAAAGGTCAATTGGCTTAAGGCTAATCACACAAATAGAAAACATAAGGAAAATACAAAGACACTGAATTTCAAAAGAGACAACTTTCCTAAACTACGAACCTTGCTAGAAGATATAAATTAGAATAAAATCTTAGGAATAAAGAACATGGAGGAGAGATGGGTTTGCTTTAAGAGCATATTAAATATTTGCATTAGGTAATACATTTAAAAGGGTGAACAAAAGTCCTGGATGGCTTAACGCCAATGTAAAAATGCATATAAAAGCAAAAGAGAAAAATACATAGTTGAGGAATCATTATCAGCATTCAAACTTTATAAAGAATGGAACAAGAAATGTAAGGGTGCAATTAGGGCAGCTAAGATAAAACATGAAAGACACATAGCGGTGGAGAGAAAAAAAATCCCAAGAAATGTTTTAAGTATGTAACCAGTAATAATGGGAGGACAGACCACATTGGCCCATAAATAACGAGGAAGGACATTTGGTTACAAAGGATGGGGAGATGGCAGATGTATTGAATTTATTCTTCTCAGTCTTCACAAGGAAATTAGGGGGCTTCAGTAACCAAAAATGCAGTGTTTATCCTTGTGACACATCACAGGAAGCACCCTGATGGCTGAAAAAAGTACATCTAATTAGAATTAGATTTGGGAAACTTAACATTAATAAATCACTGGGACCGCATGGCTTGCACCCGAGGGTACTTAGGGAACATAGTCAAGTAATTTCCAAACTATTGTTCCTCATTTTTACTGACAGTCTACTGACTGGAATGGTACCAGTGGATTGGAGAAAAGCCAATGTAGCACCAATATTTAAAAAGGGCCCAAAATACATCCCTGGGAATTACAGACCAGTTAGCCTAACATCAATAGTGTCACGTACCTGATGGGAGACTGAGGTGACGAGGTCGGCCTCTCTTGTATCTCCAGCCCTGGCACCGCCGGAGATGGTACAGAGGACACCAAAGGGCTGGAGGAACACGAGTGCCTGTGGGTAAGGACTCCGACAGCCGGGCACTGAGGATCCAGCGATATGCAGTCCCAGAGGGTCTAACAGCAGGACGTAGCAGGAAGTCACAGAAGCCAGAAGCAGGTATTCGGGGTGGCTGGATCGCAGGCACTAGAAGTCAATACAGGTCATACGGATAGCCGGGTCAAGGAGGAAGGCGGGCGACGAGGTACCAGGTGGCAGGCAGTAGCGGAGTCAGGTGGGAAGCCGGAGTCAGGAACCAATAGTCAAAGTATAACGGAGTCAATAGCGGGGTCAGAGCAAGCCGGGTTCATCAACAGGAAGTCATCAGGATAAGAGCAGGATTCAGGTTACTGGGTACACGCTGAAGATCAGTCAGCAAGGATCTGGATCAGAGCACTTCCTTACATAGGCAGCGAGTGCCAATTGACGCTAGGGGCGCGCACGGCATTCGCCGCGCGCCCGTGCGCGCATTGGCGTGCGTGCGTGCATTGGCGTGCCCGCGTGTGCGCGCATGCGCATTGGTGCGCCGGGGTATTACAGGGCACCCGTGTGCGCGCGCATGCGCCGGCGGGCGCCGGGGACAGACGGCCACAGTCCTCTTACAAATAGTATGCAAGCTCTTGGAGGGGATGATAAGGGACTATATACAAGATTTTGCTCATGAAAACTGTATCATTATCAGTAATCAGCATGGATTCATGAAGAATCGTTCTTGCCAAACCAATTTGTTAACCTTCTATGAGGAGGTGAGCTACCATAGATAAGGGAGGCCCGTATATGGATTTTGCAAAAGCATTTGTCCCCATAAAAGTTTACTATAAACAAAATAAGGTCTGTTGGTATGTACATGGATTGAAAACTGGCTACAGGGGCGAGTTCAGAGGGTGGTGATACATGGAGAATACTCGGAGTGGTCAGGGTTCTGTGCTGGGACCAGTCCTATTTTATTTTGTTCATAAACGACATGGAGGATGCGGTAAACAGTTCAATCTCTGTATTTGCGGATGATATTAAGCTGATCAAGGCAATAACTTCTCCGCATGATGGAGAATCTGAACAAGAGGATCTGAACAAATTAATGGGAGTAAAATTTAAAATAATGTATTTGGGTGGCAAAAATATGAATGCAATCTATACACTAGGGGGGAGAACCTCTGGGGGAATCTAGGATGGAAAAGGCCCTGGGGGTCCTAGTAGATGATAGGCTCAGCAATGACATGCAATGCCAAGCTGCTGCTAACAAAGCAAACTGAATATTGGCATGCATTAAAAAGGGGATCAACTCCAGGGATAAAGTATAATTCTCAGATTCTACAAGACTTTGGTCCGGCCACACCTGGAGTGAGCTGCCCAGTTTTGGGCACCAGTCCTCAGGGAGGATATACTGGAAGTGGAGCAAATAAAAATACATTTTCAAAGCTAATAAAAGGTCCAGAGGATATTGGTTATGAAGAAGGTTGCGAGCACTGAACTTATTCTCTCTGGAGAAGAGATGCTCGAGTGGGGATATGATTTCAATTTACAAATACCATACTGGTGACCCCAGAATACGGATAAAACATTTTAGTGGAAGGGAGTTTAACAAGACACGTGGCCACTCATTAAAATGAGGAGAAAAGAGGTTTAGCCTTAAACTACGTAGAGGGTTCTTTACTGTAAGAGCAGCAAGGATGTGAAATTCCCTTCCACAGGCTCAGTGAGCCTGTGTTGTGTTGCTGATGTCTCAGCGAGGGGCATCAATAGTTTAAAAAAATTATTCGATAAGCACCTGAACGACCGCAACATACAGTGTACAGTGATATTGACATATAATCACACACATAGGTTGGACTTGATGGACTTGTGTCTTTTTTCAACCTCACCTACTATGTAACTATGTAACACAAAGTGGCACATAATTGTGACGTGGAAGGAAAATGATAATTGGTTTTAATTTCTTTTTACAAATAAATGAAAAGTGTATAGTGAATTTGTATTCAGCTCCCCTGAGTCAATACTTTGTAGAACCACCTGTTGCTGCAATTACAGCTGAAAGTCTTTTTGGGGATGTCTCTACCAGCTTTGCACATCTAGAGAGTGAAAATGTTACCTGTTATATGCAAAATATCTCAAGCTCTGTCAGATTGAATGGGGAGCGTCTGTGAATGGCAATTTTCAAGTCTTGACACAGATTCTCAATTGGTTTTAGGTCTGGACTTTGACTGGACCATTCTAACACATTACTATGCTTTGATCTAAACCATTCCATTGTAGCTCTGGCTGTATGTTTAGAGTTGGTATCCCACTGGAAGGTGAATCTCTGCCCCAGTCTCAAGACTTTTGTAGACTCTAAGGCCCCATACACACGATCGGACATATCCGATGAAAACGGTCCGCGGACCATTTCCATCGGATATGTCCGATCGGGAGTTTGATCCGATGGCGTGTACACACCATCGGATCAAATTCCCCGCCGCGGGATGGCGCGGTGACGTGGCGGTGACGCGGCGGTGACGTTGACGCCGCCGCGTCACCGCCACGTCACCGCACCAGGAAGTAAAACACTTCCGCGCATGCGCCGAATCCATTCGGCAGCGGCGCGGCGGCGGTGGGGGACGACATGTCTGCTGGTAAGTGTACTAACCAGCAGACATGTCGGGCGGACAGATTCCCACCGGATAGATTTCAAAGCTTGCTTTGAAATCTGTGTAGGTGTTGGGGGTGATGGCGCTGTCACTAAATATGTTGTATGACTAACCCAATGAGTGTGGGTAGATTTAATGGGACAACATTCCCTAAAGTGTCAATAAACAAATATACAAAATGTGCAATATAGGTGCTGAAGGTTGCTGACAATGAAGGTTGAAAGAAACGCACATAAACATAAAAGCAAAAAATATGTCAAATAAACATCAGGTAAGTGCTAACAATAACAATAATAAAAATAAATTGTGTTAGATATCCACAAGTACTGAATGTGTACTAGGAGGCCAAGTACAAAACATAAAGTGGGAAGGTGCTTATAAGAAAAAATATGTTATTCAAGACTGCTAACATAAATTAGTCCATCAATCATATATAGGTGAGTCCGAGTGATGTGACATTCAAGGTGCACCTATATAAATAGGTGGTACATCAAGTGTATCAGGTGGTACATCAAGTGAGTATCGCAGTGGATCCGGTGCTCCCCCTTATGGGTCCCCACTCACCAGATGCAGTCACCCCTGCAGGGGTATCAGGCGTGTCAGATCACAACTTATAGTCCACCCTTTCGTGGCTCCTTTTCCTGGGTTTCCAAAGGTTCCTGGTGGATCTCCTTAGTGTGGATAGTTATTTAAACTCCGTCCGTACTCCTCAGCTCGCGCCTCGCTCCCCAACCAAGCCAGACACGCCTCCCTGTTGCTGGACGCGTCCAGCAACAGGGAGGCGTGTCTGGCTTGGTTGGGGAGCGAGGCGCGAGCTGAGGAGTACGGACGGAGTTTAAATAACTATCCACACTAAGGAGATCCACCAGGAACCTTTGGAAACCCAGGAAAAGGAGCCACGAAAGGGTGGACTATAAGTTGTGATCTGACATGCCTGATACCCCTGCAGGGGTGACTGCATCTGGTGAGTGGGGACCCATAAGGGGGAGCACCGGATCCACTGCGATACTCACTTGATGTACCACCTGATACACTTGATGTACCACCTATTTATATAGGTGCACCTTGAATGTCACATCACTCGGACTCACCTATATATGATTGATGGACTAATTTATGTTAGCAGTCTTGAATAACATATTTTTTCTTATAAGCACCTTCCCACTTTATGTTTTGTACTTGGCCTCCTAGTACACATTCAGTACTTGTGGATATCTAACACAATTTATTTTTATTATTGTTAGCACTTACCTGATGTTTATTTGACATATTTTTTGCTTTTATGTTTATGTGCGTTTCTTTCAACCTTCATTGTCAGCAACCTTCAGCACCTATATTGCACATTTTGTATATTTGTTTATTGACACTTTAGGGAATGTTGTCCCATTAAATCTACCCACACTCATTGGGTTAGTCATACAACATATTTAGTGACAGCGCCATCACCCCCAACACCTACACATATACCATTATACTCCCTCAGGGGAGTCATATTCAGGGGGGGCTGCAGCCACAATTGCATTCCTTTAACCCAGATCAAGCTATCCTGAGCGCAGCTTTCTCTCCTTACCTTGCTTTGAAATCTGTCGGGTGGAGAAATCTGTCCGCTAGCCCATACACACGAGCGGAGATGTCTGCTGAAACGGTCCATCGGACCGTTTTCAGCGGACATATCCCCTCGTGTGTACGCGGCCTAACAGATTTTCTTTTAAGATTGCCCTGTATTTGGCTCCATCCATATTCACATCAACTCTGACCAGTTTTCCTGTCCCTGCTGAAGAAAAGCATCTCCAGAACATGATACTGCCACCACCATGTTTCACGATGGGGATGGTGTGTTCAGAGTGATGTGCAGTTTAATGCCTCATACAAACTATCGCGATTCCGAAGAGAAAAGTGCGATGTGAGCTTTTTGTTGCGAATTACGAGTATGCTCCATCGCACTGTCAGAATTCCAGCCAAGAAAAGACTGAGCAGGAGTTCAATTTTCTTGACAAGAAAAATTCCTATCGCGAATCGCATTCATCTGTATGCAATTACGACGCTCAAAAAAACCTGTGCATGCTCAGAATCAAGCAGAAGAGCCAAAATGCCTATTGAACTTCATTGATCTCGGCTTGTCGTACGTGTTGTATGTCATCGCGTTCTTGGCGGTCGGAATTTCAGACAAGATTAGTGTGATCGTGTGTATGCAAGATACATTTCAGCTGTTTTCCTGCTGAAAAAAACCCCGCTGTTTTCTTGTCAGAAATCGCGATCGTGTGTACGAGGCATTGGTTTTCCTCCACATATAGAGTTTTGCCTTAAGGCCAAAAAGTTTAATTTTTGGTCTCATCTGACCAAAGCACTTTCTTCCACATGTTTGTTGTGTCCCCTACATGGCTTCTCGCAACTTGCAAACGGGACTTCTTTCAACAATGACTTTCTTCTTTCTTGTCCTGTGGACAGATTCTCCCACCTGAGCTGTGGATCTCTGCAGCTCCTCCAGAGTTACCATGGGCCTCTTGGCTGCTTTCCATATTAAAGTGGAGTTCCACCCAAAAGTGGAACTTCCGCTTAATCCACTCCTTGCCCCCTTACATGCCACATTTGCCCAGCGCGTTGCTGGAACGTGGAGCAGGTGAGTGCATGTTTATTAAAAGTCAGCAGCTACACTTTTTGTAGCTGCTGGCTTTTAGTAAACATGAAAAATGCCTGGAACTCCCCTTTAATGCTCTCCATGCCTGACATGTCAGTTTAGGTGGACAGACACGTTTTGGTAGGATTGCATTTGTGCCATACTCTTTCCATTTTCGGTTGATGGATTGAACAGTGCTCTGTGAGATGTTTAAATCTTGCGATATTTTTTTTATAACCTAACCCTGTTTTAAACTTCTCCACAACTTTAGCCCTGACCTGTCTGGTATGTTCACTGGCCTTCATGATGCTGTTTGTTCACTAAGGTTCTCTAGCAAACCTCTGACTGCTTCACAGAACAGCTGTATTTATACTGAGATTAAAGCAGAGTTCCACCGAAAAAAATAAAAAATAAAAAGTCAGCAGCTACAAATACTGCAGCTTCTGACTTTTAATATAAAGACACTTACCTGCCTAGGGCGCCTGCGGTGTCCTCACATGAAGCTGACCTGTCCCTCGGCTCCCAGGTGGAGGTTCCACCATCCTCAGTAAGGGAATCAGGGAGTGAAGCCTTGTGGCTTCACAGTCTGGTTCCCTGCTGCGCATGCGCAAGTCGCGTGGTGTGATCTCACTGGTCCCTGCTGTCTTCTGGGACCTGTGTGTCTTCCAGAAGACAGCGGGGGACAAAGGAGGGGCCGAACATGGAGGTAGATCACCGCGGATACTGCAGCGACCAATGAGCAGAAGTTTGAGCAAATACCTGAATTAGACGGGTATGTGCTCCCCCTCCCCCTCCCCCTGAAAGGTGCCAAATGTGATTCCGGGGGGGGATCCGAAAAGCAAAAGTTCAATTTTTGGGTGGAACTCCGCTTTAAATGACATGCAGGTAAACTCTATTCGCCAATTAGGTGGGTTCCACTAGATTTTAGTTAGGGGTATCAAAGTAAAGGGGGCTGAATACAAATGCACGCCACATTTTTCATATATTTATTTGTAAAAAATTTGGAAACCCATTCATCATTTTTCTTTCGCTTCACAATTATGTGCCACTTTGTGTTGGTCTATCACATAAAATCCCAATAACAATATATTTAGGTTTTTGGTTGTAACATGCCAAAATGTGGAAAATATCAAGGGGTATGAATACTTTTTCAAGACATAGGGCCAGATTCAGATACAAAAATGTATCTTTCCAGCGACCTAGCGTTTCCTCTTTACGCTACGCCGCCGCAAATATTATGGGCAAGTGCCTTATTCAGAAAGCACTTGCTCCATAATATGCAAGGCCGCGCAATTCAAATTGCTGAAGTGGGGGTGTGATTCATGTAAATGAATCATGACCCCACGTAATTGACTTTTTTTTGGACAGCGCATGTGCCGTCCGTGGATGTTCCCAGTGCGCATGCGCGAAAGCACGTCACTTTTTGTCAATGTAAACGACGTGAACGTAACTAACGTCGAGCCCCATTCCCGAACAATTTATGCAAACGTAGAATTCGACGTAGAATTCAACGCTGTCCCGACGTCCATACTTAACATTGGCTATGCCTCCTATAGCAGGGGTAACCTTACGCCGCTATAACGCTAACGCAAACGAGAATTGACGTAAATAGCTCATTTGCACATTTTACGCAAAAAACGCCGTAAGCGCCACCTAGCGGCCAGCGTAAATATGCAACTAAGATACGACGGTGTAAACGACTTATGCCGCTCGTATCTTAGAAGAAAGCCGGCGTATCTTCTTTTCTGAATAACAAAAAAAGATACGCCAGCTATTCTTAGTATTTACGCAGCGTATCAAGAGATACGCTGACGTAAATTCTTTTTGAATCCGGCCATAGTATCTAATCTTGATCTTAATTCTTAGTAAAATAAAGTTCTAAGAAAGTTTACAAATCTTTCTGGTTCAAACTCATGTTTGTTTTTGCCGCAGTGATAAAAAAATTGGAGGGAGCAGGATGGAAAAAATTACTCAAACACATTTGAACACATTTCTAAAGGCACACTCTATAAGAAAATCAGGGGAAACATTTTTGTCCATTCCCAAAAGGACAAACTCTAAAACGTTTCTCATATGGGAACAGAACTAAATGATTTTCGTTTAATGTGCATCGTTTCCGTACGATTTTCATACAAAAAAATTTGTACTGCTCATGATCAGAAACAATAAACAAAAAAAAAAGCCTTTGTTGTACCAGAATATTCGTTGAATTTTCATACAAATTTTCTTTCATCGTTTCTGATTTGAAAATTGGTAATCTGCGCTGCATAAATCACATAAAAAACAAATGAATAAAACACCAACGTGTACACAGGTCGCCAAGACCTAAGATCAGGAACTGTGATAAATAAATACATAAATAAATAAAATTAAATTCATGAAAAAGTCCAAATTCATGTGATGTCCTAATTAGAACTCTTGTGACACAAGTGCAAAAACACAAATCCGGGAACACTGTGCCAGAAAGTGGGATAGATGAAACCTCCACCTCTTATCTCATATCTGCTTACCGACTCAGACAAGATCGTAGGCATGTATGGCTAGCAGCCCTTATTGGAAATTCCTAGGTAGCTCCTATTTAATGATCACCTATGCGTTCTACCTAAAGGGTCACCAAAGGAATTTTTTTTTAAGCTAAATAGCTTCCTTTACCTTACTACAGTGCTGTTTTCATGTCCTCATTGTTTGTTTTTTTTTGCTTTGATGTTGCTGTAATCCTGCTCTGTTCTGGACACTTCCTGGTTGTCTGTTTCCTGATAACCACAGTACTGGGAGCTTTCTCACTGTGGTCACTAATCAAGGAGGTGTGATTACCGTGTGTAAACTGAAACTAGATTGGGCTGAGGGGTTTTAGACAAACCATCACTGCCCTCTATTGGCTCTCTGGCTCTGTACATCAGAGAGACAGGAAACAACAGCAAAAACAAAACTAGAACTGTAGGTTGATTATATGATTGTTTTTTATCTATTTTTAATCATTTTTAAAAGGAATCAGTTAACTATTATGTCTCTATACCCTGTAAACAGTCATTTCAGCTCAAATGTTTTTTTCCTTTAGTGACCCTTTAATGCTCACACGAAAACTCCTAGATTCCCACACCACTGTCATGAAGAAGCATGGCACTGAACTCGTTCATAGGTGTGTTCGCCAAGAACAGCTCTTCAGAACCCCGGGTCTGCTTCTAGAAGTTAGGAACAGCTGACAGAATACTATGCCTATCGCAACACTAAAGCGCATGCAGCAGGGGAACCAATTAATTGTGTACACGTTGGTGTTTTATTCATTTGTTTTTTATGTGATTTATGCAGCGCAGCTTACCAATTTTCATCGCATTTAATGTTCATATCTGACATTTTTGCTGCAGCAGCATGTTTTGTTTATTTTGATAGTTTTGTATTTCACGTCAATACTTATCTGTGACCAGCGCAGTATTTTTTCCACTATTGCATCGTTTCTGATTTGCTGTGAAACAGCAAAAAAAAACCAACAGACTACCATTCGCCCTATTTTCTTATAGCGTGTGGGGCCCGGATTCACATACATCGGCGCATATTTATGCCGCCGTAGCTTATCTCTTTTACCCTACGCCGGCACAGCGCGGAGAGGCAAGCATGGAATTCACAAACAAATGCTCCCAATTCTGCGCCGGCGTAGCGTATATTTCGTAGGCGTAAGCCTGCGTAAGTGGAAGTAGGTGGAAGTGGGCTGGAAGTGGGCGTGATCCATGTTAATGAAGCGTGACCCCATGCAAATGATGGGTTGGGCACCAGACAAGTACGTAAAATGAACTGACGTACCCCCGTGCGCATGCGTACAACCACCTCGGAACAACTGCCTAAGATCCGCCGGATCACTGTGTACGCCGTGAACGTAACCTACGCTCCAGCCAGACCCACGCCGGCCCATATTCACAGACGTCCAACGTAAAATACGTAGGCTTGTGTACCTTTGCATGGGTTGCGCCTCATCTATGGGGAATAACTTTACGTCGAACGTAAAACTTGCGCAAACTGCTTAAATAATGCCCAGGGCGCAAGTACGTTCGTGAATAGGCGCATCTCCCTCATTTGCATATTTGCTGGCGCAGAGTGTGCGGAGTGTGCACAGTGTGCGGGGACCGCACTGTAATCCGCCGGATCAGCGGGGATCAACGGAGCAAACGGAGGTTCACGGGGCGGATCATTAGTGATTCGCCCGGTGTGAAAGGGGCTTTACTTCTCTATCTATCTATCTATCTATCTATCTATCTATCTATCTATCTATCTATCTATCTATCTATCTATCTATCTATCTATCTATCTATCTATCTATCTATCTAACTCCTCATATATTGAATTGTATTGTAATAGTCTGTCTACCCTTGTGTTATAAAGCGCTGCACAAACTGTTGGCGCTAAATAATCCTGTATTATAATAATAATAATAGTCATGTAGCACACTGACCCCTGCTGGGTTATATAGGGTAAGTCGGTCCTAATCCCCTAGAGTGGGGATGTTTGTTTTCCGGTGTAACTGAACCCGTAATGAATCCAGCTGTGGAGTGTTTAAGGAGATGGATGTGTCTTACATGTAAAAACATTTAGCTTAGTAAATGTAAGTCATGACGAGGCAGCTGAGCATTAAGTGGAAAACTTACAACAATAATAACGGCCCAGGTGCATGCCTGCAGTTATTAGATGTGAAGGAACCCTGACATCCTACTGTCAGATTATTGATTTGAGATGGTAAAATGTCAAATCTCATCATGAAAGAGGCTCCTCAGTAAAGAGTGTTACCCGACACTATAGGTAGACAATGGGCAGACTGTTTATGGCAGCAAGCAGTACCAAGATGAGTGATGGCAAAGATTTGTGAAAATATCCTAGAGGAGGTGGTAGTTACGCCCTGCAGAGGAGTGTAACTGATATCCGTATAAGTATTTACTTCCTGGCCATCAGAGAGTCTGGGACGATGGCATAAATCACAATCTGAAATGTTAAAAAAAATGCAAGTGAAGTTGAAGGTGAGCAAGCAGTAAAGAATAATTCTGGGTGTTAAAGGGTCAGTCCATACAAAACTGAGACTGCACACCTACAGTGGCCATTATAATAGGATCCCACTCTCTGTTAGGCCTAGCTGCTGAATAATTTGCTGTGCCGCCTACCTCAACCCCTGCTGGGACGTGACTATTCTCTTGATTCCTGCCTACTTTAACCCCTGCCTGGAGGTGGCTATTCTCTTGATTCCTGCCTGGACGTGACTATTCTCTTGATTCCTCCCTGCCTCAACCCTGCCTGAACCGGAGTATTCTCTTGATTCTTGCCTACCTCAACTCCTGCCTGGACATAATTATTCTCTTGCCCGCCCCATCCCCTGTCTGAACGTGACTATTCTCTTGTTTCCTGCCCGCATCAAACCCTGCCTGCATGTGGCTATTCTCTTAATTCCTGCCTGTCTCGACCCTTGCCTAGACATGACTATTCTCTTGATTCCTGCCTGCCTGGACCCCTGCCTGGACGTGACTATTCTCTTGGTTCCTGCCTGCCTCAACCCCTGCCTGCATGTAATTTTTCTCTTGATTCCTGCCTGCTTCAACCTCTGCCTGCATGTTTTATTCTCTTGATTGCTGCCTGCCTTGACCCCTGCCTGCTCCTGTCTATTCTCTTGCGGATGCCCTACTGAACAGTTTGCACACCATGTAGCCTTCCTGTCCTTGCTTACCTCTTAGGCCTCGTACACACGATCAAATCTGTCCGCTGGAAACGGTCTGCTGGACCGTTTCAGCAGACAGATTCGATCGTGTGTACGGCCGAGCCGACGGATTTGGCCACCCGACAGATTTCAAAGCATGCTTTGAAATCTATCGGGTGGGAATCCGTTCCCGCCCGACATGTCTGCTGGTTAGTACACTTACCAGCAGACATGTCGTCCCGCACCGCCGCCGCCGCACCGCCGCCGAATGGATTCGGCGCATTCGCGGAAGTGTTTTACTTCCTGGTGCGGTGACAAGGCGGCGTCAACGTCACCGCCACGTCACCGACACGTCAGCGCGCTGTCTGCTGGCGGGGATTTTGGTTTGCTCGTGTGTACACGCGTGCAAACCAAAATCCCAGCAGACAGATTTGTTCAAATCTGTCGGACAGACAGATTTGAACAAATCTGTCTGCTCGTGTGTACGAGGCCTTAGTGGGACAATCCTGCAGGTCTCAACCTGGTAGGCCATATCTCTAGCCCCATCATTATACATTTAGAGACCTCATGTTACAGTTTCACTGGCAAGTGACTGCCTTGATGAAGCCTTGATCTTGCATTGGAATAATTTTATATCTGGGCTTAAGACCCAGTGTGGTGCTTCAATCTCAGATCCATTGTGTTGCATCACAAACTAAGGAAACATTGAAGACCCTCCGGTGTGTAGAAGCCACCAGCCCAAAATAAAGACACCTCATCCAAAACTCTACTACAACACCAACAGAGTCATTCTGGGATTTCTGCACTAACTATTCTTTTCTCAAGTCTCTTTTCTTGTTCTGAGGACCACTGTTGATTTTGAGTTGTCACCAGAGCAGGAACAAGGAGGAACTTTTCCTGAGAGGACACTTATTCAGATAAGAGGGAATTTTCTCCACTTCAAAGAATGTATGACCTGTGACTACATAAATGGCAATTATCCCAGATTTGCTGGAACAATCTCACACCTTGGCCCCCTGTCACATTAATGTTGTGTTCCAGGCCATGTCCCTGGGTCACAACATCAATCTTATTTGAGTGTATTTTACTGTACATGGGCAGAAACTGAAAAGGGGTTGGGGTCACAAGTGTGCATGGGACCAAATTGTAACATAGGCGTAATGTGCAGTCCCCCTATATTTGGAAGCAGGGTCTGGGTGAGACCAGCCCCTAACGTGGGTGTGATTTGGAGGCAACCACCTGGAAAGTGGGCAGATGTAATGCGGACCGTAAGTTGACTTAACATTGTTTCCGGGGATCCAGGACCATAATGTTGTAAATATATGTATATAGGTTGAACCTCCCAAGACCTGCACTCTCATGCTAAGCTCCAGGACTCTCCAATAGCCTCCCCCTGGAACTCCCTACTGCAACCTGTCATGCTTTTCCCTACTCTGTCTACCTTTAGTCAATCTCAGAAACTTCATCTATTCATGGAAACATAATCTACTTCTACCTAACATCTGAACTTCTACTTTCTGTATCGTTTATCCCACCTTTTTAGAATGTAAGCTTTCAAAAGCAGGGACCTCCTGACTCTCCTTTCTTTAATTGTATTGTAACTGTAGACACTAAAATAAGTAACCTTCTTGCTGCCCATGTAACACACATGGGGGGGGGGGGGGCTATAACGTCCACACATGACACATATGCATCCATAAGGTTAAAGGGGTTGTAAAGGTACAATTATTTTTATAACTTCCTTTACCTTAGTGCAGTCCTCCTTCACTTACCTCATCCTTCCATTTTGCTTTTAAATGTTCTTATTTCGTCTGAGAAATCCTCACTTCCTGTTCTTCTGTCTGTAACTCCACACATTAATGCAAGGCTTTCTCCCTGGTGTGGAGTGTCATGCTCGCCCCCTCCCTTGGACTACAGGAGAGTCAGGATGCCCACTAACACACAGCTCCTTTCTCTATCTGCATCGTAGAGAGTGTCCTGACTCTCCGGTAGTCCAAGGGAGCTGATAGTGTGTATAATAAGAATGCAACACAACAAACTCATGGTTGGCAAAACATTCATATATATATACAATCTTGAACATGTTTGTAAATACATGATTGTCTCAGACGCGAGTATCACAACTTGCATTTGGCGCTCTATAAGTATTTAATCCAATCCAATCCAATCCAATTAACACCCTATAAAGCTCAACGCGTTTCATGGAGTATTTTACAATTCATCAGGAGCAGGTGCAATAAGCGTCACTGTATAGACAAAAATGTGTATGATTTAAAAGTGGAGTATATAAATAGGATAGTAGAGAAAGGGAAGGGGGAAAGAGGAACAAAAGTTTACCCAACTAGATATCTTTCCCTAGTATATGGACACATCAGCTCAAAGGTCAATACGTGGTGCTGTGGATAGAGGGCCAGGTGGGGATGCCTGCAACGGGAACTGAGGGAAAACTGCTTGTGGACGCCAAGGCACATAGAGGAGGACATTGTGGGGGATATGGATCTCCATGGTGTGGTCAGTAATAACATTGTCAACAATCCCAAAAAAGGGTCTGCAAAAATGTTATGTGTAAAAATAATCAATAAAGAATATGGCATTTGCCATAGTGACATATACCGAGTGACTGTTGAGTAGATAAAAAAAAAAGAACCAAAAAGACCCACAATGCACTTGAGCACAATGATAAGATTGATAGTAAGTGCTCATAAACCAATTGGAACGTTGAAAAAATTACAAATAAATGAGTGTTAGAAATTTGAGAAGTGGGGATAATATAATAACCAAAGTGGGGTTGCCCATTAGACACTAACAGATAGGGTTGCCAGAATCTAGAGAAAAAGTAACAAAACCCAAAAAGACCCAAAAGATAAGTAACAAAACCCAAAAAGACCCAGTTAAAGGAATGTTGGGGGTGGACAGGAAGGGGTTAAGGAAAATTCACCAGCATTTTTAACTATCCCAAACTCTATTGAGAGAAAGAAGTCTTGGCTTTAGATACATTTCTCCTAGAGTTTCTCCATAATTCTCATACCATAATTCATTGCCTCATGAATCTTAAACAATGAGGGTTAAATGACATACCAGTTGGCAGTCCATGCCAGAAAACAGATCTGTGATATGGTTAACAAGTGCCCGCTCTGGCTTTCTGGATAACTACACTTGTGCCAAAACAATCTAACACTCCGTCTACAAGGAAAATAAATCCGACCCTCCTATAGATTATGTGTAAAGTGATATTTTCGCATTTGCCGTAATTGTTTGCTTGCACTTTCCAAGTTCATTCTCGTATTTGCTTATTTTTTTTCCCCCTCTCATTGCAGCGCCACAGAAAAGCCCACATAATCCAGTGAATGGAGGGGGGAGGCTCTGCCAGGAACCTCAGATAAATACTTTGGTTTATATAAGATGTTTACTACAAACGGATCTCTGCCACTTTCTCTCGTCCTGCCAATTGCCTTCCTAAGAACTGCAATGCGGCTAGAATTAGTGAGGTTCCAGATGGAAGGCAAATCTGCAGAGTAATGGAGGGAAGCTTCCAAATATGCTTTTAATTAATACTGTTATAATAAATATATATAAATATATATATATATATATATATATATATATATATATATATACACACACACACTGTATTGTCCAAAGTATTGGGACACCTGCCTTTACACGCACATGAACCGTAATGGCACCCCAGTCTTAGTCCGTAGGGTTCAATATTGAGTTGGCCCACTCTTTGCAGCTATAACAGCTTCAACTCTTCTGGGAAGGACGTCTACAAGGATTAGGAGTGTCTATGGGGATGTTTGACCATTCCTACAGAAGCGCATTTATGAAGTCAAGCACTGATGTGGGCGAGAAGGCCTGGCTCGCAGTCTCCACTCTAAGTCATCCCAAAAGTGTTCTTTCGGGTTGAGGTCAGGACTCAGTCAAGTTCCTCTACCCCAAACTTGCTCATCCATGTCTTAATGGACCTTGCTTTGTGCATTGGTCCTAATTATTTGGTTGAGGAGGAATATGGCGTGGGGGTTCTTCTTTAGGGGTTTTGCTTGGCCCCTTAGTTTCAGTGAAGGGAACTCTTCTGGCGTAAGCATACTAAGAAATTTTGGACAATTTCACGCTCCCAACTTTGTGGGAACAGTTTGGGGATGGCCCTTTCCTGCTCCAACTTGACTGTGTACCAGTGCACAAAGCAAGGTCCATAAAGACATGGGTGAGCGAGTATGAGGTGGAGAAACTTGACTGGCCTGCACTGAGTCCTGACCTCAACCGTTAGCCAGGCCTTCTCATCCAATATCAGTGCCTGACCTCAAAAATGTGCTTCTAGAAAAATAGTCAAACATTCCCATAGACACACTCCTAAACTTTGTGGGCAGCCTTCCCAGAAGAGTTTGGCCCCACACCCTCTCTCTCCTCATTGGCTCACTGACCTTGATTGAACGGGAGATAATGTCATACGCTACTGTCTCAACCAGTTAAGAGAGAGAGTTTCGGACAACCAAGGCTCTTGTGCAGCATCGTAGGATCGAGATGGGGCCCAGGTAAGCTTTAGGGGGGGCTGCTGCTTCTGCCTTTAGAACCACTTCAATGGAGATTGTACAGTCAGAATGTATAGTGTATGACCAACCAAAGGCTGGCCATACACGGTTCAAATCTTTGCCGGTTCAGTATGGATTCAAACCATTAATGAGCAGGCTGAATGTACCAAGTTTATGGGTCAATCAACTTGGGTACAACCAGCCTGCCACGTTAGCCCCCCGATTATCACAAGCAGAGGAGTCCCTGCTGCCAGACTACAAAAGCAACGCAGGAAGATTCCTGAACAACCTTGTGCTTGCCTAGGGAATTGGAGAATGGAGAGTTACTTACCTAATATTGTGATCTTCCCTGCACAAGACCGGTCCCTGTAGCTCCTGTCCCCCTCTCCCCCACAGTCTAGTGGTCTTGTGCTATGGATTGTTCCTGATTACATCACGCCATTGACCTGCTCTGGATGTGAGGACATCAGGAACAGTCCATTGCTGGATTGTGAGAGAGTGCCTTTTGCAGGTGGAGTGGAGGATCAGGTGAGAACAAGCTTTCTTCAATCCCCTAGACAAAAACGAGCAGTTGCCCCGTACAGTATGGGCACAGACCAACTGCATGGGAAATCTTTTTTTTGCCTGGAGTTGGGCTTTAACCACTTAAGGACACCTTCACGCCGATATACGTTGGCAGAATGGCACGGCTGGGCCTGTACGTGTCTCTTTAACCACTTGCATACTGGGCACTTACACCCCCCTCCTCCCCAGGTAAAATTTCAGCTTGCGGCACTGCGTCGCTTTAACTGACAATTGCGCGGTCGTGCGGCGTGGCTCCCAAACAAAATTTACGTCCTTTTTTCCCCACAAGTAGAGCTTTCTTTTGGTGGTATTTGATCGCCTGTGCGATTTTTATTTTTTGCGCTATAAACAAAAAGGAGCGACAATTTTGAAGAAAAATACAATATTTTTTACTTGTTGCTATAATAAATATCCCAATTAAAAAAAAAACACATTTTTTTTCTCAGTTTAGGGCGATGCGTATTCTTCTACATATTTTTGGTAAAAAAAAAAAAAAAAAAAATCGCAATAAGCGACAAAAGTTATAGCGCTTACAAAATAGGGGAGAGAATTATTATTTTTTATTATTTTTTTTTTACTATAAATGGCGGCGATCTGCGATTTTTATTGGTACTGCGACGTTATGGCGGACACATCGGACACTTTTGACACATTTTTGGCGCCATTCACATTTATACTGCGATCAGTGCTATAAATATGCACTAATTACAGTATAAATGTGACTGGCATTGAAGGGGTTAACACTAGGGGGTGAGGAAGGGGTTAAATGTGTATGCTAGGTGTGTTCTAACTGTGGGGGGAGGGGAGGGGTGACTGGGGGGGTGACCGATCTGTGTCCCTATGTAAGAAGGAACACAGATCGGGCTCCTCCTCTCCAGAGACAGGACGCTGTCTCTGTGTAACACGGCAATGAGAGATGATCTATGAGAGATCATCTCTCATTGGCCCACAGATCGCATCGCAAACGGCCACTCTGATTGGCCGTTCGCCGCGATCTGTGATTGGCCGTGTCCAAGGGACACAGACAACACAGGACTTCCCCGCAGCGCGCTCTACAGCGCGCGCTGGGAACGCCAGAATGACATGCCGTCAAATGACGGCATGTTGGATATTCAGGCCCGCGCTGTTGCCGTCATCCGACGGTAGCGCGGGTCTGAAGTGGTTAAGGCCCAGCCATGGGGTCGCGAGTGCCCTGCCAGTGGCGCGCTCGCAACCAGGTCCGAAGCTCAGTGACTGCGCCCGCAGGACCTGCCGACCAGATCGCCACCAGTGTCCCACGATCGGTCTCTGGAGCTGAAGAACGGGGAGAGGCGTGTGTAAACACACCTTCCCCGTTCTTCATTTTGGCAATGTCAGTGATCGTCTGTTTCCTGATATAGGGAAAGACAATCACTGACGTCACACGTCCAGCCCCGCCCCCCTACAGTTAGAAACACATATGGGGTCACACTTAACCCCTTAGCGCCCCCTAGTGGTTAACTCCTAAACTGCAATTGTCATTTTCACAGTAATCAGTGCATTTTTATAACACTTTTCGCTGTGAAAATGACAATGGTCCCAAAAATGTGTCAAAATTGGCCGACATGTCGGCCATAATGTCGTAGTCACAAAAAAAAATGCTGATCGCCGCCATTAGTAGTAAAAAAATACATTAATAATAAAAATGCCATAGAACTATCCCTTATTTTGTAAAAGCTACAAAGTTTGCGCAAACCAATCGATAAACGCTTTTTGCAATTTTTTTTTTACCAAAAATATGTAGAAGAATAAGTATCGGCCTAAAAATATTTTTTTATATATTTTTGGGGGATATTTATTATAGCAAAAAGTAAAAAATATTGAATTTTTTTCAAAACTGTTGCGCTTTTTTTGTTTATAGTGCAAAAAGTAAAAACCGCAGAGGTGATCAAATACCACCAAAAGAAAGCTCTATCGCACGACCGCGCAATTGTCAGTTAAAGCGACGCAGTGCCGAATTGCAAAAAGGGGCAAGGTCCTTAACCTGCATTATGGTCTGGGTCTTAAAGCGGTTGTATACCCGCTGTAATTTTTTTTTTTTTTAAACCTGAAAAGCAAAAGCCATAATCAGCTAGTATGCACGCATACTAGCTGATTATGAAATACTTACCTTGGAACGAGGGGAGATGCGAGGGGAGATGTCATCTTTCCTCGGCGTGTCTTCCAGGTATCGCCGCTCCAGCGCTATGATTGGCTGGAGCGGCGATGTCGTCACTCCCGTGCGTGCGCGTGGGAGACTTCTCGCCGGCAAGGCCGGCGGGGGGAATATCTCCTAAACCTCACAGGTTTAGGAGATATTCTTTATACCTACAGGTAAGCCTTATTATAGGCTTACCTGTAGGTAAAAGTAAAAAAAAACACCTATACAACCACTTTAAGTGGTTAATGAAAAACATTTTTCCAGCACAGGAAATAGCCTATTAACATTTATTTATACACAGCTATGTTCATTTTTCTTTATCAGTACTTTTCAGGGCACTTTTAAATAACATTCTGTTCAATGAACCCGCATATGTTTGCTGGCTGTCCTGATATCTTTCTTCTATAAACAACTTACTGCTTTTTGCTCTCTAGGTTTTATTCTTTGGAATTGTTATTAGTCAGTGATGGTAAGATACGTTTCTGTGCTCTAGAATCCAGCTTAGTATCTGTTAAAGGATATCACACGCATCCCTAAGAAACTTCACCCTGGAGTCTGTCCATGCATTGATTTTGTGTTCCTGCATGTCAACAAGTAACATTAGATAGTAATTACAAGATACATGTGGAAGAGATACAAGGATCTATACTGACATATGGAGCAGAACTAGGCTACCCACAGACAGCTATGAGGACATAAATATCCACTGTGGTTTTGCTTAAAGGACAAGTTTGCTTATTACATAGACCACCCTCCCTAGCCCATAGCTCCCAGCTGTCCCTGATTTAGAGGGACTGTCCCTGATTTGGAGCAATGTCCCTCATTCCTCCTTATTTGGCCCTCATTTTCGTCTGATCTGTATAGTTGTATATAAAATGCACTTTTTATCTTTCAAAAAGTGTTTCCCAGTACTAAACCTTTCATCCATTTTCTAAATTGCTGCTTTGGAAATTTTAAAAGTCAATATAAAGGAATAGAAGTGGTAAAAAAAAAAAGCCCTTGTGGATTTAATTAACTTTTTGGGGTTAATTCCCCTTTAAGGGGGTGGGACGTACATTTGTTAGCAGACATCCCTCGTTCCCATCTCAAAATGTTGGGATGTATGCTAGCCCCCTAGATTTGCCGCCTAGCTGGCAATTCTTTGCTGGATGCTTACCTACCTCTTTTATTGGTGGCAACTTGCCACGTTTTTTTCATCCCTAAAAATCAAATCCAGCGCTGGTCATAGTACCAGTATACAGCTAGTAGTAGGAAACCTTTCCTCGGTCTTCTCTCTCCCAGTGATACAAATTTACAGCTTAGTAGTAAGTCAAAGGTAAAAACCTTCAGCCTTTAGAACCACTTTAAGCCAGTACACAATCATGCTCTAGTAGATGTTCCCTTTACATTGTACCAAGACTCGTTCCGTATCTTTTTTAATGCCTTACTGCTGAGGAGTGCTGCGGCCGTCTTTCTATTGAAGCATTACCCCCCTTGGAGGTTTTTGTGACTATCCGTGCAATAGCCGTGAGGTGAGGAGCTAGGGACCACCAGAGGTGTTCACTGCATACTTCTTTCCTGGCACCACATCTTCATCTCTGGATCCTCCTTTCTGGACATTGTGGAAGCATTTGAGAGACTTTCTTTTATGGTTTTTTTATTAGAGTTTTTTCACCCCATCCAGAGGCATCCCCTGTGGGATGTCTCCTCTGGTTCTAATGCCGCGTACACACGATCATTTTTTGTGATGAAAAAAAACGACGTTTTCTGTGAAGTAAAAAACGACGTTTTTGAAACGTCACTTTTCAAAGACAATTTTGCATACACACCATCGTTTTTTCACAAAAAGCGAGGTTACGGTCACCACTCTTTTCCATTGAAGCTCGCTTCATAACTAGCTTCTGGGCATGCGCGGGTTGAAAAACGTCGTTTTAAACGACGTTTTTTGCTACACACGGTGACTTTTTGTGAAACAAAAAACGACCTTTTGAAAAACGACACAAAAAATTCAAGCATGTTGGAATTTTTTTTTGGTTGTTTTTTTGAAGACATAAAACGACGTTTTGCCCACACACGATTAATTTAAATGACGTTTTTTAAAACGTCGTTTTATTTCATCACAAAAAACGACCGTGTGTACGCGGCATAACACTTTACTTTGCAAGTTTTCTGCACTCTGTGCATATCCATTCATTTATATATATTTTTCAGATTTTTGTCACATGGACTCTTTGTGTGTTCTTTTTGTGTTTTTTAGTGTGCCTGTCACTTTTATAATTCACTTCATTGCTATTTGGTGATTTAGATGACATATGCCCTGCATTGGTAACAATATCCATGTGCGTTTTTGTTTTGTTCTGTGTCTGTTCTCACCCCCTTTTACACACGTCTACTTTCCCTGTGATACCCCCACACCCCTCACAGCGCAGATACCACCTCCGATGCACAAACTATGATGCCTGGTGCTTCTTCTAAACACTATCCAGAGATATGGGGCCAGATTCAGGAACAGTTAGGCTGGCGGATCCAGTGATCCGCCAGCCTAACTGTCACTTTGAGCCGGCGTTTTTGTTTTCTGTAACCAGAAAACAAGAAACGCCGGGTTGAAGCTCCGATGCGATCAGCGTAACTGAGTTTCGCCATCGCATCGTTACTTCAACTTAAAAATGGCGCCGGGGGCGTTCCCGCCGATTTCCGCTCAAAAAATATGTTAATGAGCGGAAATCGGCAATTCACGAGCGAATTCCGGCGCGACGCAATGACGGTACGACGTTTCCGGAAGCGATACGCGGCGCGAAGATATACCTACATGGGGTTGGAATATCCTATGTTAGGTATAGGCGTCGTCATCGCGTCGGGAAAAAAAAAAATCACGTCGCTTGCGTAAAAAGATCATGAATGGGAATGTGACGTCATTGACGTTCATTCACAGAATTTGGAGCATGCGCACGGGAATGCTTTGACACTCGACGCATGCGCAGTACGTTCGCGGCGGGATCGCGCTTAGTTTAAATACTACACGCCCCGTACCCGCCCAATTTGAATTCCGCCGGCTCATTTTCGTTACGCTGCCGCAACTTTAGGAGCAAGTGCTTCGTGAATGACAGCACTTGCTGCTAAAAATTCGGCAGAGTAACGTAAATGAGAAGCGTTACTCTGGAGCAAAGATGCTCCCATCTACCTGAATCTGGCCCATGCTGCGTAAATACTAAGAATAGCCGGCGTATCTTTTTTTGCTATTCAGAAAAGAAGATATGCCGGCTTTCTTCTAAGATACGAGTGGCGTAAGTCTGTTACACCGTCGTATCTTAGTTGCATTATTACGCTGGCCGCTAGGTGGCGCTTACGGCGGTTTTCGCGTAATGTATGCAAATGAGCTATTTACGCCGATTCCCGAACGTACTTGCGGTGGCGCGTCGTAGTTTACGTCGTTTGCGTAAGCGTTAGAGCGGCGTAAGGTTACCCCTGCTATAGGAGGCATAACCAATGTTAAGTATGGACATCGTTACGTTAGTTACGTTCACGTCGTTTACATTAAGGAAAAGCAACGTGATTTCATGCATGCGCAAAGGGAACGTCCACGGACGGCGCATGCGCCGTCCAAAAAAAACATGAATTACGTGGGGTCATGATTCATTTACATTTGAATTGCGCAGCCTTAAGCCGCAACACATACGTTACGCCGCCGTAAATAATGGCGCAAGTTCTTTCTGAATAAAGAACTTGCGCAAATATTTACAGCGGCGTAACATATCGGGGATACGGTACGCCAGCAGAAAGATCCACGGATCTTTCTGAATCTGGCCCTAATATGTTTCAAGTACTAGAACAGGAAGTATCATGCTTTAAACTGCCAGGCACCAGTAGCCTGCTTCCGTTGTCGGAGGAACTTATTCTCTCTGGAAAAGAGACACTTGAGAGGGGATATGATTTCAATTCACAAATACCGTACTGGTGACCTCACAATAGGGATAAAGCTTTTTTGCGGAAGGGAGTTTTTTGTCAACCTCATCTACTATGTAACTATGTAACATCATAGACACAGCAGCCTGCTCCACGGGTGATGATGCATCAAAGGTTTGCTGAAGTGCTGCACGTTTCTGTGCGGATCAGGAACGCACATGAATAAGCTTGCATTCCCAACTCGTTCTAGTGTAAACCTAGCCTAAAGAGTGTAGAGCTACTCCCTAGAGGGCTACTAGGTTTTGGGTCCTCCTAATCCCGCACAGTGAGGCAACACAGCGTTCCCTTCACTGGAACTAAGGGGCCAAACCCAAACCCTGAAAAACAACCCCACACCATAATCCTCCCTCCACCAAATGATTTGGACCAGTGCACAAAGATATGGATGAGAGAGTTTGGGGTGGAGGAACTTGACTCCTCCTCCTGGCGGCCAATTCCATTGGATCTCTTTTCGGCCAATCGGATGACAGGTGTTATGATCTGTTTCATGATTGGCCGAGAGGTGAATCAATGTTACAATAGCATACGCTATTGTCTTACAACTGGGTGGGCTTCGGGACCAGTGTTCTGTGCCCCGAGGTCAAACTTTTTTGAAGCCTATTGGAGCCTCTGGCTCTAATCACATACTTAAAAAAAAAAAAAAAACACCATTGGAATCCATGCATTGATAGGCCCTAATGGGCAGGCCGCCACTGAAACTGAGTTCAGCAACAACTTCTCTATGTACAACTTGTAGTGAAAAGGATTCTGGACTGTAGTCCCCCTGGAATAATGTCAGTCCTTATTGGAACAGTAGCAAATATCTCATCTGCTCTCAGGAACTCTATGTCTCCTTTGTAAAAAATAGCAAAGTCCCAACTGTATACAGAAGCTCTATGTCCACTTAGTGGAAAGGGCAAAATCTAAACTGTCCACAGGAGTTCTATGTCCCCTTAGTGGAAATAGCAATGTCCCAAGTGTATGCAGTAGCTCTATGTCCCCTTTAGTAGAAAATTCAAGCGCACCTGGCTTCTTTAAGTGAATCCTAGAGCAAGAGGGTTAAAGGGGTGGTTCCCCTAAAAAGAAACTTTTAACATTGCCTGTGTCTTTTTAATAACCTTTAGAATCGGCTGGTAGTTTAAAAAAAAAACACCCGTACATACCATTTTCGGCATGTACTCTCACCGCCGCTTCCGGGTCTGGCAGCCGGGGACAGGCATCCGATCGACGCATACAGCGCGTCACGAGATGCCGAAAGAAGCCGAACGTTGGTGCGGCTCTATACGGCGCATGCGCACCAACGTTCGGCTTCTTTCGGCATCTCGTGATGCGCTGTATGCGTCGATCGGATGCCTGTCAATGAAGCAGGCCCTCCCATCCCCGGCCGCCAGACCCGGAAGCGGCGGTGAGAGTACATGCCGAAAATGGTATGTACGGGTGTTTTTTTTTTAAACTACCAGCCGATTCTAAATGTTATTAAGAAGACACAGGCAATGTTAAAAGTTTCTTTTTAGGGGAACCTCCCCTTTAAGGTAAGTTGTGGTACTGTCCCATTTAATCTTAGCTAAATATTGCATCCAGCTGCTTTCTCCCTTTGTTAGCTCTGGGGGTGGTAGGTAGAGGTCCTCACGCTGTCTCTTGAAATCCTGCTGCTTGGCAAAGACTGTTGTTCAGGCCTCCTGCTGTGCAGGTCCTTCCTTGCAATACAGGGTGTCTCCTGGATGAGATGAAGGGTGGTGAAGATTCCTCTGGTCAAATTGTTGCTTTCCTTCCTTATCTCCTGCCTGGAGGCTGAGCCCCACGGGGTCCCCTCCAGGCCTCACAACCCTCGACTCAGCAGAGCATACTTCAACCAGTCCCCCCCCACATTGGCCAATCTCACCAGTATTTATAGGCACATTTTACCATCCTGCCAGGCCTTTTGCCTGGGGATTAGTCAAACTTCCATAAATATTCAGATCCCTGTCTCTGTACCTCTGCCAGTGGCATTGCTAGGGGGTGGCTATTGGGACTAAAGCCCTGAATCTGGGGCCCATAGCACAGAGTCTCTCACCCGGTGCAGGGGTGCCATCAGTGACGGATGTGGGTGCCATGCAGATAACTAACATCTAGCAACCAGTGATGTCACATAAACTAAGTTACACAGCATGAGCTGTGGGGGTGCGTGGCGCACCCAGGTGACACCCGCCATAAAGGTGACACCCGTTGGTAGGGGTGCCTATAATAATGGGGGTATCTGCACGATAGGGGGTTGTCTATACTGATAGGGGGTCTGCACTGAGGGGAGAGTGGTGCCTATACTCATGGGGGGGTCTTTGACATCTCCTGTAACATGTCTACAACCTCTGACATCTCGTGTACCATGTATGCAGCCTCTGCATCTCCTCCTCTAATGTGTGTATATATAAATATATACACACACATTTATATTATATACATGTGTAAGCCCACCCAAGCGTATGACTTTCTTTACTTCGCTGCTATGGGCTCTAGCCCGAGATCTTTTGTAGACCTAGCAATACGCCCCGACCTCCGCCCACTAACTTCTAGAAGTTTCTGGAAACTTCAAGAACCTTCTAGAAGCTAGTGGCTGGTAACAGAGGCCTGACCCGCAAGAGCCCTCCAGCCTGACCTTAACTTAAACCCCACATCCATGAACACTTTAGCTACTTGTGAGCCAAACTAATTTTACCTAACTATATACACTAGGGTGTGCTACAGGAGCATTGTATGTATCTTTACAGATTGCCTTTACTGTCTCCATTTCACAGCATTTGATCTAATTTTAAACTGGCTACATTCTACTAGATTTCTGAATGAACATTCGTACAAAAATTCTGTACATTTACATTTGATGACTTGATGACTGTCATTCCAAAGTACTTAAAAATGTCATTTGCTTTTAAGATTCAATTTAACTTTTGATTTTTCCAAAGAAAAAACACATACACTGTCAGGCTCGATTCACACCTCTGCATTTTTGGTGCTTTTTGCATTTTGCAGATTTGCACTACAGAACGTGTTCCATAGGGAACCATGTAAAATGGAATGTAGTGCAAATCTGCAAAATGCAAACAAGCACTAAAACTGCATAAGTGTGAATCCAGCCCTAGAAATTTGTGCTTTCGAGATTTTTTTTTACCTCCTGCTCCTTTTTAATTTTCTCACGGTCTTTTGCATTTTCACTGCAGTCAAAAATGAATGCCGACGTGGCCCCACTAAAATTTAAAAGAAAATCAAATGAACTAAAAACGAGAATTTTCAAATGCACTTCTACTGGTGGGTGGCCAGTTTTACATTATTCGTTTTACAATAGATTATTATTGTTCCAACAATGAAAAGTAAACTATTTTTGCCTTGTCTACTGGATATTTGTTATTATGTTTGTTTGAGTGATGGCTATGCTGTCTTCTCATTAAAAATATATACACACCACTCTGCTCAAATGACCGATCGGATGATTGAAAATCAGTCATACAAATGCTGTCATTATACTTGTCTATAAACTACTGGAAGCATTTGAGGAATGTCAGTCCCCTTTGACTTATAATAATGTGACAATTTCATTGGAATGTTCTTAATTAAAGGTTATCCTGGAATTTAGACCATATTTCTGGCACTTTAAAGTACACAAAAACTGAAAAGGATTACATTTTGTTAAAATAATAATAAAATAATAATTTATTGCCTACCAGGCCCAACCTGGCTGGGCTGTCTGGCCATTGTGACATTATTCGGAAGGGCTGTTGGTTCTGGAAGTATATGTAGGCTGGCATGAGCTCCACTGCAAGAGGCCTTTTTCACATGGGCCTATAGATGCATTTTTGCTGAGTTTTTTTTAATGCTCCTTTACCACCTGCCAATGTGCTACGTAATTACAACATTCATTTTGTATTGGCTCAATTTACACCATACTGCACTAAAATGGTGCAGGCATCTTTTTTTCTTTTTTTTTTTGCCGCACAGGAATCGGATTGCATGGGTGTTCACATTGTAAAGAAGATTGAAAACAGGCAGGTAAGTTTATTTTGTTGCAGAAGAGACACAGCACAGTCTATAATAAGGAGCCCATCTGCTTTAAATTGTTTTCACTTAATAAATTTGTTGCTTTGCCCTCCCTAGGTACTAGAGCATGATGGTCAGCATGACATCCAGAAGATATATTATCCTCCATGCTTGCATAGTGTTTTTAGTGTGCACAAACAAACAAGAAAGAGCCCTAATGACACATACCCAGAGGCGATTAAGTTTGCATGTGATGCGCTATATAAGTTCTTCATTCATTCAATTATTCATTCATTCACCCTTAGATTAAAATTGAAAACCTGTAGTGCAATCTTTATTGATGCAAACACTGATAAATGAACAGGTGTTTCTGTAGGGGAAAGGCACAGGAGTACCCAGTGTAGTTCCCCAAACTGGCCACTAGATGTCACTATATTTAGAAAACTTGGAAACCCAGTGTAAATGCCTAAGCAGCAGTTAGAGGTCCCCAGAGCAGTGGGGTGTATCAAAGATAGTGAGGGAGTGCCAGCCCTGCCCCTGCCAGTGACGGCATCTGAGGTACCTACAGGGCACTGTATATATAGTCTGACAGGAGTACACCTGGAGATGGTTGGTAAAGGAAGCCCGCTTTAAATAATGTCTGTAATGGAAGACAAACCATTTAGTAAAGAAGCTAGTGGTTGGGACAAATTACTTGGTCTGATTCTTGTGGAGAAGAATGGGCTTTTACAGTGAATATGAACTGAGGAACCACGTGTACAACTACAAGTGAACCCTTTGGGTTGTAAAGTGAGTGGAGTATTTGGAAGGAGCAGCCAGCTCGGGAGAGGCAGCGGTAGTGGCCAGTATTGGAAGTTCGTAAGAAGGGTTATCTGGCATGTGAATGATGTACCCTGACAAATGGTTAGGCCACTATCTTAGGGCCCACTGCAGAACGGAACTGTTCCTAGGGACCTGTCCTGCAACCATGGTGTGCAAGGCCTAATGGATGTACCTCCCCTCCCAGACTACGGGACGCTCAGTGCTGTTCTCCTCCAAATACTCTGTAGTCAGTGTCTGGACAGGTGTAAAAGACATTATCCTTCCATATTTGGGGCCGGGTGAAGTAATTTTGCCAATTTGGACAAAATTAACAGCATGAAGTTCCCACGTGCTAACATGGTCACTGCTGGGATGAATGAGAATCATGTAAATATGTAAACCAACTGTACTTCGTTAAAGAGTTCAAAGTCCTTTGCTGGGTGGACACTTCCTTTTCATAACCTCAAAGTGGGGACATATTCTGGAAATGAGCAGGTGCTAGGCAAGGTTGCTATTTTGATTCACAGTCATAAGGTCTGAGGAACGCATGGATTGGGCTGGTTAGGCCAGGCTTGGGGGCTCATGGGGGTGCCTCTGTACTGCTGCTCAGGGGAGGATCCCATGCCTGTGCAGCCTCAGGGCCAGATTCTCAAAAGAGATATGACGGTGTATCGCAGGAAACACCGTCGTATCTCAGTTTTTTTTACTGGGTATCTATGCGTGTGTTTCCTAGAATCACTTACGCATAGATACAGTGAAGATCCGACAGGTGTAAAACACTTACACTGTCGGATCGTAGATGTAATTACTTTTCTGGCCGCTAGGTGGCCTTTACTTTGTTTTCTCATTTGCCTATGCAAATGAGCCTAATACGCCAAATCCCGAACATTTTTACGCCGCCCCGTCGTCGTTTACGTAGTTTCCGTAAGTGTAAACCTACCCCTGCTATATGAGGGGTAGGTTTATGAAGTTCCGTCGTTGCCATGTTAAGTATGGCGTCCTGTCAGCGTCATCTTTTTCCATCGGTTACGTAGTTTTACTAAGTCGTTCGCGAATAGGGCATTGTGTAAGTGACGATCACGTCGTTTTGACGTCGGTTTCAACTACGCTTTCCGACGTGAGCTGGAGCATGCGCACTGGTCTTTTTTCCCGGCCGGCGCATGCGCAGTTCGATCGACGCGGGGGCGCGCTTAATTTAAATACAAGCCGCCCCCTTTGAATTACGCGGGGATACGCAGGGCCATTTACACTACGCCGCCGCAAACTACAGAGCAAGTGCTTTGGGAATACGACACTTGCTCCATTAAGTTGCGGCGGCGTAGTGTAAATGGCTTACGCTACGCCACCGCAGATTGTATGTGAATCTGGCCCTCAGTCTTTTTAAGGGAGGCATCCTTTGCTGAAACAGGTCAAAACGTAAAGGTCCACCCCCACCACATGGAGGACTTTTTTTTGTGATTTGCTAACGTTGTTTTTTTTAGCATATATTTACATCCCGTTTATATAATACATCATATGCTACATCACACCTGGAATGTACAGACATTCTTACAGCAGACATTTCTGCAATGGAATACAGTGAAACTCAGCAATGAATATACAATATAGGCACAATAAATCATTAATGAAATGCAAACCTCACAAAATATTGAGTTGCAGCTTGGAACAATGAATGTTTATCGAATTCCAATAATAGAATCTCACGGTTCCACCTGGCTTTGGCTTTGAGTACATGTTAAAGGATGGCTCTAACCATACAGGTGAAGCACATATACAACTCTTTTATCACCCAAAAGTTTGTCTTATTTTCATTTTACTCCTGAATGGAGCACAGGGAAAGCATGTCATTCTGTTTGTAGCTTTCACGTTTATCTTCTGGCACCTAGCGATGTCTATTATGATGGCAATCTTGGGTCAGCTCTATGGCAGCAAAACTAGAGAGGAAAAAACCGAGCCTCTAAGGCCTCGTACACACGAGGGGATATGTCCGCTGAAAACGGTCCGATGGACCGTTTCAGCAGACATCTCCGATCGTGTGTATGGGCTAGCGGACAGATTTGTCCACCCGACAGATTTCAAAGCATGTTTTGAAATCTATCCGGTGGGAATCTGTCCGCCCGACATGTCTGCTGGTTAGTACACTTACCAGCAGACATGTCGTCCCGCACCGCCGCCGCGTTGCCGCCGAATGGATTCGGCGCATGCGCGGAAGTGTTTTACTTCCTGGTGCGGTGACGTGGCGGTAACGTGGCGGCGTCAACGTCACCGACACGTCACCGACACGTCACCGCGCCGTCCGCCGGCGGGGAATTTGATCCGATGGTGTGTACACGCCATTGGATCAAACTCCAGATCGGACATATCCGATGGAAATGGTCCGCGGACCGTTTTCATCGGATATGTCCGATCGTGTGTACGAGGCCTAAGATTACAAACTATGGTCACTGGGGCTCTTGGAAGACGTCCCCACCCAGAGAAAATAGTGATTATTGCTAGTGGCTGAAGCAGCTGAAAAAAAAAAAGAAAGTTAAACGATCAATCAGCTTGGTACATTCAGCCTGCCCACTAACGTCTCGAGATTCAAACCGTGTATGGCCAGCCTAAGTTTACCTTAAAGCGGAGCTCCACCCGCATTTTTTTTTTTTCAAAGTCGGCAGCTACTAACAGTGTAGCTGCTGACTTTGAATAAGGACACTTACCTGTCCTAGGCGCCCGCGCTGACGCCCCCGCCGATGCCGATCCTCGATCCCGGCACCGCCATCCACAGTCAGGGAAACAGGCAGTGAAGCCGTGCGGCTTCACTGCCCGTTTCCTACTGCGCATGTGCGAGCAGCGCGGCGCTTTGTGAATGGTCCGGCTGCTTTCTGGGATACACACAGTTCCCAGAATTCAGCGCGGCCCATTCACAAGAAGACACCGAGAAGAGGAGAAGGAAGAAAACCACACCGCGGATCATGAGGGCAGATTCGGGACTTCCGCATAGCAACAGCCTATTTAGGGTGAGTATTTTTTTTTTTTTCCATTAATTTTTTTTTATTTTTTTTTTAGATTTTTATAAATCAGGGTGGAGCTCCACTTTAAATGAAAAAATAAATAAATCAGCACAAGAGCTTATTACTAATACTTACCTTCAGAGATGTGTCTCTTGTTCTTGTGTCTCCTCCTTTTGCCAAAATCTTCCTCCTCCAATGCCCCCACCCCTGGTGCCGTAATCTTAAGGTGCGGCGAGGGTTAATAGAGCTGTCACAGGCACTCATCGGGAAAGACCAACTATGCCCACTCTTTTCATCTGACTGCTCCGTACACAGAAACCTTTACTACAGCTTCTGTGAATGAAGCAGGATCTATTAATGGATAATGAGTGGATGATTGATAGGTCCCCCTATTCCATTCTTAGATCATGTTTCATTTATGGAAGCTGTAGTAACAGCATCTTTGAATGGAGCCTCAGGGTGGGCATAGTCTGGCACTCTTAACAAGTGCCTGTCACAACTCCCCAGGATTTATTTTCTCCTGCAAATTGCAAGGGTGGGGAGCAGTGGTGGCCTGTCCTTACACGGCCCCTAATCCATGCGTCCAGCCCCTAATCTACATGCAGGGTACATTTTTTTTGGAAGCACATGATTAGAGCCTGAGGCTATAATTTGCTTAAAAAAGGCTGGGCTCAGGGCACAGAGCACTGTGCCCTGAGCCCACCCAGTTGTGTCACAATAGCAAATTAAAATTCGCTATTGGCTCCCTGATTCTCCTCCTGGTCAATTGGGAAGCGGGTCCTGAGACTTAGGACTCCCAGCCAATTAGGCCTCATGACCCACTTCCTGTTTGGGAGGAGAAGCAATGTCTGTTTGACCGGGAGGAGAAGCCACAGCTCTTCCCACGGCTGGAACAAGGAGAAGCAGTTTTACACCTTGTCCTTGATCATCGTCATCTCCTAAGGCATAGGTGTCAGACACAAGGCCCGCGTGGCCTAATTTGGCCCTCCAGGCCATTTCATGTGGCCCTCACACCTTTCCTGCAGCTGCAAGAGAGCTCCAGCCCTCCTCTGGTCCTACTCCAGACCTTTAATTGCTGCTTTAAAGCAATGCATACAGCTTCTTTTCAGAAGCATCAAAAGGAAAGGGTGGTGCACTGTAATGTAAGGGGGAGTGGGGGACTCAACTTCTGATGGTGGGATGGCTCTTGACATCTAATGTAAGGGGAGGCGATGCGCTGGACATCTAATCTTACAGATACAACCGGCCCTTTTGAGGGCAATCATAGTGCTGATGCGGCCCACAATGAAATTTGAGTTTGACACCTCTGTCCTAAGGTAAGGCCGCTTTCCCGTCCATCCACCACATGGGGGCGATGGGGCGGTGGTGGTGCGAGTGAGGGGAGGATTTGTTTGCCCCCCCAAAATATTGAGCACCACTGGTGGGGAGGCATCTAAGGAGGGAGATTTCAAGGGGTATACAGCAGCACAAGGGACACAACTCACTAAACTTAAGTGTCCCTTGTGCTGACTTTTTGTTTTTGTTTTAGGTAAACTTAGGTTAGATAAGGCTAGAATTCAGTTTTAAAGCGGAGTTCCACCCATTTAAGTCAGCAGCTACAAAAAAGTGTAGTTGCTGACTTTAAATAATGAGACACTCACTTGTCCCACGGTCCAAGGATGCAGTCGCACAAAGCCTCGCTCCTCTCCACCTTCTCTACGTGGCGCCGGCATTCTAACTGTGGGCGCCCACCTGTGGCTTCACAATATAAACTATATTGCCAAAAGTATTGGGACGCCTGCCTTTACAAGCACATGAAATTTAATGGCATCCCAGTCTTAGTCCGTAATCCCCCCCTCCACGAAACTTTTACACTTGGCACAATGCATTCACACAAGTATCATTCTCCTGGCAACTTCCAAACCCAGACACGTCCATAGTATTTCCGGACAGAGAAGCGTGTTTCGTCACCCCAGAGAACACGTTTCCACTGTTTTAGGGTCCAGTGGCGGCGTGCTTTACACCACTCAACGCTTTGTATTGCACTTGTAAGGCTTGGATGCAGCTGCTCGGCCATGGAAACTCATTCCATGAAGCTTTCTACGCACTGTTGTTGTGATAATCTGAAGGCCAGAACTTTGGCGATGTGTAGCTATTGACTCTGCAGACAATTGGTGAGTTCTGAGCACAGTGCGCTTCAGCATGCGCTGACCCTGCTTTATAATTTTAGATTGTCTACCACTTTGTGGCTGAGTTGCTGTTGTTCCCAGTTGCTTCCACTTTGTTATAATATCACGAACAGTTGAGCATAGATTATTTAGTAGCGAGGAATTTTAAGGGATGTACTTATTGCACAGGTGGCAACCTATGCCGGTACGACGCCTGAATTCACTAACCTCCTGAGGGCGAATGTTTGTAGAAGCAGTCTGCATGCCTAGGGGCTTGATTTCTTACACCTGTGGTCATGGAGGTGATTGGAACACCTAAATCCAATGATTTGGAGGGTGTCCCAATACCTTTGGCAATATAGGGACGGGCTACAGATTGAATGACCACTGTGAAAGCCAATCAGAGGTTATCACAGTGATAATGTGATGGTCACTGACAGCCTAGTCTGTGTGTTGGGGGGCGGGAGATTGAGTGTGCTTCCAGCACAAATGCACAAACACATAGGGCCAGATTCTCATATCTGGCGGCGTAGCGTATGCTATTTACACTACGCCGCCGCAACTTACAGGAGCAAGTGCCGTATTCTATAAGCACTTGCTCCGTAATTGCCGCGGCGTAGTGTAAATGGCCCGGCGTATGCCCGCGTAATTCAAAGGGGGCGGCTTGTATTTAAATTAAGCGCGCCCCCGTGCCGAACGAACTGCGCATGCGCCGGCCGTAAACGTAGCCCAGTGCGCATGCTCCATAGTACGCCGCAAATACATTGGTTTCGAAGTCTACGTAATTAACGCACAGCCCTATTCGCAACGAGTTACGTAAACGACTTAACGATGGAAAGACACGATGCTGTCCCGACATCTATACTTAACATGGCGTACGCCAGACCTACGCAAGGTTACCCCTCATAAAGCAGGGGTAACCTTACGCTTACGCAAACGACATAAACTACGACAACGGCGCTCAAATACGTTTGGGAATCGGCGTATCAGGCTCATTTGCATATTCGACGCAGAAATCGACGGGAACGCCACCTAGCGGCCAGCGTAACATTGCAACTTAGATCCGATGGTGTAAGTGACTTTCGCAAGTCGGATCTAAGCAAAATCTATGCATAACTGATTTGAAGAATCAGTCGCATAGATACCCAGCAAAAAAAAAAACAGAGATACAATGGCGTATATGGAGATACGCCAGCGTTTCTCATATGAGAATCTGGCCCAGTCAGTGTATGCTACACCCAGGTTTAAAGAACAAGTATTTACAATTAAAAAAACAAAAATTCTTCAATAAAAGCTCACAATATACACTCTCACAATGCTATGCATTTCCTTTGAAACCCAAATCATGTCCCAGATATGTCTTTAATCCGTAAATTAGAAGGGCCGTACTTAGGTTAGTTATTTAGCATCACTGTACAAAGCTGTGTTTTTGCTGTATATACTTCGAGGAATACTGTAAACCTTATTTTAACAAGACACTCCAGAACAGCATGCTTTCAATTCTAATAGGGTTTGCCTAGCAATGTAAGCGTTGTATAACAGAAAAGTGATATAAACTGCTTCAGCGGCTTTAGGGAATTTGGTTGTAAACCTGGAGCCATAAAGTACAACTGCAAAATCCATTCTGAGCCCAATTTCCATGTTGTTCAACAGATGGTGCTGCTACCGTTGTGCCGTTTTTGGATTATCATCTTTTCTTTTATTTACTGGTATTCAGTTTCAGAAGCGAGATGCCAAAAGACGTTAAGCAGTAGGATGATTTCATTGGCTTAGTTATCATGCATCAGCTGCAAAGCGTATCTAAATAAGATGGCCAGTCATATCCAATAAGCGTATCTACTACTCAGCGTGTCTCTTCTATTGTCTGTGCCTGCCACCTTCATAGGCTCTGCAAAGCTTCGAACCCGACCACTCAGCATAATCCTAACTAAAGCAAAAAACTCTTCCTGATATACATGCAACTGTCAGACGCCTGCGGAAATTTTAGGAACAAAATAGCTTTGAATGGCCTCTTCTTTAGTGGGTCTGGGTCAGGGAAGAAAAGATGTTTAGCTGCCATCCTACAGATTGTGAGCTCTGTTGCCAACCAGCATGATAAAGGGGTGTGCACAAATACATGGTTTAGACCAGTTTTTCTCAACCTTTTTTTAATAAACTACTACCTGTAAAGGTTTTACACTATGTGAGATCCTTTTTACTTTTGGGTGATTTACCGATCTGTCCAAGTTTTGAATCTGTCCCCTGTGATTGGCCCTTTACCTTGATCTGTAAACAGCTGTGTTCAAAGGACACAGGGGTCCCAGAGCACTGCCTTTGCATGCCCCAGGGGGCATGTAGGGGGGCGTGTTCAGGGAGAACGTCCATGGACGCCCTCCCAGAACAAGAGACCTGTGCTGTAGCCGTCTCTCGGCTTTGGTGCAAATTTAAGTTGGTTAAAAACTTCCTCTAACTTCCTTTTGTACCTCCAGGAAATTATGTGATTGGAAACCTTCCCAACAGGACACAGACAGCAAACAATAAAGTGATGGGGACTTTCACCTTTCTATATTCGAAACTGAAATATAAAAAAAAATGTGTCTATACATTGCACTTTAACTGCTTGCCGACCTGCCGCCGTCATTTTACTGCGGCAGGTCGGCTCTCCTGGGCGAGAGCCCGTAGCTCTACGTCGGTTCTTTTAGCGGCCACTAGGGGGCGTGCGTGCGCCCCCGCTCGCCCCCGAGTACCGCGCACGTGCCCGGCGGGCACAATCGCCGCCGGGCACCCGCGATTGCTTGGTACAGAGCGAGTACCGGGAGCTGTGTGTGTAAACACAAAGCTCCCGGTCCTGTCAGGGAGAGAAATGCTGATCTTCTGTTCATACAATGTATGAACGAAAGATCAGTGATTTCCCCTAGTGAGGCCACCCCCCCATACAGTTAGAACACACCCAGGAACATACTTAACCCCTTCCCCGCCCCCTAGTGTTAACCCCTTCACTGCCAATGGCATTTTTATAGTAATCCAATGCATTTTTATAGCACTGATCGCTATAAAAATGCCAATGGTCCCAAAAATGTGTCAAAAGTCTCCGCCATAATGTCACAGTACTGAAAAAAAAACGCTGATCGCCGCCATTACTAGTAAAAAAAAATATTAATAAAAATGCCATAAAACTACCCCCTATTTTGTTTTAGTTTTAGTTTTGATTTAGTTTTTTTTTTTAACGAACAAAAAAAAAAACAGAAGATTACGTATCGGCCTAAACTGATGAAAAAAAATGTTTTTTTATATATTTTTTTGGGGATATTTATTATACCAGAATGTAAAAAATATTGAATTTTTTTCAAAATAGTCACTCTATTTTTGTTTATAGCGCAAAAAATAAAAACCGCAGAGATAATCAAATACCACCAAAAGAAAGCTCTTTTTGTGCGAAAAAAAGGACGCCAATTTTGTTTGGGAGCCACTTTGCACGACCGCGCAATTGTCAGTTAAAGCAACGCAGTGCCGAATCGCAAAAAGTGCTCTGGTCATTGGGCAGCAATATGGTCCGGGGGTTAAGTGGTTAAAGTGGTTCTAAGGCTGCATTCACACCTGAGCGTAGACGGGAGGCGTCGTATTGCAGCGACATGGATTCGGCGTTTTGTCCCCGCGATTTGGTGCGACAAGTCGCTCCTTGTTTTTCGCTGGAGGGGTGATTTTAGCATTGTCGGCTATGCCCGAACGCCCAAGACGCCTGAAAAAAAGGGTCCGGGACTTGTTTCAAGCTTCAGGCGTACTGCGTTTCGGCGTTCGGCATAGAGATGTGAACTATCTCCATAGCCGACAATGTAAATTCGCCCCTCCAGCGTATTTCAGGCTGCTACAGCGTCGGGCGTAGGGCGACAAAACGCCTAGGTGTGACTGCAGCCTAAAGGCAAGACATTTTTTACCTTAAAACATTTCCTGCATTAGGGTAAAAAGGTCCTAGTATTTTTACAGTCCTCACTTGATCCAGCACTGTGCCTGTCTCTAGTGGCTTTCTCCTCTCTCCCTGCATTAATAGGACATAGACAGCAGTGGGAGACATTGGCTCCCACTGTTGTCATTCAAATCCTGTGAGCAGAGAGCAGGTAGTGGGCTGAGCCATGCTGTGACTTTGGATGCACACAGCCTGGTTCGGATTCCTAGGCTGATGCATGAAGATGAGGGGGAGCCAGGAGTGCCGACGGGGCATCCCAGAAGAGTAGGTTCGGGGCCACTCTGTGCAATACCGTTGCACAGAGCAGGTAAGTATAACATGTTTGTTATTTAAATCTTAGTCTTTATAATCACTTTAAAACATCAAATATTAAATACTTTGCTCAGTTTCAGCTTTATTCTTAACTTGAATTGCTATTTGTTTGATGGAAAAAGGAAGAGAATACTCAAGTTGTTGGAGTTGTCTTACCCCACTCTCCTATGCACTGCCACACTACTACCCTCACAGAGTCACCGTATGTACAGCCCTTGTATCCTGCCAATGATGACTCTAAATAAAGTAATAAAAAGAAGACAAAGCAGAAGAAAGAGTATTTCTGCCATCGCTGTGGTAAGAGCAGCTCTACTTACTGCTTTCATTACAGGTAAAATTAATGTCTTCTCCACTATTTAATGACACTGCTTCCTTGACTGATTCCTTTTTAATAAGCTGAAAATTAAAAACAGGAAAGGAAATCAGTCCATACAGCCTCATTCTAACTTTTATTATTAAATGTGACAGCAGGAATGTCTACAGACACAGCGGGGACGAGGCAGCGTGCTGGGAATGTATCATGTCATGGAGAGCGATTGATACATCCACTTTACACAATAAATGTGGGCCTGCTCCCACTTCAGTGATATGTTATACAAGCTGCTTCTTACTTCATCTGACAGCAACCCCCTCCTTCTGCTACCCAGGTAACAATTAAAAAATAATCCGTCTAGTCAGAACCTTGCTAGGTCTCTTTAAAGTGGATCTAAATGAAAAAAGTGAAGATTTGCTAGGTTATAAGAAACATTAATAAGTGTTAGGCCTCGTACACACGAGGCAATCTATTTGTTCAAATCGGTCGGACCGACCGATTTGAACAAATCTGTCTGATAGGATTTTGGTTTGCTCGCGTGTACACACGAGCAAACCAAAATCCCCACCAGCAGACGGCGCGCTGACGTGTCGATGACGTGGCGGTGACGTTGACGCCGCCACGTCACCACACCAGGAAGTAAAACACTTCCGCGCATGCGCCGAATCCATTCGGCGGCGGTGCGAGACGACATGTCTGCTGGTAAGTGTACTAACCAGCAGACATGTCGGGCGGACGGATTCCCACCCGATAGATTTCAAAGCATGCTTTGAAATCTGTCGGGTGGCCAAATCCGTCGGCTCGGCCGTACACACGATCGAATCTGTCTGCTGGGACGGTCTAGACCGTTTCAGCAGACAGATTCGATCGCGTGTACGGGCAAACAGACGGATTTGGCCACCCGACAGATTTCAAAGCATGCTTTGAAATCTGTCGGCTGGGAACCCGTCCGCCCGACATGTTAGTACGCTAACCAGCAGACATGTCTTCTCGCACACGCGCCGAATGGTTTCGACGCATGCGCGGAAGTGTTTTACTTCCTGGTGCGGTGACGTGGCGACGTCAACGTCACCGCCACGTCACCGCCACGTCAGCGCGCTGTCTGCTGGTGGGGATTTTGGTTTGCTCGTGTGTACACGCGAGCAAACCAAAATCCCAGCAGACAGATCTGTTCAAATCTGTCGGACAAATCTGTCTGCTCGTGTGTACGAGGCCTTAATTGTACCTACGCAGTACCATTTGGTCTAAAATCTCTCCTGAAAAATAGCAGTGCTCTTCTTGATATGTAAGTTTGCCTAGTCACTCCTGTAAATCGTAGCTGTATATCAATGTAGCACCCTGGAGTTTAGGCAGGGTTGCTCCTTGCTACTTGTAGGAGTAGTTATCCTGGTTTATCGCTAGAGATCCATCGATTTCTCCCTAAGTTTTGCATTGTTGCACTTTTCTCCTCTACCACTAGGTGGCTGGGTACTTGTTGGTTCTAGATATAAGAAAGGCAATCCAAGGTCGGTTTATGGGTATATGGGGTATCTAAGCCAATGGGGTTTTCTTAAATCCCTTGGCCTGCTGGGAGAGCCTATATATTTGAGTGAGGTCAGGTGATCTGTGTTCTGTGCCACCTGGACGGCTGTCTGGGTGGACGTGTGTCGTGTTGCCCTGGGCTGCTAGGCCAGAGATTGGGCCCATTCCAGGAGTGTCTGGCTACTGGGCTGTCTGAGGGCCTATGCAGAAGCAGGAGAGAGCAGCGCAGGTTTGGGATTGTGGCTTGCAGTCCAACCAGAAGTGACAGTTGTGCCGACCGGAGAACCTGTCAGTGGTCGGAGGTAGAGGGGAAGCTGTCGCCACTAAGGGACCAACCACCTTATTACCAGGAACCACAGTGAGTAATCTCACCGAAAAGGCACGGTGGAGAATAGGGCCATGGAATCTGGGGCAGGATCACACTATTTATATTAAGTCGTACTGTAATAGAAAATCCCATGACTATGGTATCCCAGATATAACCTTTACTGCTAAGACCCACTGATTTATACTCCCCCTTAAACCTTTAATAATAATGAGACCACCACTGTAACTTGGAGTAAAACTGGCCGTAGCAGCCTCCTTTATTTTAGATAACATCCAATAATAAATAACATATATAAACCATATAATTCCTGAGAAAAACAGTTCTTCTCATACTAGTGCTGGACTTTGCAGGCACCACTAACACTGACTTGTAAAACCTTTTAACATTATAACATGTTATTGGCACTGCGGTACCTCACCTCTGGTCATAGGCCTCAAGCTGACAAGCTGGCTCAGAGACGACCACTGACCGCAGTGCCCCCATTAACCAACATTCCAGCTACACCTTGGTAGACTGGAAACCACACCCCTTCAGAACCCATACCACCTCTGGGTAATGGCATCCATATTTGGGGTAATTTCTTCTCCTGCAAAGTCCAAACACCCGCCACTGCCATGACAGCATGCACCCCGTACCTGCATAAGGAGAAACAAAACACAAGGAAAGCACCCAAAACAAAATTCTCTCAACCATTATCACCACTATCAGCAAGCCCATAACAAAAAGGGAGGGTGGGTGGGAACTTTTCTCCCCAGACTGTGTGTTACCCGGGAAAGGAGGGGGGAGGAATTTATAGCTTCTCCTCCCCTCCCCACTGCACCTCTCATGACCACTCCCCCCTGGCTTGTAAGGTTTTCTGTTAACCCTGTCATGCCCGGCCCTCCGCCTATGGCTTGTTCTTTTGCTCCGGGCCGCTCTGGATAGAAGGTGTGCAGGTGTGAGCTGCTGGAGATTTTGTCCCAACCCCTGTCATTGTTATGTTGCTTGTTAGCTTGGTCTTCAAGTGAGAGACATATAAGTAAAGTAAAAAAGTATTAATATCCTGACTGCTATCAGTATGTCTCTCAAAGCTGAACTCCAGGCAAGCAGTTAATTACTCAGAAGAAATACATACAGTATATACAGCAGAGGGGCGCAAACAAACTAAAAAAACCCCTCATAAATTGCAGCCACTGTGCCCATCAAACGCAGCTACTGTGCCATCAAATGCTTACGCGGTGCCCATCAAACGCACAATTGTACCCATAAATTGCCGCCATTGTGCCATCAAACGCTGCCACTGTGCCCATCAATTGCCACCACTGTGCCCATCAATTGCCACTACTGTGCCCATCAAATGCTGCCACTGTGCCCATCAATTGCTTCCAGTGTGCCCATCAATTGCCACTATTGTGCCCATCAATTGCTACCAGTGTGCTCATCAATTGCTGCTACTGTGCCCATCAAATGCCGCCAATGTGCATCCCCACCCGTCCGGCACTTTCCGAAAATTCGTACATTTGAAAGCATCCGAAAAACGAATTTATATGCTTCCGAATTTTACGAAATACAAAATTCCGCTGACGAATTTCGGATCCAAATTTTTCAGACAAAATAAGAATGTTTGTTAATATCGTTTTATTATTGTCATAATAATTACGAACATTCTTTATGAATTTAAAAAGCAAACCCAGGAAGTCAGCACAGCACAGGGATGGTGGGAGCCCCTCATAATTAGCACAGCAGGGGTACAGCCCCAGGAGAAAGTCAGCACAGCACACTGAGCACAGTGGGAGCCCCTGAATGTTTGTTAGGTTTGTTAACTTTTCGTAACAATTAACGAACATTCGTTAAAAAGCAAACCTAGGAAGTCAGCACAGCACATGGATGGTGGGAGCCACTCATAATTCGCACAGCAGGGGTTCAGTCCCAGGAGGAAGTCAGCACAGCCCAGGGATGGTAGGAGCCACTCATAATTAGCACAGCAGGGGTTTAGCCCCAGGAGGAAGTCAGCACAGCACAGGGATGGTGGGATCCCCTCATCATAATGAGCACAGCAGGGGCACAGCCCCAGGAGGAAGTCAGCACAGCACACTGAGAACAGGGATAGTGGGAGCCATTACGAACATTCGTTATGAATTTAAAAAGCAAACCCAGGAAGTCAGCACAGCACAGGGATGGTGGATTGGCAACCGGGCCCCTGGTAACCATCGTGCCCATTACAGGTGTAATGCCTGTACCCTCCTGATGGCGGCCCTGAGGGCAATATAAGCATAGGATTCTCTTCTGAGCACCAATTCAAGAGCACCCCTGGTAGTAGTAGTCCCTTTTAACTTTCCAACATGCCAATGGTGACAGTAGAATCCTTGATTTGCAACTGATAACCAAAACAATAACAAGCAATGAGCCGAGGAGTTTGCCAGAGTCTTGGACACCATGTAAAGGAGACACTTTGTCTCATAATTCCTTCCAAGCCTTGCTTCCCCCATAAGGGGAAGGTCTCAGAAGTGTAAGCACCAAAGATTACATCTTTATCCATGCCACACCTTTCATGCCCAACTCCCCAGATGGACAACTGCCAAGTCTGCCAGACTATTTGCATTGAGCCCTCTAACCCAAGAAGGCCCACAATGGCAGGGGCAGAGCTGGTATTACCCTACTATCTAGGCTACACCCCTTTCACTGCTGTGGGGACCTCTAGCAGCTACCTATACCTGCCATTCTCAGCACAACAGCCTTTCTCAACATTTTTACATCAAAAGAACCCTAGAAATAATTTTCAGGTCTTAGGGAACCCTTTCTGAAATTAATTTATCTGAGGTCATCTGGTAGAATGCCCCTTATATTCGTGCCCAGTGGGAATAATGTCCTTTTTACAGTGGTGATCAAAATTCTACCCTTGCAGACAGTAGAAAGATAAAAATTGGTGTCATGCTGCTAGCCCTACAATGTAGAATTTGACCCAGAGCTATGTAGGCAGCAGTCAATGGGAGGTCAATTAGTTTCAGCTCAAGGAACCCCTGGCAACCTCTGGAACTAGAAACCACCTAAAAGCTCAGATTGGGAATGGTTGCAATGCAGGATTTCTGACCTTAACCACCCCGACACCTAATGGCCAAATCAATGAACTACACCGGGCACCTACATGTCCCTACTCTATAACCAGTAGCGGGCGGTCCATAAGGGGCACAGGGGCTTTGCCCCCCTAGTTTGCATGCAGGACGCCAGACTAATGACTTTCTATAAGGTCTGCCATTTTTTTTACAGGTACATTATTAGAACCTGAGGCTCCTATTGGCTTGCAAGAGGTTGTCTTTGTAATGCAGAGCATTACTGCGCCCGAACCCTCCCACTTGTGATACAAGCACATTAATATTTTCCATCAATTTCCAGCTTCTCGTAATGGCCAATCAGGACAAGAGGCAGATCTAAAGCAGACCTGGTTAGCCAGGTGGAAGCCAGGGAAGCCGTGGCGCCATGACCGCTGGAGGGGTGAGTGCGAAATGTTAAGCACCAGCCTCCACTGTCTACCACCCTATAACATGAAGTGCCTGAACAAGGACTTAATGGCAGAACCACCAGAAATTGTTTGAATGGAAATAGCAGATTTGAAAAAGATTGAAACATTTTAAATACCATCAACATGTTAAGGATTATACAAAATTTTGGTGATCAGATTTACATATGCTTTTATTTTTAGCAGACAGTATATTTATTAATAACTAACATTCTAAATCAATGAATACATATGAAAATCTATCATGTCTCAAAGCACCTTGCACTAGATCTCCACCAGACTTCTGTGCAATCCCTAAGAAGGTTTGGCTTCTAAATATAGTGTCTATAAAAGTAATGTCACCATAAGAACACCATTCAGTGAGAACAAAGCAGTTTGTTCCTGCTATAAATATAGTTTATTGTTGAACAAAAGTCATAACATCTTTTTACATTGATCTAAAGGGCTATTTTATTTACCATTTATCAAATGTGTCATGTTAGCAGCTTCCTGTTGGAGAATAATGAGGACAATATTTGTACAAATTTTCCTTAGCACAATTTTCTGACAAAACCTGCGTGTACACATAGGGAGATGCCGGGTAGATTGCTGCTACTGCTCCAGGTTGGCTACAAAAGATCACATACAGACTTTGTATTAGCTGGATCCTGGTGCTCATTCATATTCAACATGGAGTCCAATCTAAAAATGCAATTCAATTAAACTTTTTCAAAACACTCATAGGGCCAGATTCTCAGAGGCGCTACGACGGGGTATCTCAGATATCCCGTCGTATCGCCGTTTTTTCCCCCGGGTATCTATGCGAGTGATTCTTAGAATCACTTTGGCATAGATACGGGTGAAGATCCGACAAGTGTAATTGTATTACACTTGCGGATCGTAGATGTAATGACAACTCCGGCCACTAGGTGGCCTTTACGTTGTTTTCTCATTTGCCTATGCAAATAAGGCTAATACGCCGATTCCCGAACGCTTTTACGCCGCCTCGTCGTCGCTTACGTCGTTTTCGTCCGCGTAAGGTTACCCCTGCAAAGATGTGGAGTAACCTTACGCAGTACCGTCGGATGCCGTCGGATGCCATGTTAAGTATGGCGTCGGGTCATCTGCGGCTTTTTCCGTCGGTTACGTCGTTTTACTAAGTCGTTCGCGAATAGGGCATTGCGTAAGTGACGATCACGTCATTTGACGTCGGTTTCACCGACGATTTCCGACGTGAGCTGGAGCATGCGCACTGGGCTTTTTGCCCGGCCGGCTAATGCGCAGTTCGATCGACGTGGGGGCGCGCTTAATTTAAATACAAGCCGCCCCCTTTGAATTACGCGGCCTTACGCTGGGCCATTTACTCTACGCATCCGCAAATTACGGAGCAAGTGCATGGAGAATACGGCACTTGCTCTGTTAAGTTGCAGCGGCGTAGTGTAAATGGCTTACGCTACGCCAGCAAAAATGTATGAGAATCTGGCCCATAGTCTTTATTCTTCCTATTTAGCAGGCTGCACAGTGAGCGTCCTGCACGATTTCTCAACTCCCTTAATATACCTTAACCACTTGCCGACTAGGCTTTTTCTGGCACTTCTTATTTACAAGTTTGAATCAGTATTTTTTGCTTGAAAATTCTGTAGAATCCACAAACATTATAATTTTGTTTTTTAGCAGAGACACTAGGGAATAAAATGATGATCACTGCAGGTTGTTATGTCTCACAGTATTTACGCAGCCTTTTTTCAAACGCAACTTTTGAGGATAAAATGTATTTTGATTAATAATAATAATAAAAAAAAAAAAAAACACAATATATATACAGTGGGGATCGAAAGTTTGGGCACCCCAGGTAAAAAATTGCATTAATGTGCATAACGAAGCCAAGGAAAGATGGAAAAATCTCCATAAGGCCTCAAATTACAGATTAGACATTCTTATAATAATATGTCAAAAAAAGTCAGATTTTATTTCCATCATTTACACTTTCAAAATGACAGAAAACAAAAAAATGGCATCTGCAAAAGTTTGGGTACTCTGCAGAGTTAATATCTTGTACTGCCCCCTTTGGCAAGTATCACAGCTTGTAAACGCTTTTTGTAGCCATCCAAGAGTCTTTCAATTCTTGTATGAGGTATCTTTGCCCATTCTTCCTTACAAAAGTCTTCCAGTTCTTTGAGATTTCTGGGCTGTCTGTCACTCACTGCTCTTTTAAGGTCTATCCATAGATTTTCAGTTATGTTGAGGTGAGGAGATTGTGAAGGCCATGGCAAAACCTTCAGTTCACGCCTCTTGATATAATCCCCCGTGGATTTTGAGGTGTGTTTAGAATCATTATCCATTTGTAGAAGCCATCCTCTCTTTAACTTCAGCTTTTTCACAGACGGCATCAAGTTACCATCCAAAATTTGCTGAAATTTTATTGAATCCATTTTTCCTTCTACTCGTGAAATGTTCCCTGTGCCACTGGCTGCAAAACAACCCCAAAGCATGATTGATCCACCCCCATGCTTAACAGTTGGACAGAGGTTCTTTTCATTCAATTCTGTGCCCTTTCTTCTCCAAACGTACTTTTGCTCATTCCGGACAAAAAGTTATATTTTAACCTCATTGGTCCACAGAACTTGTTTCCAAAATGCATCAGGCTTGTCTATATGTTCATTTGCAAAGTTCAAACGCTGATTTTTGTGGTGACGGCGTAGAAGTGGTTTTCTTCTGATGACTCTTCCATGAAGACAATATTTGTACAAGTATCTCTTTATAGTGGAATAGTGTACCACAACTCCAGTGTCTGCCAGATCTTTCTGGAGGGATCTTGCAGTCAAACGTGGGTTTTGAATTGCTTTTCTCACAATCCTGCGAGCTGTGCTGTCTGATATTTTTCTTGGCCTTCCAGAGGATATTGACATCTGAAAATGCTTTGCTATCTTCTTATAGCCTTCTCCAGCTTTGTGAGCGTCAACTATTTTCAGTTTCAGTTTTCTAGACTGCTTAGAAGAACCCATGGTGCTGATTGTTGGGGCAAGGTCAGATGAGTCTGGACATTTAAAACCTTTGATATTGACATCACCTGATCTTCCCAGACGATGATTGAGAACAATCCATGACACTGGCAGGTCTCAGCTTTATAAATGGGGCAGTGCATGCTATAAATTCTGCAGGGTGCCCAAACTTTTGCAGACGCCATTTTGTTTTCTGTAATTTTGAAAGTGAAAATTATGGAAATAAAATCTAACTTTTTTTGACATATTATAAGAATGTCTAATCTGTAATTTGATGCCTTTTGGAGATTTTTCCATCTTTCCTTGGCTTCGTTATGCACATTAATACAGATTTTTACATGGGGTGCCCAAACTTTCGATCCCCACTGTATACCCCAATTTTTTTTTTAAATATGAAAGATGATGTTACGCCAAGTAAATAGATACCGTACATGTCACACTTTAAAATTGGAATGGGACAAACTATGATACTTAAACATCTCCATAGGCAGCGTTTTAAACACCTTTACAGGTTACCTATTTAAAGTTACAAAGAAGTCTTGTGCTAGAATTATTGCTCTCGTTCTAATGTTTGTGGCAATACCTCACATGCGTGGTTCAAACGCCATTTATATTTGTGGGCGCAAACTACATATGCGTTTGGTTCTGCATGCAAGCACGAGAGGGGACGGGGGCACTTTACTTTATTTATTTATTTATTTTTTTAAACTTCTCACTTAATTTTTTACAAGAAATGTAAACATCAAACAAAAAAAGTAAAAATAAAACAAAACACAATATATATATACCCCCTTTTTTTAAATAAAATGTAAAAGATGATGTCACACCGAGTAAATAGATACCTAACATGTCATGCTTTAATATTGTGCACGCTCATGGAATAACGACAAACTACGATACTTTAAAATCTCCATAGGCAAAGTTTTAAATGCCTTTACAGGTTACCTTTTTAGAATTACAGAAATTCTAGCACAAGAACTATTGCTCTCGCTCTAACGTTCGCAGTGATAGCTCACCGAATAGTGTGAACACCATTTACATATGTGTATGCGACCTAAGTATGCGTACGCTTACATTTTTTTATTTTTTCCTATTTATTTTATTTTTATATTGTCCTTTTAATTTCTTTTTTTTTGATCACTTTGTTTCCTATTAGAAGGAATTTAAACATCCCTTGTAGAAATAAGGATGTAAGGATGAGAGGTCCTCTTAATGAAGAGATCCAAGGGTCAAAAAGACCCCGAATCTCTTCTTTACCTTTAAAAGGAAAAGATCAACAAAAAAAATTGTGATCTTTTGCTTAAAAAAATAAATGATTTACGTCCAGCCTGGACTGGAAGTTACGTTGCTCCGGTCCTCCAAGACCATAGATGCGAACAAATCTACTTGTTTAAATTACATTAACCACTTGCCGACCAGGATTTTTCTGGCACTTTAAATCAGTATTTTTTGCTTAAAAATTCTGTAGAATCCACAAACATTATAATTTTTTTAGCAGAGACCCTAGGGAATAAAATGATGATCACTGAAATTTTTTATGTCTCACAGTGTTTACGCGGCTGTTCTTCAAACACAATTTTTTGGGGAAAAAATGTATTTTAATTAATTAAAAGAAAAAAAAACACACAATATATATACCCCAATTTTTTTTTTTTTAATATGAAAGATGCTTAGAGCTTACAATCTAGTTAAGTATTGTTTTTATATTTTGTAATCTTTCATTATTTTTAATAAATGTTACACTCTCTTTGCACATATCGAATACCTCCCCAAAAAACAAACAATCTCGTATCCATGACAAAACAGATTAGTATCACGTTAAAGCTAAATTCCAAACAAATGCAGAGTTGAAATACATGTGATGATTGTGTATTGGGGTTATGCCAAGGAGCAACAGCAGACCAAAGTGTTCAAAGTGCTTTTTCCTCCTGTCAACATGTTCCTATTAGTGCATGTGTATGCAGCAGAGCCTGATTGGGTTAGCATACTCATCCTCCTCCTCCCAGGTCTACTGTCTACTGATTAGAAAAGGATGATATGAGGATAGGCTCTTAAGCTGCATTCACACCTGAGCGTTTTGTCGCCTAAAGCGCGACGCTCAAAGATGCTAGAGGGGAAAAATAACAGTATTCTCTATGGAGATGGTTCACATCTCCAACGCAAAACGCCAAACGGAATCTTGGATCAAACTTGTCTTGCATACACATGGTCACACCAAATTCCGACCGTCAAGAACACGGTGTCATACAACACTATGACGAGCTGAGAAAAATGATGTGAGTGAGTAACTTGTATAGCGCAACAAATGCGAACTTTATCGCCTCAAGATGCTTTGCAACCAGTATCGTCCTGGTGACGTAGGGATTTATTTTCTCACTTAAGTATTGAGGAGTGGTTCCTTGTGTACATTTGTGACTAAGGCAGAGTGTCTTAAAAGTCACCCGGTCCTGTACGGGCAGCCAGTGGAGGGCCCTCAAGACAGGGGAGATTGATTCCCACGTTTTTTTCCCTGTTACCAGTCTGGTTGCCATGTTCTGGATGACTTGTAGATGTGAAATCTGGTATTTCGGTAGTCCTAAGTAGAGGGAGTGAGTGTAGTCGAGTCGTGAGTTGATGATTGTTCCCACCACTACTGCTGTGTCTTCTTCCGGGATGAAAGGGATGAGTCTACGCAGCATGTGGAGCAGATGATGAGCACTGCTAACGACTGATCCTATTTGTGCATCCATCGTCATGTCTGAGTCAAAGATGACTCCGAGGCTTTTGACTTTGTTGCTTGGCGTGATGGTTTGACCGAGGATTGGGTGGTGTCCATGTGGTCCTAGAATTGGATTTCCGAGTTGCGTGAAGGATGAGTAGTTCTGTTTTGGATCCGTTGAGTTTGAGGGAGCTTTCGGCCATCCAATTGTCGATCAGTGTGAGGCATTTTATTAGTTCATGATATTGGTCTTTTTTGTTGGTGATTCGAAGGTAAAGCTGTGTGTCGTCGGCATAGGAGTGGTAGCGCAGGTCCTGTTTGCTGATGATTTTGAGGAGCGGGCGGATGTAGATGTTGAAGAGTACAGGTGAAAGGGGTGATCCTTGTGGGACTCCGCATGTAATGGTCCGTGTTTCTGATGTAAAGCCTCCAATTTTCACGGTCTGACTGCGATTTTCTAAGAAGGATGCAAACCATGGCAGGGCCGAGTCTGAGACTCCGGCTACTTCTTTGAGTCGCTTAAGCAATGTGTTGTGGTCTACCGTGTCGAAGGCTGTGCTGAGGTCCAATGCTTACGAGCATGCGTCGATTTTCTTGAGAGCATGCATGGTTTTTGGTGCGTCGGAATTGAATACCGACGATTGGAATTTCCTCCAAGAACTTTTCTTGCCGGAAAATTTGAGAACCAGGTCTCAAATTTTTCTTGGCGCAAACTCCGAGAGAAAAATTCCGATGGAGCCTACACGTGGTCGTAATTTCCGATCAAAAGCTCACATGTGACTTTTTTTGTCGGAATTTCCAATCGTGTGTACGCGGCATTAGCCTTTATTTTGTACCACTTTTCAACCTACTGATATTTACTTTTTTTTCACTTTATTGGTGCTCTGTTCTGTTCTTTCTTCAAAGTGGCAAGGTCAAACCTTGAAGAAACTCTATGATGATGTCAGAGCTTAAACTTCTTTCCCCATATAGCGCCTGGTAACTTCCAGGTACCGGTGCTATTGAAATTTAGAAGGTGATCAGAGTATTAGTAGACTCTGATCCAAATTGTTATGTTCAAAACAGGGTCTCTGTCTCAGCTTGGCTGTGCTGTGGGCTCATTCTGTTGTACTGGGGTGTTCTTCCCACCCCAGTGCAGTAGATGGCAGCAGTGGAGTCAAGGTTTGGGTGCTCTTCCCCAGCAGCCAATCAGGAGGGTTGAGCCTCGCTGTGCATGCTGGTGGAGGGTATTTATGGGGTAGACACCATTAGTTCTGGGTCTTCTTTCAGTGTGGCACCCACCTTTAGGGTGACCACATCACGGCTCCCCAGCGTTATGGTCTACCTGGCGTACCATTCTTGAAGATCCCAAGTGGAATAGCTGTTCGGTGGGGTGTCCATCTGTGGAGAGCCCGTGAGAGGCTGACGATCCAAAAGGATTAGGGGGATCAAGGTAGCCGGACACTGAAGGATTGATCACCTGTCAGTCGGTACCTGGGCGACTATAAGAAGGAGATCCAGGCGCAATTCTTCAAGGAGGATTGTCTCTGTAATTGTAATCAGTGAGGGCCTGTGGCAGAGGTTTGTCCCTGAGTCCATTCCAGGAGGGTCTGTGGCAGAGACTCTTCCCAGAAAAAGGTCTGAGTGATACTCCAGCTGCCAAGTCAGTGAAAGAGGCCTGTCCAGGTACGCTAAGCCCACTCAGGCAGGAGTGGTGCAGAAAGTGTTACATATGGGAGAAGGACTGTTCCAAATACTACACCTGAATCTGCTGTTCTCCTTCTTCCTTCAACTCTATCCTTCATCACCAGTTTATTGTTTTTACCCGCCTGGGCAGGGCTGGACTGGGACAAAAATTTGGCCCTGGACTTCATCCAGACTGGCCCACTTTGACAGGTCTCTTCCATGGCGGCGGGACAATTCCCGCACCCCCTTCACTAGCCACTAGCTAGCCCTTCTACTTTATTAGAGTAGAACAGCTGGTACTCTTATAGGCAGTACCCGCGTGGTACACGTGTGGGCTAGACATTGTTTCACCCGGGGGAAAAGAATCAGTTTGGTGCTCCCCCCTTATTAGACAAGATTGTCCCCCTCTGGTCCTCCCCCTGCTTCTTTATTCCCCCCAGGTGAGTGCTGCAGGAAGGGAGAGACAGAGGAGCGGAGGGGGCGGCGGACCACTGTCACTGAAGCCGGCCCACTGAGCCATCAGCCCACCGGGAAACTCCCTGTAGTCCCAATGGCCAGTCCATCCTTGCGCCTGGGTAATAAAGAGCACAGCAGAAGACACTTGTTGCAGACATTCCTTTACTACTGCTATATGCACCATATACCCCTAGGAATTCGGAGAGCCACAAGGTAAATGTGCTACCCAAAACAAACCAGCAGCTCCTCCTTAAATCTTTGCAAACTGTGTATGTGTAATCACCCTGCGCTAAGCTAAATTCATAGTTCACTTGGTCTCACCAAAGCCCAGAGTTTACTATTTGCTCCTGCATGCTGATGGGGTATATGCCTGGCTACTATTAAGACCTTTATTGCCAGTCGTGTAAGCTAGGAGAGGATGTAAATATTTGGGGATGGCCTTGTAGAGCACTCTTCCCCCTTGGCTCCTGCCTGGAGGACAGTTTGTGCTGGGAGTCTTGTCCACCTAGGCCTGCTGGAGGGCACTCATGTGTTTGTGAGACAAGACCCAAGTCTTGGTCCTGGGTCCACAAAGCCTACTAGAGACGGTTTTCCTAGGAGTGCAGCCAGTTCTAGGCAGGAGCACCAAAGAGGAACTTTGACTCAAGATACCTGGAAAGATGGAATTTGGCTTGGACCTTACAGGGAGTCTTGTGTCTCATCCATGGAGTCTGTGCTGAATCTACTCTATAGCCAAATGATGAAAAATCACAGATTGCTAATCTGAAAAAAGGTCCTTTCACCTGTGAAGGCTGTGAATATGATTTTTCCTGGAGTCTTTTGTGTTCTTTGGATGTCCTGTGCTCTTCTCTCCCTGAGTTTATGGTGTCAAATACATTTTAACTCTAAAAGGACTTGTGCCCATCTGTTCACAACCCCACTATAAATCAAGGCCCTGATGTAAAACGTCAGCCCATCCATCCACTGGGGGTCCCTTCCTGCTCCTAGGAGGTAGGGAGTGCTACATGACTCTACATTTAGAAAGCAGTGAAGTTCTTTACTGTGTACTTACTTACTTGTTTTAGGCACACTATACACTCAATGTGCACACATAGGGCCAGATTCTCAAAAAATGGCGTATCTGGTGGCGTAGCGTATCGTATCGCATTTACACTACGCCTACACAAATTACTGGAGCAAGTGCCGTATTCTCAAAGCACTTGCTCTGTAATTTTCGGTGGTGTATCGTAAATGCGGCGTCGTAAGGCCGCGTAATTCAAATACTAAAGGAGGGGGCATGCTGTATTTAAATTAAGCGCGCCCCCGCGTCAAACGAAGTGCGCATGCGCCGGCCGGGAAAAAAGCCCAGTGCGCATGCTCCAGCTCACGTCGGAAAGCGTTGTTGAAACCGACGTCAAAACGATGTGATCGTCACTTACGCAATTCCCTATTCGCGAACAACTTAGTAAAATGACGTAACTGACGGAAAAAGACGACGCTGACCCGACACCATACTTAACATGGCAACGACGGCACTTCGGAAACATACCCCTCATGCAGCAGGGGTAACCTTACGCGTACACAACCTACGTAAACTACGTCGCCGCGTCGCAAAAACGTTCGGGAATCGGCGTATTAGGCTCATTTGCATAGAAAACAACGTAAAGGCCACCTAGCGGCCAGCGTTGTCATTACATCTAAGATCCGACGGTGTAATTGCTTTACACCTGTCAGATCTTTAGTGTATCTATGCATAAGTGATTCTAAGAATCACTCGCATAGATACCCATTGAAAAAAACTGCGATACGACGGTGTATCTGAGATACACCGTCGTATCTCAGCTGAGAATCTGGCCCATAGTATTTTAAATCAAGCTGTGACCACCATGTCATGCTCCGGGCGCTGTTCCCCATCCTTGGAGGGTTTCCCCGTCTCAACCCTGGAGGAGATATCATGCCTGAACCCCCCTTTCTCCTTGGCAGATACCGGACCAGGTCTTGAGGCTGTATAGTAAGTCTCCCAACTGTTTCCATCCTGTTGGGACATAGTCACTGTCCTTCCCGAATCATAAGACATTATTATTTAACCTTGTTTATTTTTATTTCCAGTATACCACTTTAAAATACTCCTGATGAATGGCTGAAATGCCAGGAAACGCGTAGAGTGCCACTAAATGCCCACAGTCTACCTGTCTATATGTCATATGTTCTTTAACTGATTTATTTTACCTTGTATATGAGCCATGTCTGTTTCTTAATTTTGTATTGCATGCTATGAGCAGCATATTTAGAGTAAGCCTTGTGACTACCTATCTATTTGATACAAAATATATGATATGTATTTAAGATTGTAATAAATAAATCATGTACTGTAACTTTATTTTTATGTTATTATTCCCTTTGACATGGCGCTCCCTTTAAAGTCCCACAAACCCCTCTTTTCTATATACTTGGTAAATGAAGTTTAATTGCGCTTTGGTACTTGCCAACATATTGAAAATGAATTGAAACTAAACACAGACTTGCATTCCTTTGCAGATAGAGAAAACAATAAAAAAAGTAAATTAAAGCAACAGATTGTTTTAATTAAAGTAGAATGGTTAGTTTCTGCAGTATAGTTGCCTGCTGTCCAAGCCAACCTCTTTCTCTTGTGAAGACTAACTTTCTATAAGCTCACCTATGTGCACGTCTTGGGGAATGAACAGCAGGTCATGTCAAAATAAAAATGAATTATAGCTCTGCCATATCTATGGTGGGAGGCTTGCCAACACCTTTCTGCAATGCTGAAGACAGGAAGCATTCAATCAGTCTCCGAGGAAAGGAAGGAATTCTTCAACGGCAGGATGTTTGCATAAATTCCTACCTCGTTTTATTATAATGCACGGCCCTTTAACTATAGGCTTTATGAAACACAGCTGTGACAGATTACCTGACCATTAACACTCAGCCAGCCCTCCCCATTTAAAAAAAAAATATCTTAACACTGAGATTTTTTTTCTCTTAATGTATTCCTGATGCTGCCAACTTTGTAATCAACACCAGCCTCACGGGACCGCTGTCTTCTATTACAGCTTCACTGTAAAGGACTTTGCCGGCTTAGCTAATGAAACAAACATGGACCTGCTTAGGCTTCTTTATTGAATTGAATGCCAATTTTTTTTTACAATTTCTGAATGAGTACAGCTAGAATGACACCAGGATCAGAGTTCATCAAACAGCATTCATGGATCCGTGGTTGAGACAGCTGCTCAGGGGAAGGCTGATCATCCAGACACCATCTGATCCCCAGTACTGTATGTGTAAACTTAGCCGCTACGGCCTCATACTGTAAAAGCTTTTACCTGTTAATATAATTGCAAAATAATTTTCAACATTTTAAAATCTGCAGCCTGTATGATAATAACCTGATCCTGCAATAAAGGTTTTTGTTCAGGAACTTCCTGGTATAGGGTGACAATCTGTCTTGTTCTACAGTTGATTATGCATTGTCACCATAACCAAAGGCCTTTGGATGGAGGCTACAAATACAGTAAAACCTTGGATTGCGAGCATAATTCATTCCGGAAGAATTTTTGTAATCCAAAGCACTTGTATATCAAAGCACATATAGTGGAAACTCAAATGATTTGTTCCACAACCATTTATTCATAAGTCCTTCAGTTTATAATCCATATAAAAAGATTATAGCAATGTGATAAATTGTGAAACCATAAAATGTCCATCAACAAATAGAAGCCTCCCCAAGGGGATGAGAACTAAAATCCAGCAGGAGCTACAGCAGGGGTGCCCAACCAGTGGCCCAGGGACTACATGTGGCCCGCGGAGTACTCTGATGTGGCCCGCAACCTCCTGCTCTGGGATGGTGGATTGGCAAGCCAAGATCACGGGTTGCTGATCCGCCATCCCAGAGCATCAGCGTTGTGAATGAAGCTTCCTGTATAGCACCAGCTCCTGTCATAAGCAATACGAAATACACTCTGCTTGAGACAGCAACAGCTGGTGCTTCCTGAATGGAAGACTGTTATTAAAGGTATGTTTATTACAAAAAATCACATTGTATATATAGGCATATCTATTTTGCAGTGGTTACTGGGCTGTTTTCAAACTGATCCACAGGTGCAGCGCATTGCACCTGTGGTTTACCTGCACTGAGCCATAGACTTTTGGTTTAGTGCACTTTCAGAAAGTGTACCACACCTGCAGGATATAGTAGAAGTCTATGGCAAAGTGCTACTAACCTGCAGGAAAGCCACAGGTGCACGTGGCGCATCAGTGTGAAAGCAACCTTAGGCTGCCTTTACATGATTGGTCTGACCCAATCGGAACCCTTCATTCACCTCTATGTCCATTTACCCCCACTTATGTCCAATCCAATCCGCAAAAAAAAAAAAAAAAACAACAGAAGGGGATCTGTTTCATCTGGGCAGAGTAGCGTGGGCTGTGTCCATGTCCACTCTGCATATACAGCAAGACAAAGACCTGTCATCCACCTGTTCCACTCATTGTGGCCCGCGACCGCTTACCAAGTCGCTTCGGTGGCCCTTGTTCTTGAAAAGGTTGGGCACCCCTGAGCTACAGAGTATAAAAGAGAAGAGCGACACCCTAAGTGTAGCAATATGGTTACATTTAATGAAGGTACAACATTTAGCAACTCACATGGTTGAGGATTAAAAGAGACACATCTAAGTATGCAGGCATCCAGAGAAAAAAACACATAGACCATCCTCCTCACCACCAGCTCTCACTGCTGTCAGTCTGCAATCGTGACCGGGAAGACTACCCTGAAGTAGAGTGATCTGAAAGCAAAGCTTACACCACTTGTGGAAGGGACAACATCAATGGCGGTGCGGAGGATGATCTATGTGGAAAGCTTTACTCTCTAAATGCCTGCATAATTAGATTTGCCTGAATTAATCACCAACCATGTTTTTCTAAATGTTGTACCTTCATTAAATGTAACCATATTGCTACACTTAGACATGATGCTACTCTTATATCAAGACATCGATTGTATATCAAGTCAAATTTTATTAAAAATGTAGCTTGTCTTTCAAAACGTTCTCAAACCAAGTTACTCTCAAACCAAGGTTTTACTGTATACAGTATACATTATGCAGGCATCATTTGGTGTTGTCACCATCAAAAATTTCATTAGAATTAGCCTTGCCTGCTAAGCATTGGGCCGTACTCCAAGACTAGAAACAAGGGAGAGTGGACAAAGTTGTTTACTAAATCTTATTCTTTAAATAATGCTTGGTTTTCTTATGATAATGATTATGAAAATTGTGTTGACTTGTCATTTTAACTGCTAAAATTACTTTTAAGTTCCTTGCCAATCATAACATGGGCCTTCCAAATACCCAAACGTTTGCTTATAGCTATAAAATGAATACATCAGTAAAGACAAATACAATATATGACCATGGGTTTGTGGGCAACTGACCTTTATACCAACATAAGTTTATTGAATATCCTTTTTCAATATCATAGGCGTTAATATAGAGTGGACACCCCCTTGTTTGTGACGATAACAGCCTTCAATCTTCTAGGAAGACTTTCCACAAGATTTTGTCTGTGGTATATGGTGCCCAGTCAGCCAACAGAGAATTTTTTAGGTGAAATGATGTTGGATAGAAAGACCTGGCTCGTAATTAGAAGTTCCATTTCATCCCAAGTGGTTTAGTAGTGTCAAGGTCAGACCACTTAAGTACCTCAACATCAAAGTCATCAAACCATGTCTTTACTAAACAAGCTTTCCTGCACAGGGGCACAGTCATCCCAGAACAGAAAAAGTCCTTCTCCAAACTTTTGCTTCCAGGTTGGAAGTGTATATTTCCCTAAAATGTCTTTGTACAGTATGCTGTAGCATTACAATTACCTATTACCGGAGACTAGGGATGAGCTTCGCGTTCGATACGAACGTATGTTCGACTCGAACATTGTCTGTTCGTACGTTCGACGAAATTCGAACAAAAGCGGTCGTTCGCACCAAATTCTAGTGACGCAAAACGGCCCATAATTCACTGCGGCATTGCGCGCTGATGATTGGCCAAGCATGCTGTATGTACCGCATGCTTGGCCAATCACAGCGCGCAAAAAACGAAGACCCATAATTGGCCAAAGCCTGGGTGGCTTTGGCCAATTATGGCTCAGGGCTTTAGCATACGCCCCACACTATATAAGGCCGCCTGCTGGGTGGCCTTGTGTAGTGTGTTCCGGCTTGTTAATGAAAGCAGTCAGAGAGACAGAGAGATTATCTTTTTATATAGCTAGATAGAGCAGGCAGGCAGGCTAGTCAGTTTAGCTTAATTTACAGTGTGTAGAGGATATATATACATCCCTAGGAGTTGTACATATATTTATACACTGTATAGTTTAGATAGATCAGTTCTTCCTAATTTACTGGCAGGCAGGTGATTGTGCTATTTGAAGACGTTATCACAGGTATAGACACCCAGCAGGTACAATATTTAAAGGAATTTTCTCCTGAAGCAGTGATTTTAATGATGCTTAACTTAAAAAAAAGAAAATTAAAAATTCCTTTAAATATTGTACCTGCTGGGTGTCTATAGTGAAAACGTCTTTGAGAACCCGGGTCTTGCCCGAGGGAACATGTATCAATGGAAAAAAAAGTTTTAAAAACTGTAATTTTTTCAGGAGTCTTGCTTTCCATTGATACATGTTCCCTGGGGCAAGACCCGGGTTCTCAAAGACGTTTCCCAACAATAACTTGAATATTGGTCTTTAAAATTATCGTTTTTGAATTCGAACGTTCGAGTCTCATAGACTTCAATAGGGTTCTAAATGTTTGCACGAACGGTCGGTCTGTTCGACGGTTCTGGTGCCAACCGAACGCGGGGGTGTTCGGCTCATCCCTACTGGAGACACCTGATCATGATCATTTGGAAGACCACATAGACCACATAGTTTTGGCCATATAGTATATTTATTTAAAAAAGGAGGTTTGAGCAAGCGGAGAACATCATAGCTTCACAAAGTAGGATAAATGACACCACAAATTTTTGTATTGCAATCCTTTTCGATGCACGTAATAAACAAGAGCCACTCTGGTGCATATGGGACTGTAAAAACAGATTTTTTGGAGTTGTGTGATATCTGGCAGCAACAGTTGTTATTCCCCACGCCATGGGATTCCTGACCTGGGTGGTTTAAAGACCGGCGGTTCAGTGTAGCAGGCTGAGATTTATTGATGTGTGGAAAATTGTTCATAAACACAGGATTCGGTAAAGAAAATATGATTCACGATTGCTGGATTTAGTGAACATGTGGATATCTCTACACTCATAAATGTACATCGGTTAAAGGGTCAGTACACCCTAATTATAATAGTGGGTTTAATCATCTTTGGCTTATACGTCTTGAGGATAGCAGTAAATTCTTCCTGACAATATTCTGCCTTTTCTCTTGATTGTCATAAAGTCTTAATCATTCTCCTACAGTAGGAAAGTTGTTGCTTTTTGAAGCATGTAACATAAATAAGAATCTAATAGAACAAGTTAGAGTCTGTCATAATGACTATGGGAGTTAGATGGCTCTAGAAACTTAGGGATTGAGATTTCACCACTGGATTTCTAAAGAAACAGGAGGCGGTGGGGGGCAGAGTACATCTATATCTTTGCCTATCTTGGGCAATGCAATAGGTGTACTTTAGAGGCGGAAAAGTTAACAAACTATATTGAGCTTACAGCTAGCATCCACAAAGGTAAGAGTGAGATCATGGTTCTTCTGGTGGGATCCTAGGAACACTGAGTATGCCAAATCTCATGAGAAGATGCTACAATGCAGGAGTGCCTTCTTGCAAGATTTGGGGTTCTCAGCATTTCCAGAATCTCTGCAAAAGGACTATGACAACACACCTGGTTAGGTGCCCGTGATGTAAGGTATGTCTTTTATCCTTATGCCGCGTACACACAATAATTTTTCAGCATGAAAAAAACTTTGTTTTTCAAAAACGTCATTTAAAATGATCGTGCGTGGGCTACACATCATTTTTTAGGTCCTGAAAACGACAAAATAAATTTCGAACATGCTGCATTTTTAAAGTCGGTTTAAACGATGTCGATTTTTGGGTTGTAAAAAATTATCGCGTGCAGGCTAAAACAACGTTTTAAACCCGCGCATGCTCTGAAGCAAGTTATGAGATGGGAGCGCTCGTTCTGGTAAAACTACCGTTCATAATGGAGAAAGCACATTCATCACGCTATAACAGACAAAAAAGCGCAAATCGTCTTTTACTAACAAGGAATCAACTAAAGCAGCCCAAAGGCGAATAGAACTTCCCCTTTAGAGTGCCGTCGTACGTGTTGTATGTCACCGCGCTTTGTTCACCATTTTTTTTAAACAATGGTGTGTGGGCAATGCCGTTTTTAATGACGAAGTTGGAAAAACAAGGTTTTTTTTCATGCTGGAAAATGATCGTGTGTACGCGGCATTAGGCTTTTTAATGTTGGAATGCTGCATTTTCAGATGATGGGGTGGTACAATATTTATTAGGCAGACCTTGAATATTCAAATGTTTGAATGTACCACATTCAAATTGTACCGAGGCAAATCTGATTATCCCACATCTGTATATATTCAAAGAATATAAATGAATAAATATCTATACACACACACACAGTATATACTATATATATATATATATATATATATATATATATATATATATACACACAGCAGGTAAAATAATTATTGAACACATCACCATTTTTCTAGGTAAATATATATCTAAAGGTGCTATTTACGTTACATTTTTACCACAAGTTGGTAACAACGTGCAATCCATATATATGAAGAAACCAAAACAAATGCATTCAGAAATTAAGTTATGTGTAATAAAATGGAATGACACAGGGAAAAAGTATCAAACACGCTAACTGAAATCTAGCGAAATGAGAGCTTCAAGACGCCTCCTGTATGGAGAAATTAGTTACATGCATTGCTTAGGTGTGATTTTGTCCCATTCTTCTACACAACAGTCTTCACATTTTGAAGGTTCTGTGGGCCTCTTCTATGATCTTTGGTTCTTTCCATAGATTTTCTTTTTGATTAAAGTCAGATGATTGTCTGGGCCATTCTAGTAGCTTTATTTTCTTTCTTTTAAACCAATTGGGAGTTTCCTTGACTTTGTGTTTTGGGTCATGGTCTTGCTGAAATGTCCACCCTCGTTTCATCTTCATCATCCTAGTAGATGGCAACAGATTTTATCGAGAATGTCTTATTACATTTTTCCATTCATCATTCCTTTAATGACATGAAGTTTGCCAGTACCAAATGCTAAAAAACAGCCCCACACCATGATATTCCCACCTCCAGACTTCACTGTTGGTATGGGGGTGTTTTTGGAGTTATGTACAGTGTCATTTGACCTCCAAGCATTATGTGTATTTTGGCATCCAAAAATGTTGGTCCCATCTGACCAGACTATATTCTCCCAGTATTTTTACAAGCTTGTCTTAACCGCTTGCCGACCAGCCGCCGCAGGTATACGGCGGCAGGTCGGCTCTCCTGCGCGAGAGCCCGTAGCTCTACGTCGCCACTTTCGACGGCCACTAGGGGGCGCGTGCGCGCCGCCGCCGGCCCGCGCGCGCGCCCCCGCACGCCCCTGAGTCCCGTGCGCGTGCCCGGCGGGCACGATCGCCGCCGGGCACACGTGATCGCTCGTTACAGAGCGGGGAACGGGAGCTGTGTGTGTAAACACACAGTTTTCGTTCCTGTCAGCGGGGGAAACACTGATCTTCTGTTCATACAATGTATGGACAGAAGATCAGTGATTTCCCCTAGTGAGGCCACCCCCCCATACAGTAAGAACACAAATAGGAACACACTTAACCCCTTCCCCGCCCCCTAGTGTTAACCCCTTCACTGCCAATGGCATTTTTATAGTAAACCAATGCATTTTTATAGCATTGATCGCTAAAAAAATGCCAATGGTCCCAAAAATGTGTCAAAAGTGTCCGAAGTGTCCGCCATAAGGTCGCAGTACTGAAAAAAAACGCTGATCGCCGCCATTACTAGTAAAAAAATAATAATAATAAAAATGCCATAAAACTACCCCCTATTTTGTAAACGCTATAACTTTTGCGCAAACCAATCAATAAACGCTAATTGCGATTTTTTTAACGAAAAATATGTAGAAGAATATGTATCGGCCTAAACTGAGGAAAAAAAACGTTTTTTTTATATATTTTTGGGGGATATTTATTACAGAAAAAAGTAAAAAATATTGCATTTTTTTCAAAATAGTCGCTCTATTTTTGTTTATAGCGCAAAAAATAAAAACCGCAGAGGTGATCAAATACCACCAAAAGAAAGCTCTATTTGTGGGGGAAAAAAAGGACGCCAATTTTGTTTGGGAGCCACGTCGCACGACCGCGCAATTGTCAGTTAAAGCGACGCAGTGCCGAATCGCAAAAAGTGCTCTGGTCGTTGGGCAGCAATATGGTCCGGGGCTAAAGTGGTTAATGTTGTGCAGCAAACGTTAAACGAGCTTCAACATGCCTTTTCTTCAGCACTGGAGTCTTGCGAGGTGAGCATCCATACAGGCCATGGTTGGTTGAGTGCATATTGTTTTACTAATTGTACCTGCTAATTTCAGGTCTTTCCGAGGCACTCCACTAGTGGTCATTGGCTCTTGGACAACTCATCAGAAAATTATTTTCACTCCTCTGTCAGAATTCTTGTGAGGAGCACCTGGTTGTGGTTGGTTTATGGTGAAATTATGTTCTTTCCACTTTTGGATTATGGCCTCAACAATGCTCACTAGAACATTCAGAAGTTTAAAAATCCTTCTGTAACCAATGCCATAAGTATGTTTTGCAATAATAAGGTTGCAAAGGTCTTGAGAGAGCTCTTTGTTTTTGGCCATTATGAGATGTTTCTTGTATGACACCTTGGTAATGAGACACCTTTTTATAGACCATCAGTTAAGACTAAAGCTGATATTAATTTCTACTAACAAGGGGCGGGATTGTTTCAAATTACTGATAGATTTCAGCTGGTGTCTTAGCTTTCAATGCCTTTTTGCACCTCCCCTTCTTCATGTGTTCAATACTTTTTCCCCATGTCATTCCATTTTATTAGCGAAACAAAAAATTCTCCTGCGCTCTGGCGTTTCGCTAAACACAGGTAGTGTAGTAGATAGTGTATTTCAGTCTTAAGGTAAGGTCTAGAGTCTTGCAGCCCTCCTCAGAACAGTGAGTGTTCCTACCACTTAAAAGCATTAGAAAAAAGGAGGGCGCACCGACCTAGTACATTACCACTTAAAAGTTTTATTAAAAATAGAATAAAAGCAATGATCCTACTCCACAAAGGGAGCTTTTCTGACAGTTAACCACTTAACCCCCAGACCATATTGCTGCCCAATGACCAGAGCACTTTTTGTGATTCGGCACTGCGTTGCTTTAACTGACAATTGCGCGGTCGTGCGACGTGGCTCCCAAACAAAATTGGCGTCCTTTTTTTCCCACAAATAGAGCTTTTTTTTGGTGGTATTTGATCATCTCTGCGGTTTTTATTTTTTGCGCTATAAACAAAAATAGAGCGACAATTTTGAAAAAAATGCAATATTTTTTACATTTTGCTATAATAAATATCCCCCAAAAATATCTAAAAAAACATATTTTTTCCTCAGTTTAGGCCGATACGTATTCTTCTACCTATTTTTCGTTAAAAAAAAAATCGCAATTAGCGCAAAAGTTATAGTGTTTACAAAATAGGGGGTAGTTTTATGGCATTTTTATTAATATTTTTTTTTTACTAGTAATGGCGGCGATCAGCGTTTTTTTTTCGGTACTGCGATATTATGGCGGATACTTCAGACACTTTTGACACATTTTTACACACATAGCTCCCGTTCCTCGCTCCGTACCGAGCGATCGCGCATGCCCGGCGGTGTGCGCGCCTGCTGGGCACGCACGCGGCAATCGGGGGCAAGCGTGGGCGCTATGCGCTGGCCGCCGGTGGCGCACACACGCCCCCTAGTGGCCTTTAAAGAGCCAACATAGAGCTACGGGCTCTCGTCCAGGCGTGCCGACCTGCCGCAGTAAAATGACGGCGGCAGGTCGACAAGCAGTTAAGCTTGATATCTTGGCGCCTGCCAGCAGGACTTGATGACAAGGAGGATCGGATGATACCTCAAGCGCCTGATGCGTTTCTGGGGCGCACCTCTTTCTTCAGAGCCTAGATGGTCTTTGATAGCTCTCTTCTGTGTGCCCTCAAAATATATGCATACACATGTGCAAAGGGGCCCCCGCTCAGATGGCCATCTAAGCTCCCTTTGTGAGTAGGATCATTGCTTTTATTCTATTTTTCATAAAACTTTTAAGTGGTGCGCCCTCCTTTTTTTCTTTTCATTCCATTTTATTACACAACTTAAGTTTGGGACTTATTTGGTTTGGTTTCTTTGTATGTATGGATTGCATGGGTTGTTACCGATATGTGGTGCAAATGTCGTGTTGATAGCACCATTAGAAATATATTTACCTAGAAAAATGGTGACTTGCTCAATACTTATGTTATCTATTGTGTGTGTGTATATATATATATATATATATATATATATAATAAAAATAATGAAGAGCACACTAAATGCAGATAAAACTGCATAAAATTAAAAAAACACAATGAATGAGAAATAATTAGAATGCACTTGCAATAAAGTGACTTTATCAGGACATATTACTAGGAAAATTCATACTGTTGAACGCCAGGTCAAGCTGAGAGTTGATACCTCTCATTAGGTAGCTGAGATAAGGAAATATACAAGCAACAGGTGGAAACTGGAGGGGCCAAAAGGAAGGAGTTACACGATCTTTGCAACAGCTGATACAAAGAGGGGACTCTACAACTAAAGTTGTAACCTGGGTAGTAAAATTACCTCCACTCACTTATAACCTGGGTAGTAGAAATAACTCCAATGAGTTGAGGTACTTTTACTATCCAGGTTAGAACTTCAGTCCCCTCTTTGTACTGGCTATGGGAACAATCTTGTAGTTCCCTTCCTTTTGACTACTGCAGTGTACACCTCGGAGTATCCATTGCTGCTTTTAGAAAAGGGCATCAACTTTCACAAAGAAGTATGAGACGAAGATGCAAACATGGTTAAACTAACTATACATTGGGTTATCTGATCATCGGGAACAGCAGAAATCCTCAGAAAACCTGCACATCCACTATTCAGGGTATAGTGGGTGGTTTACAAACAGTTCCATTACCGACAGATCATTTATGAAACGGGAGAGACACAGAGGTTCATCAATATGACTCCTAGTCTTCTACATGTTATTCATGGTAGAGTTTACATAATCCAACTAAAAATTTTCACTTTGTACATGCCAATCTTTATTTATTTTTCTACTCCAATAAAGTGGACCTATCATTAGAATTCACATCATATTAGTTAATTGGGCATATGTCAGTGTTGCCAAATCAGTATTATTTTGAGCAAAAGGTATCTCTTTTTTCAATAAATTTAAATTCTGCTCCTCCTCCACATCCTCGTGTGACCTAAAGCCTAGGCAAAGAATGAATGGACTCTTGCTACCAGGAGAATTGCATGATTAAAGTCAGGTTTATGCCTCTCTGTGAACCCAGTGTGGAGATGCATCCTCTCTGTTTGGTCCCAGGGCTGAAAATGAGGGAAATTCCAAAATGTTTAATTGTTAGTGGACAGGATTAAAGGCAATCTTTCAATGGGGACACTCGATGAAGTGACACCTGTCTATGAGAGAGTTTCATTCACTTCTGGTGTATCTACAGGTGAAACTCAAAAAATTTCAATATTGTGCAAAAGTTAATTTATTTCACTAATACAACTTAGAAGGTGAAACTAATATATGAGATAGACTCATTACATGCAATGCAAGATAGTTCAAGCCGTGATTTGTCATAATTGTGATGATTATGGCGTGCAGCTCATGAAAACCCCAAATCCACAATCTCAGAAAATTTGAATATTACATGCAATCAATAAAACAAGAATTGTTCATATAATAATATTGGACCTCTGAAAAGTAGAAGCAGGCATATGTACTCAGTACTTGGTTTGGGCCCCTTTTGCAACAATTCCTGCCTCAATACGGCGTGGCATGGAAGCTATCAGCCTGTGGCACTGCTGAGGTGTTATGGAAGACAAGGATGCTTCAATAGCGGCCTTCAGCTCTTTTGCATTGTTCGGTCTCATGTCTCATCTTTGAGTGAGTGAGTGAAAAACTTATAGAGCGCAACACTTGCGAACTAAATCGCCTCTGGGCGCTGTTTCCATTCCTTCAGTAAAGGATGGCTTTGCCTCAGAAGAGATGAGTTTTAATCATTCTCCTGAAGGCCAAGTGGTCCGACTCCAGTCGGATGGTCGTTGGTAATGCATTCCACAGTCGCGGTCCTTGGACAGCAAATCTCCGATCTCCTTTGGATTTGTATCTCGTCTTTGGTATGTGCAGTAGATTTTGATTGCAGAGTGCGATTGGGGTTATGGGCTTTTATTTTTTCGCATAGATATTGGGGAGCGATTCCTTGAATACACTTGTGTGTAAGGCAGAGTGCCTTAAAAGTGATTCTGTCTTTCACTGGCAGCCAGTGAAGAGATCTAAGCGAAAGGGAGATTGACTCCCATGTTTTTTTACCAGTCACTAATCGTGCAGCCGTATTTTGAATGACTTGCAGACGAGTGATTTGGTATTTGGGAAGACCTAAATAGAGTGCATTTGCATAGTCGAGTCTGGAATTGACGATTGTTCCCACCACGACTGCAAAGTCCATCTTTCTCTTGGCAATGCCCCACAGATTCTCTATGGCAGTGGTTCTCAACTTCTGTCCTCGGGACCCACTAACAGGCCAGATTTTAAGTAATACCTTGAGGAGATGCAGACTAGAATACTGCAATCACTGAGCAGCAGATGATATCACCTGTGATGTAGTTCAGTTACCTTGCAAACCTGGCCTGTTAGTGGGTCCTGAGGACTGGAGTTGAGAACCACTGCTCTATGGGGTTCAGGTCAGGCGAATTTGCTGGCCAATCAAGCACAGTAATCCCACGGTCATTGGAACAGGTTTTGGTGCTTTTGGCAGTGTGTGCAGGTGCCAAGTCCTGCTAAAAAATAAAGTCAGCAACCCCCCCTGCTGTTCACGCTCGTACTAGAACCGCTTTTGAAAGAGATAAGGCTAAACGCGGATATCAGGGGGATAACGATAGGAGGTGAGGAACATAAAACGGCAGCATACGCCGATGACATCTTATTTTATGTAGCAAACCCAAGAACAACCCTGCCTAATATAATTAAAACAATAAAAGAATATGATATGTTATCGAATTTTAAGATAAATACAAATAAATCAGAAATATTGAGTATTAACCTCCCTAAAAAAGAAAGAATAGTTTTACGGAAAAATTTCCCATTCTGCTGGAAAAAGGATTTAAATTACATGGGAATCAGATTAGGAAATTCCAGAGAGACTCTTTACAAAACTAACTTTATCCCACTTTTAAATGACATCAAAGATGACCTTATTAGAATCGCACCAGGACAGTTAACATGGAACCGGGAGGATAAATATCTTTAAAATGATAATATTACCAAAAATCGTTTATAAAATACAGATGCTCCCAATTCGAATTCCACAAGCTTTTTTTTAAAAACTCCAGTCAATGTTCCTTAAATTTATATGAAGGGGGAAAAAAACCCGAATTAAATTAACACTCTTGACAAAAGACAAGTCACAGGGGGGGTTGGGGGCACCGGATATAAGAAATTACTATTATTCAATTATTCTGTCACGAGTCATAGAATGGGCAAAAAATTATGTAGAAAAAAGATGGGTAGCTATGGAAAATAAATTGAGTAAAGTAGCACTAGGGAAGATAATCTGGGTACCAGCACAGTATAGAAAATTAAGCCCCGACATGCACTAACACTATGGGACCAGATCCATAAGAAAAAAGGTTGGGATTTTAACTCTCCACTTATGCCCCTGAAAGACACACAATTTTTTCCACCGGGAGAAGAAAAAAAATTTGGCAGATGGATTAGGAGAGACAACATCCAATTAAAAGATCTTATGGAGCAAAATAAGTTATTACCAATGCAGGAACTAAAAAATAAAAAAGATCTAGTGTTGATTGATGAATGGAGATATGCTCAAATAAAACATTTCTTTGAAAGCCTCCCACAGCCTATTAGATCTGAAACGAATCTTCGGGCTTTCGAAAAATTATGTGTAGAAAAGATTTGTAAGGGAATAATTTCGAGGATATATAAAATGTTGAATGTTTCAAAACAAAGCATACCTCCATTCATCAAGAAATGGGAAGAAGAAACGGGTTCATCAATAAACGATTTGGAAATGAGACAGATAATAAATAGGGTTCACGCTACCTCCATAAACAACAATGTAATGGAACAGAATTTTAAGTGCCTGGTACGATGGTATCTTACACCAGATAAAATATACTCATCTTCAGGAACAAACTCGCGGGTATGCTGGAGAGGTTGTAGAGAGACTGGCACAATGACCCATATCTGGTGGTCATGCCCTAAAATTAAAATCTTTTGGTCAGAAATCAGACAAAAAATTAAAGAAATAATAAATATGTATATTCCCGAAGACTTTTGGGTCTGCGTTCTGCATGGGTCCCGAATGCCAACCAAAAAATACTTAAAGACATTAATACCAGAGTTTCTAAATGCCGCAAAAAGTCAAATTTCGGGCAACTGGCAACGAGAAGAGAGTCCTACATTAAGAGGGTGGTGCAACAAAATTGACGAAATATACTATAATGAATACCTAAGGTACAGAGATGGGGAAAAATGGGCAGAATTCAAAGAGAAATGGGATAAATGGAAAAGATTTAAGTCTAGGATAGAATACGCAGAGATGATGGAGGCTTAAGATAAATTAAAATCTAGGTAAGGAATTTCCCGAACATGAGAGATGGTAGAGGCTTAATAAGAGGAAAAGAAGGAGGCCGGGAGGAGGGAGGGAGGGGGGATGGGGGGAAAGAGGAACTTTCCTATTTTTCTACCTCGAAAAAAAAAAAAACACCTTTAAAGAAATGTCAAACAAATTCCACATATGATGCACAACCAAAGTCGAGACAGAATCATTGAATATAACCATGAGTGGGTCTCAAGCTATGGTTAAGTCTGAAGTGTAAAAAAAAAAAAAAAAAAAAATATCACCTGTGATGTAGTTCAGTTATCTTGCAAACCTGGCCTGTTAGTGGGTCCTGAGGACTGGAGTTGAGAACCACTGCTCTATGGGGTTCAGGTCAGGCGAATTTGCTGGCCAATCAAGCACAGTAATCCCACGGTCATTGGAACAGGTTTTGGTGCTTTTGGCAGTGTGGGCAGGTGCCAAGTCCTGCTAAAAAATAAAGTCAGCATCCCTATAGAGCTCATCTATGGAAGAAAGCATGAAGTGCTCCAAATCTCCTGGTAGATGGCTGTATTGACCCTGGATGTAATAAAGCACAGTGGACCAACACCAGCAGATGACATGGCTCCCCAAATCAACTCAGACTGTGTAAACTTCACACTGGACTTCAAGCATCTTGCAGTTCCTCCGTCCTCCATTCTTCCTCCATACCCCGACTCCTTGGTTTCCAAATGAGATTCAAAATTTGCTCTCATCAGAAAAGAGGTCTTTGGACCACTGAGCAAGAGACCAGTCTGTTTTTCTTTAGCCCAGGTAAGATGCTTCTGACATTGTTGTTCAGGAGTGGCTTGACAAGGGGAATATGTCATTTTCTTGATAATCCACTCCAGGCTGCGGTCATCCCTGCTGCTTTTGGACCTTTTTCTTCCACACTTTTCCCTTCGACATAACTTTCTATTAATGCGCTTTGATACAGCACTTTGGTAACATCCAACTTCTTTTGCAATTACCTTTTAAAGCTTTCCCTCCTTTTGGAGGGTGTCAATGATGGTTTTCTGCACAACTGTCAGGTCAGCAGTCTTTCCCATGGTTGTGATTCCTACTAAACCAGACTGAGAGACCATTTAAAGGCTCAGGAACCCTTTGCAGGAGTAATGGTTTAATTAGCTGATTAGAGTGGGAGACTTTGAAAAAAATAATATCTTGTGGAAAGGTGCAATATTCTAGATATTGCACCTTTTCACAAGATTCAAATTTTTTTGAGATGGTGGATTTGGGGTTTTCATGAGCTGTAAGCCATAATCATCACAATTATGACAAATCACAGCTTGAACTATCTTGCTTTGCATGTAATGAGTCTATCTCATATATTAGTTTCACCATTAAGTTGCGTTAGTGAGAAAATAGAACTTTTGAACGATATTCTAATTTTTCGAGTTTCACCTGTATGAGAGAGGAAGTGAAAGGGAAATCTCACTAGACCACAGTGGAATCAGTTGAGCATAGCAAATAAAACCTGGAAAGGGTTTTAATTAAACATTCCCTTCTCAATTTAAAATGAAAGAATCTGCTTAGCTTTAGATAGTCTTTTAAGACTGCAGAGAGTCTAAAGCAGCTTTTTAAACCTTTATAACATGGAGGAACCCTTGATTTACCTTTTTGACTTCAGGGAACTCCTGCTAATAATGATTATATTTGCATCTCACAGTACATTAGTGTAATGGTCAATGGGAAGAAGGTTTCCTACATTTGTGGCCTTTGGGAAGAATTCCACCATTACAGATAGCTAAAAATGGTGTCAGTAGGAACGTATCTGAGAGGCAGAAATTGTTGGAGACCATTCCTGGTAGACTAGCAGTAGGGGTTCATATCTTCTTGTAATAAAAAAGCTTGGTCAAACTTCTCCCACCTCCAGGTCCACCCTATTGTTTGCAGATACCCACCACATTAAAAGACCACCTGGGAGGTGGGAGGGATGGGGAGAAGGTTGCGTTTTACTAGAAATGTCAGAATTTGTTTAAAAGTCTACTGCCTATACATTTAGATCTACTGATCATTTTGACATACGTTTTTAACTAAAAGTATTATATTTTTCCTAATCATATCCTCAGTTTAAATTGCTCTGGTTTATGAAAGGTATACTTTGAGCTACGATCACTATTGTTTAGCAGAAGAAAGTATAAAATATCCTTTTTCTATTATTTGTTCCCTTATTCATATAAAATTATAATGGGAAAGCCTTCTCGTAGTTCACTACTTGTGACAAGATGTTCTTGAAGGCTGCAATTATGGCCTTAAATGAGTGTACAAGCTGTCAGTATCTGATGCTGCCTCTGGGGATGCGATTAGGTAGGATTACTTTAAGATAGCAACGTCTGCTATTTAGTTTTTACATTCCCTTCTTAAAGGGGCCCAAGGCGTATCTTGTTGTCTCATTGTTTCTGAGTGCATAAAGAGAAAACTTAAAGAAAAAATCCACTTTTACAGAAATGCGCTGCTAATCTTTGACATAAGAAGTGACTTTATGTGCATCACAGATAAAATAAATACACTTTTTTCCGGTGGAGATAATGACTCTAAATGAGAATTTGCAAATGATCTCTAGCGGCTGCACCACAACACATGTGCATTTTAGCAAGTGGTAGTAAAGGCTAACTAAATGTACAGTTGTGCTCATAAGTTTACATACCCTGGCAAAATGTATGATGTCTTGTCCATTTTTCAGAGAATATGAATAATAACACACACAAAAAAAAATTGCTCATGGTTAGTGCTGAAGCAATTTATTATAAATCAACTGTGTTTACTCTTTTTAAATCATAATGGCAACTGAATCTACCCAAATGACCCTGATCAAAAGTTGACATACCCTGGCAATTTTGGCCTGAGAACATGCACACAAGTTGAGACAAGGGTGTTTGATTTGCTATTAAAGGTAACCATCCTCACCTGTGATCTGTTTGCTTGTAATTAGTGTGTGTGTATAAAAGGTCAATGAGTTTCTGGACTCCTGACAGACCCTTACATCTTTCATCCAGTGCTGCACTGAGGTTTCTGGATTCTGAGTCATGGGGAAAAAAAAAGAATTGTCAAAGGATCTGTGGGAAAAGGTAGTTGAACTGTATACTGTATACAACAAGAAAGGGATATAAAAAGATATACAAAGAATTGAGAATGCCAATCCACAGTGTTCAAACTCTAATCAAGAAGTGGAAAATTAGGGTTTCTGTTGAAGCCAAACCACGGTCAGGTAGACCAACTAAAATTTCAGCCACAACTGCCAAGAAAATTTTTCGAGTTGCAAAGAAAAACCCACAAATAACTTCAGGTGAAATACAGGACTCTCTGAAAACATGTGGTGTGGCTGTTTCAAGATGCACATTAAGGAGGCACTTGAAGAAAGATGGGCTGCATGGTTGAGTGGCCAGAAGAAAGCCATTACTATGCAAATGCCACAAAGTATCCCACTTACGATATACCAAACAGCACAGAGACAAGCCTCAAACCTTCTGGCACAAAGTCATTTGAAGTGATGAGACCAAAATTTAGCATTTTGGCCACAACCATAAACGCTACATTTGGAGAGGAGTCAATAGGCCTATGATGAAAGGTACGGAGGTGGATCGCTGATGTTTTGGGGATGTGTGAGCTACAAAGGAACAGGAAATGTAGTCAAAATGTATGGCATGTATACCACAAAAGACTTCAAGCTGTCATTGATGTTAAAGGAGGCATTAAGAACTGGGGTATGTAAACCTTTGATCAGGGTAATTTGGGTCGTTTCTGTTGCCATTATGATTTAAAAAGAGTAAACACAGTTGATTGATAATAAATGGCTTCAGCAAAACACTAACAAAGTTTTTGTGTTATCATTCATACTCTCTGAAAAATGGCCAAGAAATCATAAATTCTTCCAGGATATATAAACTTATGAGCACAACTGTATTCTCAAAAATGCTGCCTCCCCTCTCTTCCTACCCATTCCGAAAAGCCTTTATAAAAAAAGATCTGTGTACCTACAATACCTTTTTTTAATCTGCTCCATTGTGGTCATGCATGTGACCTAGCAGCTCTAGTCCCCCTGGCTGAGGGAGTTCTCAACAGCGTCTCTGAATACCCATAATCCTGACATCACATGTTGGCTTCCACTGCCTCTCCGTTGTCAGCATACCCTTCCCTCTCCTGCAGCAGCCGCTTTTTGACACAGGAGAGCCATAGCTGCTGGATAATGTGATCACACTGGACTAAAAAAGATATGAACACCCGTCTTTTTTTTTTAAACTGTCTTTTTACTAAGAAAATATTCTTTTAGGTTACAATAGAAAGAGAAGATGCACTGTAAAATGAGAGACAAAGGAACATACAGAACAAACTTTCAGGTTTACAGTGTCGGAACAGAATACTAGGAGAAGGGGTATTAGAGAGGGGAGTAGGGAAGTAAGAATTGGTGTCCTCGAGCATCAACCAGGGCCCAAGCACCACCCGCTCATTATCCAATGCTAGTGGAGGTCTGGATGGGATTATGCTAGGGTAGACTAGAGAGGATCTTCCAAGATATGCCACAATCCCCAAACCTTATGATGACTCCAATCTTTTTATACCTAAGGCCAACTTATAGTTAACTTAGCCTTATCTTCCACTTTAATACCATTCATGACTAAAATGCTCTAGAAGACTGCCTTTTTTTGAGCCATAGGCCTTGTTGAATAATGGGCTGTTAGAACTTTGAGTCTTGTGCAGGATTTTCCCTTAATTTATTATGCAGTGTTTGGGTGGGAAGGAGCCCTGGCCGAACCCCAGTGTTTCATTTTAACCCTTAGTTCTGTTGGGTTGAGGAGTCTGACAGGTATACATTGCTTTACTTGTCAAAGATCTGAATAGGCCCTTCAACAGTTGGCAAGCCTACATTAGAGACTGGAGTCCCATTGGCTGCCCCCGAGCACCATACTTTTTTACACCAGTAATTTTAAATAACACTGTATTGTCCAAAGTTAATGAATATGCAGGAAAATGGAGGCTGACATGTAGGAATTCGCGCAAGTATCTTTGCAAATTGGTCATTTGTTTGCTAATTTCTTTCCTGTTTCCCCATATTTACATAATTATCGCAATTTGCCAAAGCAAACATTTAAACTGCTGAGACAACTCTCCACTGATGAGGCAATTTTCCCAATTTTCTACTTTATTCTATCTTTTTTTCTTCAGCCTGTCAAAGACCAAGTGACCACCTCGCTCTGCAGATGGAATAGAGGCTTTACAATTACCAGTTATTCCACTATATATGGTTCATTTAAAGTCCATCTGAAATTTCAGTTTACATCAGTTACATTTCAAATGCATAAAAAAAAAGTGTTCAATGTTTTTCAATTTGCTACTTTCTTAAGCACTTCAGCCACGGAAGATTTTATCCCCTTCCTGACCAGAGCACTTTTTACAATTTGACACTGCGTCAATTTAACTGACAATTGCGCGGTCATGCAATGCTGTACCCAAGCAAAATTTGTGTCTATTTTTTTGTACAAACAGATCTTTCTTTAGGTGGTATTTGATCACCTCTGTTTTAACTCTTTGCGCTATAAACAAAAAAAGCGGCAATTTTGAAAAATAAAGACTACCGGTATATTTTTAACTTTTTTCTATAATAAATATCCCCAATTAAAAAAAAAATGAATTTCTTCATCAGTTTAGGCCGATATATATTCTCATATTTTTGGTAAAAAAAAACTTGCAGTAAGTGCTAGTTCACACAAGAATCAATTCTGTTCAGTTCTGTGTTCTTTTTTTCTGCACTAAAAATGCATACACATACAGTGTTTTCCATGTATTCCAATGGCTCTAGTTTACACCAGTGCAGTCAGTTCCAGTCAGTTTCCGACCTAAAGCTGACTGGAACTGACTGTATTGGTGCAGAAAAAACGGAACTGCATCTTGGCATTTTTATGGAATCGTTATTATTATTATTTTTTTACTAGTAAAAAAGGCTCTAATTGGCTTAAAAAAAGGGTGAGCTCAGGGCGCAGAGCACTTCGCTCTAAACCCACCCAGTTGTGTTACAATAGCGAATTAATATTCACTATTGTCTTCCTGATTCTCCTCCTGGCCAATCAGGAAGCAGGTTCTGAGACCCAATTGGCCAGGGAGTCTTAGGACCCACTTCCAGTTCGGCTAGGAGGAGAAGCAATGGCCCCGGAGCGAGGTTGCCCCACCTTGAAAGACTGAAGCCATCAGGGTGAGAGTCAGGGAGCAGCTCAGCCAGTGGCACAGTCCTCTCCAACCAGGAGCCATAATCCAGCGGATCAGCATCAGAAGCGTAACCAACTTATCCAGACTCAGCTCCCTCTTCCCACAGCCACATCAAGCACTCCCTGGCTCAGACTGTGGAGGGAAGAGGAGGGGAGATTAGAGTGTCATCCTGGCCAGAACTTGATGTCGCCAGGTTCCTCTGGTCACTCGGAAGTGTGGTGTGTTGTGCTAAGGTAAGGCCGGCGGAGGGGGGGTGGGGCCTTTGGTTAACGGCCCTCCCCAAAATTTTGAGTACCAGCCGCCACTGTTATATTCTACCTTATCCCATGTTTTTTTTTTATTCTATTCTGTTCTCGTCTATTCTATTTTTTTCTATTCTACTCTATTCTTATCTTTTTATTACCTTTCTCTTTTATATTCTATTCTGTTTATTCTATTCTAATGTTTTATTTTATTTTATTATTTTCTATCCTATTAAAGGGGAGTTCCACCCACAATTTCACTTTTTAAATATAAATACCCCTGTAATACACAAGCTTAATGTATTCTAGTAAAGTTAGTCTGTAAACTAAGGTCCGTTTTGTTAGGTTGTTACAGCATTTAGATACAGTAGTTTATAATCTAGAAATAGACCGTGGCCATCTTAAGTGTGGGCATCATGAAGCCAGACTGTATTACTTCCTGGATTTCAGCTTTGCATATCTCGCACATGCTCAGTGCTGCACAAGCAATGTAATAGGTTTCAGTCAGGTTTGCAAGGACTACTGGGAAACATGATGCCTATCCCAGAAACCCTTGCAAATAGCCTTGTGACTTAATAGTCTAGGCTAATAAGGAGGAGGAAGTAATGAAGGACTACAAAATAAAGGTATTTACAAGCAACAAAATAAATAAAAATTGTCCATTCTGAACACTATGGCCCAGATTCAGGTAGAGTTAGGCTGGAGTATCAGTGATACTCCAGCCTAACTCTCACTTTGAGCCGGCGTTTCTGTTTTCTGTAAGCAGAAAACAAGAAACGCCGGGTTGGAGTTCCTATACGAGCGGCGTAATTGTATTTCGCCGTCGTATCGGACCTGCAATTTTAAAAATGGCGCTCGGGGCGTTCCCACTGATTAACGCCGAGAATATGTTAATCAGTGAGAATCGGCAATTCACGATCGTATTCGGGCCCGACGCAGTGACGTTCCGACGTTTCCGTAAGAGATACGCAGCGTAAAGAAAATCCAGCCCCCTAGTGGGGTATCCTATGTTAAGTATGGCCGTCGTCATCGCGTCAAATTTAAAAATGTTCGCGTCGTTTGCGTAAAACGTCCGTGAATGGGGATTGACGTCATTGACGTTCACTGACAGAATTTGGAGCATGCGCACTGACAGTCGACGCATGCGCAGTACGTTCGCCTAGTTTAAATAATACACGCCCCCTACCCGCCCAATTTTAATTCTGCCGGCTCATTTTCGCTATGCCGCCGCAACTTTAGGAGCAAGTGCTTTGTGAATACAGTACTTGCTCCTAAAGTTTCGGCGGAGTAACGTAAATGAGAAACGTTACTCCAAAATAAAGATTCGCCCATCTACCTGAATCTGGCCCTATGAGATTAGGGCATGCAGCACAGACAAACATAAAAAAATGGGTGGAACTCCACTTTAATTTTTACTTTTATTCTGTTCTATTATGTTTCATTCTATTCTATAAAGCAACCTATGTAGGAATCATCATCTTATTTCACTTTTACTTTTAACTTACTGTATTTATTGCAATATGTTTCCATTTGGAATTCAAATTCATTTTTAAATTCTAATTCAATTTAAAATTGATTTGAAGATAATGAATATACAAAACAAATCCAAATATACGAAAACAATTCAGAAAAATAATTATTCTACCATAACGAACATGACTAAATTAAATTATTATCTGAAACAAAATGAAACAGATTTTTCCATTGTGCACATTCATAGTCACTGCATTAAAACAATTGTTTTCTATGTGTCCTGTTCACATCACAATGCTGGTGTCATGAGAAGTGTGGTGTGTTAAAATGGCACGTGTATGCAATAAAAAGCATGTCGATGCAATGCAGCACAAGTCAATTGGGAGAAAAAGCTTTTTTTAAGTTTGTGCCTTACAAGGATCCATACAGAAGCTATTTTTGAAGGGAAGTAAAAAATAAAAACAAGTACGTAGCAAGAAATGTAAGCGCAGGACATACATGACGGGGTGGAAGTAACTACCAGACTGTAAGGCCGCGTACACACGAGGAGACATGTCCGCGGAAACTGGTCCGCAGACCAGTTTCCGCAGACATGTCCGATCGTGTGTACGGCCTAGCGGACAGGTTTCCAGCGGACAAAAGTTTCTAAGCATGCTTAGAAACTTGTCCGCTGGAAACCTGTCCGTCGGACATGTCCGCTGGTTAGTACGTCTAACCAGCGGACCGAAATCCCGTGCATGCGTCAAATTGATTCGACGCATGCGTGGAAGCATTGAACTTCCTGGTTTGAGGACATCGGTGACTTTTACGTCACCACGTTCTCTGTCCGCAGGGATTTTGGTCTGATGGTGTGTACACACATCAGACAAAATATCCCTTCAGACATGTCCGATGAAAACGGTCCGCGGACCGTTTTCATCGGACATGTCTCCTCGTGTGTACAGGGCCTTACAGGTTAAGTCAGGTGCTGGTTATATAGAAAGAACTGTCTCTTACCAGATTGGAGGAGTCACGAGGAGATGGGAAGAAGCTGGGTAGATTATAGTGTGGGGGGTGAAGCGAAAGCATTCGCAGCTGGAAATCATGATGGAACGTTCCTCCCTCCCACCCTAGTGGAGTAGTTTGGCTGTGGTGGCAGAAGATGGCCGTTTGCGGTTGGGCCCTTAATGATGGGTATACAATATGAGGTATTTGATGAAACAGTGGGACCCATCTCAGGTATGTCCTCCCGATTGGTCTGGTTCAGTCTAGACTACCGGATAGTAAGGTGGTAGGGGTCTGTGGTCAGTTAGGGAGTCCTCAAGGTGGTGTTTTGCACCTGGGGACAGAACCTTCTTAGAGGTACGTTGACGGATGAAAAACGGACATCATTGCATTCCTATGGAAAAACGGATGATCATCTATTTTTGAACGTTAAAAAAAACGATCGGATGAAAAACGAAAGTAAACAGACGAAAGGTCAGTTTTTCATGTGTTTTTTTCCTTGGTAGCATATGTAAAAATAAAAAACAGATGAAAAACAGATGAAAATCTGATTAAAAATGTATGAAAACGTTTTGACGTGACTGAACGGTCCGCATGTGTGAAAGGGGCCTTAAAGCCTTGTACACATGGTACAATTGTTGAAAGGGGATTGTCTGTTGACAGACTGTTGTCCTAAAATCTTACCGTTAGTATGCTCCTTTTGACAAATGTTGGATGACAGGCTAGTAAATTTTCGGCGGACAACAGTTTGACGTCAGATTTTCGCATGGTCAGTACACAAATCCGTCACACAAAAGTCGAAAGTACAAACACGCATGCTCGGAATCAATGCTCACCAAACACGAAATTGGCAGAAGGGGCCCAAAGAGCTGAAATTCCTTGTAGTACGTTGCTACGTTTGTGTTTGAGGCACGACAATTGTGTACTGTTAGTATGCAAGACAAGATCCTGGCACACGCCCTTTTGACAAAAATCAGACGCTTGGTTGGCCAACAATCATACCGTGTGCACGAGACTTTAAAACGGTTGTATACTGTAGGGATTTTTTTTAACTTTTACCTACAGGTAAGCCTATAATAAGGCTTACCTGTAAGTGAAAAAAAATGTCTCCTAAACCTTTACGGTTTACGAGATATTCCCCTCGCAATGAGCCACTTAATGGGGATTTTCGGCTTAAGGCCCGGCATATGCCAGAGAGTGCCGGAAAGAAGTCTCCCGCGCGCAAGCGTGGGAGTGACAACATCGCGGCTCCTGCCACTCACAGCACTGGAGCCGCGATACCCGGAAGACACGGCGAGGCAAGATGTGATCTCCCTCGGCGTGGACCAGATAAGTTACTGATGCCTCGTTCTAAGGTAAGTGTTTCATAATGAGCTAGTATGCGGTGCATACTAGCTCATTATGCCTTTTGCTTTACAGGGTTAAAAAAAAAAAAAAGTTCTGCTAATGGTGAGCATTGCTTCTGAGCATGCGTGTTTGTACTTTGGAGTTTTGTCAGACGGACTTTCGGATTTTCGGATAATCAACACACATTTTTAAAGCATGCTATCCTACATTTGTCTGCGGAAAATCTGGCAACAATTGTCCAATGGAGCATACAAACGGTCAAATTTTCTGTCAACAGCCTGTCTTTACACAATTCCCGTCCGATAATCTGATCGTGTGTATGAGGCCTAACTCTAAAAAAAGCTGAAAACAGCTTAAAAATGCCCAAAAACTTAGCTTTTCTGCGTTTATCAGCATTTTTGAGCCATAAGCTTTTATGAGAGTATGGTTTTGCTAAAAAACGCCAAAAAAACGCTAGTGCAAAAACGCTAAAAAACTCAATCTACAGCTACAACTTTCTACAACTAATGTTACTGGCTTTTTAATAATGTCCAGTGAGGCCAGAATGGAAAAGACAAAAGAAAGTAGTGCAGGGTGGTGTGTTTAGAGTATACAACAAGGGTTAACATTTTAACTGAATGGGGAGGTGGCCTGAGAGAAAAGACAGAGGGGGAGTGGCATTATTTAACCACTTTAGACCCGAACCATTATGCAGGTAAAGGACCTGGCCCCTTTTTGCGATTCGGCACTGCGTCGGCACTGCGTGGCTCCCCAAAAAAAATTGACGTCCTTTTTTTCCCACAAATAGAGTTTTCATTTGGTGGTATTTGATCACCTCTGCGTTTTTTTTTTTTTTGCGCTTAAAACAAAAATAGTGTGACAATTAAAAAAAATATATATTTTTTATTTTTTGCTATAATAAATATCCCCATGGGAGCTGTGGTGGCTCAACGTGATTGGCACTGCGCTGACAAGCCATTCACCTCTGCAGCCAAGGGTTCGGATCCCGGTCTCGGCTACATGTGAATTGAGTTTGGTGGTCTCAGCCCGGCTCCCGGTGGGTGTGCTATGCAAGGTACGCCTGTGCTTAGTACGCCCACCCCCCCCCACAAAAACCACCACACTTGCACGCACACGAAATTGGTTTAAAACACATGCACTTTGGCCATGCGGTCTCTTAAAATAAAAGAGAGGCGAAGGACCTACGGGGCTGGCTGGGTGGGCTAGGCCCCCTCACTCCCTCATAGGGGGAGTCCCTCTGCCCCATTGGGGTCCCGTTGGGCCCCAGTTGGGCTCCCAAGAGGAGCAGGTAGGGCGGGGTGAGTGGGAGGCCCCCCTTCACACCCGCCATTGCCACCAGGGGCATGGAGAAGGATGGCGATTGCCTCCGGGGGGAGGGTCTGCCTACTCCCAACTCCTACAGTCCGGCTCCTCTCTCTCGAGTTCACGCACAAAAAATACACTTTAAAGAAAAAAAAAAAAAAAAAATAATAAATATCCCCCAAAAATATATTAAAAAAATATTTTTTTCCTCAGTTTTGGTCGATACATATTCTTCTACATATTTTTGGTAAAAAAAAAAAAAAATCGCAATAAGCGTTTATTGATTGGTTTGCGCAAAAGTTATAACGTTTACAAAATAGAGGATAGTTTTATGGCATTTGTATTAATAACTTTTTTTTTTTACTAGATCAGCAATTTTTTTTGTGACTGCGACATTATGACGGACACATCGGACACTTTTGACACATTTTTGGGACCATTGTCATTTTAACAGCGAAAAGTGCTATAAAATGCACTGATTACTGTGAAAATGTCAATGGCAGTGAAGGGGTTAACCACTAGGGGGCGCTAAAGGGGTTACGTGTGTCCTTTTGTGTGTTTCTTACTGTAGGGGGGCGTGGCTGAACGTGTGACGTCACTGATCGTCGCTCCCTATGACAGGGAACAGACGATCAGTGACAAGCCACAGAGAAGAACGGGGAAGGATGTTTACACCAGGGGTGGGCAAACTTTTTGACTCGAGGGCCGCAATGGGTTAATATATTGCAGTGGTCTCCAACCCCCAGTCCGCTGCCCACTACCGGGCCGCAGCATGTTTACCGGCGGGCCGCGGTCGAGCAGAGAGATGCGGCAGTTCTGGCCAAGCAGAGAGTGCGCCGCCATCACTGCACTAGCTGCCCTGCCGCTACAATGTTAGGAGTGAAGCAGGCGAGCAGAGAGATGATATAATCTCCCACTGCCCGCCCACATCACTGCTGTTCCGCCCACACAGCTTAGCCAGCGTACCAAGGGGGCAGCGAGGGTACATTCCGTCCTGGGTGCCACACATCAGGGATAGTGAGAGGTGAGCTGTGGTGGGGTGTCAGCCGACGCTATCACATCGCACAGCAGGGAAGAGACAGTATGCGGAGCTGGAGAGAGGATGGCAACTGCTGGACTTAGTTTCAAGTTGACCAGCAGGTGGTCCTAGCAACCAATCATTAGCATTGTTAGAATGAAATGTTACCTCCAGCAGTCCCGGTTTCTGTTCTGTGCCGATTTGTCCCCCCCTCTGCATGCATGCCCCAGTAAGGTAGCAAGGGGCAGTGTGCAGGGGTCCAGAGCTGGGTGGGGGTCAATGTGCAGGGGTCCAGAGCTGGGTGGGGGTCAATGTGCAGGGGTCCAGAGCTGGGTGGGGTCAATGTGCAGGGGTCCAGAGCTGGGTGGGGGTCAATGTGCAGGGGTCCAGAGCTGGGTGGGGTTCAATGTGCAGGGGTCCAGAGCTGGTGGTGGGGGGAAATGTGCGGGAAGGGGGGGGCAGTTGGAATGTGCAGAGCTCCCGAGCTGGGGGGCAACATATGATGTGCAGGGGTCCCGAACTGGGAGGGGCAATGTGTAATGTGCAGGGGTCCAAGGCTGGGGGGGCAATGTGTAATGTGCAGGGTTCCAGACCTGTGGGGGTGTTGTGTAATGTAAGAGGGTCCAGCTGGTGTACCGTTGGGGGTGAAGCAGGCGAGCAGAGAGATGACATCATCTCCCACTGCCCACATCACCACTGTTCTCTCTCACGCCAAACTCACTGTGCTTAGTGACAATTTGCATATAGGAGGCAGGAGACAGTGGCATGTGCAATCTGCATCTGGTGGCATGTGGCAAGTAACTGTGGCAATCTGCATCTGGTGGCATGTGACTGTGGCATGTGGCAATCTGCATCTTGTGGCATGTGGCAAGTAACTGTGGCAATCTGCATCTGGTGGCATGTGACTGTGGCATGTGGCAATCGGCATCTGTTGGCATGTGGCAAGTAACTGTGGCAATCTGCATCTGAACGTGCATCAACAATAAAGAATGTAGATCTCAATTATGATCATCTTCCAGTTCAGAATGTATTTGGCTTGGGATGGAATGTAGAGAACGACGAGTTCTTCTTTGAAGTATCCTTTGAAGAGAAAGTTGCAACCAGACGTACCATTCTCTCTGCAGTGGCTTCTATATATGATCCACTGGGATTCTTGGCCCCAGTAATCCTCAAAGCAAAAGAACTACTGCAAGAATTATGCAGACGGAAGTTGGGATGGGATGAACCCATACCTGAAAATTTGAGGCCAAGGTGGGAGACTTGGATAAGAGACTTGCAAAATTTGAAAGAAGTTCAGATACCCAGATGTTTTGTACCTCATGATTTCGGAGAGTACAAGAAAATAGAACTTCATCACTTTTCAGACGCCAGTAGTTATGGCTATGGTCAGTGCTCCTACATCAGAGTGATAGGAGAAGGAAAAATACATTGTGCCCTGGTTATGGGAAAGACCAGAGTTGCACCTACCAGTATTCAGACAATACCAAGACTTGAACTGACAGCAGCTGTTGTTTCAGCATCAGTAAGCAAGTTTCTAAGAGAAGAATTAGAGTTAAAAATAGATGAAGAATATTTTTGGACAGACTCACAAGTTGTCCTAGGATACATAAACAACGAAGCTCGAAGATTCCATGTCTTTGTCGCCAACAGAGTTCAGAAAATTCGGGAAATTACAAATCCGGAACATTGGCATCACATTGATACAAAGCATAAAATGAAAAATTCTAATTGGTTCACCGGTCCAGAGTTCCTTTGGGAAAAGGAGATCATACCCAGTGAAGGTTACACAGAATTGTCTATGGGTGATCCAGAAGTAAAAGGTTGTACAAACATTAAGCACTGCTGCCAAATGTCAGATGACATACTTGAAAGACTAGCCAGATGTTCAAAATTGAATATGGTCATAAACGTAGTAGCTCAAATTCAACGTTTGGCAAAGGGAATCAGAAAGAAGGAATCATTGAATGTAGAGGAAAAAATGAAAGCTGAAGAAACAGTCATAAGACTCATTCAACAGAGATTCTATAGTGAAGAGTTGAAGAGACTCACCACCCACTGTACAAGCTCAATCTTGTTCTACAGGATGGTATACTGAAGGTGGGAGGGAGACTGGAAAATGCATCGTTACCCAGCAGAGTGAAGCAATTCTACCCAAAAATTCTACTTTCACAAGATTGATTATTGATCACTACCACAACAAATCCTTGCATCAAGGAAGAAGCTTTACCCAGAACTGTTTGAGAGAAGCCGGTTACTGGATAGTAAAAGGAAGCAAAGTTATAGCAAAGTATATAAATAAATGCGTAACCTGTAGAAAGGCACGTAGACCTACCGAAGAACAAAGAATGGCAGATTTACCAGTAGATCGTGTAAACCCATTATCACCATTTCTTTATAGTGGAATGGATTGCTTCGGCCCATTCATCACCAAGCAAAACCGCAAGGAGTACAAGAGATATGGACTAATATTCACATGTCTGAGCTCCAGAGCAATTCACCTGGAAATGTTAGAAGATATGGCAACTGACACATTCATCAACGCCTTGAGATGTTTCATAGCCATTAGAGGTACTGTCAGAGAGCTTAGATCTGATCAAGGATCTAATTTTGTCGGAGAAAAAAATGAATTAAGGAAAGCTCTAAGGCCTCGTACACAAGAGGCAATCTTTCTGTTAAAATCGGTCAGACCGACAGATTTGAACAGATCTGTCTGCTGGCATTTTGGTTTGCTAGCGTGTACACACGAGCAAACCAAAATCCCCGCCAGCAGACAGCGCGCTGACGTGTCGGTGACGTGGCGGTGACGTTGACGCCGCCACGTCACCGCACCAGGAAGTAAAACACTTCCGAGCATGCGTCAAAATCATTTGGCGCGTGTGCGAGAAGACATGTCTGCTGGTTAGCATACTAACCAGCAGACATGTCGGGCGGACGGGTTCCCAGCCGACAGATTTCAAAGCATGCTTTGAAATCTGTCGGGTGGCCAAATCCGTCGGCTCGCCCGTACACACGGGCGAATCTGTCTGCTGGGACGGTCGGGCCGACCGTTCCCAGCAGACAGATTTGATCGTGTGTACGAGGCCTGAAGGAGATCAATAAAGAAAAGGTAACTGAGTACTTGTCACAGAATCAATGTGACTTTCATATGAATGCACCACATGTAAGCCACACAGGAGGAGTTTGGGAAAGACAAATCAGAACTGTAAGAAATGTGCTAAGTTCAATGTTAAAAAAGAACTTTGGAAGAATTGATGATGCTTCACTTAGGACCCTATTCTATGAAGTAATGTCTATTGTTAACAGTCGTCCACTTACAGTTGACAACATCAATGATCCAACAAGTTTGGAACCTTTAACTCCTAACCATCTACTTCACCTTAAGTCTGATTGCACACAACTACCGCCTGGCAAATTCACCAAAGAGGATTTATATGCCAAAAAGAGATGGCGAAGAGTTCAATATCTATCAGAACAGTTTTGGAATAGATGGAGGAAAGAGTACTTAGCCAATCTTACGCTGAGAAGTAAATGGCAAACACCAAGGAGAAATGTCCAAGTTGGTGACATAGTATTAGTGAAAGAAGAAGATTTACCTAGAAGTCAATGGAAATTGGCCAAAGTTCTAGAAGTTCAAAAGGATGAAGACAAACTAGTAAGAAGAGCGTTGTTACAAATAGGAGACTCAAAACTTGACAAAAAGGGAAAACGTCTCACTACTCCACTTGGGTTGGAACGTCCTATACAGAAGTTAGTTCTTCTACTTGAGAGTCATAAAAGACACTTGGAAAGTTGAGAACCTGATAGAAAATTCCCCAAATTCATGTTCACATCCTACTATAGGGAACAAGAATTATAGGTAATTTTGGTGGGAGTGTAGCTGGCCAGCTAGAACCTGTCCTAGGTAGCTAATATAACCTACATGTATATACAGCTAAACCTGCTAAGAACCTAATGTAGAGCACATGCTTAAATGTGAGAGACAAAAGCAAAGTTATTCACAGTTTAATTCATATCAGAAAGCGTTAAGCTTTTGTGACTCATCACAGGCCTTGGCCCAATCACAGCCAATCTCACATTGAGCAGAGTCTTGACCAGTCACAGCCAGCTTTGCATCCACTCTGTCTGGGAGGTTCCTAGTGCTGTACATGTGCTCTGCTAGATTGTTCCACAGAGGACAGAGACAGAGACACAGAGACATACAGAGAGCAGTTCTTATGGAAGCCAGAGGGCAAAATTAGGTAATTATACAGTTATATATACTGTATGTTCTTATTGTAAATAGTGTGATTAGAACTGTATACTGATTAAGCTGTGTGTTCACTTGTAGTTCCACCAAACCTGAATCACTCATCACTCATCAAACCCAAACCTTCATACCGAACCATTCATCATACCATACCTTCAAACCAAACTAAGCTAACCCTGCAAACCACAGTTATACCTTTCAGAGAAATCAGAGAATGCTTTAATAACTTACAGAGAGAGACTAAATACTGAAGAAAGAACTATATCCACCATCTTATGTTAAATGACAAGATTGAATATTTGAAGCACCATTTTCTGTTATACTTATTCATCACGTGTTTTTGTACATGGACTGTCTGCTGCAAAGCAGCAGTATCTTATATAAAGAAAAGTGAAGTTAATAAAGAAGTTATTTTAAGCATTTGGTGTGCTCTTTAAACCTACTGCTTCCATAGAACGGCAATAGAGGAATTTCAGAGTAATAGACAGTCTTGTTGGACTGAAAAGTTAGAGATATCACAATTCTTCTAATGCCACAGCGCATGAGGCACTTCATAGTGCTGCACCTGCCACACAGGCACTGTGGCCATCTGCATCTGGTGGCATGTGGAAATCTGCATCTGGTGGCAATCTGCATCTGGTGGCATGTGACTGTGGCATGTGGCAGTCTGCATCTGGTGGCATGTGACTGTGGCAGTCTGCATCTGGAGGCATGTGGGAATCTGGTGACAGGCACTGTGGCAAGCTGCATCTGGTGGCAGATTCTGACTTATGAGTTTAACTAACTATTTCATTTTATATTACAATATAATAATAAAAATAATGCACTTCAATCATCCTGACACCATTTAACCATGGTGTTGTGATGATTGAAGTGCTAACACCAGCCTATTCCTGACAAATTGACCGTGAAAAACCGCATCGTCACCCAGAACCCCCTCGGGGGTTGGCACAATTTTCATCCACAACGCCAGTCCCTCGGTGCCAAAAAGGTTGGGGCCACTGATATATTGGACCCGGGGGCCGGACCAAGAGTAGATGGACAGTGTGTATGTGTGAATTAATATAAATTAAGTTTAAATTTGTAACATTAAATGTTTAGATTAATTTAAGGTAGAAAAGCATAAAAAGAGTTATTTTACAAAACCTTTATGCAATGTATTTCTTTCATAAAATAGTACCTTCAATTTCAGAGGGAACAGTGTTGTTGGTCTCCCTTTTTTTGTTAAGGCATCAAAGTCAGGAGTTAGCTTTGTTGCTGCAATTCGCACCTCTGGAACCCTTTACATTACACGGCACTGCACCTCTGGACCCCTTTTACATTACACAGCACTGCACCTCTGGACCACTTTTACATTATACAGTACCACACCACTGGACCCCTTTACATTACACAGCACCCTGCACCTCTGGACCCCTTTTGTTGAAAGGTGAAGACGCGCCGTGCCGCCGTCGGGGCTTGCAGGAGGCGGCTGCAGCCGTGGGAATCTTTTTAAAAGCAGGGAATTTTTTTTTGGGGTGCCCCCCCCTATAGCGCCAATGGCACTTCCCATGGCTGAATGCAATGCAGATAGATCATACACAGACACACGGCAGTGGCGGGGAAAAAATAAAAAATAAATGGTCAGTTTTCCGCCCTGTACCCAGGGCAGGATTAAAAGGTCTGCCAGGCCGTATACGGCCCGCAGGCCGTAGTTTGCCCATTCCTGTAATAGACTAATCATCACAACTGTCAAGCTTTCTTAAAATAAAGTTTTTTTTCAGTTGGTAAGTGGCAAGAGTACTTTTTGTTTAAGAAAGGGAATACAATTTTTCAATGTATGTTTTTTTTTTAATTCCTGTAGGTCTATCTTGCCATTAATGGAGCAATAGTAGATCTGTAAAGAAGATGAAACCTGCCTACAGGTTTACAATTAGGACCAATGTTCCGTCAGTCTTATGTTTGTGCGTATTTACAGCTCTGGCTAAGTGACATCTTGTGATCTATAAAAACACAGAACATGACATTCTTTCTTGACGTACGTAATGGCCTATGTTACCTAGGTACATCATTTCCTGCAGTAATGCTGTCAGGTTATGTCTTGCAAAGACTGATAGCTTTCATAATAACTGGTTTATATTTAGCTCGACCAGCATGACAAGCTGAGATGCTACAATTATTTGGAGCAATGGGTAAACTTTCTTCCCCAGAGGCTATTTTCCCACTATAAAATACCTAGCCCAACTGTTTTCAAACTGTTAAAATGTCATTGTACAACTAACCAATTCAGCCCCGGAAGATTTTACCCCCTTCCTGACTAGAGCATTTTTTGGAATTTGACAATGCTTCACTTTAGCTGACAATTGCAATGTTGTATCCAAACAACATTTTTTTGTGCAATAAACAAAAAGGAGTGAACATTTTGGAAAAAAAAAGCAATATTTTGTACTTTTTGCTAAAATAAATATCCCCAAAAAATATATAAAAAATGTTTTTCCTCAGTGTAGGCCGATATGTATTCTTCTACATATTTTCGGTAAAAAAAACTATCAATAAGTGCAGTGCAGCCTGTGTCACCAATGCAGCCTGTGCCCACCAGTGCAGCCTGTGTCCCCATTGCAGCCTGTGTCACTAATGCACCCTACCTGTGCAGGGGAAGAGAAGAGAGCTGATGCCGCCGGCGGGTTAATCAGAGCGCGGGGAACATAACAGCTTTCATTTCAATAGCTGTGTGTTTCCCGCCGCGCGCCGTCATATACATACCCCTCCTCTTTGTTTGGGTACTTTGATAGACAGATCATCCATCCAATCCTGGGACTGTTGATCTGTCTATCAAAGTTCCCTGGACAAGGAGGAGGGGCTGTATATGACGGAGCGTGGCGGGGAACACACAGCTAGTGAAATGAAAGCTGTTATGTTCCCCGCGCTCTGATTAACCCACCGGCGGCATCAGCTCTCCTCTCTCTTCCCCTGCACAGGTAGGCTGCACTGGGGACACAGGCTGCACTGGGGACACAGGCTGCATTGGGGACACAGGCTGCACTGGGGACACAGGCTGCATTAGTGACACAGGCTGCACTGGTGGGCACAGGTTGCACTGGGGACACAGGCTGCATTAGTGAAACAGGCTGCACTGGTGGGCACAGGTTGCACTGGGGACACAGACTGCAGTGGTGGCACAGGCTGCACTGGTGGGCACAGGCTGCACTGGTGGGCACAAGCTGCTTTGGTGACACAGGCTGCATTGGTGGCACTGGCGTGCAAAGGCTGCAATGGTGGGCACAGGCTGCTTTGGTGACACAGGCTGCACTGGGTCCTATGCTTGCGACATCCCAGGGGAAGCCAGACTGCAACCCAGGATTCCACGGCACTCTGGTTGAGAACCCCTGCACAAAATACATTTACTGAGTGAAGGAAGTTTATTGGGGGGGAGCTGAGGTCTGTTTTAATGAAAGCTGCAGATGTAATGAGAATAAAAACAAATACTGAAACACACTGCAGTGCTAAAGATTATACAGTATATGCTTTTAATGATTAGCTTTACATCCACTGATCAGTGATACTAGTTAAGGCAAACAGAAATACAGTATATCAAAGCATTCCTGCTTCATGGGAATTGGAACATTGCCTTGTCCGCTGTCCCAGAATAAAAGGGTGTCTCCACCATTGCAAAGTCAGCCTGTAGGAGAGAAGCAAGCTCCCCGGTTATCGAGATCAGTACAGAATTTGTTCGTTCCTTTGTTCAAATATGTTGTTTCTGGAAAACATTGCCTTTACCTTCTATGTCAAAAAAGAATGAATATTTGATGAGCCCAGCTACATTGGTGGTCCTTTGACAAGTTCTCTAATATTGAGCTGCCACATAATGATGTCATGAGCGGGCACAAGCACAGTTGGGCATCTTTGCCTTCTGTTTTCAAGCAGCTTGTGCCACCATCGATACTGTGTATTTTCCCTGGAATTGGAGTACTCTCCGAGCGTTGAAGGATGTCATTAATACAGCATAATGCATATTGTTAATTACAACCATTGTCTGCAGATTGCCAGTGCAGAGGTGAATCATATGGATTTGTTTTTCCTAAGCACATTAAATGATTTAGCTGCTGCCAATCAAGTTTTTGGACAGCCGCTTTGAACATACTGGCATGGGCGTGTTCCAAACAGCGATAATTGTTGGCAGCCAATGGCAGAAGAAGAGCTGGAGTCTTTCCTGCTGCGCCAAGTCATATTCTGTCACTTCTGTAGCACCATTCAAACTCAGTCAGGTCACATCTTGTTTAAAAGGAATGCATATATATATATATATATATATATATATATATATATTCAGGACTGTTGTTGTCAGGTTTATTTAAAATCTTCAATATAAATACATTTTATATTCAACACTTGCATCTAACAGGTGCAGCAATGAAGACAGCCATTGCAGGTTTCTTTTCAGTGATTTGCTATTCTGCTCTGAACAATCTGATCTACTGCTGTTTAGGTTTATTCCCAACAATCACACAGCTGAATGATTCAGAGGAGCTAGCACATATGAACTCATATTGATCTTTAGTTACAAAGAGAGTGCTAAATCTGGTGCAGCTTTGCATAGAAACTTCCAGCATCTAGGTTTAAGGCCTCATGCACACCTAACCAGTGTAGTCCAGAGGTACCCAACCTTACCTCTTACTGTTATAACACTTCTACCCCCTCTTACTGTTATAACACTTCTACCCCCAACACCCCCATATCTTAATTTCTAAAATGATGAGACCACACCTTAAATTTGGAGTAAAATGGCCATAACAACCTGTAGCGCCCCCTACTGTCAGTTATGGGCACTATTGTAAATTTAGTGGGGAGATGAGAGAGTTACATTGCTCTAATCCATGTTAAATTCCCCAAATTTGCATTTTGGGCTGGGCTGCCTGTGGTCCCATTCTCTGTGCTGAGGATATGTTACTATCCTTGGGCAGCAGATGGCGCCAGAGGGGTTCCAGAACAGAGCCGCCTTTCCTCAGCAGCCAATCTGAGGAGTGTTCCCTTGCTGGGCATGCTGGGTCTTCTACCTGGGTCTCCTACCCGCAGTGGGTCACAGATGCGGCACCCACCTTTAGGGTGCACGCACACCACAAGGCCGCCACTATGGCCTACCTGGCCGAGGCCTACACTACGCGGAGCTACAAACTTTGGGCCTCATGGCTCAAGGCAATTGATGCTGTCAGGGACCCCAGTGACTTGGGTTCCCCCTTCTACTGAGAAGATCCCAAGCTGGGTGCTGTTCGGTGGGGGATCAGTCTGAGGAGAACTCGGAGGCAGGTGATCCAACAGGGCTTGAACGAACCATCGGGGATCTGGTTACCAGACGCTGACAGAACATAGTGAGACTGTCAGCTGGTGACATCTACTAAAAGACCTACTGGGAGGATTTGCTCTACAACTCTACTTTGCTAACATTGGACCTGTGAGAGAGGTTTCCATCTTAAAATTCTAGATTAATTAGAGCCAAGTCGGTGGCAGAGACTTGTTCCTTCCCAGAAGTTTTAAGTGACACTTCGGCTGCCACTTTGGCTAGAGTGGCGACGTGATTAGGGTTGCCACCTCATCCCTTTAAACCCGAACACATATGAATTACACAGGTACTGAGGCTAATTTAATGCAGGTAAAGCACCAAGTGAGTTTAATTACCACCTTAATTAGCCACAGAACCTGTGTACTTCATATGTGTTCTGTTTTAAAGGGATGAGGTGGCAACTCTAGACGTGATAGATACTACTGTTGAAGGCAGGACTGCTTTCCTTATCTAAAGCCTGATGCTGCAAGATTCATCTTCTTTCTTTCTTTCACCAACCTATCCTGTCTACCTCAAGTTGATGTTGGTCGTGTTTGACCGAAAATAAAGCACTTAGAAAACGTCAACCCTTGGCTTGGACATTCTGTTACTGCTCTCACAGGTTGCTACCATCAACTTCCCTAGACACATCAAAGGTAACTTAACTTATGCCGATCCCACATATAATCAGCGACTCCTGAGGGGGTAGGGCTACAAACCTATTTATTAAAACATTAGTAAAATTCCAAACTCAAATATATAATAAATTATATATAATAAAATATATAACAACATATATAACATCTGTAAACAACTTAATTAACACAGTCTGTTGGTCTTTTTGACGGCCCCCCGACCTCCAGCCCTAGAATCGGCTCAGAAACAACCCCCGCCCACAGTGCAACCATTATGGTATTCCATTAACCTTTCAGCTGGAATACACCGAAGGGACACATCTACTGATGTCCTTATGATCCCAGCAAAGCGACAGCCTAACCGCCCTGCACTGCCTGAACTGTTCATCATTTCTTAACCAAGCCGATCCCCCATAAACCCTGTGGGCCTCCCCAATGGCATCCACGTAACAGAACAACGACAAACAATGTTCAGGGTTCTTCTCTCCGATGACACTCCCCATAATGACAAACACCTGCAGCCAGTTCAAAAACGTATGCGGGATTAACCTGTACCGCCTCTTTTCTTCATCCTCTTTGGAATCATCAGGCTTGACCCTGTCAAAGTTAATCTTTTCCAATGGCAAAAGTGAGAACATCTCTACATACTCACCCTTTCAAATCTTGTCTCTTACCTCCTGCTTCAAGTGTGTTCCCAGTGGACCCTCAAAGCACACATACACCTTGCATTTTGCTGCATCCGCAATACGTACCACATCCGCCTGAACAGCAGCCTCTGGGGCCCCCCCTGTTCCCCCTGCCTTCTCGGTACCTGACACAACCCCCCAGAGCCCGGCCGGAGCCACTGGAGGGGGAGAGAATGCCCTTGACACCCCGGCCCCAGCTGACACCCTGCAATTCCCCACGGCCACGCTTGCTGACCATGCCCACGGGGCCACTTGAGGGGGTTGTCCCTGCCCCACTGTAAAATGGCCCACCAAATCCCGCAGGCCCCCCAACAAATCCAGCAGCTTAGCCTCTGACCCCGAAACTGGCGGGCACACTGCCTACCACCTGCGGGCCAGCAGTCACCACAGCCGCAGTCGGCGGCAGCACTGCCGCCCCAGCTGCACACCCTTTTCCAACTCCTAACAAATCACACAAAGCATCAGACAATGAAATGTTAGAATTGTAAGTGGACTTACCAGGCTGACCGGGAGCACCCCCAACAGCCGCTGCACAGACCTCCCTCACTGGTTCGCGGTCCTGGGACTCCTCGCCCTCAGACCTGTCGCCCCGGACCTGGATGTCAGCCACCCAGCAAATTGGAACTGGAAGCCGTGGAGTCACTCCGCAGTGTTGGCCGACCCGCATTCAAAACCCTGCCCCTAGCCACGGTACCATGCAGGCCGCCTGGTGCGCCACTGCGGCTGCCATTTTCCACCCGATCTAAGCCATCTTGACCTGCGTCCCGCCATCCCGTTAGGCCACACTCACCCGCGGAACCGCTGGCCCTGTCTGTAAAGGGCCCAACGGCTGTGCTAGTATTTCTCCCTCGCCGAGCCTCCCCCTGGTGGCTACCGGGGCAGAGGGGGGGCGATGCATCTAAAGACCCACTAATCACACGCAGGGAAGTGCTACCATGACGGGCCATGGCCCCACCCACTTAACTAGGCCAGCAGCGTGAAGTCCGCTCGGGCCCTGCACTGGTGGACTGCTGGCTCCGTTTTGCTGGGGGGCTCCTGGGATTGCACCCGGCTCTGAATGAGGGCCCCGGGAAATAGCGAGCCAGAGGCCGTGACCTCCGTCCATGTGAGAACACCTCATCTCCCAGTCCCGATCCTCCTGCCTGGTCCTCAATCAATCCCCTGACCTTGCTGTGCAGCCACTCTGGTCCCTTGCTTGCCGCTGCCCCCCTCAGCTGTGCTAAAATAAAATTCACATCTGCCAGAGTGAAAAACTGCCTCCTCCAATTTCTTCTCCAGCTTACTGTTCCTTTACTGGTCCCGCCTCTCTCTTAACCACTTGAGGACCCCTTCATGCCGATATACGTCGGCAGAAGGGCACAGCTGGGCACAGGCACATACAGGTACATCGCCTTTAAGAGCCCAGCTGTGGGTTGTGCACACGCTGCCGGCGGCACGCTCGCGACCTAGTCCTGTGCTCCCTGACCACGCCCGAGGGACCCGCAGACCCGATCTCCTATGAGGTCCCACGATCGTGTCACAGGAGCTGAAGAACGGGGAGAGGTGAGTGTAAACCATGTCCAAAGTCCGGCCTGCGGGCCAAATGCGGCCCACGTTCCAGTTATTTATGGCCCCCCTGGTGATTTGGATATATACCGTATTTATCGGTGTTGCCTCGGAGGGGACAGGGAGGGGGGCGGGACGAGCACCTTCAGATTACATACAGGAGAATCTCCTGTTTACTCGGCGGGATATGTAATAGGAAGTCCCGTCTCTTGGGCTTCCATTCGATGACTGTTCTGTCTGTCATAGGAGACGGGACAGCGTATTAAAGAGGCCACGAGTAAACAGGAAATTCTCCTGTATGTAATCTGTTGCCACTCATCCGGCCCCTTCCCTGTTCCATCCGAGGCTGCAGATGGGCATCGATCAGGCTGCACTGATGGAAATGGTACGGCTGCATTCATGGCAACGGTGAGGCTGCAGATGGACACTGATTAGGCTGCATTGATTGACACTGACCCTTATAATGCTTCACAGTTCTTTATTTAAAATTTAAAAAAAAATCTAAAATTTCCATCTTAGTGAAGGTGTGTGTTATACGCCGATAGATACGGTGTATCCAAATAACACGCTCGAGATCATCTCTTCACCACACACAGCCACAAAGGCGAGATCATTTTTGTTGGGCAGTGTATTAGTGCTCGGATGAACACACTTAAACCAAAATTTTAATGGTTCAAAGAATGTCAGGCAAAATGGTAGGCCCTCACGCATATTCACCTTATCAAATCTGGCCCTCTTTGAAAAAAGTTTGGACACCTCTGCTATACACGGCGCATCCCTCAGTTCTGCATTTTGTACACATTGCAGCCCTGCACTCTCTACAAAGCACACCCCTTAACCATGCATGCTGTACGCAGCATACTCTTAAAACCTGCACTCTGTACATAGAGCACCCCTCAACCCTGCACTCTGTATGTAGCACACCCCTCAACCCTGCACTCTGTATAGAGTGAACCCCTTAACCCTGCACTCTGTACGGAGTGCACCCCTTAACCCTGCACTCTTTATGTAGCGTACCCCTCAACTATGCACTCAGTACATAGCAAACCCTGTGACCATGCACTCTGTATGTAGCAAACCCCCTAACCCTACACTCGGTACACAGCGCAATCCTCAACCTTGTACTTTGTCCTGCAGTTTGTACACAGTGAACCCTTTACGCCCCTTTCACTGCTTAGAGTTTGAAACTCCCACATTTTGCCATGGCGCACTATGAGTGCTGCAGGTCACTTCTTCCCTCAATCTAAAGTTCAAAAGTTGGGAGGTATGCTATAGTTGTGCCACATGTAATTGTGTCGATGATTGAATTCAGCAATTTGAGCCTTCTCTTTTAGTTTCCAGTTAGCAAGCACTGGATGACTAAATGATCCCAATGTATTCCTTAGCTGTAAGTGGTTTCTCCCACCAGAGTGGGCTATATAAATCTCAGGACTGAATAGAGACAAATCATTTGGCAGGTAAAATGGTTTACTTATATACATGCTGTCTGTGTTTTCCTGGAGTTTAGCTTGAAGTGCAGCTTAACCGCTTAACGACTGCCGCAAGTAAATATACCTCCACAGACTGGCAAGTACAGGCAGATGGACGTGCTGGCACGTCCCTGCCTTCCCCCGGGTCGGGGGTCCGATCGGGACACACTTAAACCACTTAAACCACTTAAACCAAAATTTTAATGGTTCAAAGAATGTCAGGCAAAATGGTAGGCCCTCACGCATATTCACCTTATCAAATCTGGCCCTCTTTGAAAAAAGTTTGGACACCTCTGCTATACACGGCGCATCCCTCAGTTCTGCATTTTGTACACATTGCAGCCCTGCACTCTCTACAAAGCACACCCCTTAACCATGCATGCTGTACGCAGCATACTCTTAAAACCTGCACTCTGTACATAGAGCACCCCTCAACCCTGCACTCTGTATGTAGCACACCCCTCAACCCTGCACTCTGTATAGAGTGAACCCCTTAACCCTGCACTCTGTACGGAGTGCACCCCTTAACCCTGCACTCTTTATGTAGCGTACCCCTCAACTATGCACTCAGTACATAGCAAACCCTGTGACCATGCACTCTGTATGTAGCAAACCCCCTAACCCTACACTCAGTACACAGCGCAATCCTCAACCTCCTCAACCCAGAGTGGGCTATATAAATCTCAGGACTGAATAGAGACAAATCATTTGGCAGGTAAAATGGTTTACTTATATACATGCTGTCTGTGTTTTCCTGGAGTTTAGCTTGAAGTGCAGCTTAACCGCTTAACGACTGCCGCAAGTAAATATACCTCCACAGACTGGCAAGTACAGGCAGATGGACGTGCTGGCACGTCCCTGCCTTCCCCCGGGTCGGGGGTCCGATCGGGACACCCCCCCCCGCTACATGCGGTGGTCGGTAAGCCTCTGGGAGCGATCCGGAATGAGGGGGCGGCTGTTTGTTTCTGTCCGCCCCCTCGCGATCGCTCCCAGCGAATCGTTTTCCCCCCCTCTGCCTGTGTAATGTAAACACAGGTAGAGGGAGTGATGTCACCTCTCCTCTCGGCAAGTTTTTTTCGTTCCGACGAGAGGAGAGAAGACATCACAAGTGAGTTGCACAACAGCACACTGACACCAGTACACATAGGCACACTTAGAGCGGAGGTTCACCCAAAAATCTACTTTCTGCCATTAGCTCCAGCATACTGCTGACATCTGCAGTATGCTGTTTTTTTTTTTGTACTTATCGTTTTAGCAGGCTTTCTTATCTGGCTCCGAGCGGGGATTTCTGCGGGGAATAGGCGTTCCTAAGGCAAGCGTAGTTGATTGACGGGCTTGGCTAGCGCGTCACGCCTTCCGAAAATAGCCAAAGTGACACTCGGCTGTTTACGGCGCTATACGGTGCCTGCTGTGTAGAGCTGACTGCGCAGGCGCCGTAAATTGCCGAGTGTCATTTTGGCTATTTTCGGAAGGCGTGACACGCTATCCAAGCCCGTCAATTAACTACGCTTGCCTTAGGAACGCCTAAGGAAGGAATACCCGCTCGGTGCCAGATAAGAAAGCCTGATAAAACGATAAGTACAAAAAAAAAAAAAAACAGCATACTGCACATGTCAGCAGTATGCTGGATCTAATGCCAGAAAGTTGATTTTTGGGTGAACCTCCGCTTTAACCCCCTCAGATCACCCCCCCCTAGCCCCCTATCACAGTGTCACTGATTGCAGTGATCATATATTTACTGATCACTGCATTTAGTGTCAGTGTGACAGTTAGTGTGACAGGCAGTTAGTGTTAGGTCCAGGGTAGCCCCCTAATAAAGGTTTAACCCCTTGATCACTGCCCTAGTTAACCCTTTCACCCCCTATTGCCAGTGTCACTAAGCGATCGGTTTTCTGATCGCTGTATTAGTGTTACTGTTGCCGCTAGGTAGCTAGTTTTTTTTGATATTGCGATTTTTTTTTTTACTAAAGACATGTGTCTGAATACATTTTGGCCTAAATGTTTGACTAAAATGTAGTTTATTCGATTTTTCTTATAACAAAAAGTAGAAAATATATATTTTTTCCAAATTGTTGGTCTTTTTACGTTTATATCGCAAAAAATAAAAATCACAGAGGCAATCAAATACCATCAAAAGAAAGCTCTATTTGTGGGAAGAAAAGGACGCAAATTTTGTTTCGATACAACATTGCATGACCGCGCAATTACCAGTTAAAGCAGCACAGTGCCAAATTGTAAAAACACCTTTGGGCATTTAGCAGCATATTGGTCCGGGGCTTAAGTGGTTAATGGATCAATGCCATGGTCAAGAAAAATTGTCAGAGCTTAACATTACACTCAGTATGCATGTTTATCACATCTAACCACCATCTTGTGTCCATGGTCAATCCAAGACTTCAAAGTATAAAACATTCTTTTATATATATTAAACCAAAGAAAATACATCAATCTGATTATTGTGCAGCCCGTATGACATCTGACTCTCCATGCATGGCCTTAATAGCCAAATGAGATCCCATGCCAAATTCAGGCTTTTCTCTCACTTTTCTCCATCCTCCTGGCTTGCCGATGAAAATGCACTTTGATTAAATCCATTCATCTTGTAAGTAATCCTTACACTTTTTCTGTAGGATAAAAAGGCCATGCTTGCCCCTTTGCAAAGCTATTCAGCTAATAAGTGTGAAATACCTCCAAACACCTGCTAGCTTGAGAAAAGTTGATTAGCAATTAAGACATCTTGATGGCCATTAGCCACAGTAAAGAGTGTTGAGAATCAGGCTTGGTGGGGCTGATAAATGTTGCATCAAAGCAATGTTTGGAGATCGTTCATTGATTCAGCAGCACACACGGGAGGCGAAGAGTGAAAATCTCACAGCCCCTGTTCTTTTTTCACTGAAAGTTCTTTATGTGCTTTAATTTCTCAGAACCTCCAGCTGTTTTATTAGAACTAAGTGTTAATAATTTCAATAAGAGCTCCATTAAAACCACTGAGCACTTCTGATGTTGAGCTGCTCAATAATAGCAATTTGACAACCTAACAGTGAATAGCATTGTTTAAAGTTGGCAGACTTTTACACATTTATTTCATGGCTAAAAGGGGGTTTAATCCACAATCACTTAACAGAGATAATCCAGAACAGCCCCTTCCAAGTTTGTCATTAAGGGATATATTTTAAGGGAAAATGGACAGCGAATGCAAACAATTTAGACTTTTTTTCCACCAAAAGATGACACTTTGCCACTTATCGGTTTTTGTAGTCCAGGTTTTTGCAAAAAGACTAGCTATTCAAAATAAAGCCGAACTTCAGGTAGATATAAAGACACAAATTAAAGCAGCATTGTAATCATTAAAGGGGTTGTAAAGGTTCAAATATAAAAAAATTAAAATAACAAACATGTCATACTTACCTCCACTGTGCAGCCCGTTTTGCACAGAGTTGCCCCGAACCACGTCTTCTGGGGTTCCTCGGCAGCTGTCTCGGCTCCTCCCTGCATCAGCTAACCCCCTACATGGGAATCTCTCTCCCAAGGGGTTTAGCTTGTGGGCGTGCCGCGTCATTGGTTTGATTGACAGCAGCGGGAGCCAATTGCTGCACTGCTATCAATCATCCAATAAATGAGCTGAGAAGAGTCAAAAATCCCGGTTGAGAATCCTGCTCGTTTACGACGCAGGAATTTCGAGGGCTCAGGTAAGTAAACCGGGGGGGCTGGGGGGGCCGGGAAAAAATGCATAGAATGCATTAAGGTGAAAAAACATGAACCCTTACAATCCCTTTAAAGCAGCCCACGCATGGTTAATTTTTTTTGTTCAACCAGCGGGTTGAATGAAAGAAAAATGACTTGATTCCTCCATCCACACGATCCAACGATCCAACGTTAGTACAGGGATCTCCCTTGCTGATCTTTTGTGTTCTGACAGAGGGGCAGCCTCCCCGCCAGAACACTCTGGTCAGCGCTCTCCGCCATGGGCTGAGAGAGCTGATTGGGAGCCGGTCTGCTGCTGGTTTTCCAGCATGCTCGTCCAACAGAAGGAGGCCAATCGGCTTCTGTCAGACTAGCTGCCTTACACACAGGCCGAGTGTCGGCCAGTTTTTAGTGAACCGGCCAATGTCGCCCAACATTTGGCCCATGTGTTCTAGGCTTTACACTCAGTATTTGCACATTGTGGTACCACTACCATCCAAAACAAACTTTTGTACCAAAAAGGGAGGGGGGGTGTTAGAGGAGAAAAACTATGCCTCAAGAAGGGAACAGTGGACCCCCTCCACATACCGGGGAAGTAAAGGGATACTTTATATGTACCAAACAATGGGGGAAAAAATACATGTAAAAAAGGAACTTAACTCCATAAAAGTCTATATTTATTTAATTCTGTTAAAACGTAGTGCCATCTGGTTAAAAACATATCAAAAAGACATATAAATTGTGTCAAGTCAACATGACAATAGTACAACAATGTGCAGACAAGCATTTGGAATAAACGTGTTTCACAAGAGTTTACTTCTTCAGGATTCACGCTTCAGGATGGCCAACTAAAATAAATAAATAAAACACACGCATGAGATATAATATATACCATATAAACAAATACATGGAACACAGTGCAAAGAATCTGGAGAGAGGAAAAAAAGGGGGGTGGAGGATTAGAAGGGGGAACCCAAGGAGAGAAATCTAATGTGGGGACAAAGCAAGCAGAGTTAACAATAGTGTGCATGATAGTCAATCAATGATGGGCCCGAGCAGCAGATGCAACGATCAAAGGCCCCCCATAAGATACAAAGAACCAAAGGTGACACAATGATGACCAGCTGAAAAACAACATAGATCTAACAAGAAAGAAAAATATAGGATGTATATATATATATATATATTGTATTATTTATTTTCCAAAGGGGCATAAAGATTCACCTACTATTATTCATTAAAACAATAAAGAAAACCTTGAAAGACTGCCCTATATATCCACATTGTTTCATAAAGTGGAGCAAGATGAGGAAAATGGAGTAAATCAGACCAACAAATTCAAATGTTGTATTAATAGGGCATTTCCTAAATAGTATGTCAAGGTATCTCCACATGCCTTGTCAGGTTAATGTATTCCACATTCACTATCCCACTGTAACTTTGACGTGGAACCCCAAAACTAGGGGTTTCCAATAACATGTTGACTGCTGAATCCGTATTCATTTTAACAGAACAGAGCAGTTGTGAGCAGAGATGGCAGCTGCCTGCAAGATATATGGCAAAGGAGCATAAACTATACAAGTGGCAATAAAATATAGGTATTAGTGAATTATTATGGGATCCTCCAGCAAATATAGTCAAATTTCCAACAACCAACATTGGCCACATACCAAAACAGCATTAGTCTATCTGCAAATACTCCCGCAACACGACCGGGTTCCAATCCTCATTATCTTAATACAGCTCCTTTTATTTATGCTCACTCAGGTTTTCGCCCTAGCCTCTTTGTTCCCCGCGTCCTGCCACAGAAAACTGCTCCAAAATAGGCGTGTATAAGATGGTGGGGCACTCCACATATATCCAACAGCAACAAACTGTAGTCACCTTCGCTAATGCCATGGATGCCACATTGATACACCTGCTGCAATGTCAAATCCAGTATTAACAGGAAATAAAACACAGGCGCCATATTAGAACACCAATGATGTCTCAGAAATAAGAAGAAAACAGGAAATCAAAAAAGACACAGGCATGTCTTTCAGGGCCAATACACGAACATGAGTGCCCAGAGACATCCACAAAGACAAAAAACAAACATATAAAGAAAAATAGATAGCTGGATATACAGACAATAGGCATCCCCACCATCCAAAGAAACACCCCACCATCCAAAGTTATGCACGTGGGGGCTAAGAATATGCATGCATCATACATACTAGGGGGATTACAGCTGGGGGGGATCGGTAGTGGAGAAGGATCTGGGGGTTTTGGTAGATCATAAGCTCCATAATGGCATGCAATGCCAAGCTGCGGTTTCCAAAGTGAGCAAAGTCCTTTTTTGTATTAAGAGAGGTATGGACTCCAGAGAGAGAGAGAAATATCATTTTGCCCCTGTACAAATCATTAGTAAGACCTCATCTGGAATATGCAGTTCAGTTTTGGGCACCAGTTCTCAAAAAAGGATATTGGGAAACTGGAGAAAGAGCAGAGAAGGGCAACTAAACTGATAAGAGGCATGGAGGAGCTCAGCTATGAGGAAAGATTAGAGGAACTGAATTTATTCACTCTTGAGAAGAGAAGATTAAGGGGGGGGGATCAACATCTGGTGTTGAGTTATTCACTTTAAGGACATCACAGAAGACAAGTGGCACTCTTTATTTCCAAATACAGAAAGGTTTCTTCACAGTAAGAGCTGTGAAAAATTGAATTAGGCTCTCTCCAGAGGTGGTTCTGGCCAGCTCAGTAGATTGCTTTAAAAAATGCCTGGATACTTTCCAAAATGTACATAATATAACTGGGTACTAACATTTATAGGTAAAGTTGATCCGGGGACAATGCAATTGCCTCTTGGGGGGGGGGGGGGGGGGATCAGGAAGGAATTCTTTCTTCTGCTGTAGCAAATTGGATCATGCTTTGCTGGGGTTTTTCGCCTTTCTCTGGATCAACTGTGGTCCAAGGATTGTGTATATGGGATTGTGTTTTTTTTGGTTGAACTAGTTGGTCTTTTTTTAATCTGACTAACTATGTAACTATGTAACAATAAGGAATTATAACCAATCGACAAATGTCCTAGAAAAAACATAAATAATCAACAAATCACTGTAAACATCAAATAACATGAAATGAAAAATATGTGTCCATTGATAAAAATGTGAATGAAGAAAGTCAATAGAAAATAAATAAAACATTTAAAATAACTGTGGAAAATAGATCCAGTCACCTTATATAACTCCAACACCATAGTGTCTATAAAATAATGTGCTCCAATGTATCAAAAAACACAGTGTTCCACCAAAAGTTTGATATTCAGTTGCGCTCACCAGAAACATTTGTCCACACTGTGACCATCAAGAACAGATATACACCCCTCACATTTTTGTAAATATTTTATTATATCTTTTCATGTGACAACACTGAAGAAATGACACTTTGTTACAATGTAAAGTAGTGAGTGTACAGCTTGTATAACAGTGTAAATTTGCTGTCCCCTAAAAAAACCTCAACACACAGCCATTAATGTACACACCGCTGGCAACAAGAGTACACCCCTAAGTAAAAAGAAGTGTATGACAGCGGGCAGTATGTATAGGTGAGAAGTGTGGAGGGTATGACAGCAGGCAGTATGTACAGGAGAAGAGTGTGGAGGATATGACAGTGAGCAGTATGTATAGGAGAGAAGTGTGGAGGGTATGACAGTAGGCAGTATGTACAGGAGAGAAGTGTGGAGGGGATGACAGCAGGCAGTATGTACAGGAGAAGAGTGTGGAGGGTATGACAGTGGGCAGTATTTACAGGAGAGGAGTGTGGAGGGTATGACAGTGAGCAGTATGTATAGGAGAGAAGTGTGGAGGGTATGACAGTGGGCAGTATTTACAGGAGAGGAGTGTGGAGGTTATGACAGCGGGCACTATGTACAGGAGAGAAGTGTGGAGGGTATGACAGTGAGCAGTATGTATAGGAGAGAAGTGTGGAGGGTATGACAGTGAGCAGTATGTATAGGATAGAAGTGTGGAGGGTATGACAGTGGGCACTATGTATAGGAGAGAAGTGTGGAGGGTATGACAGTAGGCAGTATGTACAGGAGAGAAGTGTGGAGGGTATGACAGTAGACAGTATGTACAGGAGAGAAGTGTGGAGGGTATGACAGTAGACAGTATGTACAGGAGAGAAGTGTGGAGGGGATGACAGCAGGCAGTATGTACAGGAGAAGAGTGTGGAGGGTATGACAGTGAGCACTATGTACAGGAGAAAAGTGTGGAGGGTATGACATTGAGCAGTATGTATAGGAGAGAAGTGTGGAGGGTATGACAGTAGGCAGTATGTACAGGAGAAGACTGTGGAGAGTATGACAGTGGGCACTAGTGAGGAGGATGAAGGAATCTGAGAAAGAAAATTTTAAGGTTTGTGGAAGGATGTTTAGGGACTGCGTAGTGGTTAAGCGGGCCATATATGGATTGAAATTAAGCAGAGACCAGCCATAGTCTATCTGTGTATGGACTAGCTGGTTGTACACAAGTTAATCTATTAATTGACTTGAGTACAACCAGCCTGTCATGTTTTTTCCAAAACAATCAGTGCTGCCATCTATAGTTAGCAACACTGGTCATTGTATTCTGTGGGTAGGGAAGGCTCTCCACTGGCAGAACACAATAACACTGAGTGAGTGATTTCCCCATCCACAGGTCAGCAGGTGATAAGGTGTGTGGGAACAGGCTGGGGAGAGAGGTCTGTTAGCAGGGGGGTTGAGGTAGTCTAGGGATATCAATCAGCGGGTGGGGGGGTGGGGGGGTGCGGTCATCTGCAGGTTGGAAAGTTGAAGGGAGGTGGCTAACATGGGAAGTCGCTTGGGAGTGACCTGGTTGGTGGTGAGTGTGAAATGGATGATGTGTTTCAAGTTTTCTGAAATGGGGTCAGACACCTTTTTGACAGGTAAAAAGAGTAGAATTAGCAGTGATGCCTCGTACACATGGTCGTGTGTATGCTCCCTAGCAGTTTTCTCGACGAAAAACTGCCCGCAAAAGAATTGAAACCAGCTCTCTTTTTTCTCGTCGTGTTTCCTGTCAGTCTTTTACTCGTTGCGTATAATAGTCGTGTATATGCTTTTCCGAGGGGAAAAAACCCAGATCAGATTCAAGTATGCAGCCCAAAAGCAGCCCAAAGGGTGGCGCCATTTGAAAGGAACTTCCCCTTTATAGTCCCGTCGTACGCGCTGTATGTCACTGCGCTTTGGTCGGACTGTTTTTTGCATAAACGTGTGTATGCAAGTCAGGCTGGAGAGGAATCACGTTGGGGAAAACGTTGTTTTTTTTCCTTTTGAGAAAAATGGTCGTGTGTACGCGGCGTTAGACTTTAAACCAAAAAACGGATGAGCCTGGGACTCCCTAACGTCACTTGATATAATTTTTCCACCCTAGTTAATTGCATTATTTTGGCATTTAAAGCAGAACATTACCCATGACAACATGAAAAAGAATAATGTTCTTTAGCAAGAAACATACATTCCACATTAATAATTCTACTGCCAAAATGAGTGTGTGCTGTAAATTGCCTCCAGCATTGCTCCTGTCTCTTATTGCCAGAGGCCGCCATTTTGCTGAAGCCCAGAGCCCCTGCAGTAAATCATAAAGTGGAACTAAAACAATCAAATTAATGGTTTCAAAAACAGGGCTAGTATACACTTGCTTCAAAACAACGCTTGGGACATGCTTTGTTAAAGCTCTCTGAACGCTACTCAAAGTTCATGTCACTAAAGCCTTCTATGGAGGCTTTGAAGACATTTTGAAGCACCACTAAAGCTACGTGGGGTATAATTTTTGAAGCAAAGCAAAAGCAAGGTGTAAACAGGACCGTAAGCTAACCATTTTATTTAGTGACAGGAGCTTTGACTGGCATTCAGAGAGCTTTAACAAAGTGTGTCCAAAGCCTTGTTTTTAAGCAAGTGTAAACTAGTATTGAAGCCAAAGCAAGTGTAAATGAGCCCTTACACTCCTAGAATGCTGGGCTTGCTAAGGCTACTTTCACACTGGGGCGCGGGCAGGGCCGGCCTTTGGGGTGTGCGAACTGTGCACCTGCACAGGGCGCCATAGGCAACAGGGGAGCCGTGCCGGTTGACCTGGACATTCCCGGTTTTGACACATGCGCCCAGGTTTCTACCCGCTGGAAACCCGGGCACACATTACACCATCCTGTGGCCAGTAGCAGCCATATCATGTGGGCGGCGTGCATGATCCCGTACAGTACTCGCTATCGGTGTGTGCCTGATGCACTCTGAGCGTGTGGGTGCCCTGTCTGTGATTGGCCGAACGGGCCATGTGTGATGTGCAGGGCGGGCCGGGAAGCAGACATGGGGGTCTGTGAATGGCCCTGCGGAGCTGGTCATGTGTGGAGGCGGGGGCGGGGCTGCACTGTGGATTCGTGCCTGCTTGCTCCCGGAGTCCTGCTTCTCAATTTGAGTCTCCTGAGGGCTCATCTGCTCGGTCAGCTTACCCCCCTCCTCTGTGTCACCCCCCCTCTGTGTCACCCCCCTCCTCTGTGTCAGGTCACAACCCCTCCTCTGTGTCAGGTCACCCCCTCCTCTGTGTCAGGTCACCCCCCCTCCTCTGTGTCACCCCCCTTCTCTGTGTCACCCCCCCTCCTCTGTCAGGTCACCCCCCTCCTCTGTGTCAGGTCACCCCCCTCCTCTGTGTCAGGTCACCCCCCTCTCCTCTGTGTCAGGTGACCCCCCATCATCAGTGTGTCACCCCCTTCCTCTGTGTCAGGTCACCCCCCCTCCTCTGTGTTACCCCCATTCCTCTGTGTCAGGTCACCCCCCTCCTCTGTGTCAGGTCACCCCCCTCCTCTGTGTCAGGACACCCTCCTCCTCTGTGTCAGGTCACCCACCCCTCCTCTGTGTCAGGTCACCCCCTTGTCTGTGTCAGGTCACCCCCTCCTCTGTGTCACCACCCTCCTCTGTGTCACCCCCCTCCTCTGTGTCACCCCCTCCTCCTCTGTATCAGGTCACCCCCCTCCTCTGTGTCAGGTCACCCCCCCTCCTCTGTGTCAGGTCACCCTCCTCCTCTGTGTCACCCCCCTCCTCTGTGTCAGGTCACTCCCCCCTCTGTGTCAGGTCATCCTCCTCCTCTGTGTCTCCCCCCTCCTCTGTGTCTCCCCCCCCTCCTCTGTGTCACCCCCCCTTCCTCTGTGTCAGCTTACCCCCTTCCTCACTCTCACTCTCTCACTTAGCCCCTCGCTCACCTCCTCTCTCCCACCCACCATTCTTTCTCTAATCCCCCTCTCTCTCTCATCCTCACCCCACCCCCTCTCACCTCCTCCTCTCTCCCACCCGCCCCTGGTGCCCTGTGATTATGTCAAGTGGTCATGTGCAGCGGGCGGGGCTGGCCTGGCCTATACTCAATCACGGGGAGCTGGGGTTGGCCTTCGCTGCGAGCTGTGTACGACTGTACGCTCACGGTCTTCTCCGCCTCCACCTCTGCCTCTGCCTCCTCCTCCTCCTCAGTCTCTCCAGCAGAATGGATCCATGAACATGTCCCCGTCGGGGCGGCCAGGGCAGGCAGTGTGACAGGCGTCGGCAGTAGGAAGAAATAAAAGGTAAGAGACTCATCTCCCTCGTGAGTTTTTGCTGCTGGCCTGGGGGAGTAGGTATTGGTCTGGGAAGAGGGAGGGAGCAGCCAGAAAGTCAGTGTGTAATGTATTATGCCTCCTATAGTAAAATGCTGGGCCTTGTAGTCCACCAATTCCTCCTATAGTAAAATGCTGGGCCTTTTAGTCCCACCAATGCCTCCTATAGCAAAATGCTATGGCTTTTACTATAGGAGGCATTGGTGGACTACAAGGCCCATCATTTTACTATAGGAGGCATTGGTGGACTACAAGGCCCAGCATTTTACTATAGAGGCATTGGTGGACTATAAGGTCCAGCATTTGACTATAGGAGGCATTGGTGGGACTAAAATGCTGGGCATTGTAGTCCACCAATGCCTCCTATAGTAAAATGCACCAATGCTGTAGTGTCCGTGTGTATTGTGTAGTGGTCTGTGTGTGGTGGCCAGTGTGTATTGTGTAGTGGTCTGTGGGTAGTATATTGTGTAGCGGTCTGGGGGGGGGGGGGCACAGGGCGCCTGAACACCTAAGGCCGGCCCTGGGCATGGGTGGCATCGGTGGTAAAGCGTTGCTATTTTTACACACTGAAGTGAATGGAGTGGCTCTTTCAGGGCGGTTTGCAGACACTATTTTTAGTGCTATAGTGTGTGCAAAGCGCCTCAGTGTCAAAGTAGCCTACCTGTCACATTTACATGTGTCCTCACCAAACTGTCAAGCCATCAAATGGCTGGTGTCATAACTGATCACATGAGCAGCACCATGGCAGTTGCAATTAGAAGCAGCTTCCTTGGCTGTAAAGGATAGGAGGGTATAATTCTTCTTTAGCCTGGGTTCACACTATGGCGAACACAGACATTGCTTGTGATTCGCACCGCATTGCTGTGCCGATCACATGCAATGTCTGTGCAATGCAAATTCAGCCATACAATTATGTTATGTTCACACCAATGCGACCTGATTCCTGTTCAAATTCACAGTTGGCACAGCGATCTGTGGACCGATCTGGGGGTGTCATTAACTTTTCTATTGACCTCCGCACCAGTTCGCAGAGGGCAGTGTGAACTGCCTGCGAGAGAGATGCACAGACCAACACTGGAATCATGCGGGTTCCCACATCGCAATAGTGTGAACCCAGCAGATTGGCCTCTACAAACTTGGCAGTGTCTAAAAAGGCCTAAAAATGGAGGGCAACTGAGCATGTGCAGAGCAGGGTGAGACAGCATATTACTGGATTTTAAAGTGGATGTAAACCCATTTTTTTGTATTATTATTTTATTATGTCACAATGTACAGTAAAGGATTTCCTATCATCTGTGCCCAGTCTTGCCACGCAGAGTTAATACAGCTGTGAGCAATCCTCTTTTATTGTTCAGTGAAATAAAACGATTTTGCAGAGAAAAACCTTAGTCCGTTCCACCCCTTGCTGTGAGTGACAGGTTACTTACATATCTCATGCACTAGCCTGGAGACAGTCCATAATTCCCACCCCCACTCCTTTTCTTAAGTCATGTGGTTACTTTTCTGGATTTTAACTGGATGTTAGTTATTATAGCAGAATTTAGTGCAAGGAATACACAGGAAAAAATGCATGTTGACAAGGGGAGTGTAGAGGTAGGCGGGGAGTCTACTGACATCATGACTCCACCCACCGAGCTCCAGACAACAGACCCACCCACAGAATCTGCAGTTTTTCAGTTCTTATAACAGACAGAGGGGAAACATTTGAGAAGTGAGGATACATGCAGGAGGCATTTATATCCTTATAGATCAGCACTATGGCAGTAGTAGAAAGGATGATAGTGGGTTTACATCCACTTTAAACAGTATAGGCACTTATATTTAATCTTTTACATACCTGCAAATGGTCAAGCACGACTAACTAAAGTTCCACTTTAAATAGCAAGAATCTTGTTGATCTGAATTTAGATTAACAGAGGAGTTATCTTTACTTTTGCTCTTATTTGCAAAAAATATAAAAAAAATTGAATGACCAGCAATAATAATTAGATCTCACTTTTCTAAAGATATTCTGAAAGCTTGAATTTCACTTCGGCACCACCTTGAGTTTAGATTAAAGCACTCATATTACATGCAATTTAAAGGCAAACCAAGGTTTGAACCAAGTTCCACCCAAAAATTGAACTTCCACTTTTCACAATCCTCCTCACCTCTGGTGTTACTTTTGGCACTGTCATGGACCTTGGAAGGCAGAAGTGTTCCTCTTTGAAATCTGTTACACAGTGGGGGGTCTTCTGCCCTGTCTCAATACACATAACCATCTTTCAATGTCATGGACCTTGGGATGCTAAGTAAGCTGGCTTGTGAAAGACTTTTCATTGTGTTCTGCAGGTGAATAGCTGTTGTCCGAGACGGGACGCCTGGGGGGGGGTAATTACCTCAACTGAATGTCTTTTAGAATGTGATTGAAGTTCATTGTGTGTGTGTTAAGAAGATCTGTGTTTACGCTTAAGAGGTTGTGTATTGTATAGTGGGGAATTGCAGACGGGACGCCTAGTCACCTCGTCGGGCTAAATGATTAGATAATTGGCTCATGTTAATTATTGTTTTGACTGCTTCATTGTAGTAATTACCTCCTCTATATGCAGAGCCAAGCTGTCTAGATAACGTATTATGTTACATTTAGTAATTAACTTCACTGATGTCCTTATCTAAAGGAATGTGACGTCTCAGGTGTAGTAATTAAGTCATGTTAAAATGTCTCTCTAACATCGGTATGGAAGCCCCAGTATGTGGAAAAGGAGGTGGAGATTTCATTGTTCTTTGATTGATGACAAGCTTGTAAACTGTATATAACCAGCAGAATGCTTCCAGTAAATGAGTCCTGTTTGAACTTACATACAGCCTGCCTGGTGTCTGTTCTAATGGATTCTGAACGGCACATAGCTGTAGTTCGGATCCCGGAACCTTGGATGACTGAACCACCAGATGTTGCAATCTGCAATCTGATCCAATAGTAGCAGAGGAGTGTCAGGAGAGCGGAAGCGAGCGAGCAAGGGTCTTGTCACAGGCACCTTTCAGGGGGAGGAGGAAGCAGATACCTGTGTAAAACAGATATTTGCTCCCACTTCCAAGCAAAGATCATTGCCACGTCCGGCGCCTACTTCACCCCCCCCCTGCTGTCATCTGGGAGACACACAGGTCCCAGAAGACAACAGGGACCAGTGGGATCATGCAGCGCGACTCGAGCATTCACATTAGGGAACCAGAAAGTGAAGCCGCAAGGCTTCACTTTCTGATACCCTTACCAACAATGGCGGCGCCTCCACCCAAGAGCCGAGTGACAGATTGGCTTCGGGTAAGGACATCGCTGGTGCCCGGGACATGTAAGTGTCCTAATATTAAAAGTCGGCAGCTGCAGTATTTATAGTTTCTGACATTGATTTTTTATTTTTTTGGGCGGAACTCCGCTTTAATTTATACCATTGTGACCAATAGGTAGGAAGATATTTTGCCTCTTTTGCAAAATGTTTAGATTAAAAAAGTTAAATGCCTTGATTTGAAGATCTAAGGGAGAACTTGGGCATATCTAATAAGTTACATTTTTCCTATAGACAAATAATGAACTATACTGAGGAAATGAAAGCTGAATGTCAGCATGCTGAAAGGAAATTAAGCTTAATCATGGAAAGCCTCCCTGGTGAGCAAGGTCTCGGGCAAAAGGCTCCCCATGAGATGTATACATGACTCAATAGCTTCTGACAACAATCATACAGTTAAGGAACTGCATAATAAAAAGTGGAATAATTATTTTCCAACAGTTCCTGACAAAAGGGGAATGAACAGAAATATGGTTAAGAAAGTAATAGAATTCCTGCGAGCCTCAATCAACCCAAAGATATCACTAACCAGCTGCAAGCGTTACACACGTCTCATAAGCTTGTGCACATAGACAAAGGTGGTAAATTATACGCTGCGCTTTGGAATATCACACAATAAATGCATGCTGAAGATTAAAACAAACACATGTAGTGTTAATGTGACATAAGTGACATATGTGACATAGATGTGATATGACCAAAATAAAAACAATAAGTACTATATTTATTGGCGTATAACACTCACTTTTTTACCCTGAAAATAGAGAGTAAACTGTGCCTGCGTGTTATACGCAGGGGCTGTGGAAAGTTTTTTTCCTGAAACTTCCCTCTTAAAGTTAGCGTGCGTGCTTTACGCCTTGTGCGTGTTATACGCCAATAAATAAGGGTATGTCAATTAAAGCATTAATAATAAAGTCCCCATGTGCATCCAAGTGCTTTGTAACACAGATATGTAGCGCTACCCCTGAAGGAGCCGCTGGTTGATTTTGGGGTCGGCATATTAAGTTACCAAATATACTTGTCTAGGGGTGAATACTTGTGGAAAGTGAATAAAGCGAGTGTCCAGACATCAGAGTGCGTTTTCAAAGTTTTATTCCAAGGCCCAACATGGCCAACATCAACATGGCACACTATAGAGAAAGGTTGATGAGCGGAAGAAAACTGCAGTATCAGGCCTTGGATATTATAGAGAGCAGCTTGCTCTCAGTACAGTCACACTTAATCGTCGCCACTCCCGTCGGAGTGGGTAAAGTGCCCGGACAGGCGTTTAACTTGGGCCTGGCAGCCAAAAGGTCACTTACAGTAGTCACTGGGAGGAATTAGGGCCTCTGCCACAGACCTGAGGAATCCTCCCAGTAAGTCACTCTCTAGAGTCATCAGAGGACAGCTGAAGTGTACCTGTCATGTAGTGATGACCGGATCCCTGGTGGTTCGCCTAGGCCTCGTGGACAACCTCTGCCTTTGGGTCTCCTGAGCCAATTCCCCACCGTACAGCTCCCAGCTTAGGATCTGGGACCCAGCAAGCCGCTGGGGCCCCTTTCGATGAAGCTCCACTTGGTGCGTAGCTTCGGCCAGCCAGGTCTCGATGGCGGGGCCCATGGATGCCCGCACCCTGAAGGTGGATGCTGCACCTGGAACGCGGGCCCCGTGTAGAGGGTTGGCACCCTTCTCTCAGGCGTCTGCCACAGATATACTCTACCGCCAGCATGTCCAGAGGGAAGATCCTCCTCTGATTGGCTGCTGGGAGAAAGTGGGTCTGTCAGAACCCCTTCTAGCACCAACTGTCACCCAGGGGTAAAAACACCTCCCTTAGCATGCAGACTGACCTAGAAAGCAGTTCTAAACTGACAGCAGCCTAAACTTAACCAATTTGTGAGTGGGAGCAACTTAACTCTCCCATTCCCTACTAACTTTAGCGTAACACCTGCCAAATAGGGGGGGGGGGGCTACAGATATAAGTGTCCGGTAGTATATAGGGAACAACACTAGTCCCACTTTAAATAGCAAAAAATGCTATTGTGCAAAAACAAGTCTTTTTATAAAACAATGCTGTGATGTCGTCCTGGCCAGGGGAGGGGCCAGGAGGACCAACAGGCAGTCTACCTGCTTAGGAGGAAGCATACATCATTCCAAAACCAGCCGCTGTAATATTTCATGCCATACACAGAGTGGTGCACTGATGCACCTGGTACATGTGAGTACCCCATTGGTGGGTTGTTCTTATTTGTTTACTAAAACTTTTAAAGCAATATCACACAATCGAGGCTTTTTATTCCCCATTATTCCCGAGATACTGCGTGGGAAGCCCAGAATCCTGTTACCATTATAGAACCCAGGGGTGGTTCACAAACGTGTATTGACTGACCGTAATTGCTAAGTCACACGCTCCAAGGTGAGCATTTAGTATTGAAGTAAACTCTCCAATACAACTTTCACCTACAGGTAAGCCTAGATTAAGGCTTACCTGTAGGTGTTTGCAATATCTCCTAAACCTACACGGTTTAGGACAGTGGTCATCAACCCTGTCCTCAGGGCCCACTAACAGGCCAGGTTTGCAAGATAGCTGAAATACATCAGAGGTGATATCATTTGCTGCTCAGTGATTGCAGTATTCTAGCCTACATCTCCCCAAGGTAATGCATAAAACCTGGCTTGTTAGTGGGCCCTGAGGACAGGGTTGATGACCACTGGTTTAGGAGATATTTGCCAAAAAGAATGCACCATTGTCTACATTAAAGAGCCTGTAGGTATGTGCACACCATGTCACTGCAACAGAAACACGTATATAAAGATGCGTTCAGCTGCTCCAGGTGGATTAAGCAAGACTGCAATCACGTTAAAGAGCCCATAGGTAGGTGCACGCCATGTCACTGCAACAGAAACACGTTCAGCTGCTCCAGGTGGATTAAGCAAGACTGCAATCACGTTAAAGAGCCCATAGGTAGGTGCACGCCATGTCACTGCAACAGAAACGTGTATATAAAGACGAAGGATGTCCGCACTCCATACACACTGCAATTATGATTTATTCGAGAAAAATTAAAACAACAGCACTCAATGATGTACACAGGGGCGTTGCTAGGTGCCAAAAAGACCAGGGGCTTCAGCCCGAAGCCAAGCCGGCACCGGGGGGGGGGGGGGTTTGGCGCGGTCGGTGGAGTGGTGCGGGGTGACCTACCTGACACACATATCCTGAAGGACATACGTACGTGTGTGTGTGTGCACACTGACAAAACCTACATACACTGGCCTGCCCCACATACACTGGCCTACAAACACTGACATGACCCACTGACCTGTCCTACATACACTAACCTGCCTACACTGACCTGTCCCACTGACCTGTCCCACTGACCTGTCCTACATACACTCACCTGACCCACTGACCTGTCCTGCATACACTGACCTGACCCACTGACCTGTCCTACATACACTGACCTGTCCTACATAAACTGACCTGTCCTACATATACTGACCTGTCCTACATACACTGACCTGACCCACTGACCTGTCCTACATACACTAACCTGTCCCTGCCTACACTGACCTGTCCTACATACACTGACCTGACCCACTGACCTGTCCTACATACACTAACCTGTCCCTGCCTACACTGACCTGTCCTACATACACTGACCTGACCCACATACACTGACCTGACCCACATACACTGACCTGTCCTACATACACTGACCTGACCCACTGACCTGTCCTACATACACTGACCTGTCCTACATACACTGACCTGTCCTACATACACTGACCTGTCCTACATACACTGACCGGACCCACTGACCTGTCCTACATACACTGACCTGACCCACTGACCTGTCCTACATACACTGACCTGTCCTACATACACTGACCTGTCCTACATACACTGACCTGTCCTACATACACTGACCTGACCCACTGACCTGTCCTACATACACTGACCTGACCCACTGACCTGTCCTACATACACTGACCTGTCCTACATACACTGACCTGTCTACACTGACCTGTCCTACATACACTGACCTGACCCACTGACCTGTCCTACATACACTGACCTGTCCTACATACACTGACCTGTCCCACTGACCTGTCCTACATACACTAACCTGACCCACTGACCTGTCCTACATACACTAACCTGACCCACTGACCTGTCCTGCATACACTGACCTGCTTACACTGACCTGTCCTACATACACTGACCTGCTTACACTGACCTGTCCTACATACACTGACCTGCTTACACTGACCTGTCCTACATACACTGACCTGTCCTACATACACTGACCTGACCCACTGACCTGTCTACACTGACCTGACCCACATACACTGACCTGCCTACACTGACCTGTCCTTCATACACTGACCTGACCCACTGACCTGTCCTGCATACACTGACCTGACCCACTGACCTGACCTGCCTACACTGACCTGTCCTACTGACCTGTCCTACATACACTGACCTGTCCTACATACACTGACCTGTCCTACATATACTGACCTGACCCACTGACCTGTCCTACATACACTAACCTGACCCACTGACCTGTCCTACATACACTAACCTGACCCACTGAACTGTCCTGCATACACTGACCTGCTTACACTGACCTGTCCTACATACACTGACCTGCTTACACTGAATGAATGAATGAATGAAAACTTATATAGCGCAGCACATGCGAACTGAATCGCCTCTGGGCGCTTGTTGTTCCTGTCTCCTTTGATATCAAAAGAGATGAGTCTTGACCTTTTTCCTGAATGCTAGGTGGTTCTCCTCCAACCGAATACTGATTGGTAAAGCGTTCCATAGTCTGGGACCTTGGATCGCGAATCTTCTATCTCCTTTGGATTTGTAGTTGGCTTTCGGAACCTGGAGCAGGTTTTGATTGGTGGATCGCAAAATGCGATTGGAATTATGAGCTTTTATTTTTTCGCATAAATAATGGGGGGCATTCCCATGGACACATCTATGCGTAAGACAGAGAGCTTTAAAAGCAATCCTGTCTTTAACTGGCAGCCAGTGAAGGGCTCTCAGTGAAGGTGAGATGGATTCCCAAGGTTTTTTGCCAGTCACAAGTCTGGCGGCCGTATTCTGAACGACTTGCAGACGAGCGATTTGGTACTTGGGGAGTCCGAGGTAAAGGGCATTTGCATAATCCAGTCTGGAGTTAACAATTGCTCCCACCACGACCGCTAAATCTTCTTTGGGGATGAAAGGGGTAAGTCTACGTAGTAGGCGCAGCAGATGGTGAGATCCGCTGACTACTGACCCTATTTGTGCGTCCATTGTCATAAAGGAGTCAAAAATGACCCCGAGACTTTTGACTTTGGCGCTAGGGGTGATGATTTTGCCCAAAATAGGCGGGGGTGTCCATGCTGTTGAAGGTTGATTCCTTTGCTTGGCGTGAAACAGAAGAAGTTCTGTTTTCGCTCCGTTGAGTTTAAGATAACTCTTTGTCATCCAGTTCTCTATCAAAGAGAGGCATGTCTCTAGATTGAGGTGGTGATCCTGTCTATTGCAGATGCGGAAATACAGTTGCGTGTCGTCTGCGTATGAGTGATAAAGCAGTTTTTGGCTGCTGATAATCTCAAAAAGAGGACGAAGATAGACGTTAAACAGCACCGGTGACAGAGGCGATTCTTGAGGGACTCCGCATGTTACTGTGCGTTTCTCAGATGTGAAGGGTCCTAACTTCACTGTTTGCGATCGGTTTTCCAGAAAAGAGGAGAACCAAGATAAATCGCCTTCTGCGACTCTGTCTACTTCAGCAAGCCGAGTCAGTAACAGTTTGTGGTCTACAGTGTCGAAAGCTGCGCTTAGGTCCAACAGAACCAGAAGGCAAGATTCTCCTTCGTCTGCGGCCTCGAGAACATCGTCCCATATTTTGAGCAATGCGGTTTCAGTCCCGTGTCCGGGACGGAACCCTGATTGCAATGGGTCAAGTAGCTTGTGGGTATCTAGATGCTGTTGCAGCTGTTGTACCACTACTTTCTCCATTACCTTTGAGAGTACATTGAGGCTTGTTATGGGACGGCGGTGAAGTAGGTCCTTTGGATCCAGATTGGGTTTCTTCAGGATGGGTTGGATTATACCCTCTTTTAACTGTGAGGGCACTATGCCCTCCAAGAAAGACTGGTTGATAAGCTGCGTGATGGGAGGAGCCAGGATGTAGGCGCATTCCTTCAGCAGTTTTGTGGGGATAATGTCATTTGGCGCTGTGCCATTACGCAGAGTACAAATGACATTCTTAGTGGTCTGAATGGAGATGGGTTCCAGGGTGAACTTACCTGATATAGGAGAATTACTGTTGGTGTTGTGTGAGCGGCTGCAGGGGGGGCTGAGGGGGGGATTGTTTTGCTGAATGCTTTCACGGATTGCCTCGATTTTATTAATGAAGCAATCCGATAGTTCATTGCAAAATTCTTGTGTGTCTGTATTGGGGGCTTCAATACATCTTGGTTTCATGGTCTGAGTGACCATCTTGAAGAGTTCGCGGGGGCGGTTTAAGGCGCTGTTGATAGCCCCCGAAAAATAATTTTTCTTAGCTTGGAAAATTTCTTTGTGATATTTTCTTGTTGTCGCCTTGTAGATGGATAGGTTTAGTTCTGAAGAACATCTTTTCCAGGCAGATTCTGCCCTTCTGCGTTCTTGCTTCAGTAACGACAGCTGGTTGTTAAACCAGCTGCGGTTGTTTTTTCGGATGCGGGTTTTACGTTTCGGCGCTACCAAGTCAGCTGACTGTAGCATGGCCGAATTTATGGCATCCAGTGTTTCAACGGCCGTTTGATGCGGCTGAGTTGTTTCTATTTTTTTCCTTAAAGTGGTTTTGAAGAGTTCCGAGTGGAGCTTCTTCTGACATCTAGTCCAGTGAGTTGTCACTGAATTTGATGTTTTTGTTGCGGGGGGGATTGTGGAAATAATGAATTTAATTGCATGGTGGTCTGTCCATGGCAACCTTTCATTTTCCAAAATTTTTATTTCCAGATCTTGTCTGAAAATAAGATCAAGTGTGTGACCTGAAGCATGTGTGGGCCCACATACTAGTTGCTGTAACCCTAAATCTTCCAGGTGGTCAATACAGGCATCGGCAACGGGGTCTTGTGAGGAATTGGCCCAGAGATTAAAATCCCCGAGCAGCAAAAGATGTTTGCTGTTGAGGGTGTAAGTGGAGAAGAAATCCGTCCATGAAGTTAGCAGCTGCGATTTTGGGCCAGGTGGCCTATAGCAGAGCAGAATGTGGACGGTCTCCTTTGAATTTGTCTGTAGTTGCAGAGTAAGGGTTTCCATGAATGGAAGAGGGTTTTGAAGGACTGGTTTAGTGATCGCAAGATGAGTCTTGTGGATCACTGCCAGTCCTCCTCCTCTTTGCCCTATTCTGTTTTCCGTTATGATACGGTAGTTTTCTGGCACCAGTTCTCCTAGAATGGTGTTACAGTCGGCTGTGAGCCAGCTCTCTGTAATAAAGAGGCAGTCTAGATCGTGTTGTAGAATGAAATCATGGATTTCAAGTCTGTGTTTTACTGCCGATCTTGTGTTGATCAAAGCACATGAAATGTGCTTAGGCTGGGGTAAACGGCTAAAAATTTTGACAGTCGATCGTCGATCGATCTTCAAAAGTTGCTCAATTCTTAAGGTCTTTTTGGTGATGGCTGGCAGTATTGCGGCAAAACTCCTCAGATCCCAAATGGTTTCTGCGGAGTACCGCAGATAAGCCATGGTCGCCATTCACCGGGGACGAAGTAGTTTTTTTGGTAGTGATGGAGAGAGGATTCGGTGAATCCTCTCGGTTTTGGTCCAGAGGAAGGCAAAAAAACCCTAGCCGTGCTATGCCAATTTGCTTTGGTGGGGGAAAAAATTCCTTCCTGATCCCTGAACGGCGATCGGGCAAAACCCCTGGATCAAGTACTGTTAAGTTGTGAAAGGGGGGGTGAGAGCTGTCACTGCTGCTGGGGTGTACCAAGATGGTCGCCGACCAGGAGCAGGACATGGGACCCAGGCTGGTGTGTAGCCAGCTGGGTGGATTGATGAGCAGGGGGGGGGGACTGGTTGTTGAATCAGGGGAGGATGAGTCCTGTAGGGGCTGGGGGTGAACTTCTGGGAAAGTTTCAGGTGATGTTTTAGGCCGAGAGCACGGCGCGCCGCTAGGCCGCGGATGAAGCCGCGGTCTTTCCTAAGATGCGGCGGCCGCAAATCAGCTGTGGCTGGCGCGGAGAAGACGGGGAGTGTCAAAAACCGCACTAGAGATGGCGGGGATGGCGGAAAATTGCAGCGGGGAGGTGGCGAAGGGATGCCTCGAGTGGCGATGGTGGTGTGGGGACACAGGGAAGGAAGAAAAAGGAGCAGGGGAGAGCCGACGGGGATAGGTAGTTGCTGCGGCTTGTCCTAAAAAGGACGGCCGCCCGTGATCCCAGTGGATGGCTCTTACCTGATAAGCTTCCCTGGAGTGAAGAGGGGAGCCAGGGGAAGCTGGGGAGCCGGTGGAAGGACACTGCCTAGCTGAAACTAGTCCTGGGGGGAGAGCCAATTTGCGTGATAGCAAGCTGCTGGATGGAGTTACTGGAGGTCAGGTGAGAGGAGCTAGACCAATGTGCCTACTGACGAAAATCATTCTGACCTGTCCTACATACACTGACCTGCTTACACTGACCTGTCCTACATACACTAACATGTCCTACATACACTGACCTGTCCTACATACACTGACCTGACCCACTGACCTGTCTACACTGACCTGACCCACATACACTGACCTGCCTACACTGACCTGTCCTTCATACACTGACCTGACCCACTGACCTGTCCTGCATACACTGACCTGACCCACTGACCTGACCTGCCTACACTGACCTGTCCTACTGAGCTGTCCTACATACACTGACCTGTCCTACATACACTGACCTGTCCTACATACACTGACCTGACCCACTGACCTGTCCTGCATACACTGACCTGACCCACTGACCTGACCTGCCTACACTGACCTGTCCTACTGACCTGTCCTACATACACTGACCTGTCCTACATACACTGACCTGTCCTACATACACTATGTCTAGGATGGAGTAAGAGATAGGGAGATGGGAAAGTAGGAGAGAGAGGGAGGGGAAACGAGAGGAGGGGGGGGGATAAGAGAGATAGGAAGGGAGAGGCAGGGTGAGGAAGGGAGTGCAAGAGAAGGGGATTTAGGTCAGGGGAGGGAGAGAGGAGGAGGGGGTGTAATAAGTTGGGGGTAGTGAGGGAGGGGGTGTAGGAAGTGGGGGGGTAGTGAGGGAGGGGGTGTAGGAAGTGGGGGGGTAGTGAGGGAGGGGGTGTAGGAAGTGGGGGGTAGTGAGGGAGGGGGTGTAGGAAGTGGGGGGTAGTGAGGGAGGGGGTGTAGGAAGTGGGGGGGTAGTGAGGGAGGGGGTGTAGGAAGTGGGGGGTAGTGAGGGAGGGGGTGTAGGAAGTGGGGGGGGGGTAGTGAGGGAGGGGGTGTAGGAAGTGGGGGGTAGTGAGGGAGGGGGTGTAGGAAGTGGGGGGGTAGTGAGGGAGGGGGTGTAGGAAGTGGGGGGGGGGGGTAGTGAGGAAGGGGGTGTAGGTAGAGGGAGGTTGAGAGAAAGAGGGTGGGTTGATCAGTCTGCTATGTATGTCCCACTCCCACCATTATACAGAACAGGAATGCTTCATAAATTGTTACAGCAAAGGAGAGGATTATAAGCGAAGTCTCCGCAGATTGCAGCATGGCATTCAATAAAGAAAGCATGACACATGGGGGCAATGCACAGGACTTGGCATTTTACAACTTTTTTTTTTTTTTAAGTACAGTACAGATCCCGCACTCATATACACAGGTTTCCTCGGAAAATGGACTCACCCTTCTCTGTGTAGAAGGCGGGCTGTCACACTCCAGTTCTTCGCTGCTCGCCTGTCCCTCCTCCCACCGTTACAGTCAGGAATTCAGTTCCTTCCCGGGCTCTCTCGGTCCCTCTCTCCTCTCAGGACTGCATCCCACGGCCGAATCCATCCTGCCCAGTCCGCATCCATAGCTCCCTCTACTTGCCTCAGCCCACGTGTACTCAGCCTGAGAGCCTGAATGGTCAGTCCACCCCTGGGGGCGGGCCTGTCACCGACCAATCACGGCCGGCGCTGCTCCCTCAGAAGTTGGAATTAAAAGATGACAGGTGAGAAGCTGGCTTAGGGGTGGGACTAATGGCCGCCGCCGCCGCCCGGAATGGCCGGTAGCTCGGCGCTGGCGGCACTTGGCCACTTTTCGCCAGACACTCGGGGCTAATAACATAATGTAATGCTGCATAGACTCGGGGCTTTTCGGGGACCCATTCGGGGCTCCAGCCTCCCAAGCCACGCCCTAACGACGCCTCTGGATGTACAGGTAGGTGAAACATTTCACACAGGCAGCGCCCTTTGTCAGAACCATACAAAAAACAATCAACCATACACGTATATATATGTCAAAACATCACATGTGATCAATTAACCAATTAGGTGATTGAACTCGCCGTTTCCAACTTTTGTCCTCATTCACAGAGAAATACGCCTAATTTCAAACATGCCAAAAGAACTCAAATGATAATAAAAAGTATCTGTAAAGAAGAAAAGATACATAAGTGTAATGTCCTTATAAATAAATTCAGTAAATGAAAAAACATAACAAAAGAAAAACAAGAAGAAAAATTATATAGCAGATTTTAGCCAATATTTCTGCTATATCATTTTTGTTTTATTTTTCATTTACTAAATTAGTTTATAAGGACATTTACACTTATGTATCTTTTCTTTCTTGGACCCCTTTTACACTTGAGGCGTTTTTCAGGTACAGCTATCCCTCCTGTCTGTAGGAAGAGTGTCCTGGCCTGCAGGATCTCGGCAGACGAGGGTGATTGGAAGGGAGGCTTGGATGGTTGCTGGCACGTGGCTGGAACGTGGCATCGGGCGTGATGACGTCACTGGTGGGTCTCGTTCCAGCCCTCACAACTGAGTGCCAGCAACCATCCAAGCCTCGCTTCCAATCACCCTCCTCTGCCGAGATCCTGCAGGCCAGGACACTCTTTCTTACAGACAGGAGGCATAGCTGTATGAACACGGCTGTGCGGGGACTGAAGTCATTACCAGTGTGGATGGACATGTGCCTTACTTCCCTAACTTTCTTGTAAGTGGATATTGCACCTTTGTTTTAATAAAATATTACAGTTCTAACTCAGAGGCGCCTGTTCTTCTCTCTTTGTATATTTGGAGTCTGCTTTCAACTTTCCCTACAAGGCTGGCCCTGATCTCTGCACTGCAACGCCATATACCCCTCCTCCTTTTTGCTTATACCAAGTTCTCTACTCAAAGGGACTAACCTGATGGCCTTATGTATCAGTATATAGACTATCTCGTGGCGTCCCTATCCCAATTTTTTTTTTAGCCATAAAATTATAACCACTAACAGGTAAAGTGAATAATTTTCATTGTCTTGTTTCTAAGGCATCTGAAAGAGGATGGCATATATTAAACAGCAAGTAAACATGTTGTCCCTGAAATAGATGTGGTGAAAGCTTAAAGTGGTAGTAAAGTCTTTACCTACCACTTTTGCCTACCTAATAAGGCTTACCTGTAGGTATAAACAATATCTCCTAAACCTGTACGGTTTAGGAGATATTCCCCTCGCAATGCGCCGCTAATTGCAGCAGCGCATGTGCAGCGGGGATCCTCGGCTAAAGGGCCGGAAGCCGTCGGACCTTGCCGGAATGAAATCTCCCGCGGAAATGCGCGGGAGTGACGACATCACCACTCCAGCCAATCACATCGCTGGAGCCGCGATACCCGGAAGACACGATGAGGCAAGATGACATCTCGTTTGGCGTGGACCAGGTAAGTTCTCTACACCTCGTTTTAAGGTAAGTATTTCATAATGAGCTAGTATGCGGTGCATACTAGCTCATTATGGTTTTTACCTTACAGGTGCAAAAAAAAAAAAAAAAAAAATTGAGGATATACAATTGCTTTAAAAAATTAGTGGGTGGGATGTTCCCGGTCTGCAGTGGTGAATTTGCTTTGAATATAAAGTGAAACAGCATTTTCATTTTGTGGTGCTCAGATACAGTTTAGTTCCGCTTTAAATAAACAGCACTGCAGAGGAACACAGCTGCCTGTAGATGACAGTGTTCATTTTCAGGTTTTCTTTTTTGTTGTCAGTGGGGCTTTTAACATACATGTAATAATTTTGTCAGGGTTGACATAGTGATGTCATGATTGGGAAACACCAGGGCCGTCTTTATTATTGATTGGACCCTGGGCAAACATACTCTTGGGCCCTCCTGAATCCACTTATTAACTATTTGGGGGCAGTGCAGGGCTCAAGAGCCAGCTGTTTTGGGCCTCACAACAACGATTGGAACTGGGGACAGCTGCCCCTTTTGCCCCGTGTTAATAACAGCCATGAGAACCATTCTAATTGGTTCCCAATTGTCAGTGTGGGTTTCATCTTTTACTGGCTTTTGATGGATTGATATTCAGCAACTGCACAAATTGTTGGCTGTGGTTCTATATTTGCATGTTCTCGTTATAGGGCATCATATTGAGGAACATTAATATACAAATTCTGGGAGGGAAGAGGTTAACTCAGCAAAAATGTTTTATGAGTTAGGTTTTAAAATGAGAATGTCATGCTTAATAAGCTAGAAACATCCCAGGAGCCAATAACTCATTGATAAATTAAACTGCTAAGCCTTCGTTTTATTTTAGAATGTTTTACTTAAATGGGGTTGGATGGTCAGGGAGTTCATATAAATATGATTTAAATAATGCAAACTAGTACATTTGTCTTATATTACCTTAGCTCATATTTCTCCTCTATAAAATGTACATATTGCATGTTTTTTTCCAAGCCACATAAATAGACAACACATTTCTTTGTCATTGGAAAGTATAGAACATACAGTAACAATAGAGTGCTCATGGGTATTCTCCCTACAAAGAAATGATAGACAATGGAAAACAATAGAAAAATCTTTTATCTCCAGCTGACATGATGAAGTAGGGTTGATTTAACTAAGTGCTCTATAATCACTTAATTTATCAGCCTTGCCAGGAACTGAACAGGTGAATGAGGTCACTGAATGGAAATGTATCTCTACTACAGGAGGAACCATAGACGAGATAGGAAAATGTATGGCTAATTCTGTCAGAAAACCATTGAGCAAAAAGTGGTAAAATAAATGCCAACTTTTTAAATAAATTATCACCTTTAATGATGAGCAAATCTACCATATGTCTTTCAACTTAAAAAAAAAAACATTTAGACAACTCAAATTTCGAACCCAAAATACTTTGAAGTCAAACGATGACCATATTGGATACCCTATGGAGCTGCTCTACAAAGTATTGTCGCTCAGATGGCATGGTAAGCCTCCCATTGAGCGATCTCTTGTTTTGAGTGTCATTTGTTAATACCTGAGGCATTTTAGACATTAGTTGTAAAAAATGTATAACATTAGCATCTTGATTTTTTTTTTTAAAGACAATACACCATACATTTTTTAACTCCCTGCCGCCGAGCGTATGCACATATGCGGCCTCAGCTTTCAGGGGTTATACCAGGATGATGCCCGCAGCTGCAGGCATCATCCCGGTACCGTTGTTTTGAGCGGGCTATTGGCTATCCAGGCATAACAACCGATGCGGCTAAAAGCCGCTTGGTTGTTATACCGGAGGAGCAGGAGGGGACATCCCGCCACCTCCGCTGCTCTAAAACCCCATACACACGGTCGGAGTTTTGGCCAACCAACTTCAAAATCTGCAACTTTTTGAATTTGTTCGACCGTGTGTACGTTCCATCGGACCAACTTTTTCGGGTTTCATCCGACAAAAAGTTGGGTCTGCGAACGGACCAACTTTTCGGCAACAAAAGTCCGATGGTGCCTTGTGTGACCGTGTGTACAGTAAGCCAACAAGTGCAAAAACGTAAAAAAGTGCAAATACGCATGCTCAGAACCAATGTTAAAATCAACCAACAATAGCAGAAGTTAACCAAAGGGTGGCGGTAAAGAGCAGAAAAGAGCAGAAAAACCACGTGATGATGGGAAAGTTTTAGAAGAGTTTGCAGAAAAGTCTGACTGTGTGTATGCTATGGGTGTGACCGGACAAATCAATTAGGACAAAAATCCAAGGGAAATTTTGTTGGATGTCTGACCGTGTGTACGAGCCTTTAGACCTCGTAGACACGACCGTTTTCCTCGATAAAGTCCATCAAGAAACTTGGTGGCAGAGCTTTTTTGCAGAGAAAAACGCTCGCGTGTATGTTTTTCGTCGAGAAAACTGTTGTGGTTCTCGACGAGAAAAAAAGAGAACAAGTTCTCTTTTTTCTCGTTGGGAGTCTCAATTTCCTTGTGGTGTTTCTCGTTGGGCTGGTTTACAATGAGAAACACGTTCGTGTGTATGCTTAGAAACCCGCGCTTGCTCAGAATAAAGTATGAGACAGGAGCGCATCTTCGGTAAAAGTAGCATTCGTAAAGGAGATAGCACATTCGTAATGCTGTAACAGACTGAAAAGCGCAAATCGTCTCTCACCAAACTTTTACTTAACACGCAGTAACATGAGATTAGCAAAAGCAGCCCCAAGGGTTGTGCCAGTGGAATCGAACTTCCCCTTTATAGTGCCGTTGTACATGTTGTACGTCACCGCGTTTGAGAACGAGATTTTGTCTTGACAGTTTGTATGCAAGGAAAGCTTGACAAGATTCTCGACAAGCCTGACAAGGTACTCGTCGAGAAAAAACAATGTTTCTTTTATGTCGAGTTTCTCGGTCGTGTGTACGAGGCCTCACTGGGCCTTCCGTCCCACCGGGAGACTCGATCCACGATGCAGCACCTCCGGCGCCTAGCCATAGAATGGAATGAAGCACCCCCTGTCCCCGCGAGTTTGTGCAGCATAGAAAGTGCATACGGAAGCCCGCAATATGTAAACGGTGTTCAAATCACACATGTGAGGTATCACCATGATTGTCAGAGTGAGAGCAATAATTCTAGCACTAGACCTCCTCTGTAACTCTAAACTGGTAACCGTAAAAAATGAAAGTGTCGCCTATGGAGATTTTTAGTTACCGTAGTTTGTTGCCATTCCATGAGTGCGTGCAATTATAAAGTGTGACATGTTTGGTATTTATTTACTCAGCGTAACATCATCTTGCACATTATACAAAAAAATTGGGCTAACGTTACTGTTTCATTTTTTATTTTTTATTAATGAAAGTGTCTTTTTTCCCGAAAAGTTGCGTTTAAAACACTGCCGCACAAATACCGCATGACATAAAATATTATTGCACCAATTTTCATTTTATTCTCTCGATTCTCTGCTAAAATATATTTGTAGTCAGAGTCTTCGAGTATGAAATGTGATCGCCCTAGCAACCAAGGCCTGAGGTGTGCCTTGGCCAAGCTGGTCGGTATGCCTAAAAGAAGGCATACCCTGAATATGAGAATAAGAAAATGTACAAAGAGAAATGGTGTGTGTGAAAGCTGAGGGAACGGGTGGGTGGGAAACCAGAAATGGCGCCAACACCGAACCTGACGTGGGAGGAGCCTTAAGTACTCATCAGACTCCTCCCACAAATACAGGCTAACCTGCGGCAAGCCTTAATACTTGTAGTCAGAGTTTTCGAGTATGAAATGTGATCGCCCTAGCAACCAAGGCCTGAGGTGTGCCTTGGCCAAGCTGGTCGGTATGCCTAAAAGAGGGCAAAAGACACAAGTTTAGGTGAAGAAGGGTAGAGAACACTCCGTCCAGTGGAGTAGCGTGCACCTGGAAGGCAACCATACACATATCCGTTATGACAGGAGAACCCACCGACCCATGACTTGTGACAGAAAGAACCCCTTATGGAACCTGCGAAAACCGCTCAGAACTTAATGACCCATGAAAGATGGACCGAGCCTGACGCCCAAGACAACCCTACTATTGAGAAATGAACTACTTGTGACAAGAGGATGCACGGGGGAAAAGGAGCAAGGGCCAAGCGGATTGAAGTCCTTCAACCGGGCACTACCCACGCTGATGTGGGGAAGTGAGAGGGTAAGTTGCAAAAAGGACAACAGGCAGGAGTGTCAGCTACCTGGAGAAGGCGGAGAATACCAATGCACTGGCAATAGCATCGTGGTACATGTGAACCAAGCCAGACGAAGTAATTTTCTAGCAAAAAAAAATACGAAGTTTAACTTGTAAACACCAAATGTCAGAAATAGGCTTAGTCATGAAATCAGTGTATTTGATGTTTTTAACATATAACCTAAAGTACTCAAATTAAATTGTGTACTGTGTTTCTCCTTTTTCTCATTTGCTATTTTGACCCTTTTTTTCCCTATTATCTAAAAAAGATCAAATAACAACAATTTATACCAAAAACAAACAAAAGAAAAACAAAAGGTGCTATTCTTATACCTTATTCACATGGGGAGGGATGTTTATTGTCTAAAATATCCAAAATAAAAACAAACTACACCAAAAAACAAAACAAAACAAAACAAAAAAGAAAACTTTCTTTTGTCGAGCTGGGAGGCTTCCTGGGCCTTTTGGGTTAGCTTGTCTAACAGTCCTTCAGAGTTCCAAAATTGACCATCAAAACGGGTTGCTTTTTGACATCAATGGTACTCGTAATTTAAAGTAGAAAACCCCAATCAAATTCTAACTGTAGAAATTCCAGTCAAATTAAAGTTTTATCAAATTCAGATATCAAAACTACCTTAAAGGGGTTGTAAAGACAAAAATATTTTTCTCTTAAATTAAAGTCTAAGGCCGCGTACACACGATCAAATCTATCTGCTGGAAACGGTCTGCCCGACCGTCCCAGCAGACAGATTCGACCTTGTGTACGGGCGAGCCGACGGATTTGGCCACCCGACAGATTTCAAAGCATGCTTTGAAATCTGTCGGCTGGGAACCCGTCCGCCCGACATGTCTGCTGGTTAGTACGCTAACCAGCAGACATGTCTTCTCGCACACGCGCCAAATGGTTTCAACGCATGCGCGGAAGTGTTTTACTTCCTGGTGCGGTGACGTGGCGGCGTCAGCGTCAGCGCGCCGTCTGGCGGCGGGGATTTTGGTTTGATCGTGTGTACACGATCAAACCAATATGTCCCCAGCAGACAGATTTGTTCAAATCGGTCGGCCCGATCGATTTGAACAAATCTGTCTGCTCGTGTGTACGCGGCCTAAGAGTAGCTGATAAAGTAAAAAGTAATGTTTTGCAGTATAACTAGTTTGATACCTGTTAAAATCGAGCTGTTTTATTCACCTCCAGCACTCCTTAATTGTTATTCTCACTGACTTCCTGGTTTGCAGTGCGCATTCATTCTTGCTACATCACGGCCTAATGGGAACTACAGTTCCTATTAGGCTTAGCCTCCGTGCCTGTGAGGGATAAGAGAGCATCTTCACGCAGGGCTGTAGTCATAGGGAGGGGGTGAGCACATTCTGCTTTCCACCATGCCAAACAGCTCAGATGCTGGTGGAAAGCAAGAAGAGGAGAGACAGGAAATGGCATTTTCAAACCTGGCTAGCTTACAGCAATCAATTGATCTAATAAAAACAAACCTTTAGTGTTCCTTTAAAGTACTTAGGGCCAGATTCTCGTAGCGTAAGCCATTTACACTATGCCGCCGCAACTTACTGGAGCGAGTGCCGTATTCTCAAAGCACTTGCTCCGTAATTTGCGGGGGCGTAGTGTAAATGGCCCGGCGTAAGGCCGCGTAATTCAAAGGGGGCGGCTTGTATTTAAATTAAGCGCGCCCCCGCGCCGATCGAACTGCGCATGCGCCGGCCGTAAAAATTGCCCAGTGCACATGCTCCAACTCACGTCGGAAAACGTCAATGAAGCCGACGTGAGCGTCATTTACGCAAATCCCTATTTGCGAACGACTTAGGAAAACAACGTAAACGACGGAAAAAGACGACGCTGTGCCGAGGCCATACTTAACATGGCATACAACGGATCTTCGTAAACTTACCCCTCATATAGCAGGGGTAAGTTTACGCTTACGGAAACGACGTAAACAACAATGAGGTGGCGCAAAAATGTTCGGGAATTGGCGTATCAGGCTCATTTGCATAGTCAAATGAGAAATCGAAGTAAATGCCACCTAGCGGCCGGCGTAACATTACATTTAAGATACGACGGTGTAAGATTATTACGCCAGTCGGATCTTAGCGTAAATCCAGCGTATCTTGTTTTCTGGATAGAAAACAATGATACGCCGGCGGGAAATTCTAATTACTCCGGTGTATCTGTAGATACACCGGCGTAATTCTTTTGAGAATCTGGCCCTTAATGTTTTTCATCTAGTTTGCCCCATTTTTGAGGGGCATGTGGCAATCCATGCGTGTTATGGATGGCAAGAGACCTAGGCAGATTTTTTAAATGGGAAATAACATATAACAACAGAAATCAGTTAGTGAAATACTTTTTCTATCCAGAAAATATTGCAACTGTGCTAATATTAGAAGCTCTGCTTTAAAACCCAACTAAAGCTAGACACTGTACTGATAGCCTTCATATTCATTATTTCCTGTAAATTATCTAAATATACCGGTAACTGTGCAGTTCAATAGGCGTCGGATTGAGCATTTCAGTGAGACCCCCATGATGATAGCATGAAATCTTTTATGTTACTTAAATTCGAAAAAAATTCAAATAAAAAAAAAAATGTTGTACATATTTTCCATAGTGTTGACTTGTGGTTCATTGCATTTTGATGCATTATGCATCCATTTATATGATATCACATCTTGAAATCACTTCCTATAGATCTGCTATATGCAGACATCCTGAATAGTCCTTGAGGTGATATGGGCTTGTGATTTGGCCATGGACTGCAAAATTGCTTGTATAGAAGGTGCTGTATCTCCAGTTCACAGCATAAGATGACACTTCAGTTCTGATGAAATACAGAATCATTCAGGCCAGTTGCAGAGTAAGGCCTCGTACACACGACCGAGGAACTCGTCGTAAAAGAAACATTGTTTTCCTCGATGAGATCCTTGTCAAGCTTGTCGAGAATCTTGTCAAGCTTTCTTTGCGTACACACTGTCAAGACAAAATCTTGTCGTTCTCAAACGCGGTGACGTACAACACGTACGACGGCACTATAAAGGGGATGTTCGACTCCACTGGAGCCACCCCTGGGGCTGCATTTTCTAATCTCATGTTACTGCGTGTTAGTAAACGTTTGGTGAGCGACGATTCTCGCTTTTCAGTCTGTTACAGTGTGACGAATGTGCTATCTCCATTACAAACGCTACTTTTACCGAAGGTGCGCTCCCCTCTCATACTTTATTTTGAGCATGCGCGGGTTTCTAAGCATTAGGGTTGTCCCGATACCACTTTTTAGGACCGAGTACAAGTACCGATACTTTTTTCAAGTACTCGCCGATACCGAATACCGATACTTTTTTTTTAAATGTGTCCCCAAATGCAGCCATGTCCCCCATGAATGCAGCCATGTCCCCCACATATGCAGCCATGTCCCCCACATATGCAGCCATGTCCCCCACAGATGCAGCCATGTCCCCCACATATGCAGCCATGTCCCCCATACAGTGCGGAAAATAAGTATTTGAATACCCTGCTATTTTGCAAGTTCTCCAACTTGGAAATCATGGAGGGGTCTATAATTGGTATCGTAGGTGCATGTCCACTGTGAGAGACATAATCAAAAAAAAATTCCAGAAATCACAATGTATGATTTTTTTAACTATTTATTTGTATGATACAGCTGCAAATAAGTATTGCCTTTGTTTGCAATTACAGAGGTCAAACGTTTCTTGTAGTTTTTCACCAGGTTTGCACACACTGGAGGAGGGATTTTGGCCCACTCCTCCACACAGATCTTCTCTAGATCAGTCAGGTTTCTGGGCTGTCGCTGAGAAACACGGAGTTTGAGCTCCCTCCAAAGATTCTCTATTGGGTTTAGGTTTGGAGACTGGCTAGGCCACGCCAGAACCTTGATATGCTTCTTACAGAGCCACTCCTTGGTTATCCTGGCTGTGTGCTTCGGGTCATTGTCATGTTGGAAGACCCAGCCTCGACCCATCTTCAAAGCTCTAACTGAGGGAAGGAGGTTGTTGCCCAAAATCTCGCAATACATGGCCCCGGTCATCCTCTCCTTAATACAGTGCAGTCGCCCTGTCCCATGTGCAGAAAAACACCCCCAAAGCATGATGCTACCACCCCCATGCTTCACAGTAGGGATGGTGTTCTTGGGATGGTACTCATCATTCTTCTTCCTCCAAACACGGTTAGTGGAATTATGACCAAAAAGTTCTATTTTGGTCACATCTGACCACATGACTTTCTCGCATGACTCCTCTGGATCATCCAAATGGTCATTGGCAAACTTAAGACGGGCCTTGACATGTGCTGGTTTAAGCAGGGGAACCTTCCGTGCCATGCATGATTTCAAACCATGACGTCTTAGGCCTCGTACACACGAGGGGATATGTCCGCTGAAAACGGTCCGATGGACCGCTTCAGCAGACATCTCCGCTCGTGTGTATGGGCTAGCGGACAGATTTCTCCACCCGACAGATTTCAAAGCATGCTTTGAAATCTATCCGGTGGGAATCTGTCTGCCCGACATGTCTGCTGGTTAGTACACTTACCAGCAGACATGTCGTCCCCCACCACCGCCGCGCCGCCGCGCCGCCACCGAATGGATTCGGCGCATGCGCGGAAGTGTTTTACTTCCTGGTGCGGTGACGTAGCGGTGACGTGGCGGCGTCAACGTCATCGCCGCGTCACCGCCACGTCACCGCGCCATCCGGCGGCGGGGAATTTGATCCGATGGTGTGTACACGCCATCGGATCTAACTCCCGATCGGACATATCCGATGGAAATGGTCCGCGGACCGTTTTCATCGGATATGTCCGATGGTGTGTACGCGGCCTTAGTCTCTTACCAACAGTAACCTTGGAAACGGTGATCCCAGCTCTTTTCAGGTCATTGACCAGCTCCTCCCGTGTAGTCCTGGGCTGATTTCTCACCTTTCTTAGGATCATTGAGACCCCACGAGGTGAGATTTTGCATGGAGCCCCAGTCCGAGGGAGATTGACAGTCATGTTTAGCTTCTTCCATTTTCTAATGATTGCTCCAACAGTGGACCTTTTTTCACCAAGCTGCTTGGCAATTTCCCCGTAGCCCTTTCCAGTCTTGTGGAGGTGTACAATTTTGTCTCTAGTGTCTTTGGACAGCTCTTTGGTCTTGGCCATGTTAGTAGTTGGATTCTTACTGATTGTATGGGGTGGACAGGTGTCTTTATGCAGCTAATGACCTCAAACAGGTGCATCTAATTTAGGATAATAAATGGAGTGGAGGTGGACATTTTAAAGGCAGACTAACAGGTCTTTGAGGGTCAGAATTCTAGCTGATAGACAGGTGTTCAAATACTTCTTTGCAGCTGTATCATACAAATAAATAGTTAAAGAATCATACATTGTGATTTCTGGATTTTTTTTTTTTGATTATGTCTCCCACAGTGGACATGCACCTACGATAACAATTTCAGACCCCTCCATGATTTCCAAGTGGGAGAACTTGCAAAATAGCAGGGTGTTCAAATACTTATTTTCCGCACTGTATATGCAGCCATGTCCCCCATATATGCAGCCATGTCCCCCACATATGCAGCCATGTCCCCCACATATGCAGCCATGTCCCCAATATATGCAGCCATATCCCCCACATATGCAGCCATGTCCCCCCACATATGCAGCCATGTCCCCCATACCTAGATGCCGCCATCGCCGCGGGGAACATTACAGCTTTCATTTGAATAGCTATAGTGTTCCCCGCCGAGCCGCGTATAGACACTCCCCCTTGGATAGATCACCCGTCCAATCCAGAGCAAGGGGGAGTGTCTATACGCGGCGCGGCGGGGAACACTACAGCTATTTAAACGAAAGCTGTAATGTTCCCCGCGCTGATTAACTCGACGGCGGCGTTGGGTATGCACTGTTTTCCTCGGCAAAAAAGCTCTGCCACCAAGTTTCTTGATGGATTCTGTCGAGGAAAACGGTTGTGTGTACGAGGCCTAATGCCGCGTACACACGATCACTTTTTGTGATGAAAAAAAACGACGTTTTATGTGACGAAACAAAACAATGTTTTTCAAACTTCATTTTCCAAAACGACATTGCCTACACACCATAGTTTTTCCAAAATGCTCTAGCAAAGCGTGGTGACATACATCGCGTTCGACGGCACTCTGTTCCATTGAAGCTCTGTCTCATAACTTGCTTCTGAGCATGCGCGGGTTTAAAAACGTCGTTTTCAACGTCGTTTTGCCCACACACGATCACTTTTTATGACACAAAAAATGACATTTTGAAAAACGACACAAAAAATTCAAGCATGTTCGAATTTTTTTTTGGTCGTTTTTTTGAAGACATAAAACGACGTTTTGCCCACACACGATCATTTTAAATGACGTTTTTGAAAACGTTGTTTTTTTTCATCACAAAAAGTGATCGTGTGTACGCGGCATTAGTCCTCTTGCAGTCAAAAAAGCTGCTTCTTCTGGAGTTTGAGCTTTTTTTTTTTATCTGTGCCTGTAAATTCTCGGCTATGTTAGGACTTGATAAAACACAGTGGTCCAACACCAGCAAATGACATGGCTCCCCAAATCATCACGGACAGTGGAAACTTCACACTGGACCTCATGCAACTTGGATTCTGTGCATGTTCACTCTCCTTCCAGACTCTGGGATTTTGATCTTCAAATGAAATGCAAGATTTTCCACAGTCCATGATGATTGGGGAGCCATGTCATCTGCTGGTGTTGGTCCACTGTGTTTTATAGACATGTGCAGACTGGAATATTTTGTTTCGTTTTTTCGTTTGGAAAATAAATTTATTTAGTTACTCCCGGAAATTGTTTTGATTTATTTCGTTTTTTGGTTGGGGAATAACTTTCGTCCGAAAATCCAATAATGCTTGGTTTCTGTCGAATGGTCAAACGAATATTCGACGGAACGTCGAATCTTTACGTCGAATCGTACATTTCCGTTCGAATATTCCGCCTACAAGAATTCTAATGTTGTATGACTAGTAATAATGTTGAATCTATTTTCTCATAAATCGAAATCTAATCTCTGTAATGTCAAATCTATTATTTCTATAGTGTCGAATCTTTTCTCTATAATGTCAAATCTTTTCCCTATAATGTCGAATCTTTTACCGCAACGAAAACGAAAATAAAGCATTTTTTATGTCGGATCTTTCGGTTTTTGTTTCTTGCGCTTTCGTTATCGTTTGTTAACCACTTGCTTACTGGGCACATAAACCCCCTTCGTGCCCAGGCGAAATTTCAGCTTCCGGCACTGCGTCGCTTTAACTGACAATTGCGCAGTCGTGCGACGTGGCTCCCAAACAAAATTGGCGTCCTTTTTTTCCCCACAAATAGAGCTTTCTTTTGGTGGTATTTGATCACCCCTGCGGTTTTTATTTTTTGCGTTATAAACAAAAAAAGAGCGACAATTGAAAAAAATATATATATTTTTTACTTGTTGCTATAATAAATATCCCAATTTAAAAAAAAAAAAAAAAAAAAATTTTCTCAGTTAAGGCCGATACGTATTCTTCTACGTATTTTTGTAAAAAAAAAAAAAAATCACAATAAGTGACTGCTTTGCGCAAAAGTTATAGCGCCTACAAAATAGGGGACAGAATTATGATTTATTTTTAATATTTTTTTTTTACTAGTAATGGCGGCGATCTGCGATTTTTATTGGGACTACGACATTACGGCGGACACATCGGACACTTTTGACACATTTTTGGCACCATTCACATTTATACAGCGACCAGTGCTATAATATGCACTAATTACTGTATAAATGTGACTGGCATTGAAGGGGTTAACACTAGGGGGTGAGGAAGGGGTTAAATGTATTGCCTGGGTGTGTTCTAACTGTGTGGGGGGAGGGGGGTGACTGGGGGTGGTGACCGATGCTGTGTCTCTATGTACAAGAGACACAGATCGGTCTCCATTTTCCCTGACGGGACGTGGAGCTCTGTGTTTACACACACAGCTCCACGTCCCTGCTCTGTCACCGCCAATCGCGTGTACCTGACAGACACCGCGGCCGCCGGGTACACGCATCGAATCCTCGGTGATGCGACGGGACTGTTTTTCCCCGCCGCGCGCCACCCAGTGGCTCGCACGGGGAATTACAAATACATCACGTCCAAAGACGTGACCCCGGCGCCTCAGGTCCGCGCTGTTGACGTATTTTGTCAATAGCGCGGACCCAAAGTGGTTAAAACGATAACGAAAAAAAATGATTTTCAGACGAAAATGCATTCTAACGAAAACAAATGCACATGTCTAGTGTTTTATCAAGTCCAAAATCAGCGCAACCGTCTACCAGGAAATTCTAGTTCCACTTCATGCTTCCCTCTGCTGACCAGCTTTATGGAGATGCTGATTTCATTTTCCAGCAGGACTTGGCACCTTCCCACGCTGCCAAAAGTACCATCATGGTATCACTGTGCCTGATTAACCAGCAAACTCACCTGACCTAAACCCCATAGAGAATCTGTGGGGTATTGTCAAGAGGAAAATGGGAGACACCAGACCCAACAATTCAGATGAGCTATCAAAGCAACCTGGGCTTCCATAACACCTCAGCAGTGCCACAGGTTGATGGCCGCCATGCCATGCCACATTGATGCAGTAATTATGCAAAAGGAGCCCCGAACAAGTTTTGAGTAGATACAATACTGTACATGGATATACTTTTCAGTAAGCCAGCATTTCTGTATTAAAAATCTTTTTTTTTATTGGTCTTATGTAGGGATGAGCTTCGAGTTCGAGTAGAACTCATGTTCGACTCGAACATTGCCTGTTCGCCGAACAGCGAACTATTTGGGGTGTTCGCGGCAAGTTCGTGTGAACTTTAGAACCCTGTTAAAGTCTATGGGACCCAAACGTTTGAAATCTAAAGTGCTAATTTTAAAGGCTAATATGCAAGTTATTGTAATAAAAAGTGTTTGGGGACCCGGGTCCTGCCCCAGGGGACATGTATCAATGCAAAAAAAGTTTTAAAAACTGCAGTTTTTTTGGCAGCAGTGATTTCAATAATTCCTTTAAGTGAAACAGTAAAAGTATATATATTCCTTTAAATTTCGTACCGGGGGGGGGGGGGGGGTTGAAGTTTTAGCATGCCTGTAAAGTAGCGCTTGTTTCCTATGCTTAGAACTGTCCCTGCACAAAGTGACATTTCTGAAGGAAAAAAAAGTAATTTAAAATCACTCACGGCTATAATGAATTGTCGGCTCCTGGCAATACAGAGAAAATCATTCATAAAAAAAAATGTGTGGGGGTCCACAGTATTTAAAAAAAAAAATTGGGGTGGAGTTCCCCTTAAAATCCATACCAGACCTGAAGGGTCTGGTAATTGAATTTGGGGGGACCCCCACGCATTCTTTTTTTATGAATGACTTTTCTCAGTATTGCTGGTACCCGACAATTCATTATAGCCACAAGTGATTTTAAATGACTTTTTTGCTTCAGATATTACATTTTGTGCAGGGACAGTTCTGAGCACAGGAAACAAGTGCTACTTTACAGGCATACTATACACCCCCCTAGGTACGAAATGTAAAGAAATATTTTAACTGTATTGTTTCACATTAAGCATAATCACTGCTCCTGAAAAAACGGCATTTTTTTTAAAACTTTTTTTGCATTGATACATGTCCTCTGGGGCAGGACCCAGGTCCCCAAACACTCCCCTGGGGCAGGATCCAGGTCCCCAAACACTTTTTAGGACAATAACTTGCATATTAGCCTTTAAAATTAGTACTTTAGATTTCAAACGTTCGAGTCCCATAGACTTTAACAGGGTTCTAAAGTTCACACAAACTTTTGGTCTGTTCGCAGGTTCTGGTACGAACCGAACCCAGGGGTGTTCGGCTCATCCCTAGTCTTATGTAATATTAAATTTTTTTGAGACACTGAATTTGGGGTTTTCACTAGCTATAATCATCAATATTAAAAGAAAGTAATGCTTGAAATATATCACTCTGTGTTAGGCCTCGTACACACGATCAGACATATCCGATGAAAACGGTCCACGGACCATTTCCATCGGATATGTCCGATCGGGAGTTTGATCCGATGGCGTGTACACACCATCGGATCAAATTCCCCGCCGCCGGATGGCGCGGTGACGCGGCGGTGACGTTGACGCCGCCGCGTCACCGCCACGTCACCGCACCAGGAAGTAAAACACTTCCGCGCATGCGCCGAATCCATTCGGCGGCGGCGCGGCGGCGGTGGGGGACGACATGTCTGCTGGTAAGTGTACTAACCAGCAGACATGTCGGGCGGACAGATTCCCACCGGATGGATTTCAAAGCATGCTTTGAAATCTGTCGGGTGGAGAAATCTGTCCGCTAGCCCATACACACGAGCGGAGATGTCTGCTGAAACGGTCCATCGGACCGTTTTCAGCGGACATATCCCCTCGTGTGTACGCGGCCTTACGCATCTATAAAATATTTGAGTTTCAATTTTTAAATTGAATTACTGAAATAAATTAACTTTGTGATGATGTTCTAATTATATGAGATGCACCTGTATATTTACAGTAATATTCATCATAATTCTAAAAATGTTTTTGAAAGGAAAGAATTTTACTTTAATTGAGCATTTATTCTGACCAATAATATTACACTTACCTGAACTTTATTTTGACAGTATATTTGCTTGCTTGTAGTATTTCAACTAGCATACTCCTTGCTGGCTGACTGCTCTAAGAATGTCAAATACAAAATAAGCTACTTTGGGAGAGTATTGTTTTAAAAGGAATTAATTATAAAATTTCAACCTATATTTTTATTATTTACAGTATGTATAATTTAGAGGTGTAATTAATGAAAATGTAGAATTTTGAAAAAAAAAATTGTCAGGTATAAAAGGCTTCATACAAATATAAAGAATGTTTTTTTTCTCTCAGCCAATAGGTGATGACTGTAAGCCTGGTACTTCTGCATTCCGGATTGCTAGTATGCTACTGCAAATACAAATCTGCATTGCAGATTCTCAGATTACACACACACATATGAATGAATGAATCAGCTAAAATACATATATGGTGGCACATTTCTTCTTCATCTTCTTTAGACCCATCCACATCTTCAGTCTGCAAGAACATCTGGTCTGTTTAGAGCTTATGCTGGGCTTTCTTATTAGTACATTCTAGCCTGTACATATTTCTAAAAAATGTATAAACAGGTCAATCTACAAAAAATAAATAAAAATGTAAATTAGAATAAGCAGAAATAACCACACTTTAGCACAGAATAACAACAGCCTGCAGTACCAAACACTGTAAATATGATTGCCATCTGAATTTGGCATCAATTATATTTATTAAACATAATCTGGCTATAACTGAAGTTTGTCGGAGCATGACAGCTGGTGAGATATGTTCCAAACCTCTCAAACATGGAGACCTACAGTAGTTCAGTTTTCATTTTTGGCCAGTGAAAACCAGCTGTACTCATAGGCCCGGATTCACAAAGCACTTATGCCGACGTATCTCCAGATACGCCAACGTAAGTACAAATGTGCGCCGTCGTATCTATGCGCCGACCCACAAAGCAAGATACGTCGAAAAATAGGCTTCAGCCACCCGACGTAACTTTCCTACGCCGGCGTATAGTGGGCGCATATTTATGCTGGACGCATGTGGCGCTCCCATTGATTTTCGATGCAAATATGCAAATTAGTCAAATACGGCGATTCACAAACGTAATTGCGCCTGGCGCATAATATACGTAGTTTGTGTAAGTCGTACGTCCGGTGTAAAGTTATTCCCCATATAGGAGGCGCAACTCATGCAAAGGTATGGGCCAGGGATCGAATGCCATCAAATTTTACGTAGTTTATGTTGTACGTGAATAGGGCTGGGCGTAGGTTACGTTCACGACGTAGGCAGTGATTCGATGTATCTTAGGCAGTAGTTTTGAGGTGATTGTGAGCATGCGCACTGGGATATGTCCATGGGACGGCGCATGCGCCGTTAGTTTTAAGTACTTGCCTAGCACTCGGCACATCATTTGCATGGGGTCACACTTAATTATCATGTATCACGCCCACTTCCCGCCCACTTCCACCTACTTCCACTTACGCTGCCTTACGCCTATGAATATACGCTACGCCGGCGCAGAGTTGGGAGCAGTTGCTTTGTGAATTCCATGCTTCCCTCTCTGCGCTGCGCCAGCGTAGCGTAAAAGACATACGCTACGACGGTATATATATGCGCCGATGTATGTGAATCCTGGCCATAATATTTTCTTATCTGGCAGTAGCGGCTGCTTAGCTGGAAGTAGCGGCCCCTAATCTTCATGCAGCGTGCCGGAGGCATGGATTTCTATGTTTTTTTAAAGCACATGATTAGAGGCTCTAATTGGCTTCAAAAAGGGTGGGCTCGGGGCAAAGAATATAGGTTAAAAAGTGAATCCGCGCAATGGACCTCAAATACCAATGAAGATGCCTACAGCTAGGGGTGTTTCGCGTCTTGAGGTGAATTAATAAGAAGCTGCTTCTACTTAATTATTCCACCTAAGTGGAATAAATGGATGAAGTTATTGAGATTGTAGAATTCATGGGCCTGTCTGATCTCTGAATTAAAGTGCAATAGTGAACGTGAATAAATATATATAAGAAAATTAAAATAAATATAAATATATCAATAGTGTCTGTGCAACAAAAATGCAATAGTAAGATCCTGAACAAGAACTTAGTGCAAATATACCAAAGTTAATGAAAAACATGAGAACACTGTATGCAAAAAAATCCTGCAGTCAGAAAATCCTGCAAAAAATCCTGCGAGTGTTCAAAAAGGTGCAAAAAATAATGTGAAAAAAATGAGGAACACTGCATGCAAGAAAAATCCTGCAAATATACAATGTGCAAAATAAAAATAAAAACGTGCAACGTTTATATATGTGACTCAAAGAACAAAGAACTTGTAGTCTCGAGTGCCCAGTGCCTGGTGATATGATCATTTATAGCATTCCAGAATGGTGACCACTGCAGTCCGTGCTCTAGTAAATCCCGCACTCACCAGATGTACACCCCCTCTTGGCACTCTGGCATTAACTCGTCCCACTGTACTCCTGGTAGTGTTTCCAATGTTAGTCCATGGGTAGAAGAAAGGAATCCCAAATAGTATAATACCTTTTAAAAAAAACGTTTTATTTGTTACTATACACGCTAAAAAAGGGGTACTCGCATTTGAGCCAGATAAAATAGACATATACTGCTCACAGATCAGGAAGTGTTGTGATGTTCACGTGTTGTGACGCCACAACACTATCTGATCTGTCAGAATGATATATGACTTTATCTATAAATCATCATATCATCAGGCACTGGGTACCTAGCACTACAAAACATAAGGAGGCTTGAGCAGGCTATTTAAACCAACTCCTGTCTCATGGCGGGTTGCTGGTTTGTCTTCAGCTTGTGCTTGGACTTTCTGCCACCTTACCTGAATCACTGACCCGGATTTCCGTATGACTCTGCTCTCTCCCTGAAGTTGACCTTGGCTTTGCTTCCTGGATACGCTGTCTTCTCCACCCCCTGACCTCTGGCTTGACTTCGGACTTGTTGCTCTCTCCAACTCTTGAACCTCGGCTTGCATCCCGGATCTGCCTCCAGCCTCACCCGCTCTGTATCTGCCCAGTACTACCCAAGCTAACTGCTCCACAGCTCAGTACAGTTACAACTACCTGCTCTGCACCTGCCCTGTGTCTCCCTGACCATCTGCTCTGCTCACCGCCACCACCAGGGGCTCCCGGTCAAGTCTTTAGCCAGAACTCCAGCTGCCTATCCAGAACCCTGCTGGCGCTGGTGCCTCCTGGTGCCTTCCTCTCCTGTCCCAACTCCAGGGGACGGTGTGCGCCGGGTCGCAACGGTAAGCCGCCCTCGGCATTTCGGCTTCGGTGAGTATGCAGTCTGACAATTCCCTCTGTTCTCAGCTGCATAAAAGCTGGGGGAGGAGAAGCAGCAGTAAACTGAGCTTACCACTGAATAGCTACTGTATGCAGCAGGGCCTTGTCCAGACAAGTATGATCATTGGAGGATAGTACACTGAATTCCCAGCATAGCTAGAGAATTGACCACAGTGTGGTAAATGTTTTATAAGAAAGCAAGGGGACTAGCAAGAACACCAGGGATTTCACATAAATGAAGCAATAAAAAGAGAACAGGATATCTTCTGATACAAGTACATGGTACAGCAGGCACAGATCAGCAATATGAAGTGTTTTGGGGTGAGAAAAAAACACTTTAAGGCTCCATCCACACTGACTTAAAAAACATTTGGCCAGATTCACAGAGCGATTACGCCGGCGTAACAGGAGATGCGCGGCATAAGTCTAAATTTGCGCATGCATTTCGATACTCCGCATCCCCAAAACGAGATACGCAAGAAATCTACTTTTTTTTTGTCCCGTGTAATTTCGTTAGACTGGCGCATCCGTCCGCGCAGAACTGCGCTAGACACACCATTGATTTGCTATTCAAATATGCTAATGAGGGAGTTACGGGGATCCACAAAAGAACGTTGGTGCAGCGCAAGCTACGCGCTGTGCGCAACAGCTGCACGGCCTGTCTAAAATTAGACCATATAAAAGGTGGTCTAAAATTAGACAATTCGTCTACATGTCAGAGAAAGCAACACCGTTAGTGAGGAGCAGAGCAGTCACACGTGTTGCCCAACAATCTGTATGCCAACATGCCAGGGACATCCTCGCTCATAGCTATACTACTGACTTTAGACAAGCAAAGAAGGAGGAGGGGACAGAGGAGGGCACGGGAGAGGATATACCGCACCCGCATACCTCTTTGGCATGAGTGATTTTGAGGTGTATCGCATCTTCAGATTCACCCCTCATGTCATCCTGGAATTAACCACAACCCTGCAGGAGGACATCACCAGCCCAACACACCGCTCACATGCAGTGCAGCCACTGGTCAAGGTCATGGCAACACTCCATTTCCTTGCTCTTTTCAAAGAACAAGTGGAGTGGTGGCTGGGATGTCACAATCCTCCGTGAGCAGATGTGTGCACCAGGTTGTCCCTGCAATCCTCAGACGCATGGCCAACCAAATCATCAAACCCACCACTGAGGACCTGCGGCTGAAGGCAATGACAGATTTCTACAGAATTGCCAGATTCCCACGCACCGTGGGGGCCATTGATTGCACACATGTGGCACTCCAGCCCCCCCATGAGACAGAGCACATATACCGCAATCGGAAGCATTGGCATTCCATCAACGTACAGGTGATAGTCGATGCCCAAGGCCTCATATGGAACGTCCGTGCCAAACACCCCGGATCCAGCCATGACAGCTACATATACAATCAGAGCCCCATCCCAATGGAATTCGAACAGAACGTGTATGGGGACAGCTGGCTAGTTGGTGAGTGACATGGGTGGCAGGCATGACTGCCCCCCCCCATGATGCACACATCACAAGGGGCACATGCATGACTAACATCCTCCTGTGTTTTTCCTTACAGGTGACTCTGCATATGCACTGGGACCCCATCTCATGACTCCTATCCGGAACCCCCAAACCCCAGGAGAGGAAAGATACAATGAAGCCCACGCCCAAACACGTGCAGTGGTGGAGCGCACCTTTGGCCTCCTGAAGTCACGTTTCCGATGCCTGGATAAGTCTGGGGGGACCCTGTTGTATTCCCCCAACTTCGTGTGCCAGATCATTGGTGCATGTTGCATGCTGCACAACTTCCCAGTGAGAAAGGGCCTGCAGATTGACCTACGTGATGACCTGACCCCTGAACCAGACAATCCCCCCCTAACCGAGGTTACCCCGTCTTCTGAGGGAAGAGCAGCCAGGAGACAGCTCACATTAGGCATCTTTGCACGTTAAACACACACATTAATCATGGCACAATGAGAATGCATGCATTCACACCACTGTGGTCCCTAGCACAGACACATCACATCCTCACCTAATTGGATTAGCACAAGCCCACCATGCTGGGCTTGTGAGCAGCAACGCCACGCCACGGCTCCAATTATGTCACTGTACATTCATACACCATTCACACGGACCTGGGAATCACTTCTCCCTGGTCCTGGGGAACCCTTCTCCACCAAAACTGAGGGTGACACCCTTTGCCGGCAGGAATATCACCCCCACATTCCAAAAACATTCACATCACGAAAAAAAAAAATGTCCAGCAAAAAAAAAAAATTTCCAGCAAAAAAAAAAAAAATAAATCCAGCAAAAAAAAAAAAGAGGGGAAAAACAAATTAATGCCGTTGGCGTGAGCCACACCTGGGGCGCCCACGGCCACGGCCCCGGCTCCTCAGGGGAGACTCATGGGGAGGGGAGGTAATCCGGGGAAGGAGGAGCAGCCCCTGGTCTCTGCCCACCTGGCGGCCTGCCCTCCAAGGCCACTGCAATTCTGTTCAGGCCAGCACTTAGTGATGCCATGTTGGCCTGGATTGCCTGGGTGAGGGCCCTCACATCCTGCCCAACGTCTGCTGTTGTAGTCTGCAGTGCGTTTTGGCAGTTTGTAAGAGCCCGGGAGTGGCAGTCCAGGTACCCAAGCGTATCCTTTATGGAGGACAGGCTCTCCTCCATCCGCCCCAAAGTCTGGCTGACCTGTCCCAGATGGCGGGTCTGAAGTGCCTGGTCCCTTCTCAGATTGGCGGGCAGAAGCTCGGCCACCCCCCTGGTCTTCTGGGATGACTTCCTGCCTCCAGCTAAGGCTTGTGGCCGGGGAGAAGGGGAGGCCCTTGGAAGAGGAGCCCTGTTGGGGGAGGAGTGGGAGGGGCTAGCCCTTATGGAGGGCTGGCTGCTGCCAGCCAGAGAGGAAGACTCCTCCAAAAATAACAATCCACTGGCTGACATGACATCCTCCTCCTCCTCCTCAAACTCCTCCTCCTCAACCTTCTCCTCTTCAACCTCCTCCGAGGACTCCGGCCTTGTCGGGGGGTCCTCATCAGGCTGGGATGGTGCGGTCAGCCCAGATGGCCCAGCACCCTCCTGCTCATCTGTGGATGACACAAAACATTCACAGGTTGGAGGATCCACACACTTGCCACATATTCCTTTTCACCCCCTCCCCCACACATGCTACACACCTGATAGGGAAAAAAAACCTTACCTGGCATCACGCCTTCATGACTTGAGTCATAGCCAGGCAGGCCCTCCACCTGTTGTCTATGAAAGGTTTGGGCCAGCGCACACTCCTCCGCTGTCAGCCTAACAGGGCATGGTGGGCCCCCTACTGTGGTCCTGGCATGGGCTACCATTTTGGCCAGCTTCTTTCTGACCAGACGCCGGAGGTCATTGATCTTCTTTTCAATCCCCGACCGTGTCCGGGTCTCCCCCCCCCGATGCATTCACCTCGTCAGTAATGTTCTGCAAGATATCACGCCTCCTGGCCGGGGTGGTGTTGGCACTCTCCGGGCCGTGGAGGAAACGCCCATATTGGGAAATGGCCCGGGCAAGAATTTGTTTCTCCCCCAAAAAAAAATTTAACTTCCTCTTTCTCTCAGTCATACTCATACAAAAACTCTCTCCCAAACAATCAGCAAAAATCACTCACAAAAACAAGCAGGAAAAATCACTCACAAAAACAAGCAGGAAAAATCAAGCAAGAAAACAAACAAACAGGAGCTGTGGTGGCTCAACGTGATTGGCACTGCGCTGACAAGCCGTTCACCTCTGCAGCCAAGGGTTCGGATCCCGGTCTCGGCTACATGTGAATTGAGTTTGGTGGTCTCAGCCCGGCTCCCGGTGGGTGTGCTATGCAAGGTACGCCTGTGCTTAGTACGCCCACCCCCCCCCCACAAAAACCACCACACTTGCACGCACACAAAAATTGGTTTAATACGCACGCACTTTGGCCATGCGGTCTCCTAAAGAGAGGCGAAGGACCTTCGGGGCTGGCTTGGTGGGTTGGGCCCCCTCACTCCCTCATAGGGGGAGTCCCTCTGCCCCGATGGGGTCCTGTTGGGCCCCAGTTGGGCTCCCAAGTGGAGCAGGTAGGGCGGGGTGAGTGGGAGGCCCCCCCTCACACCCGCCATTGCCACCGGGGGCATGGAGAAGGATGGCGATTGCCTCCGGGGGGAGGGTCTGCCTACTCCCAACTCCTGAAGTCCGGCTCCTCTCTTCCGAGTTCACGCACAAAATACACTTTAAAAAAAAAAAAAAAAAAAAAAGAAAACAAACAAACAAAAAACTATCAAACAAAAATTCTCACAAGCAGTCACCAAAAATCACTTTCAAATATATTCTACAAAACACTAGATCACACAGTCCACAAATATCACAAAGACAAACCACAACGCAACTAACAACAGAACAAAAGCACCTTGCTGTATAGGGAGGGATACAAAGGGATGTACTTTTGCAAAGAAAGTGCGTTTGTGTCTGTCTATTTAAGCTCTCTGCGTAGTTCACGATTTTGCCCTAGTCCACTTCCAATTTCACTGACTCCCGAGTTGTGAGCATGCGCACAGAGGTGCTGACCATGGTCTGCTTCAAGCGCGCATGCGCGAGCCGGCCGGCCCTTTATTTGCATGGGGTCACGGCTCATTTCAATGTAACACGCCCACGTCCTTCCCAATTTGTATTACTCCGCCTTGCGCCTCAGAAATAACGTTGCGCAAAACCGACGAGAATAGGGTGATTGCGCCGCTACATTGCACCAGTCTAACGTAAAGGCGGTGCGCTACGCCCGTCCAATAATGCACAGATGTACGTGAATCTGGCCCATTGCTTCTACAGGAGTTTTATGTTCTGCCTGTAGAAGCAGCTGAATGTTATCCTTTGTGTCCATGCAAATTAGGACAATTAAAGATATATTTTGAGCTCAACGTTTAAAGGCAGGAAAAAAAATCCTTTTGGTTCACGTTGATTGGAGCTCACTGGCAGAAAAAACGTAAAGCTCTTCTAAACTCGTCTAGACATTGTACAAAAAATGCTCTATATGTAAGTTTTTTATTTCCAAGAGAACAGATCTTTTTAAAAGCCCAGTGTACATGGAGCCTTATGCCGCATACACACGATCATTTTTTGGCATGAAAAAAACGTCGTTTAAAATGATCGTGTGTGGGCTTCACATAATTTTTCGGGTTCCGAAAGACGACAAAAAAAAAAAAATTCGAACATGCTGCATTTTTTAACGTAGTTTTAAACTATGCCGTTTTTTTGGGTTGTAAAAAATGATCGTGTGTGGGCTAAAACAACGTTTTAAACCCGCGCAATGCTGAGAAGCAAGTTATGAGACGGGAGCACTCGTTCTGGTAAAACCCAGTTCATAATGGAGTAAGCACATTTATCACGCTGTAACAGACAGAAAAGCGCGAATCGTCTTTTACTAACACGGAATCAGCTAAAGCAGCCCAAAGGCGAATGGAACTTCCCCTTTAGAGTGCCGTCGTACGCGTTATACATCTCCGGCACCGCGCTTTGCTCATATTTTTTTCAAACTATGGTGTGTGGGCAACGTTGTTTTTAATGATGAAGTTGGAAAAACGTTGTTTTTTGGACATACTGAAAAACATACTGAAAAATGATCGTGTGTACGCGGCATTAAAGTTTTTTACTAAATGCAAATAGGCCGTTTACTATGGAGGGGTTCATTTACATTTTTGTAGATTAAAAGGACACTTTCACAACACTATTACCTTGTGACAGGACAACACTATGGCCTGGACCTCCCTATCCTTTAGTTCTTTAGTCTCCAAATTGTGGCCCACAGGTTCCCTTTTCATGCACCAGGAACCATAGGACCCAACCCCTTTATAGTACACAGGACCGGAGGGTTTGACCCAAAAAATCTGGCATGAAAAACCTGGGAATGCAGTTAACCTTTAACTTCAGAAACCACTATCTGCCTACACACCTGCAGAGCCTGAGCCTGAGAGAGAACCACTCTGTTTTCAGAATTGCAGCTGTGTGAGAAAGCGGGATCAAACCATTGGGACCAGACTAGTCGCCTGCCAGAAAGTGGTCTTAAATGCACACCACACAGTGTTAGCCCATTTAGAGACTTCTCCTACTTCCACTCTAATTGTTAAAGGGGCGGTGCACCACCTAAAGAAGGGCCCCAATGAAAGCCAACTTAAATGACTAGGTGCCAGATACTCTCTACCACCGCCAGGATTACCCACACACTAGGATTGCATGTATCCACTTGCTTTTTGGGGTTGTATATACAAGGTTTATACCAGGACCTTTTCTATTCCTCTGAAATGGTTGACGTTGTTTAGAAAATCTAGTTATCTGGTTACAATTCAAGTTGGCCTTGCTATAGTTCCTTTAGGTGCAAATTGGTGGTTTGTTGCCCATTTTTTTTATTGTAGTTCCTTTTATGTCTGTGCAATTATTTGTTGGCTAATGTCTGATTTACACCTTTTTGCATTGAATTGCCTGATTACATTTTATTGATTTACCACCAAGCTGTTTGTGGCTTTATTCCTGTGCATTCTTAAACTGTGGTAGCCTGATAACCCTTAAATCCATAGGTGTAAACAGCACTTAGTCTACAAACAAGTGTGTCAGAGGGGACCAAACAGTTAACAGAGTCGTGGCAGAACAGAGGACCTGTCATCAACAGCGGCTCCTGAGGGGGTAAATGCTACACTATAAAATGTTGTTCATGTTTTTATGATGTAAAAATAATAAAAATGTTACTTAAAAAAAAATGAAGTGCACTATGTGAGCCCGGAACAGATGTAGTGTGTTTTTTTTTTTTTTGGGTAGAATTAGCCATTCACTGGCTGATTCGTTTTTTGCTCGGAGTTGCTGTTAATGATATGTGTAGTTCTACAAAAGCGGAAGAAAAAAACAATAAACTCGTTTACAACTCCTTTCCCTAATTTTATTGTACGCCAAGCATTGAGATTAATGGTTTGTGTGGTATTGTTCAATTAACAAACAAATAGTCTAGCAGAAACAAAGGATGATTAATTACAATGGGCGACCTTGGCAAGACTTTCAAGGTCATACTATAGTAAACAGCTTTATGAATGAAGGAAAAAAAATATACTTTGAAAAAGAGCCTTGTCCTACGTTTTCACACAAGAGTCAAGGTGGACGCCAGCCAAATTTCATACATCCGTGTTTATTGGGGATGTCGTTCTCATGTTTGCGAGCATTTTTCAGTATATGGATATTTTAAACTAAATCTCAGCATAAGTTTTAGGTGGTTGAAAAACATCACTTAAAAGGCGACAAAGATCCTTTTCATCGACCATCAATGACACTCTGTAAGTCAAACACATCTAAGGTTTTCGGACAGGGGATCACATTGTGTATGAAAAATGAGCTCAGTGAAAAGGGACAGTTTCTAGCACGGGCTGAAGTAGGCAAATAGAAAGGTAGAGGGAACAAAGTGCTATTGAGGGGATGTGTTTGAACTGCTGTTATAGGGAGAGTCAATAAGGTTGTGCCATTGCAGTGTGGGAACATGGGGGAGTTCCCTGTGAAAAATGCATCTTTGTCTTTGCAAAGATCCTTGGAGTAAGACGTCACAGCTTTAGATGTTAGTTATTATTTTATTTTTTATATTTATATTGTATTGTCTTACTATGAATCTTAAGATGTTAAAACAAATTCCAGCTAGCTACCAAGTAGACTGCCTATAATACCCATCAAATGCTGCAAATGTGCTAGAAATATCTAATTTAAGCTTCACTGCAGCTAGAATCCACAAAGCAGCTTTGAGGCTCATTGAGCTAGCGCTCAATTGTCCCTTATTTTAAGAGCATGCCTCTTAAAAGCAGTACTAAAATCATTATTTTTTTTTAAATAACAAACATGTCATACTTACCCCCACTGTGCAGTTCATTTTGCACAGAGTGGCCCCAATCGTCCTCATCTGGGGTCCCACGGTGGCTCTCTCGGCTCCTCCCCACAATAGCTAATCCCCTCTGGGAAGCTCTCTCACGAAGGGGGTTACCTTGTGGGCACGCTCCCGTGTCATAGTCTCTGCGTCCATAGGGGCTGAGTGTATGACTCAGTCTCGCCCCCATCATTGGATTTGATTGACAGCAGCAAGAGCCAATGGCTGCGCTGCTATCAAGCTATCCAATCAACACAGAGACTCCGTGGAGAAGAGGATGCCGGTTACAAGCCAAGCAGGTGAACAGGCTAAGGTAAGTAAAATGGAGGGGCTGGGGGGCCCGTGATTGCCAGGTGTTTTTCACCCTAATGCATAGGATGCATTAAGGTGAAAAAACACAAACCTTTACAACCCCTTTAACCACTTGCCATCCAGCCACCATCATTATACTATAGCAGCGTGGCACGGTCCCGCAAATCGCCATAGGTGTACGTTGGCCCGGGAACTCACTTTTGTGGGCGCTCCCAATGGCCAGCGGAGAGGCAATCAGTGGGTCCGGCGGACTTGCTATTAGACTGGTGTAACCAATTTTAATCGGCCGATGTATATATTATGTTCCCATCTAGTTATGATGGACTGTGTTTTTTCCTTGTTGCATTCTTTCAACAGGTGTGCACGATTACCGGCATTAGCCAGGCCCCACCAGGAGACTGATTAATGAATCATCAGATGGTTTCTGGGACTTTTTTCTTTCTATAAATGAGATTTCTTTTATCATTATGTTTAGCTATGACTAAGCATCGGTTGTCGATGTGAAACGCGTCAGCTTTTGTTACCCCACTGTTTGCTGTTTTTGCTGTTTTAGTTTTTTGACTGGAATAAACAGGCACTATTTTTAAGTCTATTAATCCATTGGAGTGCGGCTGTCCATTTTTCTTTCCTTATATTGCACCAGCCACCCGTGATCATTCCCCGCAGTGACAAAACAAGGCAAATCTCCGTTATGACATGGGAGATTACACAGATCCTGTCTTTCTGCTAAGCATGAAGATGGATCTGTGTGTTTCCCCAGTCACACAGTCCCCCATACAGTTAGAACACACAGTGTGGGAACAAATTTAACCCCTTGATCGCCCCTGATGTTAACCCCTTCCCTGCCAGTGTCATTAGTATAACAACAGTGCATATTTTTAGCACTAATTACTCTAATATTGTCACTGGTTCCTCAAAAAAAGTATCAAAAATGACAGTTAGGTGTCCGATCTGTCCGCTGCAATGTTGCAGTCCCGCAAAAAATCACTGATCGCCACTATCACTAGTAAAAAAAAAAAAGATGATAGAAAATTACATAAATCTATCCCCTATTTTGTAGATGCAATAACTTTTGTGCAAACCAATCAATATACGCTTATTGGGATTTTTTAACCAAAAATATGTAGCAGAATACATGTTGGCCTAAGCTGCTGAATGCATTTGTTGTTTTTTTTTATTTTTATTGCAAATGTTTTATAGCAGAAAGTAAAATTATTATTTTTTTTTTCAAAATTGTTGTCATTTTTTGTTTATAGCCAAAAAATAAGAACCGCAGAGGTATTTCAAATACCGCAAGAATGGCAAAAAATGGCCTGGTCAGGAAGTGGGTAAATCCTTCCGAGGCTGAAGTGGTTACACAATAAATAATTCCTCTATTCTTTTTATAAAATACACATAGGTGGGAAGATCATATCTGCTTGTAACATTTTATTGTGACTGTTAGGAAGTCTATATAACTAAGAGTTCTTTCAGACTGGCGGCAGCACTTATTATCTTTTGAAAAGTGATCTGCGTTTTTTTTATAATTGCCAAGAGACAGTTTTACATTGTAGGACTGCGCTGCCACTGCGAGCATTAGGCTTGTGGTGTGGCTCCATTGATCTTGATGGGCGAGATTGGCAGTCAATGTCAAACTCTGCAACCTAAGTTAAAAAACATTGCAACCACAGCATGTCAGGATGTACTGTATATAGCGCGGCACATGCGAACTGAATCGCCTCTGGGCGCTCGTTGTTTCTGTCTCTCTGGTCATCAAAAGAGCAGAGTTTTTATCTGTCTTCTGAAGCTCAGGTGGTTTTCCTCCAACCGAATGCTGGTTGGTAAAGCGTTCCATACAGTACCGATCCTGACCTCCCTGGGGCCCTAAGCAAAATGACATGTCACATTAAAGTTGAGAAGCAGGGGGGGGGGCTGCCGACAGTGACGTGTCACATTAAAGATGTTGTTGAGAAGCGGGAGTGTTCTGCTGTCGGGGTGAAGGGCCGAAAATTGCTTCTCACCAGGCGGGGGGCCCTCCACAGCTTTGCGGGGCCCTAAGCGGCTTGCATAGTGAGCCTATAGGGCGGATCGGCCTTGGTTCCATAGTCTGGGACCTTGGAAAGCAAACCTTCTTTCTCCTTTGGACTTGTATCTGGCTTTGGGTATCTTGACCAGATTTTGGTCGGTGGATCGCAGAACGCGATTGGGATTGTGGGCTTCTATCTTTTCGCATAGATATTGCGGAGCCTTCCTATGGATGCACTTATGAGTCAGACAGAGTGTTTTAAAAGCAATTCTGTCTTTTACTGGCAGCCAGTGAAGGGTTCTCAACAAAGGTGAGATGGATTCCCAGTTTTTTTTCCCGTCACCAGTCTGGCGGCCGTATTTTGAACAACTTGCAGATGAGCGATTTGGTACTTAGGGAGTCCGAGGTAAAGGGCATTTGCATAGTCCAGTCTGGAGTTCACAATTGTTCCCACCACGACTGCTATGTCTTTTTTGGGAATAAACTGAATAAGTCTGCGTAGTAGGCGCAGCAGATGATGAGATCCGCTGACTACTGACTCTATTTGTGCATCCATTGTCATGTAGGAGTCGAAGATGACCCCAAGACTTTTGACTTTGGAGCTAGGGGAGATGATCTGGCCCAGAATGGGCGGGGGTGTCCAAGTTGTTGCCAGCTGACTCTTGCGACTGGCATGAAACAGGAGAAGTTCTGTTTTGGAACTGTTGAGTTTAAGATAACTCTTGGTCATCCAGTTTTCTATCAAAGAGAGACAATTCTCTAAACTGGGATGATGATCCTTTTTATTGCAGATGCGAAAATACAGTTGCGTGTCGTCTGCGTATGAATGATAAAGTAGTTGTTGGCTACTGATGATTTCAAAGAGAGGGCGAAGATAGATGTTGAAGAGCACCAGTGATAGGGGGGATCCTTGAGGGACTCCACATGATACCGTGCGTTTTTCAGAAATGAAAGGTCCTAATTTGACTGTTTGTGATCGGTTTTCCAAAAAGGAGGAGAACCATGATAGATCACCTTCTGCGACTCTGGCTACCTCAGCCAGCCAAGTCAGTAACAGCTTGTGGTCTACCGTATCAAAGGCTGCGCTTAGGTCCAACAGAACCAGGAGACAAGATTCTCCTTCGTCTGCGCCCTCAAGAGCGTTGTCCCATATTTTAAGCAATGCTGTTTCTGTCCCGTGTCTGGGACGGAAACCTGATTGGAATGGATCAAGTAGATTATGGGTATCTAGATGCTGTTGCAGCTGTTGTACCACTACTTTCTCCATTATCTTGGATAGAACATTTAGGCCTGTTATGGGACGGCGTGATTAGGGTCCTTGGGGTCTAGAGTGGGTATCTTCAAGATGGGCTGGATTATGCCCTCTTTCAGCAGGGAGGGCACTATGCCTTCCTTGAATGACTGGTTTATGAGCTGCGTGATGGGTAGTGCCAAGATGTCGGCACATTCCTTCAGCAGCTTAGTGGGGATAATATCATTAGGCGCTGTGCAGTTTTGCAAAGTACCGATGATATTTCTTGTGGCATCAACGGAGATGGGTTCCAGAGTGAACTTGGTTGATTGTAGAAGGTTTCTATGGGTGTTCTGTGGTTGATTAAGGGGGTGGTTGTGGGGGGTATTATTTTGTTGAATGCTTTCCCGGATTCCCTCAATTTTATTGATGAAGAAATCCGACAATTCATCGCAAAACTCTTGGGTATCTGAACTCGGGGGTTCAAGACAGCCTGGATTCATGGTCTGACTGACCAGCTTGAAGAGTTCCCGAGGGCGATTTAGGGCGCTATTGATGGCCTTAGGCGGCGTACAGACGATCGGACATATCCGATGAAAACGGTCCGCGGACCATTTCCATCGGATATGTCCGATCGGGAGTTTGATCCGATGGCGTGTACACACCATCGGATCAAATTCCCCGCCGCCGGACGGCGCGGTGACGCGGCGGTGACGTTGACACCGCCGCGTCACCGCCACGTCACCGCACCAGGAAGTAAAACACTTCCGCGCATGCGCCGAATCCATTCGGCAGCGGCGCGGCGGCGGTGGGGGCCGACATGTCTGCTGGTAAGTGTACTAACCAGCAGACATGTCGGGTGGACAGATTCCACCGGATAGATTTCAAAGCTTGCTTTGAAATCTGTCGGGTGGAGAAATCTGTCCGCTAGCCCATACACACGAGCGGAGATGTCTGCTGAAACGGTCCATCGGACCGTTTTCAGCGGACATATCCCCTCGTGTGTACGCGGCCTTAGAAAAATAATTTTTCTTGGCTTGAAAGATTTCTTTACGGTATTTCCTTGTTGTTGTCTTGTAGCTGATGAGGTTCTCTTCTGACGCGCTTCTTTTCCAGGCGGCTTCCGCCCTTCCGCGCTCTTGCTTCAGTAGCGATAGCTGGTTGTTGAACCAGCCGGACTTGTTTTTCCAGATGTGGGCTTTGTGTTTCGGTGCTACTAAGTCCAATGTATCTGAGACTGTTCGGAGTGGTTGGAGTGTTTTTATTTTATTTCCTAAGGTAGATTTGAAGAGTTCCGAATGGAGCTTCTTCTGAGATCTAGTCCAGTGTGTTATCACCGGCTTAGGTGTTTTTATCAATGGGGGAATTTTGGAAATTATGAATTTAATTGCATGGTGATCTGTCCATGGCAACGGTTCATTTTCCAAAATACTTATTTCCAGATTTTGTCTGAAAATTAGGTCGAGCGTGTGACCTGAAGCATGTGTGGGGGCACATACTAGTTGTTGTAGTCCTAATCCTTCCAGGTGGTCAATACAGGTGTCGGCGATCGGTTCCTGTGAAGAGTTGGCCCAGAGATTGAAGTCCCCGAGCAGCAAAAGATGTTTGCTGTTTAGGGTATAAGTGGAGATAAATTCCGTCAGTGATGCTAAAAACTGCGATTTTGGCCCGGGTGGCCTGTAGCAGAGTAGAATACGGATGGTCTCCTGGGGATTTGATTGCAGTTGTAGAGTAAGGGTTTCCATGAATGGAGGAGGATTTTGAAGGACTGGTTTAGTGATCGCAAGATGCGTCTTGTGGATCACCGCCAGGCCTCCTCCTCTTTGCCCTATTCTGTTTTCCGTTATAATATGGTAGTTTTTTGGCACCAGTTCTCCTAGAATGGTGTTACAGTCGGCTGTGAGCCAGCTCTCTGTAATAAAGAGGCAGTCTAAATCGTATTGTAGAATGAAATCATGGATTTCTAATCAGTGTTTTACTGCCGATCTTGTGTTGATCAAAGCACAAGATATGTGCTCAGGCTGGGGTGGATGACTGAAATTTTTGACAGTCAATCGTCGATCGATTCTCAATAGTTGCTCAATTCTTAAGGCCTTCTTGGTGATGGCTGGTAATACAGAGTATCGCAGATTAGCCATTGTCGCCAAGCATCGGGGGGGGGGGGGGCAGGGAGGTTTTTAATGGGATGGGGGGGGGGATTCTACGAATCCTCACTCCCAGGTTGATCCAGAGGAAGGCAAAAAAAACCTGGCCGTGCTAACCAAATGTGTTGCGGCAAAGGAAAAAAATTCCTTCCTGACCCCTCAAGGGCGATCGGCCAAAACCCTGGATCAATGCTAAAGGGGTGGTGGATACGTGGTGGGGCAGAATAGGGGGAGATGAACTAGGGTGTACCAAAATGGCCACCGATCAGGAAAAAGGACCTAAGCTGGGGGCTGTCGGCTTGGTGGATTGGTCTCCAGGGGAAGGCTGGTAGGCGACTGGGAGAGGATGGGGGGTCCTCCTAGGGTGGGGGGGTTGTTTCTGGGCAGTTTTGGAGGGGATTCCTGTTTGTATTGTGTATTCAAAATACTGAAGGCAAATCTTTTGTTATAGGTGTCATATCAACATACGAAAATAACAAAAGAAACGGGTTCAAATGCAAATCTTTTGTTTATCGTTTTTTTGAATGGCCAGATAGTTAGGCTGGCCATACATGATAGAATTTTCTGTGCAATTTGTACAATTGAAAGTGTTGTTTAGTTTGACCTCATGTTATATGGTTTTTGGTAAATCTAAAAGAAAATTGTACAAGAAAATTGAACATGTATGGCCAGCCTCAGTGACTGAAAGCATCTTCTCTTTTGTGCTGAGTAGTGAGTACACTAGTACAGTGAGTACTAGTACAGTAAAGCCAAATAAACTTTTCTGTGGATTTTCATCTGAAGGGAGTTCAGTTGGCCAGACTTTTGAACCCAAAAATGGTTTTCTGATGCAGTTTAAAAACTAACTAATTTTCTGAGAACGATCGGAAAACGATCGTTTTTATGTTTGTTGTTAAAACAGTCTGACCAAGTGTATGGGGCTTAACAATAGTATTTTTCTGTGCACATGTCTAGTAAACACATAGCTCCCGGTCCTGTCAGCGGGGGAAACGCTGATCTTCTGATCATACAATGTATGAACAGAAGATCAGTGATTTCCCCTAGTGAGTCCACTACTAGTAAAAAAAAATATTAATAAAAATGCCATAAAACTACCCCCTTTTTTGTAAACGCTATAAATTTTGCGCAAACCAATCAATAAATGCTAATTGCGATTTTTTTTTTTTTACAAAAAATATGTAGAAGAATTCGTATCGGCCTAAACTGAGGAAAAAAAATCTTTTTTGGGGATATTTATTATAGCAAAATGTAAAAAATATTGCATTTTTTTCAAAATAATCACTCTATTTTTGTTTATAGCGCAAACAATTTAAATGGCAGAGATGATCAAATACCACCAAAAGAAAGCTCTATTTGTGGGAAAAAAAGGACGCCAATTTTGTTTGTGCTCTGGTCTTTGACCAGCAATATGGTCCGGGGGTTAAGTGGTTAAACAGGTGTCCAGCCGACAGTTGATTATAGTAAGGGCATTACTTAAAGTGGAGGTCCACCCTAAAAAATTTAAAATTACACCGAAATTCTACAAAAAATTAATATTATTTTTTTTTTAAAAATAAAAGAAAAATTTACTTACCAGAAATTGTGGTTGCTAGGCGAATCTTCCTAGTCTGCCTCTTCCTAGTCCATGGCTGGTCTTCATCCTTGCGTTGTCTTTTGGGGAATGGTGCGCGCTGCCTTCTGGGAACTATGTGTAACCGGGGATGTCTGGTCACCCTAGTATACGGTATATTGCATAAAGAGATGTTATGTATGTGATGTGACTGGGAATCCCCCATTTGTAACCAGCTGTGAATCCTTCTATTTTTTTATGCTGTTTTCACACTCAGAAAGGAAAGTTCACAGAGATATGATCCTGGACAGAAGTCTCTGTGTGGGCCGGGAGATGTGGAAAAATGTAGCATTGCACCAGAGACCACTATAGACACAGTTACACCTCATGAATAGTGACTTTGTAAGGTAAAGGCCTTGTCTTAAAATGATTTAAAGGAAACCTGTCATGAGAAAAACATGGAGGGTGAAATTTCTAACCTTTGCTTCTGAAAGTTCTAGTTGCTTTGGTGTCACCCTAACACTCCTGCGTTAATAATTTGAGTCACTGACCCAGAATAGATAAAGACATCTGACTTTTTCTCTAACGTTCATATCTTTTATGTTATACTTGGCTTAGGTCAGTGACTTGGGAAGAATTGAAGCCAGAGGGTCAACGTGACAGCCAAGCAACTGACATTTTCAGAAGCAAGTCTCCCTTTTTTTCTTATGACAGGCCTATTTAAAGCCCAATTAAACCCTCCTTATTTATTAACCACTTGCTGACTGCACTATGTATATATACGTTGAGGTTTGCAAGTGGTTTACAGGGATTATAGCTAAAGATTTCAGCCATAACACGATATTGTTTTTTTCAGCCATCGGTGAGCTTTTTGTTGAAAGCTGTCCAAGCGGCTCATGAGCCGCTGGAATGCTTTCAGAAGCACCGGGAGGAGACGCCCCCATCGTTTTTTACTCAAGCTTACCGTTTCCGCTGGTTCGCCTGAGAAACGATTCAGTGGTTCGGCCACCTACTACCACGGGCAATCAAAGAGTAGATCCTTTTGATTGCCTCTATGGCCTCAGACAACTGGAGCGGCGCCATGACGTCACTTCTGATCCAGGCTGGAAGCAAATCATTTTATTTTTTAAAGCAAAAGATCACATGTTTTATTTATTTTTAAAGGTAAAGAAGAGATCTTTTTGTATCTTTCATCCTTATTTCTATTACAAGGGATGTTTATATTCCTTGTAATAGGAAAAAAAGTGATCAAAAAATAAAAAATAAAAAAAAAGATTGAAGAGACGGTGTAAAAATAAAAAATAAAAAGTACAATAAAAAGGAAAAAAAATTAAGGAGTTCTCATCCATCCGTGTTCGCGTGCAGAAGTGCACGCATACGTAAGCCGCAACCCGCATATATAAACGGTGTTCGCACCACACATGTGAAATATCAGCGTGAACGTGCAATAAATCTGATGTAAAGCGTTGCGCAAACTGTTGGCGCTATATAAATCCTGTATAATAATAATAAATCTAGTGGTACAGCTCCTCTGTAACTCTAAACAGGCATTTAAAACTTTGTACATTGGAGATTTTTAGGTACTGTAGTTTGTCGGCATTCCACAAGCGTGCACATTTTTAAAGTGGGACATGTTAGGTATATCTATTTACTTGGTGTAACATCATCCACTAGAAATTGGGGTATATATTGTGTTTTTTATTTTTTTTAATTCATTAAAATGTATTTTTTACCAAAAAATTTAGTTTGAAAAACCGATGCAAAAAAGTGACATAAAAAATTTAAACAATCGCTTTTTTATTCCCTAGGGTCTCTAGGGTCTCTTTCCTAGAAATATTTCTAGGAAAAAATACTGGTTTAAACTAAAAGTGCCAGAAAAAGCTTGGTGTTGTAATGCAGACAGACTGCATATACAGTACTGAATATATTCTTGTTTCTGTGTATTATTGCAAACTAATGGCTAGACTCATGTAGAGCGGCGTAATTTTTGTTGCATCTGCTGTTCATATTTCTATAGCCACCAAGGACATGCAGTAGGGATTCTTCTAGCCATTGGATGGCTTACTTTACCATGGTTATCAGGAACTTGCTTTATATTTCCACTAGTCAACAGAAGCTTGCAGTTTACTGTGTGTCACAGTCTACATTTCTACAGGCTACCGGTAGAGTTGGATCATCCCAAAGACAGTCAAAGCAAGAGCCTAGGGCTAAGTGGATGTCTCAGAGGCCCATTTACAACAGTTTATGCTCCCACAGTAAATCAGGGAAATGGACCACTTGGTCAAATATTTGTACCTGTTTGCCGCTTCAAAAGAGAGGAGGCACCTGTAGGCAGTCGGTGGCCGAGTGGGCTATGCCAGTACAGAAAATGCAATGAAGGCCTTCTCCATGTCTATTGCAGTTCTTAACAATGTCAGTTTAAGGGATGTTGAGAGGCCAAATTGCCATGTTGCCAGGGCCCTTTTCTGCTTCAATCTGACTACTAGGAACTTTTGCTAAACCCCAGAAACTGCCAATAGGCTACCATGGATTAGATTTTATTGGACTAAAAAAGACAGGAAAAATAGCTGCAAATGTTTCATATATATATACCCCCACTCTGTTTAAAACAAATTTCAATGCTGTTCTCTTCAAAATAAAAACATTCTTGTCGATAAATCGTAGCCGTGATTAATAAAATGCATCACACATCAGTTCTCCAATAGATTTCCTGTATCAAAGTGGAATAGAAAAGTAAATTGTAAGCTACAAAATAAAACAAAGCTGCATTTCTCAACGCAGACAGAGCCATATGTTTTCCCTACTAATGATCTGATCTTGTAAGGGAATATGAAATTCTGGTCTATTGTCTAAAAATAGGCTCAGCATTGGAGTCATATTATGCTTTACTTAGTTTAAGAGCCCTTGTGTGAAAATGCCTTTTTCTTTCATATAAAGAAAAATGCTTCAGAATTCAGAGCTCAGTATAAAATCATACTAGATTCAGGAAATGTGAATTCTGTACATTTACACTTGTTGACCACTCAATATAGAGTCATCCATTCTATATAGTACTCTTAGCCATCTGTCTACTGGGATCATTTTAACTTTTTTTTGCATACATGTTAAAATTTTTGCTAGAAATGATTTGCTGTTAACCGTGCCTTGTTGTTTGAAGTGGATCGGAATGTTACTGTTTCTGCAAGTTTTACTTGAATAAAAGCCATCTTAGGGCCGGTTCACATCAGTGCGCTCTCTGCATGCTTCCCATGGTGCGTTTGCTCGCACTGCCCTTGCGATCTGCATGTGGGTATTTATTTATTAAAATTCTTAAAAGTACAAAAAAAGTACAGAAAGCGCACTCAGTTACCCGTAGGCCTCGATGCGCCGAGAACAACAATACAGCCACAACCAAAAAAACATCAGCTAGCGGAACAGTTCAAAGTTTAAAAGGAGTTAGCAGACTAAAAAACTAAAAAAACGCCTATGTAATTCCATAGGCTTGACTAAAAAGCTCAGTTTTTAAAAGCTTCTGGAACTTTAGAAGATCATTCTCAAGCCTTAACTTTAGAGGCAGGGAGTTCCAAAACTGGGCTCCCTGAACCGCAATCGTCCTCCCTCCGCATTTTTTCTTTAGAAATTTAGGAATAACCAAAGTTTCCAAATTAGCCGACCTTAAGGTATGGTTGGGCACATACTTGGTGATTTTTTCCTGCAGGTACACTGGCCCCTTACCATGGGTGGCCCTGTGCACCATACATCCAGTCTTAAACAGAACCCGTTCCTTCACGGGTAGCCAATGTAATGTTAATAGTACCTCAAAACATGTCAAATTGCATGTCAAATTGCCCCAATGTGCTAAATCTGAAGTATCCTTTTTGCTGGTGATAGTTGTCATAGTTGAAATCCTCCATCCTCTGCCCCCTCCAATATCAGACAGCCTTAATCTTCTGGTGGTGCAGAGGTTAATAGAACCAAGGAACCTGTCACAGACACTAATTAAGAGTGCTAACTATGCCCGCCCTTTACACCCTCCTCCTCAATTCATAGAAGCCATACTATAGCTTCCATGATTGGAAAGTGATCTATGAATGGAGGGCAAATTGATGAATGCAAAGTCTGACTCATCCATTCACAGAGCGCTTTTCAGGGAAGGAAGTTGTAGTATGGCTTCAATGAATGGAGGGGCGGAAAGAGTTAGCATGGTCAAGTGGGCATGCCTGTGACAAGTCCCTCGGCTGTATTACCAAACCTCCCATATCGTGCAGCCATAGTCTTCTGGTGCTGCAGGGTATGGGAGGGCATCAGAGGACAGATGATTTCATATGTCTCACAGCACGAGGGACACTTTTCATTATATGCAAGTATCCCATGTGTTGTTTCAGAAAAAAAAATTGAAAAAACTTTAAAGAAACATTTGTTTGGCCCTTTTTGTCTCTAACCCTCACCCCCAGGTAACCAGTTTGGGGTGTGCTACAAGAGACTGCTAAACATTACTTTGTTGCTTGTCATAGAAAGATCCATTATAAAAGATTAGATTGAAAACTTGAAAATGGAAAAAAAAGAATGGAAGAGATAAATAAAACCATTTAAGGACACAATCTGGTCTAGGGATTCTCCAACCTTGCTCCGTTCACCCCCACTTTAAAAATCAATCTTCAAACACACTGTACCCTTTTAAAAGTAACTTTAGTCCATCCCAGTGACATCAGAGTTCATCCTCTTCTTTCTGTAGAGTTGGGCAGTTTCCAAGTCGTGCCACATAATAAAGTGGTGAAGCACTCTGCTACATTCTCCTCTAATTTTAGGTTGGGTTCTTAACCACTTAATCACCGGGCCCATTCTGGCACTTTTCTCCTTCATGTAAAAATCACAATTTTTTTTGCTAAAAAATTTATCAGAACCCCCAAACATTATATATTTCTTTAGCAGACACCCTAGGGAATAAAATGGCGGTCATTGTAACTTTTTTTCTTGCGCGGTATTTGCGCAATAATTTTTCAATTAAAAAATATCAAAACAGTAAAGTTAGCCCAATTTTTTTGTATAATGTGAAAGATGATGTTACGCCGAGTAAATAGATACCTAACATGTCACGCTTTGAAATTGCGCACACTCATGGAATGGCGCCAAACTTCTGTACTTAAAAATCTCCATAGGCGACGCTTTAATTTTTTTTACAGGTTACTATTTTTTTAATTACAGAGGAGATCTAGTGCTAGAATTGTTGCTGACACTCTAACGCACGCGATGATACCTCACATGTGGGGTTTGAACGGTGCTGACATATGTGGGCGGGGCTTGCATGCGTGTTTGCTTCTGCACGCGAGCGACCAGGACAGGGGTGTTTTTTTTTTTTTATATACTTCTTTTTTTATTTTTACACTTTGTTTTAAAAAAACATTTTATTCCTATTACAAGGAATGTAAACATCCCTTGTAATAGGAATAGTGTGTGACAGGTCCTTTATGTAGAGATGCGGGGTCAATAAGACCTTACATCTCTCCTCCAGGCTGGAAAGCATTAGATCGTGAAAAAAAATTCACAGATCTAATGCATTCAGCCGCAGTTGCGGCTGTGTTTACATTCCGGGTACCGGGCGTGACGGTCATAGAGATGACTGTGACCTTTTGGTCACCAGTCATCTCTATGGTTCACCAACAAACGCCGGCCAATTCGCTCTCCGGGCCCCCGATGGCACGGGAGAGCCCGGAGAAGGACCAGATGGCGGCGGGAGGGGGGGACGTCCCTTCCCGCTGCCTAGAAGAACGATCGATCTTCTGGTGCACAGAATCGCCGGCTGAAGACGGCGATATCTGAATGATGCCTGTGGCTGCAGGCATCACTCAGATAGCCCTGCACAAAGTGCAGGACGTCATATGACGTCCTAAGGTGATGAAGTGGTTAAAGACAGTAGAATGACACAGCAAGGGTTAAAGTGGATATCATTTTTTTTATTTATTTTTTTGATGTCACAATGTAGAGTATAAGATTTCCTATCATCTGTGCCCAGTCTTGCCACACAGAGTTAATCCATATCTGATCAATCCTCTTTTATTGTTCAGTGAAAATGAACAGAATTCCAGATAAAAACCTGTCTAAATATAAAGTCTGTTTCTCTCTTCTTACTTTTACTTACGTATCTTTTACTTTTTTTTTACATATCTAGCTTGGACATATTTAGCATATGTTATGTTATGTTTATCATAATATGAGGTGATCCAAAGTTCATTGTATATTACCAGGATGTGTTATGTGGGGGAGGGGTGGATTTCTCACTTTTTATACTTTGGATCACCTCATATTATGATAAACATAACATATAATAAACATGTCCAAGATAGATATGTAAATAACCTGTCACTCAAAGCAAGGAGAGAGAAACTGACTTTTTATTTAGACAGGTTTTATCTGAAAGTCTGTTTATTTTTACTGAACAATAAAAGAGGATTGATCAGAGCTGGATTAACTCTGTGTGGCAAGACTGGGCACAGATGATAGGAAATCTTATAATCTACATTGTGACATCAAAAAAAAAAACACCTTTAACACCTTTAGTTTGCAGGAAGTGGGTGGAATAACACTGGGCTTTATTCAGTCCATGGAAAACCGACACTGGATCCCTGAGTGGTGAGTCTGTGTGGAACAGTACCGAAAAGGATGGAGGGACAGATAAGTGTTGCCTCTTTAGACCGGATAGGTGGTTTTCTTCCAATGAACAATAAAAACTCTATTAAAAAAACTAGAGAAAATTTTCTGGCTGGGGTTCTACGTTTACATAGCTTTACCCCAGATTTATAGACAAATGTATATAAAATATAAAGTAAATCTGTTATGACAGCCCCAAAAACATTTACATACAGTGCCTTGAAAAAGTATTCATACCGCTTAAAATGTTTCACTTTTTGTCATGTTACAACCAAAAACGTAAATGTATTTTATTGGGATTTTATGTGATAGACCAACACAAAGTGGCACATAATTGTGAAGTGGAGGGAAAATGATAAATGGCTTCAACAATTTATACAAAAAAATATTTGAAAAGTGTGGCGTGAATTTGTATTCAGCCCCCCCACTGAGTCAATACTTTGTAGAACCAACTTTCAAAGCGATTACAGCTGCAAGTCTATTTGGGTATGTCTCTACCAGCTTTGCACATCTAGAGGGTGAATTTTTTTCCCATTCTTCTTTGCAAAATAGCTCAAGCTCTGTCAGATTATAAGGAAAGCGTCTATGAACAGCAATCTTCAAGTCTTGCCACAGATTCTCAATTGGATTTAGGTCTGGACTTTGATTGGGACATTCTAACACATAAATATGCTTTGATCTAAACCATTCCATTGTAGCTCTGGTTGTATGTTTAGGGTCGTTGTCGTGCTGGAAGGTGAACCTCCGCCCCAGTCTCAAGTCTTTTGAAGACTTTTGCAGACGGGGACAGGTTTTCATCTAAGATTGCCCGGGTATTTGGCTCCATCCGTCTTCCCATCAACTCTGACCAGCTTCCTTGTCCCTGCTGAAGAAAAGCATTTCCACAACATGATGCTGCCACCACCATGTTTCACGGTGAGCATAGTGTGTTCAGGGTGATGTGCAGTGTTAGTTTTCGGCCACACATAGCGTTTTGCTTTTAGGCCAAAAAGTAAAATTTTGGTCTCATCTGACCAGAGCCTCTTTTTCCAAATGTTTGCTGCATCCCCCACATGGCTTCTCAAAAAATGCAAATGGTACTTCTTATGGCTTTCTTTTTACAAAGGCTCTGTGAGATGTTCAAAACTTTTTTTATAACCTAGCCCTGCTTTAATCTTCTACACAACTTTATCTCTGACCTGTCTGGTGTGTTTCTAGGCCTGCATGATGCTGTTTGTTCACTAAGGTTCTCTAACAAACCTCTGACGGCTTCACAGAACAGCTATATTTATACTGAGATTACATTGCACACAGATGAACTCTATTTACTAATTCTGTGACTTCTGAAGGCAATTGATTCCATTCGATTTTATTTATGGTAAGAGTAAAGGGGTCTAGATGCAAACGCAAGTCACACTTTTCAGATATTTATTTGTTAGGGAAATTGAAAACAATTGATCAATTTCCTCTCACTTATATACTGGAGTATAAGCCGAGTTTTTCAGCAATTATTTTTGTGCTGAAAATGCCCCCCTCTGCTTATACTCGAGTCACCTTTTTATGCCTGATCTCCCAGACTTTGGGGACCCGGTACCGGCCAGCCGTAGGTCCCCTGGACCCAAAACACATGTAGCCCCACTCTTCCCCTACAAGTGTTCAAAGTTTGTTGTCTGGGAAACCTATGGCCAGCACTGTTTTTTTCAAAGCTGGGCACCCCTTCCATAGACTCCCATGTTAAATGGTAATTTCTCTGGTGACTTTGGGGACCCGGTACCGGCTGGTCATAGATCCCCTGGTCCCGGATATTGGCACCCATATAGCCATTTCTCCTCTACAAGTGTGCAAAGTGTGTTGCCTTAGGGACCAACGGCTGGGGAGCACCGATTTTTCAAAGCCGGGCACCCCTTCAATAGACCCCCATGTGAAACGTCAGTCTAGTCATGGACACAGTGAGACATGGGTACAGTAAGGCATGGGCACAGTGAGTCATGGACACAGTGAAGCATGGACGCAGTGAGGCATGGACACAGTGAGGCATGCACATGGACACAGTGAGTCAAAGTGAGGCACAGTGAGGCATGCAGATGGACAACCTAGGCTTATACTTGAGTCAATAAGTTTTCACATTTTTTGTGGTAAAACTAGGTGCCTCGGCTTATATTTGGGTCGGCTTATACATTAAATTCCAATAAAATACATTCACGTTTTTGGTTGTAACATGACAAAATATGGAAAATTTCAAGCGGTATGGATACTTTTTCAAAAACCCTACTTGTCAATAGTTTTATTACTATGGGAGTTTACTAATGATGTTAATTGAAAACAAAAACGACCAGCAAATGTATTACTGTATATGCATCATGACTGCATTTCAGTTAAAATACAAGGTTTCACCTGGACTTTAACTTCCTTTCATTTTTTTTTCCAATGAGATGATTAAAGGTAAAGGAGCAAAACGTAGAGGAAAAAATCAACTGCGTCAAAGCGTACCTTACTTTCCACTACCAGAATAACATAAACTGAGACTCTTTGTGCTGCTGTCATGATTTTAGGTAGAATACATGTGGAGTGTCCTACCTTGTGAATTACACATGTGTTTTGTAATATAAAACAAAATATACCATCTAGAAGCTTGTGCTTGCCCGCTGTACAGTCAGCTACTGTCCCTTGTATTCAATTGCATCTCAAGTACATAAATGAGGCAGTTGTTTGGCGTATGATATGCCCATTGGGCTTAATAAAGGCCAGTTGTATTTCAATGGGTCATAGAAATTTCAGAAACGGCATATGTACACAGGTATATTCCATAGGGGAAATGCTGATTTAGTCACAGAAAATTAAATCTATCACAAGGTTTGAAATGCAGCTCGTAAATCTCTCTTTCCCTCTCTGAATATAGAGATTTATGTCCTGAAATGTTGCTGCTTAGCCCCGAAAAGATGGAATGATTTTACTTCCTAAATCGGTGGGCTCTGGAGGGTGTACATTGAGGGTTAAATAATAAGGTTTAGAATTATTTACTTTGCAAATATTTCTGAAGAACGAAATAAAAAAATATTTATATAAACATTACATGTAAAATAAGAATGTTTTTAAGAATAGATATTTTAATTGTTTATTTTAATCAATTTACAAAAATGCTAAGAGAGTGAACAGAAGAAAAAAATCGAAATCAAATCAAAGTTCTTTTGAAGAAGCACAAATAAATTGGCAAAGTCAAAGACCATAGACAGAGCGGTTGGCCAAGGAAACCTAATGCAGCAGATGAAAGACACATCGGGGTAGATTCAGGTAGTAGATAAGTCGGCTTATCTCCAGATAAGCCGTCTTATCAGTTTAGCATAGATTTTCCTAAGATCAGACATGCGTAAGTCTCTTACGCTGTCTAATCTTATTTTCATATTTTAGGGTGGCCGCTAGGTGGCGTTCCCGTCTAAAATATGTAAATGAGCCTATACGCCGATTCCCAAATGTACGCCCGGCCGGCGTTATTCTATTACGTCGTTTGCGTTAGCGTAGTACCGTCGTAATGTTATTCCTGCTATATGAGGCGCAGGCAATGTTAATTATGGACGGCGTGCCAACGCTTTTTTCCCCGTCGTTTACGTAAAACGTTCGCAAATAGGGCTTTGCGTAAGTGCCTTTCACGTCGTTTACATGTTGTATTGCCATCGAGATTTGGAGCATGCGCACTATGATCAATTCACGGCTTGCACATGAGCAGTTCCTTCGGCGCAGGGACGCGCTTCATTTAAATAATACACACCCCCTACCCGCCGAATTTGAATTTGGCCGGGTCTTTTACGCTACGCCGCCTCAACTTTACAGGCAAGTGCTTTGAGAATAAAGCACTTGTTTGAAAAAGTTGTGGCGGCCTAGTTTAAAAGCCAGACGCTAGGCATGCCTAAAGATAGGCATTTCTACCTGAATCTGCCCCATCATGTTTACTTCCCTTCTACATCAGAAGGTGTAAAACAGTTTGCCAGCAGCATATAACTGATGGAAACCAGTGGGACCCAGGTAAATCCTACTGTCTGAAGAAGTCTGGCCAGAAGTGGTCTTAGTGGAAAAAATGTGGCCAACAAGCCATACCTCCAACATAGAAACAATGCTAAGCGACTCACTTATAGCCAAAAGCATAGGAACTGGGGTGCAGAAAAATGTCAGCAGGTGCTCTGGACTGATAGTTAAAGTTTGAAATATTTGGCTGTAGCAGGAGGCAGTCTGTTTTCAGATGGGCTAAAGGGCAGTACAATAATGAATGACTGCAGGCACTGTGAACATGCAAAGTTGCATTCATGTGGACATGCGAACTGTGAAGCATGACGGAGGTTTCTTACAATCTTGGTTCTGCATTTCTCTTTGAGTTTTTTTCAGGATCAATGGTGTCCTCAATGCTGAGAAATACAGAAATACTTATCCATCATACCATACCATCATGGGGGGCATGTGATTGGCCCCAAATTGATTCTGTCCGTAAGAACTATCTTCAGTGTTAAGAAGAAGCACAAGTCCTGGAAGTGAGGGTTTGGCCCTCACAGCGACCTGATCTCAACATCATTGAATCTGTCTGGGATTACATGAAGAGACAGAAGGATTTGAGGCAGCTTACATCCACAGGAGATCTGTGGTTAATTCTCCAAGATGTTTGGAACAACCTACCGAGTTCCTTCAAAACCTGTGTGCAAGTGTATCTAGAAGAACTGAAGTGGTCTTGAAGGCAAAGGGAGGTCACCCCAAATATTGATTTGATTTGGATTTCTCTTTTGTTTAATTACTGTTAATTTTGTTAATTGATAAATATAAACTATTAATACTTCTATTTCTGAACGCATTCTTAACCTACAGCATTTTTTCATACCTGCCTAAAATATTTGCACATGATTTATATACAGTATACTGTATATATTATCAATCTTTTTTTTTTTTACAAAAACAGTACATCTTCACAGGGCCCCTGTCTTGTTTCCTGACAAATTTGAAATCTGTGCGCTATCTAATTAACCTTAAAAAGAATGTATAGGGTATCTTTAGTGACTACTAGACATGTGCATTCGTTTTTGTTAGAATGCATTTTCGCCCGAAAATCGGGTATTTTCGTTATCGTTTTAACGAACGAAAACAAAAGCGCAAGAAACGAAAACCGAAAGATCCGACATAAAAAATGCTTTATTTTCGTTTTCGTTCAGATCCGACGATTTTCGATGCTTTGTCGCATTTCCGTCGTTCAATTTCACAAAGTCATCGAAAATCGTCGTTCTGAATACAGGGATATTCCCTGTATTCAGAACGACGATTTTTCGATGCTTTGTCGAATTTCCGTCGTTTAATTCGACAAAGTCATCAAAAATCGTCTTTTTCGGATGAAAACTTTCCCGACGAAAACGAAATAAATCAAAACGATTTTCGGGAGTAACTAAATAAATTAATTTTCTGGACAAAAACGAAAAAACGAAACGAAATATTCCTGCACATGTCTAGTGACTACAAGGCATGAAGTTCGGGTTTGTCTCTGGTTCAAGGTGAATCATGCAGGTTCAAGATTCATGAATTTATGTGCAGGTGAATTTTTCAAAACCGTAATAAACTGCATAACCTTTGAACTATGGGCAGCAAAATGATAAGGGCAAATAGGTGCCCTATCACCTGCAGTATTGATGAGCTCAAGGTTCTGTTCAAACAGAAGTCCAGACCAAACATTGCTTGTTCGAGCACATGTCCAAATGTCAAACTTTTAGCCTATTTGTCAATGGGTTATAAGAAAGCAGCAGCTGCTGGCATCCACTCTGTTCTTAGAAACCAGTCACGGTACATAGTCCAATTCATTCCTTGGTCAGGACACTACTACCTCGTGGCCATATTTGTCCAATGATGTAATCTATGAGACCCTGGCCCTATTGGCACAGTTGGATTGGACATAGCTTTTGGTCAGCAGGATTTATTTATTTTGGCGGACATCATTCATTATGACTCATGCCTGCATAGCTCATTGACAAAGGATGCACATTTTGGGACTTTTTTTCAATAAAGGGCTCTCCAAAACTGTGTCTATATTCAGGGTTTACTTTTGTGTGTGAATGAGTAGTGGTATGTACCTATTACTCATTCACATGCGGAGGGGGGCCAGTATCTGGGTGCTTATCTACCTCAATATTGTGGAGAAGAGGCCCTTGTCCTCATAAAACTGGGGACAGGTACCCCTCCCATGATGAGGATTTGGGGGGGATTCTAGTCTATAAACACTCGACTTACCTTAGTATGAGTTTTCGTGTCCACCCTCAGAATACAACTCCAGTTATCCCTTCAATGTGCCCCTGTGCTCACCCCGGGGGGATCTGAGGTGTAGTGTCAATACATGTGGGATTTCATGCACACGTGTAGGGAGGAAGGCAGGCACCCACTAGGCATGTTATTTAAAGGAATGTTGCATTTTTAATGTTTGCCTTAAAGTATTATAAAAATCTCTGCTCCTTGCAAAATTGAATTTTTACAAATATTTTTTGCTTTGGTACATGTCCCTCATGGCAGGGCCCAACCCCTAATGTCATTTGTTTCACAATACCCTGTCTATTAGCCTAGAATTGGTCAATTTTTTTTTAACATTTGGCTACCATTAACTTCAGTGGGGTTCAGATTCAGCATGCAAACTTTAGTTTTTTGTTTTAAACTGCCTCAAACCAAAATCAGGTATGTTTGGCTTATCCCTACTCTGTGGTATCCTAATTCTGTGTCATGAAACCCCAGCCTGTGCTTTTTGTCAGTAGTAAATGTAGGCCTAACCTTGCTCTGTAAAATTGTCCTACTGTTGGCTAATTATACTGTTTTTTTTTTCAAGTCTTCTAAACCGTGTAGTAAAGCAGTTGCTTTTACTCTTTATTTCTAGAACCATTTGGCCCACTATCACAGATTAAAACTGTCCTGGTACTGGCCAATTTTACACTGCTATATCCTCTACAGCAGGGGTCTCCAATCCATGGCCCTCCAGTTGTTCAGGAACTACAATTACCATAATGCCTGGTCATGTCTGTGAATTTTAGAGTTTTACAATGAACAGTCCTGAGGGCCATAGTTTGGAAATCCCTGCTCTAAAGTATCTCAATTCTTGTAGTTAAGTATAAGCCTGTATTCTTTGTCTTTAGTAAATATATGCCTAGTCTTGCTCATTAAAATTGTCCTAATGTCGGCCAATTTTGCTGTTTTATCAAAAAAATGTCAAGGTTATTATGCAATGTGCCACACACATATAAAAGTTAATGGCACAAAAAAGAAAATTTTACGTAATGAGGCACTTAGGACTTTCATGGTACAGTAGGAACTACAAAATGCTTGGGTTTTAAAATTGCAAATATTTACTACATCAAATATATTAAAATTCACCAATAAACAGGGTGAAAGTAATAAAGAAGTAAAACAATGAATAGATGCTTGGTATGTAGCGCTACCCCCGAAGGAGCTGCTGGTTAGATTTGGGACCGGCATGTTACCTCTGTAGCATGTCTAGGGGTATGATGAAAATAGATGGTGTGAGTAATGATAGAATGTCCAAGCTGCAAGGTGTCGTTTTCTGTGTTTTTATTCTTATGCCCAACACGGCAACAGGGAACTTCAGGTGATTAGAAGAAAGATGGTGAAAGAAGAAGTTGCAGGTTCAGGCCTTAACTATGTACAGAAGCAGTCCTGCTTCAACGATTCCTTTTTCTTCGTCGCCACTCCAGCCGGAGTGGGTGTAGTGTATCCGGACAGTCTCTCTCACAGAACTGGCAGCCGGAGTATCACTCGGAACTCTGAGAAGGAATCAAGCCTCTGCCACAGACTTGGCTCAATCGAATAGGAGTGGTACCTCTGCCACAGGCCCTTTCTCTGGAATGTAACTTGGTGGAGCGATTCCTTCTCAGTAAAGTAGTTTGCCTGAATTCTCTTTAGGTAGCTCTTGATTTTGGGTGATCGACTGACAGGTTGCCATAGAACAAACTCCCAGTGTCCGGTCACCTTGATCCCCGATAGGTTGTCGAGGCCCTATTGGATCGCCTGCCTCCGGGCTCTCCTCAGACTGACTCTCCACCGAACAGCACAACTCGCTTGGGATCTTCTCATAGAAGTGAGGACCCAGTAAGTAAGCTTTAGTTGCTCCGGGCCATGAGGGCCCAGAGTCAGGAACTCCGCGTGGCCTGGTAGGCCATAACGCCGGGGCCCGTGATGTGCGCACACCCTAAAGGTGGGTGCTGCACCCGGATCCAACCTCGAACTCCCGACACCAAGATGGCGCCCTCAAGAAATACCCTCCCCCATCATGCCCCGTGAGGGAAAACCTCCTCTGATTGGCTGCTGGCGAGAAGGCGCTCTCGCTGGTCTCCACTGCCACCACCTGTCATTCCAAGATGGAAAGGTATCTTTGGAACACAGAATGAAACAACAGCACAGCACAGCACTAATCTAACGATTGCGATTGCTTAGCCTCGTCTGCTGACATCGCAGGCACGCTGGACAGGTAAGTGTCCATTTAAAAAAAAAAAAAAAAAGGTGGACCTCTGCTTTAAAGCTTACCTGTGGCTAACAAGGATATCTCCTAAACCTGCACAGTTTAGGAGATATCCCTGTATTTGCATGTGCCGACATCATGCGACACATGCGTACTTAAGCCTAGGCGCCACTGCTTCAGATGTACTGTGCCGTTCCGTGTGCATGCACGGGAGTGACGTCATCGCGGCTCTGGCCAATCACAGTGCCAAAGCCACAATACATGGAAGTCCCTGCGGAACAACATGTCGGCGGCCGGAGGAGGAGATGTGGACGGCTGCGGGGGCTTCAATCGGAGGTAAGTACTATACAATGAGCTAGTATGGGTATCACCTAGCAGAAAAGCTAAGCAGAAAAAATGGAGTGGTACAAAACACCTGGATGCCAAGGTACTATGATAGGACAGTCATTTACTTATGCTTTCCTCATTTCTTTCTTGTTGTAGAGTAAGAGGTGGAGAGCATGCTCCTTAAATGGCACCAATACTTGCACTGGCAAGAGGTTCTAAAGATCACCCCATCAGCTCACAAAGAAAACCAATTTGCTTGGTGGTGAATTGAATATTATTGTATACTCAAAAACAACCTGGGTTTAGCGTAATTTGAGGAAAATTCCAATTATAATGGGGAGATCTACTCATGGAAACTCATAAGAAAGTTGAATCCACCATTTCATACCTTTCCGTTCGTTGGCCTAATTTTGGGCAGAAAGCCATAGACAAAATCATTCCTTCCCCCAAAACATTTAACAGAAGCCCTTAACGAAAACAAACCCAATCTTGGCATTTGCAATTTCCCTCTTTCTAGATCTGAAAACAGGTAAAAGTGAGCTTATCCTGAAACCCAGCCAGCGGAATGTAAGTCAGACTTAGGAAATAAGGTCCCCTCGTTCCATCATTAGCCTGTATTTGCCTTTACGCAGAAGTCCCAGCTGTGAAATCCCAGTAGTGCTAATTACTAATCTCTCTCCGCAGTGTTACTAGGAGGCGACTCACCAAATATTCCCGCTCAGTAGCAGCTCCGGCATGTGGTTACCAGAGCTATTCATCAGCCTGACAGTACATGTTTTCACATTCATAATGATGCTTTTTAGAATAATGTAAAACAACCAGAGTATATAATTCACAATTTTCAGAATTCATAAATATTGGATCTGTGATTTATTACCTGCAAGAGGAAGGTGGCTTGGGATTTGAGACGTTTTATTACAGCAGCAAAGGAGGGCAGATGTTGGAGTCAATAGCTGCTTGTTTGGGAACAAAAGAAACTTGTCATAGTTACGAGCGATGGCAGTTTTTTTTCCTACAAACGAGCAGTCGTTTCTGTTATCATTTTATTTTTTGATTTGTAAACTTACTAAATGAAGTGAACTCAGATCTACTTGAAAGACAAGATATTGTTTTTAAGTCAGAAGCTGCTGCCATTTTTTTTTTTAGCATGGAGAAGGGCTAGAACCAGGGCCGGACTGGGAATAAAAACCAGCCCTGGAAATTATTTCCTACCAGCCCCATAGCATTATACCAGCCCAACATCATGCGCTTTGCCGGCAGTATAGCTGCGGTGCCTATTTATTTCAATGGGCAGGAGCGGCTCTTTCAGGGCACTTTGCAGGCGCTATCTTTAGTGTTATAGCACCTGCAAAGCGTCTCAGTGTGAAAGGGGTCGAACTCTGATATAAAGGTGGGCACGTGTGACCAGAGACCACACTTATATCAGAGTCCACTGCATTCCCCTTTACATCAGAGTGACCAGAGACCACCTAACGCAGAAAGGGAACACTAAGGTAAGGGGGTTTACTGATATAAGGGGGGAACCTTTAGATCAGTGCCCCCTTACAATATTGTATTGACACCCCCCCCCCCTCAGACTGGCCTGGCGGTGCTGTCACTGACCTCCTTTCGGGTGCACCATGCGTGGCTCAGTCACTCGGCTCCAGCTTGGTCCCATAGTTTCCTCTCCAGTCAATACATGTCTGACTTTTCCCATGAACCCGCATCCTGGCAGCACTCCCACTCTCGACTCTGCTTCAGATCTGATATAAGACAAGAGATGGTCAGAGGCTGCGGATAGTACAGGGGAAATCAAAAGCTGCAGAGGAGGGGACAGGAGGTCAGAGGCTGCAGAGGGGGAGCAGGTGGTCAGAGGCTGTGTGGAGGGGACAGTTCATAGGCTGCAGAGGGGGGACAGGAGGTCAGAGGCTGCAGAGGAGGGGGGGGCAGGACGTCAGAGGCTGTGGAGGGGGGAACAGGAGGTCAGAGGCTGCAAAGGGGGAACAGGAGGTCAGAGGCTGCAGAGGGGGAACAGGAGGTCAGAGGCTGCAGAGGGGGAACAGGAGGTCAGAGGCTATGGGGAGGGGACAGGTCATAGGCTGCAGGGGGTCAGATGCTGCAGAGGAGGAACAAGAGGTCAGAGGCTGCAGAGGGGGGGGGACAGGTGGTCAGAGGCAACAGGGGGGGCAGGAGGTCAGATGCTGCGGAGGGGGGAACAGGAGGTCAGAGGCTGCAGAGGGGGAACAGGAGGTCAGAGGCTGTGGGGAGGGGACAGGTCATGTGCTGCAGAGGGGGGGATAGGAGGTCAGATGCTGTGGGGAGGGGACAGGAGGTCAGAGGCTGTGGAGAGGGGACATGTCATAGGCTGCAGAGGGGGGGCAGGAGGTCAGAGGCTGCAGGGGGGCAGAAGGTCAGGTGCTGTGGAGTGGGGAACAGGGCGGGGGCAGGAGGTCAGGTGCTGTGGAGGGGGGAAAACAGGAGGTCAGAGGCTGCAGAGGGGGGACAGGAGGTCAGAGTCTGTGGGGAGGGGACAGGTCAAAGGCTGCAGAGGGGGGGACAGGAGGTCAGAGGCTGCAGGGGGGGCAGGAGGTCAGATGCTGTGGAGGGGGGAACATGAGGTCAGAGGCTGCAGAGGGGGAACAGGAGGTCAGAGGCTGTGGGGAGGGGACAGGTCATAGGCTGCAGAGGGGGGGATAGGAGGTCATATGCTGTGGGGAGGGGACAGGAGGTCAGAGGCTGTGGAGAGGGGACATGTCATAGGCTGCAGAGGGGGGGCAGGAGGTCAGAGGCTGCAGGGGGGGCAGGAGGTCAGGTGCTGTGGAGTGGGGAACAGGGCGGGGGCAGGAGGTCAGATGCTGCAGAGGGGGGGCAGGAGGTCAGATGCTGTGGAGGGGGGAAAACAGGAGGTCAGAGGCTGCAGAGGGGGGACAGGAGGTCAGAGGCTGTGGGGAGGGGACAGGTCATAGGCTGCAGAGGGGGGGATAGGAGGTCATATGCTGTGGGGAGGGGACAGGAGGTCAGAGGCTGTGGAGAGGGGACATGTCATAGGCTGCAGAGGGGGGGCAGGAGGTCAGAGGCTGCAGGGGGGGCAGGAGGTCAGGTGCTGTGGAGTGGGGAACAGGGCGGGGCAGGAGGTCAGGTGCTGCAGAGGGGGGGCAGGAGGTCAGATGCTGTGGAGGGGGGAAAACAGGAGGTCAGAGGCTGCAGAGGGGGGACAGGAGGTCAGAGGCTGTGGGGAGGGGACAGGTCAAAGGCTGCAGAGGGGGGGACAGGAGGTCAGAGGCTGCAGGGGGGGCAGGAGGTCAGATGCTGTGGAGGGGGGAACATGAGGTCAGAGGCTGCAGAGGGGGAACAGGAGGTCAGAGGCTGTGGGGAGGGGACAGGTCATAGGCTGCAGAGGGGGGGATAGGAGGTCATATGCTGTGGGGAGGGGACAGGAGGTCAGAGGCTGTGGAGAGGGGACATGTCATAGGCTGCAGAGGGTGGGCAGGAGGTCAGAGGCTGCAGGGGGGGCAGGAGGTCAGAGGCTGCAGAGGGGGGGACAGGAGGTCATAGGCTGCAGAGGGGGGGACAGGAGGTCATAGGCTGCAGAGGGGGGGACAGGAGGTCATAGGCTGCAGAAGAGGGGGGGCAGGACGTCAGAGGCTGTGGAGAGGGGACATGTCATAGGCTGCAGAGGGGGAGGGCAGGAGGTCAGAGGCTGCAGGGGGGGCAGGAGGTCAGGTGCTGTGGAGTGGGGAACAGGGCGGGGGCAGGAGGTCAGGTGCTGCAGAGGGGGGGGCAGGAGGTCAGAGGATGCATGGGCGGTCAGGAGGTCGGAGGGGGGGGGGGAGGAGTTCAGACGCTGCCGGCAGGGAGGGGATGTAGGAAGACCTCACCTTAGTCAGCGGCGCGCATTTTGAAAATGGCGCCCGCCCGGCGCCGTTGTGTCACTGCGCATGCGCCCGCATTTCCGAAGCTTGCCGAGCCTGTACGAGCTGTCTCGAGCACTCGGCTAGCTTCGGGTCTTGCGTGTGCTGTCACTGCTATGCCTCTGAGCCGCGGGCGCAGTTGCATGTCGGTCGGCCCGGCCGCAGCCATATTTCTTTCTGGCGCCGCTGCCCTCACAGCGGCCTCCAGGAGCAGCCAGGCAGCCGGCCCACCGGGATTTTTCCCGGTATCCCGGTTGGCCAGTCCGGGCCTGGCTAGAACCTCCGTCAGGATTTTATTTTTCCTTTCCTTTTATGTCCCAGTGACATTAGTCAGCGGGAAAGGAAATGATGGAAAATCTTCAAAAGCGCGGCACAGAAAGCATTGAAAGCAGTTTATTATACTGAGGAGGGATTGAAACCCAATTCTCAGGCTTTTATTTATTTCTGCAGGCCTAACGTTTCATCATTATCAGCCCCAAGAAGAGCTTACAGTCTAAGGCCGCGTACACACGATCAGTCCATCCGATGAGAATGGTCCGATGGACCGTTTTCATCGGTTCACCGCTGAAGCGACCTGATGGTCTGATGTGCGTACACACCATCAGTTTAAAAACGAGTCCAACGCGGTGACGCAAAACACAACGACGTGCAGTGAAAAATTAAGTTCAATGCTTTAAAGCATGCGTCGACTTGATTCTGAGCATGCGTGGGTTTTGAACATATGCTTTTGCGTACTAACCATCGTTTTTGACCGATCGGTAGGCGTCCATCGGTCCGATTTTAAAGTTCTAAATTTTTGGACTGAAGGACAACAGACTGATGGGGCGTACACTGGGTTGGTTTGGACCTCAGTCCGTTTTCATCGGTTTGGACCGATCGTGTGTACGCAGCCTAAGGGGTCCGTTTATCAATTATTTTCACCCAAGTTTCACACATTTTGTACAGTCACATTCACAAAGGCAGAAAGGAGAGCTAAAAATAAATGGTTGATTTTAATTTTTATGGTCCCTTGGCAGCCCACTAAAGCTTTAAGTGACATGACACCTTTGAGATTTTTTAAAGTAAAATAGCAAACCTGTTATGCTTAAACGTTCTGTTCAATGGTTTTGCACAGAGCAGCCCTGATGCCCCTTTTCTGGGGTCCCATGCCAGCGCTCTAGGCCCCTCCACTTTCTGTGGGGGCACCCGTGTGTGCTCACTCCCGAGCCGCCCAGAATGCATCACAGATCGAGCGACTTGGCCTCGCCCCACTCTCCCTCGTTACAGCATTTGATTGACAGCAGCGGGAACCAATGGCTGCTGCTGCTATCAATCTTCCCAATGAGGAGGGAGCCAGCAGGGGGAGCCACTGTTCTCATGCACATCGCTTGAGTGGACCAGACTCAAGTAAGAATAAGAAGGGGATCCTGCAGCACAGAAGGTTTTTTACCTTAAAGTGTTACTAAACCCAGGAGCCTGCATTTACTATATCTTTTCTCCCACAGTACACAGAACATGGAAATGCAATTATTTTATTAAATATAAACTGATAAATACCTTTTCTCTCCAGAAGTATATAGCAGTCTTGTGACTTCTATTAGTGTCTGGTTAAAACTTGTAGGAAGAGTTTTCATTCTCTACTTACTGCCCTATCAGGATGAAGGTCCCCTGACCCTCTATTTGGACATGTAAAGATCACATGTACCCTCCCAAGATAAAAAAAAAACTCTATACAATACACACCAAACTGAGCATGTGCAGCTTGTCTCCTGGCTCTGTATTATCAGGAAATATATTGGGGACAGTGTTAGGAGAAAAGGATCAGAGAAGACAGGATCAAACAGATATTTTACACAATGTAGAGCAGTGTTTTTCAACTCCAGTCCTCAAGGCACACCAACAGGTCAAGTTTTCAGGATTTCCCTCAGATGAAATGGCTGTGGTGATTACTAAGGCAGTGAAACTGATCAAATCACCTGTGCAAAATAATGGAAAGCCTGAAAACATGACCTGTTGGTGTGCCTTGAGGACTGGAGTTGAAAAACACTGATGTAGAGGATTGTAGAGGAACCCATTAAGCCTCGTACACACGATCAGTCCATCCGATGAGAACGGTCTGAAGGACCATTGTCATCGGTTAACCGATGAAGCTGACTGATGGTCTAATGTGCCTACACACCATCGGTTAAAAAAACGATTGTGTTAGAACGCGGTGACGTTTACGTGTTTTTACACAACGACGTGCTGAAAAAAAATAAGTTTAATGCTTCTAAGCATGCGTCGACTTGATTCTGAGCATGAGCAGCCTTTTAACCGATGCTTTTGCATACTAACGATCGGTTTTGACCCATCGGTCAGGCGTCCATCGGTTCAATTTTAAGGCAAGTTCTATTTTTTTGGACCGAAGGATAACTGACCGATGGCGCCTACACACGATCTGTTTGGACCGATGAAACGGACCTTCAGTCCGTTTTGATCGGGTTTGACTGATCGTGTGTACGCGGCTTTAGGTTCAACAGTGAGTATAACGAGTGCTTTACTGCATATACAGGCTGATTTTACTGTTGTGTGTTTAGTAGTTTAGAATGCATTAGGTGAAAAACCTTGTGGCTTTAGAACCACTTTAAGCAGCCAGAGAGGTTTTTACACGTGCTGTGGCCATTAAATTTGCTTCATGGCCATAGCAAAAGTAACTCGGCATTCCAAGTTTGGCAGGTGGCAATACCGCTCAAATTCCCCCAATCATTGAAGCCAAGCACTTGGCTTGCGGTTGTGGCACGGTATCCCCATGCAAAATCGCTGTTTGGCGCCTTCATCGAGAATCGCTTTTCAGTTAGGAAGGCCATATGAAAGAGACTTTATGCTTGAAAATTGGTTGAGTGAATCTTGAATGAAAACAATGATAAGTAGACCCCTGAGTCTCTTCTAACACCTACTGTGCATGTAGTAATGAGTATAATAGTGTGTGTTATTGCATGTGTGCTTTTGCCTATTAGTATACAGTATATTTTTTAACATGCCCCATATTTATGTTTGGAGGAACTTTTCAACAGTATTCCCTAAAGTACAGTTACTAAAGATTTCAATGGGGCTGTTCAACATGTGTTACAGCTCAAATAATGCATCATGCTGAAACCTTTTATGGTACAATAATATAAACTGGTTTCCTTGAAATGAACCAGTTTCCTAGATAATGCTTCTGCATAAAAATATGTTTCCCTGGCTATGGATAAAATCAGCATTTATTGAAATCCATTAAAAAAGCATCACAGCCGGTGCAAGAAAATACTACTGTATGTGCAGACAACGCATTTTGACCTGAAGGTTGGATTGAAAGAAACCTTTATGAGAAAATGCATTATCTGAATATAGCGCAGTGTTTTCTTACAGCGGTTGTAAGGTTTTTATTGGATTCCAATAAAAACTGGTTTTATTCTTTTGTGGAGGCGCTGATCATCTCTAGTTAAATTTTACTTTGCCTTGCATTGGAGCATGCCGATCCCGAACAAGCAAATTCTGGTTGATTTAACTGTTTTCTTTTATGTCAGGTGAATTTTGATTGGTTATTTAGTTATTATATTCAAGAATTACCACTTAAATAAAAAATTAAAAAAAATTAAACGGATGTAAACCATAACTGGATGGCATTTAGCTTTCTAAAGCACTATGTATTACTTATGATTTCCTAGGGATCTAACGTCCCAATTTTACCCTCGCATCCCCCCCTCATCCAAAAAACATTGCATTATTTTTTTTCAACATGAATTTGGGTAAATGCCCCGTACACACTGTTTGGATTTCCGACGGGAAAAAGTCAGTCAGGATTACTTACGGAAAAAAGAGAACAAGCTCTCTATCTTTTGCCTGCTGTTTTTGGCTGTCTTCCTGTTGGATAAAGTCTGATGAGCACACACACAGGGCCAGATTCAGGTAGATGGGCGAATCTTTATTTTAGAGTAACGTTTCTCATTTACGTTACTCCGCCGAAACTTTAGGAGAAAGTACTGTATTCTCATAGCATTTGCTCCTAAAGTTGCGGCGGCGTAGCGAAAATGAGCCGGCGGAATTCAAATTGGGCGGGTAGGGGGCGTGTATTATTATAACTAGGCGCGATCCCGCGGCGAACGTACTGTGCATGCGTCGACTGTCAGTGCGCATGCTCCAAATTCTGTCAGGGAACGTCAATGGGCCAGATTCAGGTAGATGGGCGAATCTTTATTTTAGAGTAACGTTTCTTATTTACGTTACTCCGCCGAAACTTTAGGAGAAAGTACTGTATTCACATAGCACTTGCTCCTAAAGTTGCGGCGGCGTAGCGAAAATGAGCCGGCGGAATTCAAATTGGGCGGGTAGGGGGCGTGTATTATTATAACTAGGCGCGATCCCACGGCGAACGTACTGCGCCTGCGTCGACTGTCAGTGCTCATGCTCCAAATTCTGTCAGGGAACGTCAATGGGCCAGATTCAGGTAGATGGGCGAATCTTTATTTTAGAGTAACGTTTCTCATTTACGTTACTCCGCCGAAACTTTGGGAGAAAGTACTGTATTCACATAGCACTTGCTCCTAAAGTTGCGGCGGCGTAGCGAAAATGAGTCGGCGGAATTCAAATTGGGCGGGTAGGGGGCGTGTATTATTATAACTAGGCGCGATCCCGCGGCGAACGTACTGCGCATGCGTCGACTGTCAGTGCGCATGCTCCAAATTCTGTCAGGGAACGTCAATGACGTCAATCCCTATTCACGGACGTTTTCCGCAAACGACGCAAAAATGTTTAAATTCGACGCGATGACGACAGCCATACTTAACATAGGATACTCCACTAGGGGGCTGGTTTTTCTTTACGCCGCGTATCTCTTACGGAAACTTCGGAAAGTCACTGCGTCGGCCCCGAATTCTCGGCGTTAATCAGCGGGAATGCCCCGAGCGCCATTTTTAAAATTGCAGTTCCGATACGACGGCAAAATACAATTACGCCGCTCGTATAGGAACTCCAACCCGGCGTTTCTTCTTTTCTGACTACAGAAAACAGAAACGCCGGCTCAAAGTGAGAGTTAGGCTGGAGTATCACTGATACTCCAGAGTAACTCTACCTGAATCTGGCCCACAGTTGGTATTCCTGATCAAAAGCTCTCATCTGACTTTTTCTGACAGGAAAACTGATCGTGTGTACAAGGGGGACCAGAGTTAAGAAAGGCATTATTATTTGAGTTAAAATAACTCATGAGATATTTAAATTATGAATGTGCAATTCACAAAAAAATGCATGTTAACCACTTCACCCCCGGACGATTTGGCTGCTCAATAATGCGGCCATTTTTTGCGATTCGGCACTGCGTCTCTTTAACTGACACGCGGTAGTTGCGACGCTGTACCCAAACACGTATCCCGCAGTGAATCAGATTGCTGCCCGTATCCCGTGACCACGTCCCTCTAGTGACGAAACGTTGGGAGGAACGACGTTCTGACATCACCGCGTTGTTCGACAGACCCGGAAGATACGGGCTGCTAAATCGAAGAGCTGGCTTGATTGTATTTTATATGCCTTGATTCACTTCTTCGATGTAAGTGTGCATTTTTATGTTTACAAGTGGTATCTCGCGCCAAAATAATTGTGTAATAAAACAGCTGCTACCCTAAAATAATCAGTGATTACCTAAGTTTTGGAATGGGGGCTGGGTGCGCTAATAAACAAACATAATAAAAAACAATACATACATAGGTGTAAATATAACTGTAAAGATACTAGATGATCTAGCGTGAAAGTCCATATAAACCTTTGGTGTCAAAATGAAGAAGGATCAACATAAAGGCACACACGTGATATAAGATACAAATTGAATGTGCAAATTAAATACAAGTGTGAAGAAAATGTTATAATCCGTGAGTCCATATAAATAAAACAGGTCAGATCAAGTCCGATATTCATATGATGTGTAGTCCACCTTCACCAATAACTATATTCCACACCCAAGGTGAATGAGTGAAATGGTTCCTGGACATGACCCTTAATTTGTTATCAAAAGAAGGAGTCATGAACAGCTTGTGCAGCAAAGCCTGCAATTGCAAACGTATCCTGGCGCTGGATATGCTTGTGTTCAGATAGATTCCAATAATCACATGTAATAATAGAATAATGCCAACATAGTGTAATCCGTTTATTATAATATAAAAAGGTATAAAACTGCCAAATGGCTGCTTACATTAAGTGGTGCCCCAAACCCGGCACTGAGGCTAAGTCGCGTGGGAGATAGATTGCTGATCCCGGGCGCTAGACAGATGATTCTGGCGTGCGTTCCATTCAGTTGAGGTACGGAACCAGCGGGACAGGAAGTGACGAGTGGAGCGTGGATGCGTACCGCCTCGATGTACGTTTCGTTGTGAACGTCTTCAGGAAGCGTGTCATACCATGCTAGGATTGGTTATTTTATATGAACAAGTGAAGAAAAAAGGGGCGCTATCTACTAATATATTGAACATATAATATGCAACATAAAAGTGAACAATAAAATATGGAACAAAAAAATTTTTTTTTTTTTTAGTGGCACAACAATATGAGCAAATAAATATCATACAAGTGAATACTATATACGTGCAAATAATTATAGTAATAATAAACAGTGAATGTCTGCACAAAGTCCATCAAACATTAAGATGTGCATTGATGTGCTGAAAAACAATGGTAATCTTAACCACTTAAGGACCGCCGCATGTACATTTACGTCGGCAGAATGGCACCGACAGGCACATCAACGTATATATACGTTGGTGCCTTGGGGGGGATCGGGGGTCCGATCGGACCCCCCCCCCGTACATGCGGCGGTCCGCGCGGCTGCAGGAGCGATCCGACGAGTGGGGGCGGCTATCCGTTTTCATCCGCCCCCTCCGGATCGCTCCCAGCCAATGCGCGCGCCCGCCTGACCTGTCACTTCCTCCTCCTGTGTAAACACAGGAAGGAGGAAGCGACGTGATCTCTCCCTCGGCGTTTGTTTCAAGCGCCGCTGAGGAGAGATCACCACACTACAAGTAAGTCTGCACTAACACTACACTACACTACACACAAAATCACATTTAACCCCCGCGATCGCCCCCCCCCCTCCCCCCTGTCACAGTGTCACTGAATGCAGTAATCATACATGTATGATTACTGTATTTAGTGTCAGTGTGACAGACAGTGTGACAGTCACTCAGTGTTAGTGTCAGGGTAGCCCCCCCCACCCCCCCCAATAAAGTTTTAACCCCTTGATCACTGCCCTAGTTAACCCTTTCACTCCCTATTGCCAGCGTCACTAAGCGATCATTTTTCTGATCGCTGTATTAGTGTCGCTGTTCCCGCTAGGTAGCTAATTTTTTTTTAATGCGATTTTTTTTTACTAAAGACATGTGGCTAAATAAATTTTGGCCTAAATGTTTGACTAAAATTTAGTTTATTGGTTTTTTATTATAACAAAAACTAAAAAATATTGTTTTTTTTTCAAAAATGTCGCTCTATTTTTGTATATAGCGCAAAAAATAAAAATCGCAGAGGCGATCAAATACCACCAAAAGAAAGCTCTATTTGTGGGAAAAAAAGGACGCAAATTTTGTTTGGGAGCCACGTCGCACGACCGCGCAATTGTCTGTTAAAGCGACGCAGTGCCGAATCGCAAAAACCCCTTGGGTCATTTGCCAGCGTATTGGTCCGGGTCTTAAGTGGTTAAAAAGTGCTTTGTGTTGGATCATCCAAATATAGAAATCCACCTTCACCAAAGTGCCACCGCAAGTGAGGATAGATGGCTCCTTACCCGATGTAGTTGACCTATTACTTAAAATAAGGTCAAAGAGAGCTCGAGTGTCAGCTGCTGTCCACGGGGGGCTCGATAACAGACCCAGTTGGTAATGGATTTCATATAATGAGAGAAATGGCTTCCATAGTATAAAACCTTTTATTTTAAAATAATGCTCAAATAACAAACAGCCAAATGGCCTCTTACTTGATGTGGTGCCCGTGTGCCCGGCACTGAGGCTGAAGGCTGTGAATATGAAGGGATGCGGAGAGAGAGGTGAGGTAAGCTGGTAGAGCCGGCGTGCGTTCCACCGCCGTCAGCTTGAAAACCAGGAAACCGGAAGTGGCTAGTATTGCGTGCCCAGGTACCGCCTCGATGTACGTTTCGTTATGTCGTCATCAGGAAGCGTACCTGGTGCACGCTAGGACTTGTTTTTAAAGGTCTGTCAATCTACCCGTGGGAGGGATATTGAAATTTTGACGACAGCCTCTGTCCCGGTCACTATAGCAACCATATATACAGCAGTCACAGACATTGTTCAGATTGCAGTTACAACGTGTGTAGAAATGCGATATATTGGAAAAATAAATAACAAATATATAAAAGAATATTTCTACCCAAATATCTACTCTCTTGCCGGTGTATTAGCATAATAAAAATTATATATGAAATATATATATATTCTTTAAAAATATATTATGAAATATATTAGGTGAATATTATGTAAATAATAATAGCATTAATATATAATCATATTAGGATAAATAATTAAAATATTAAAATATGATGTGGACTAAGTTATACATCTGTATTAGAGACAACTAACGACTCAACATTCTAGCTGTCAGTTAAAAAACAATTGAGGTCCAATTCTATATTGAGGCCCTGAGGCCTCATTGTTCTGAGGCGATGGATCCACTGGGTTTCATTTTGTGATATTGCTTTAGTCAGATCTGTTCCACGCCAGTGGTTGGAAATTCTGTCTATTCCATAAAATGTCAATAGACCAGGGTCTCTATTGTGGTAGAGATCAAAGTGTCTTGACACACTATGGTCGGGGAACCCCTTAATTATGTTGGCCACATGTTCATTGATTCTGATTTTTAGTTCTCGAGTAGTGCGGCCTACATATTGGAGTTTGCAGGGACATGCCAATACATACGTGACATACCTGGAGTGGCACGTGATTAATGGTTTAATGGTATATTCTTGTTGGGTAACACTTGATTTAAATTTAGTAACCTTTTTTCCTTGCCTATTTGTTTTATTACATGACCTGCATCGGGTACAGTAATGGAAGCTTGACCCATCAAGAAAGGTGAGAGGTTTAGCCGGGGGGTCTGGTACATTGGCTGCCACCATATTTCTCAAACCCGGTGCTCTTCTATATATAAAGGTGGGATGTGAGGGTAAGATTTTGGCCAGGTCAGTATCTTTTAGTAAGATTGGCCAGTACTCTTTGAATATTTTTTCTATATTTTTGTATTGCCTATGATAGCCAGACAAAAATGGCACATCTTCTTTTCTTGGTATTTTAATCCTATTTTCCAATAAGGATTGTCTGTCCATACCCAGAACCTCTTGTTGGGCCTTATATATTTTCTTTGGGCTGTAGCCTTTTTCTACAAATTTCTTGGTTAGTGTCTCTGACTGTTGTTCATAGTCCTCTATGTTGTTGCAATTGCGGCGTATTCTCATAAACTGTCCTTTTGGTATAGCACCCAGCCATTTGGGGTGATGGCAACTGGAGGTCGGTACGTACCCATTACGGTCAGTTGGTTTAAAGTATGTCTTAGTGTGAATTTGGTTCTGTTTTTTGGTTAATATGAGGTCCAAGTAATGGATAGAGGTCTTGCTGGACTCAGCGGTGAAGCTGAGACCATATTCATTGGTATTCATTTTGTTCAGGAACGAATCCAAGGAAAATTGAGACCCCTCCCATAGAAGTATAATGTCATCTATGTATCTACGGTAGTAGACCAATGATGAATTATTGTCTTTGTAGATGGTTTCCTCTTCCCATCTGTTGAGTACCAAATTAGCCACACTGGGTGCATACCGTGCCCCCATTGCAACTCCTCGTATTTGTTTATAGAAGTTGCCCTGTGCCCAAAAATAATTGTTTCCCATGGCTAGTTGTAATCCTCTAACCAGGAACATTATTTGGGCTGGGGGTATTAGAGATATGGATGTTAGTGTGTCTTGTACCGCTAAAATGGCATCTGGTTGGCGAATGTTGGTGTAGAGCGACTCAACGTCCACCGTAACCAACCAAATGTTTTCTGACACTGTGAGGGTTGCTAAGGACTTGATGAGGTCTCTACTATCTCTCAAATAAGATTTACCTTGGGTAACCAGGGGTTGGAGAAAGATGTCTAGATATTCACCTATCCTGGAGTAGAGTGAACCTATTCCACTAACAATAGGCCTCCCAGGAGGGTGGGTCTTGTTTTTGTGGATTTTGGGGACTATGTATAGTACCGGTGTGCGAGGTACTTTGAGAACCAAGTATTGTGCTTCCTTCTCGGTAAGGATAGATTGGGTTAAACCATCCTTAACCCAGAGGGATAATTCGACCTTGAGTTTACCCATTGGGTCACCCGGAAGAAGGAGATAAGTGTCAGTGGCACTCAGCAGGCGTTGGATTTCTCCATAGTAGTCTGCTTTAGTGAGTATGACCACTCCTCCACCTTTGTCGGCAGGTCGAACTACTATGTTTTTATTTTGTTCTAAGGCTTTAATTCCTTCTGATACCATATTGTGATTGGAATTCATATAGGAAGGTTTAATATCCAAGTCTTGAATTTTACCTTGTACCATGTGTTTGAAGACCTCCACGTGATGGTGGGTCCCCTTTTTTGGGTTAAAGACTGAGCTATTCTTCAGCCCACTATGTTGAAATATAGTATTATTATTTTGAGCTTCATAGATAGGTTGTTGGGAGAAATGTTTTTTAATGTTGAGTTTCCTCACAAATTTTTCCACATCTATGAAGGTTTCAAATTTGTTGAGATTTTTGTTTGGAGCGAATTTTAATCCTTGTGACAGTACTGTTAGTTCTGCTCGAGGAAGATCTACACCTGCCAGATTAAATATTCCTTCTCCTACTTGTCCCTGGGTCTTTTTCTTTCTGGTTCCCCCTCTTTTGCCTCTGGGCCTATATGTTCTTGTTGGGGCTGTGGGGCTATGGTGGGGATCTTGTAGGGCTCGTTCCAGCCTCTCCATTCCCCCCCCCGGTTGTTGTCCAGAGTTTTGAGCATTTTGCTTGCCTCTATGGTTACCCCTTGATTTGCCTCTAGGGGGTCTGGAAGCAAACGGTGGTGGACCCTGATGGTAATAGGTATAATTGTAGTCCATTGGGCGATTGTCCAATGGGGCATATCTATTATATGTGGGTGCTAGATATGGAGTGGGGTACTGGTTGTGGGGGGGCCCCACAGGATAACCACCTTGTGATGGAAATGGTGGTGGTGGCCCCCTGCCTCCCTGATAAGGTCCTTGAGGTATAATGGGTTTAATGTTTTTTTTTAATTTTTTAGGGGTGGAGGATTTAGTTTTAATCTTATTGGTTGCTAAAGTGACCAGGTTGTGTACTTCTGAATCTCTCTCCATAGAGGATTCTTTGGAACTAATGGTGTCAGTTTTGATCTGCCACTTGTAAACTTTACATTCTTGATAATCCTTGATATCCCTATGATATTTTTTGAGTTTTTTGTTTTTGATGTTAGTATCATATTTTGTTAGATGGATTTGTAAGGTCTGTGCCTTTTCCAAGTATTCTTTGGTTTCCATAAATGGTGCCATAGATGTTTTAAGATCTACTATATGAGCTTGTGTAATGGCATTTTTTGTTTTGCGTCTTCTAATCATCAATTGCATGAGTTTCTGTTCACATGCATTGAAAAATTGGAACCATTCATCCGCTAATGTGAGATCTTCTAAACCATCATTAGGGTAAACGTCCCATCTGAGTCTTCTTGGTGTTAGATTTTTTAGGATGTACATCTCAAAGGATGCTATGTCCCACCAAGCCCTAATCTGTTTTTCCATATTGAATTGAAGCTGTTTGAAACTTCTCTCAATGTCTAGATTAGGGCTGGGTTACTAAAAGATCTTACTAAAAGATACTGACCTGGCCAAAATCTTACCCTCACATCCCACCTTTATATATAGAAGAGCACCGGGTTTGAGAAATATGGTGGCAGCCAATGTACCAGACCCCCCGGCTAAACCTCTCACCTTTCTTGATGGGTCAAGCTTCCATTACTGTACCCGATGCAGGTCATGTAATAAAACAAATAGGCAAGGAAAAAAGGTTACTAAATTTAAATCAAGTGTTACCCAACAAGAATATACCATTAAACCATTAATCACGTGCCACTCCAGGTATGTCACGTATGTATTGGCATGTCCCTGCAAACTCCAATATGTAGGCCGCACTACTCGAGAACTAAAAATCAGAATCAATGAACATGTGGCCAACATAATTAAGGGGTTCCCCGACCATAGTGTGTCAAGACACTTTGATCTCTACCACAATAGAGACCCTGGTCTATTGACATTTTATGGAATAGACAGAATTTCCAACCACTGGCGTGGAACAGATCTGACTAAAGCAATATCACAAAATGAAACCCAGTGGATCCATCGCCTCAGAACAATGAGGCCTCAGGGCCTCAATATAGAATTGGACCTCAATTGTTTTTTAACTGACAGCTAGAATGTTGAGTCATTAGTTGTCCCTAATACAGATGTATAACTTAGCCCACATCATATTTTAATATTTTAATTATTTATCCTAATATGATTATATATTAATGCTATTATTATTTACATAATATTCACCTAATATATTTCATAATATATTTTTAAAGAATATATATATATTTCATATATAATTTTTATTATGCTAATACACCGGCAAGAGAGTAGATATTTGGGTAGAAATATTCTTTTATATATTTGTTATTTATTTTTCCAATATATCGCATTTCTACACACGTTGTAACTGCAATCTGAACAATGTCTGTGACTGCTGTATATATGGTTGCTATAGTGACCGGGACAGAGGCTGTCGTCAAAATTTCAATATCCCTCCCACGGGTAGATTGACAGACCTTTAAAAACAAGTCCTAGCGTGCACCAGGTACGCTTCCTGATGACGACATAACGAAACGTACGTCGAGGCGGTACCTGGGCACGCAATACTAGCCACTTCCGGTTTCCTGGTTTTCAAGCTGACGGCGGTGGAACGCACGCCGGCTCTACCAGCTTACCTCACCTCTCTCTCCGCATCCCTTCATATTCACAGCCTTCAGCCTCAGTGCCGGGCACACGGGCACCACATCAAGTAAGAGGCCATTTGGCTGTTTGTTATTTGAGCATTATTTTAAAATAAAAGGTTTTATACTATGGAAGCCATTTCTCTCATTATATGAAATCCATTACCAACTGGGTCTGTTATCGTGCCCCCCGTGGACAGCAGCTGACACTCGAGCTCTCTTTGACCTTATTTTAAGTAATAGGTCAACTACATCGGGTAAGGAGCCATCTATCCTCACTTGCGGTGGCACTTTGGTGAAGGTGGATTTCTATATTTGGATGATCCAACACAAAGCACTTTTTAAGATTACCATTGTTTTTCAGCACATCAATGCACATCTTAATGTTTGATGGACTTTGTGCAGACATTCACTGTTTATTATTACTATAATTATTTGCACGTATATAGTATTCACTTGTATGATATTTATTTGCTCATATTGTTGTGCCACTAAAAAAAAAATTTTTTTGTTCCATATTTTATTGTTCACTTTTATGTTGCATATTATATGTTCAATATATTAGTAGATAGCGCCCCTTTTTTCTTCACTTGTTCACACGTATAATCCAGGTTTCTGTATTATTTAGGGAGCAGCTTTTAGTTTACACTGTTATTATTTCTTCCCCCCCCTCATTATATTTTGGCGCGAGATTCCCCTTATTCTTGGTTATTTTATATGCCTGTCAATTATTAGGGCGGACGTATGGTAAACTCAGCCTCAGTGACGAGCCTGCTGCTATAATACGTACAGCCTTGAATGAGGTTCGTTAATTAACATCAGTTCAAAATAAAAACGACTTATACTCCCCATACGCATAACAAAAAAGGCCCATTGTTATTATAGTAGGTATTAAAATAAGATATAAAATTAAAAAAAACACAGCCTAATAATTACAGGCACTATAGTTAATAAAATGTACTATAATAGATGTACTCTGACCAGGGTTCTCTATATGGATACACTGTATTGTTGAAAACCAGAGTCATCTAAATAGTTTATATGGTACTAAAACTAAATTTAATTAGATTTTAAAATAAATATATAAAATATACCAGTGGTAGCAAATCTAAGTGATGGATTAATCTATGAGACTATAGATCAGAAAAAGACTACTCTCATATATCCAATCATCATGGTCTAAACCTAGTCTGGTAGAGCCAATGGGATTTGGCTGATACCTAGGTGGTTAGAAGATTAATAATTGGTAAGAAAACAATTCAAATCCAGCTCAATATTGAGGCCCTGCGGATGCATGACCTGTAGCCGATGGATCCACATAGTTTCATTCTGAGAGATGGCTAGTTTCATATTAGTTCCCCTCCAGTGGTTTGTGATTTTATCTCTACCACAAAAGGTAAGTTTACTAGGGTCACTATTATGGTATTCAGCAAAGTGTTTTGATACACTGTGATTTGGAAATCCATTAATAATATTGGCCACATGCTCATTAATTCTGATTCTTAGTTTCCTAGTAGTACGTCCCACGTATTGTAACGAGCATGGGCATTCTAGTAGGTACGTGACGTGATGAGTGTCGCATGTAATTAAAGGTTTTATGGTGTATTCCTTTTGTGTAACATTAGATTTAAAATTAGTAATCTTTCTGGTTACCCTACTGGTACTGTTGCAAGATCTGCATCTAGTACAGTAGTGGAACCCTGACCCATCTAGGAAGGTCGGTGGTTTGGGTGGAGGGTCTGGGACGTTTGGGGCTATCATATTCCGTATTCCCGGTGCTCTCCTATAAATAAATTTGGGTTTGGGAGGTAAAATAGTGGCCAAATCAGTATCTTTTAAAAGGATGGGCCAATGTTTGCAAAAGATTTTTTCTATATTTTTGTATTGACAATGGAATCCAGAAAAAATGCTAGATCACCAGAAAATGGGGTTTTCTTCTTTGGGATCAATAGATCTTTTCTCTCCATGCTGGCCACTTCCAGGACAGTTTTTTCTAATATTTGTGGGGGGTAACCCTTTTCTTTGAATTTGTCAGTTAGCATTCCTGATTGAGATTGAAAATCAGTGATATCGTCACAATTGCGACGTATTCGCATGTATTGTCCCTTGGGAATAGTGCTTAACCATTTAGGGTGATGGCAACTATTCACGGGAACAAAGGCATTCCTGTCTGTGCCCTTAAAAAAGGTTTGTGTACTGATCTTATTATCTTTTTTGACCAAAGTTAGGTCCAGATAATTGATGGAAATAAGACTGGATGTAGCTGAAAATTTGAGACCATACTGATTATGGTTCATATTGGTTAAAAAACAGTCAAGAGTGTCCCATGGTCCTTCCCACAGAAGAATAATATCATCTATATATCTCCTATAAAATATAAGAGATATAGGGTGGTTCTGGTAAATGGACTCCTCCTCCCATTTATTTAATACCAGATTTGCCACGCTGGGGGCATATCTAGCCCACATAGCCACCCCTTTTACTTGATTGAAAAATTGTCCTAGTGCCCAGAAATAGTTATTACCCATAGCTTGTTGTAGTCCATCGATTAAGAATTGGACCTGGACTTCTGGTAATCTTAAATCAGCCCTAAGTGCCAGAGTGACCACCTCTATAGCGTCGTCTTGCCTGATGTTAGTATACAGGGACTCGACGTCCACTGTAACCAACCAGGTACATTCTGAAATTGCTAGAGACGACAGGGACTGAATGAGATCCCTACTGTCTTTTAAGTATGATTTTCCCAATATGACCAGTGGTTGCAAAAACACATCTAGATATTCTCCAATTCTGGAGTATAATGAACCAATCCCACTTACGATGGGTCTCCCTGGTGGGTTGGTAGCATTTTTGTGCACCTTGGGAATGATATACAGCACTGGGGTTTTGGCTGTATTAGGGACTAGATAAAGAGCCTCTTTAGTATTGAGTATAGATTTCGCTTTGCCCTCCTGGACCCATAATGAAAGTAGATCTTTAAGTTTAGACAAAGGGTTCCCTCTAAGTGGCTGGTAGGTGGTAGTATCTTTTAGTAGTCTCTGGAGTTCCCCATAATATTGCTCCTTAGAGAGCACTACGACCCCTCCCCCTTTGTCTGCAGGGCGAATAATAATATTTTTGTTTTCCTCCAGTTTTTTGATTCCTTCTCTGATAGTGTTGTTATTTTTGGACTGTTTGACCTCCAAGTCTCGAATCTCATCCTGTATCATGTTTTTAAAAACCTCTACACGATGATGCGTTCCTTTTTTGGGGTTGAACACTGAGTTGTTCTTTAACCCAGTATGTATGAAATTATCATTTACTGGGATGGGTGTAATAGTATCTTGTTGTGAGAAATGTTTTTTGATATTCAATTTCCTCACGTATTTTTCTACTTCAATGAATACCTCAAATTTATTTATATTTTTATCTGGACAAAATTTCATACCTTGCGAAAGTACTTCCAATTCCGCACTGGAAAGATCAACCCCCGCAAGATTAAAAATTCCCTCACTCAGTTGTCTCGGGGTCTTTTCCTTCCCCTTTCCCCCTCTTCTTCCTCTTTTTCTGGGTCTTTTTGTTGGGGTGTAGGGGTGGGGGGGGATCTTGTAAGGCTCTTTCCATCCTCTCCATTCCCCCCCTTGTGGTGGATGACTATATTGTTGAGCCGGTGCATTGCCATGGAATGAGATGGTCCGCCTCCATCCCATTCTATTGGCTCACTCATGTCACGTGACATATTTAAACGTCAAGTATTGACGCAAACATCAGTCACACCTAGGCTATCATAGGGAGAGGATCTCCTCTCCCTGTGATAGCCCGATAGCGCTGTCAGCAGCGTGCCTCCCGCCAGCGCTCGCCAGCGCTAAGTACATCCCGCGCCCGCAGCTCTACTCCCCGCACCCCGCGCCCGCAGCTCTTCCCCGTCCCCCGCGCCCGCAGCTCTACTCCCCCGTTAAGAATCAGGGAACGGGGAGAGTCTACGCTATTAGCGTAGACCTAGCGTTGGCTACGTTAGTAGCGTAAATCTGCGCATGCGCAGTATTTACAACACCAGCCCACATAACCTGGAGCAGCTGCAGCTCGTGAGTGACCACTGCAGTCACCCACAAAATCATAGGAGGGGGGTCATAGCCTTGTATTCTATACTGAAGGAGGGGGGGAATGCTGGGACTTGTAGTTCTCTATACTAGGGGGGGGACGCTGGGACTTGTAGTTCTCTATACTAGGGGGGACGCTGGGACTTGTAGTTCTCTATACTGAAGGAGGGGGGGAATGCTGGGACTTGTAGTACTCTATATGGAGGAGGGGGGGGGAATGCTGGGACTTGAGTACTCTATACTGAGGGGGGGGGAATGCTGGGACTTGTAGTACTCTATACTGAAGGAGGGGGGGAATGCTGGGACTTGTAGTACTCTATACTGAAGGAGGGGGGGGTAGTACTCTAATGCTGGGACTTGTAGTTCTCTATACTGGAGGAGGGGGGGGTAGTACTCTAATGCTGGGACTTGTAGTACTCTATACTGGAGGAGGGGGGAATGCTGGGACTTGTAGTACTCTATACTGGAGGAGGGGGGAATGCTGGGACTTGTAGTACTCTATACTGGAGGAGGAGGGGAATGCTGGGACTTGTAGTTCTCTATACTGGAGGAGGGGGGGTAGTACTCTAATGCTGGGACTTGTAGTACTCTATACTGGAGGAGGGGGGGAATGCTGGGACTTGTAGTACTCTATACTGAAGGAGGGGGGAATGCTGGGACTTGTAGTACTCTATACTGAAGGAGGGGGGAATGCTGGGACTTGTAGTACTCTATACTGGAGGAGGGGGGGAATGCTGGGACTTGTAGTACTCTATACTAGGGGGGGACGCTGGGACTTGTAGTTTCTCTATACTAGGGGGGGACGCTGGGACTTGTAGTTCTCTATACTAGGGGGGGGGGGGACGCTGGGACTTGTAGTACTCTATACTGGAGGAGGGGGGAATGCTGGGACTTGTAGTACTCTATACTGGAGTAGGGGGGGAATGCTGGGACTTGTAGTACTCTATACTGGAGGAGGGGGGGAATGCTGGGACTTGTAGTTCTCTATACTAGGGGGGGGGGGGGGCGCTGGGACTTGTAGTTCTCTATACTAGGGGGGGGATGCTGGGACTTGTAGTTCTCTATACTGAAGGAGGGGGGAATGCTGGAGGCACAAGGGTTGGAAAACATTGAGTTAGGAAACAAACAATGTTTGCCAACCAATGCGCATCCAGTTGTTTCAAAAGTACAACTCCAAGTACGCCGAGACAGCTAAAGGACATGTTGGGAGTTGTAGTTTTGCAACAACTGGAGGGCTACAGCTTGGGAACCACTGTACAGTGGTTTTCAAACTGTAGCCCTTAAGATGTTTCTAAACTACAAATCCCAGCATGCCCAGGCTGTACAGGAAAGCTGTGAATTGTAGTTCTGAAACATCTGAAGAGCCAAATGTTGCAGAACTACAACTCACAGCATTCCTATACAGTGGCTGCATCTTTAATTGCCACAGCTGTCCGAATGCAGTCACCCCAAAAATCATAGGAGGGGGGATCATAGAATTGCTTGAATCGGTGTGGAGGTAATAGGTGTGTGGGTCACCTGCTAGGCCTCTATTGTTCTACTGGACTTTAGTCCCAGCGTCCCCCCCTAGTATAAAGAACTACAAGTCCCAGCGTCCCCCCCCTAGTATTAGAGAACTACAAGTCCCAGCATCCCCCCCCTAGTATAGAGAACTACAAGTCCCAGCATTCCCCCCCCTCCTCCAGTATAGAGAACTACAAGTCCCAGCGTCCCCCCCCCCCTAGTATAGAGAACTACAAGTCCCAGCATTCCCCCTCCTTCAGTATAGAGAACTACAAGTCCCAGCGTCCCCCCCCCTAGTATATAGAACTACAAGTCCCAGCATTCCCCCCTCCTTCAGTATAGAGAACTACAAGTCCCAGCGTCCCCCCCCTAGTATAGAGAACTACAAGTCCCAGCATTCCCCCTCCTTCAGTATAGGGAACTACAAGTCCCAGCGTCCCCCCCTAGTATAGAGAACTACAAGTCCCAGCGTCCCGTCCCCCCCTAGTATAGAGAACTACAAGTCCCAGCATTCCCCCCCTCCTCCAGTATAGAGTACTACAAGTCCCAGCATTCCCCCCCTCCTCCAGTATAGAGTACTACAAGTCCCAGCATTCCCCCCTCCTCCAGTATAGAGTACTACAAGTCCCAGCATTCCCCCCCTACTCCAGTATAGAGTACTACAAGTCCCAGCATTCCCCCCCTCCTCCAGTATAGAGTACTACAAGTCCCAGCGTCCCCCCCCTAGTATAGAGAACTACAAGTCCCAGCGTCCCCCCTAGTATAGAGAACTACAAGTCCCAGCGTCCCCCCCCCTAGTATAGAGTACTACAAGTCCCAGCATTCCCCCCCTCCTCCAGTATAGAGTACTACAAGTCCCAGCATTCCCCCCTCCTTCAGTATAGAGAACTACAAGTCCCAGCGTCCCCCCCCTAGTATAGAGAACTACAAGTCCCAGCGTCCCCCCCCCTAGTATAGAGAACTACAAGTCCCAGCATTCCCCCCCTCCTTCAGTATAGAATACGAGGCTATGACCCCCCTCCTATGATTTTGTGGGTGACTGCAGTGGTCACTCACGAGCTGCAGCTGCTCCAGGTTATGTGGGCTGGTGTTGTAAATACTGCGCACGCGCAGATTTACGCTACTAACGTAGCCAACGCTAGGTCTACGCTAATAGCGTAGACTCTCCCCGTTCCCTGATTCTTAACGGGGGAGTAGAGCTGCGGGCGCGGGGGACGGGGAAGAGCTGCGGGCGCGGGGTGCGGGGAGTAGAGCTGCGGGCGCGGGGTGTACTTAGCGCTGGCGGGAGGCACGCTGCTGACAGCGCTATCGGTCTATCACAGGGAGAGGAGATCCTCTCCCTATGATAGCCTAGCTGTGACTGATGTTTGCGTCAATACTTGACGTTTAAATATGTCACGTGACATGAGTGAGCCAATAGAATGGGATGGAGGCGGACCATCTCATTCCATGGCAAATCTCATTTCATGGCAATGCACCGGTCTACCCCTATAATTGCCTCGATAATGGCCTCGTGGAGGTCTAGGGGCATATTGACTAGGACCAGGATTATGATAATAATAGTCAAATTCTCCTGGGTGGTTGGCTAGTGGAGCATACCTGTTGTAATTGGAGGCTCCATAAGGGGCTGGGTATTGTTCATAAGGAACTGTATGATTACCATATTTAATAGGTGTAGCACCTTTGGATGATGGGTGGGTATTGCCTTTGAAGGGTGCGGAATTCTTCAATGGTTTGGGAGTTTGGTTTTTAATCTGGGTCCGTCCGGCCTTCTGATGTTTGGGGCCACGCCTTTGATTGCTGCCCGGCTGGGTGAAAACATTTGGGGTGAGTGGGGTACTATATCCCCCCTTGTCCCCTCCTGTTGCTCTCCGGGTGCCGGAGGAGCTCCTCCCTCCTGGCGCCTGTGCGAGTGTCACCCAGCCGGCGGCGTCCCAGGAATCCTCCCCGAACCGACATTGGCGCGGCGAGCATGCGCGATTCCCGCGCATGCGCGCGGCGTCATTACGTCACGCGGCCGCGTCGGGGAGGACGACAGTTGTTGAGGCTGTCCAGCCCTTCTGGGACGCCGAGGGAGCCACACGTATGGCCGCCATCCTGGCGGCAGATACGCCTCACAATCGGCCAATTGGATGGAGGCACTTGCCTGCACGTGATCACACGATCACCACACCCACGGGGCCCATAAAAGAGCAGCCATCAGGGAATCATTACAGATTCCAATTAGGTCAGGTTAGATGTGCTTTCATCCCTGTTCCTAAACTTTGGCACCTTGTCCTTCCTCAGAGTGCACAATTGCAGTCAGGATTCCACACTTATACGCCATCATACTTCTACCCTTCACTGTAACAGGTAATTATATCAACATTCATGTATGTATTTACTTTAACACCCCTTCATTAGCTACTCTGCACACTCATTCACTCACCCCAAACACTTTCCCCTATTTGGGGACACATCATGCACTTCCCATCTCATCTCACCCCTTTTTTTACCCCTTTTTTCACTTTTCTGTTGTTTGATCCATTACAGAATTACACGCTACGCACTTCATGGAGTGCCTTAATTTGGTAATCACTTTTTGTCACAATGCTCACTCACCTTTATTCACTCACCTAGTACTAACATACCTTTACCCCTACTACACTTCCCATCTAATTATCTAATCCCATTGGACCTCAAGGATGCCCTGACTGTTATCATCTATGTTGGCAATTAGCAATTGCCTTAGCCCTCCCATTAATTTAGTACTTTACTACACCTACAGTACTTATATACATATCCAGCTGTCATTTCAGCAGCCATTCTTTTGAGCCAATTTACTCTAATACATTTTCCCCGCTAACCACGGGATCATGGGGGGTTTTCTTCTGCAGGCCTTTGCTCCTCCATTGCCCCTGGGGGCGTCGTTAATGTGGCTCCTTGTCAGCTATCCAGGTCTGGCCCCGCGCCGGTTGGTGGGCGGATGCAGCCCGTGCCCCTCTGGACTATCCAGCGGTTCTACACAAAATTTACTCCCTGGTTCAGTGGTAATTACAAGACTTCAGTAATTAATGTGATGTATGTTGACTTGTGTCCTTATATCCTTTTTTGAAATTGTTGTTATTATATACTTATTTATTCTATTATTATTTTTTAGAAATTATGCCCCCTGAAGAGACCGAACTGGTCGAAACGCGTCGGGGCTCACCTTTGTACAGACTACTGAAATATGTTATACACTATGATCCATTATACTGTATCTAGAAATGTTATTCTCTTTGTAACAACAACCAACTTTGACTCTACTGGGAATCCGAGACTCTCGGCAATAAACACTGTTTTATATATCCAACATTTATTTAATCCATTATTGCTGCGTATAGGCCCACTGGGGAATCTTTCTCTTTCATTTAATCTTTTGTTTAGCTTTGCTACCTACTTGAGAAACTCGACTTAGTACTTCCGTGTCCCTATCCTCAATGGGATCTGTGTGATTGGCAGGATTGAAATCTGCCTGCCATTTATAGACTTTGCGTTCCGCATAGTCTGTATTATCCCTTTGATATTTTTTAAGTTTTTTATTTTTTATTTCTCCGTCGTATTTGGAGAGATGAGTTTGTAAGCTTTGAGCTTGTTCTAAATATTCTTTGGTTCCCATCAAGGGTTCCATTTGCTCTTTTAAAGTATTAATGTTGGCTTCTATTTGTACATTTTTAGCTTTGCGGCGTCTAATCATTAGTTGCAATAATTTCTGCTCACAAGTATTGAAAAACTGGTACCATTCTTCTATGAGTGTGACATCTTCGATGCCATCATTAGGGTGTACATCCCATCTGAGACTTCTGGGGGTGAGATTCCTCCCAATGTACACCTTGAATAAAGCAATGTCCCACCATAGACGAATTTGCTTTTCCATATCATTTTGTAATTGTTTGAAACCTCTGACGAGGTCCAAATTAGGACTGGGTGTTTGTTGAAAAATATCCTCAATATTAGTCTGCCGACTCTTCATGAAGTTGAAAACATCCATGGCTGCGTAGATAAAAAACCGTGGGGGTTCAAGATATGTGTACAAGTGGTATCTCGCGCCAAAATAATTGTGTAATAAAACAGCTGCTACCCTAAAATAATCAGTGATTACCTAAGTTTTGGAATGGGGGCTGGGTGCGCTAATAAACAAACATAATAAAAAACAATACATACATAGGTGTAAATATAACTGTAAAGATACTAGATGATCTAGCGTGAAAGTCCATATAAACCTTTGGTGTCAAAACGAAGAAGGATCAACATAAAGGCACACACGTGATATAAGATACAAATTGAATGTGCAAATTAAATACAAGTGTGAAGAAAATTTTATAATCCGTGAGTCCATATAAAGAAAACAGGTCAGATCAAGTCCGATATTCATATGATGTGTAGTCCACCTTCACCAATAACTATATTCCACACCCAAGGTGAATGAGTGAAATGGTTCCTTACCAGATGGACATGACCCTTAATTTATTATCAAAAGAAGGAGTCATGAACAGCTTGTGCAGCAAAGCCTGCAATTGCAAACGTGTCCTGGCGCTGGATATGCTTGTGTTCAGATGGATTCCAATAATCACATGTAATAATAGAATAATGCCAACATAGTGTAATCCGTTTATTATAATATAAAAAGGTATAAAACTGCCAAATGGCTGCTTACATTAAGTGGTGCCCCAAACCCGGCACTGAGGCTAAGTCGCGTGGGAGATAGATTGCTGATCCCGGACGCTAGACAGATAATTCTGGCGTGCGTTCCATTCAGTTGAGGTACGGAACCAGCGGGACAGGAAGTGACGAGTGGAGCGTGGATGCGTACCGCCTCGACGTACGTTTCGTTGTGAACATCTTCAGGAAGCGTGTCATACCACGCTAGGATTGGTTATTTTATATGCCTGTCAATTATTAGGGCGGACGTATGGTAACTGACACGCGGTAGTTGCGACGCTGTACCCAAACACGTATCCCGCAGTGAATCAGATTGCTGCCCGTATCCCGTGACCACGTCCCTCTAGTGACGAAACGTTGGGAGGAACGACGTTCTGACATCACCGCGTTGTTCGACAGACCCGGAAGATACGGGCTGCTGAATCGAAGAGCTGGCCGGCTTGATTGTATTTTATATGCCTTGATTCACTTCTTCGATGTAAGTGTGCATTTTTATGTTACTTATTAGATTTTTAAGGGTTTTACGCTATGCCAGTCCCTTCCTTTTTTATGTGGTGCATCCTGAAATGCTACGCTGTTTGAGACATCTTCTATGCAATATTGAACCACACTGAGGGATTTATGCTACCAATAGAGACCCCAGGCTGGGATATCAACCATATGCGCATATTGACCTCCTATAATTAGAGATCACATCCATCTGGTAAGCGGCAGTGTTATTGTTTGGTGGAGGCACTACCCTGTCAGCACTTTTTCCTGGACTATTGGATTTGTTGAACACTGGGGGTATTTAAGTTTATATGGACACTCTGCATCAATATTTTTTATTATATTCACATTTTTTACCTTTGATGCTTTTGTTAATGGTTATTCCTAAGGGTTTTTATTTGTTTGTTCACACGGACTGGTATTTATTTACTTGATAATTTTCAGGTTTCTACCTAATTTAGGAATTAACCCCTTCTTGTTATCTTATTGAGGTCTCACAGACCCATTTACAGATATATTTTTTTTCACTCAGTTGGTGTTTCATAATTTTAATTGATATTTATCTAAAACTTCTTTGTTACTAGTGTCACATTTTAGCCTACAACAGCACAGCTCTTCCTTTGACCAAAAATGCACTGATTACTGTGTAAATGTCACTGGCAGGAAAGGGGTTAACACTAGGGGGTGATCAAGGGGTAAACTGTGTTCCCTAGTGTGTGTTCTAACTGTGGGGGGGGGGGGTGGGACTGACTAGGAGAGATGACAGATTGTGTTCATTTTCAGTATGAACACACAATCGTTTTCCTCTCCTCTGGGCAAAGCAACGTTACCTTCAGCTTTGGTGCCCCCTAGTTGCCAAAAGGCGAAGCAACATATGGTAACTTCACTTTGCCCAGGGGAGCCAACCTGCTGCAGTAAAACTGTGGCGGCTGGTCCTAAAGTGGTTAAACACTGCATGACACATGTGTTTTTGCACGTTATGTTACCGCAGATGGGCTGCAGCGTGAATGTAGGAATACCACTGCTAAATGTGACAGTTCAGGTCAGAGTTTCTGGTTCTTAAGGAGCCGGTACCTGCCAGTTCCTAACAACTACCACTCATCTGCTGTCAGCAGGATTCCTCTCTGTAAATACAAATATCCAACAGTAACAAAATTGATAAACATAATGGCATGCAGTACACCCCCCAGGCCCAAAGGGCCTGGTATGAACTGGGTGGAAGACTGCATGCGTTTTTTTTTATTTTTTTATTTAATATCAACTTTTTTGTTTACATTCTGGGGATTTCCTGCTGACAGCAGATAAGTCATTGTTGTTAGGATGCTGGCGGGTGCTGATTCCTTAACAACCAGCTAGTTTGTTAAATACCAGTGGCTAGACCACCATTTATTTAACACATTTTTTTTAACTTTTAGATTGGTTTATGCAATATTTACAGAGCGTTTTTGCAGAAAATACTACAATTAAATCACACAAGTGAATTGACCCTTTTCATATCGCATGAGATATTTGGGTTAAATGTCTAATGTGACGTGGTATCTTTTTATGAATTAACCCCATTGTTAAATGTGCCACCTAAACACCCCAAAATATGATATATTTTCTGAAAGAAGAGAACACGTGGAATAGAATGATGGATGTTGTTGAACATTTTTTATGTTAATATTATTTTACAGGATTTGTACAGCTCCAACCATTTGCACAGTACTTTACATTTGTCAGACAGTACAGTTACATTACAACTCAATACAAAAATAATAAGAAGGCCCTGCTTCTGAGAGCTAACAATCTTCAAAGAGGGACAAATGATACAAAAGCCAATAATTGTGAGGGATAAGCTGATGGAGAGAATAAAATGTATTTTTTTTTCAGGCTTCCCTAAAGAGATGTGTTTTTAGTGAAACCGTAAAGATGGACAGAGACTCTGGGGAAGCTATGGAGATGAGCATGAAAGGAGACAAACTATTTGCACAACTGTTTTTGGAAACATACATTCTTAGTAAAAATATACTAAAAGTAATTTTATTGCATTCAAACACAATTTGATTCGGATTTTTGTGAAAAATGTAAAAGACAAGACTGTGTTATGTTTTAATCAGAAAGGAAATATGTCGTCAAGCCTTAAAGTTGCACACATCAATGTGTGGGTGGGTCCAGTGTATGTGGCGGCAGAAAATACTCCAGTTGCAGAAAATGGAACTGTATTGAAATTGAAGTTCTGCAATACACAAGAACCCTGGTAGGAATGCAACCCGGTCGAAAGCACTCACAGGATGTAACAGTTATGAATAATAGCAGAATGTCTGTACTTGTTCATACCTAAGTAAGGAGGCTTCCAGAAAGGATGGCGTATCACTGCACTTTCCCTATTCATCTGGAACCTCTCCCTGCTAAGCACTGTCCATGACAGATGGGTATCCTGTTCATGTATCCTGACCCTGTTTTAAATAGACTCTGCCTGACACAAGATGGCCTCCAAAGTCACATGGGGGCCAGCATCCAATTGGATGCTGCCTCTCTGTGACCGATGAGACCATAGAAGAACCAGGTTCCTCTCGGCTTCCTCTTCCACCTGTATAAAGTTGATTCTGGGAATATCCGATTGCCTCTCGGGGGATCAAGAAGGATTTTTTTTGCCTACTGTAGCAAATTGGATCATGCTCTGCTGGGGTTTTTCGCCTACCTCTGGATCAACTGTGGGTATAGAATTGGGTATATGGGATTGTATGATATTATTATTGTTATTATTTTGATTTTTTTTTATGGTTGAACTGGATGGACTTGTGTCTTTTTTCAGCCTGACTAACTATGTAACTATATATTGCTCCTGTGGATGAGCGCCATCCCCGGGGAATAAAATAGACTGCTTCTGTCTACACTTTGATAGTGAAAATGCTGAAAATAGACAATGATTTAAAAACATTAACATTACATCAGTTTAGAGTTTACCATAAAAAATGACCCCAAAATGATTCCTCTCTCTCTCTTTGTTGTGCGCAGTGATACCCAATATGTATGAAACAATTGTCGTGGATATACGTGTGGAAACAAGGGCGTTGGTCGCTAAAATATTCATGCAACTTTATTTAATTAATGTTCATTTATGTATTACTTTACCTTTATTTTATTACAAGGGGGCTGACGAGACATGAATCCTCAATGGCACCGTTTCCCTAACACATTGAGTGCTAACAGTACTTGATTTGATTATGTTGTTGGTTATCACCGGACAGAATTTGACAGCCCTGAACCTGGAGGTGATCATAGCAGAGCACTTTCAGGTTCACAAAAATCCGCTCCAACTGTGATTAACTTGGTGTGCAGAGAGGGCACTTGGAGGCAAATCACGTGGAACCCGACATGCAGGCATTCATTGATGAACATGGGTGTGCAGGAGGGGTGGCAATAGGAGACAGCACAGAGAGACAGTTTGTGTGGTAACAATATGGCATAGCACAGAAAAACAGTTCCAGGAGTAGCAATGGGCCCAGCACAAATAAGCGTTTATGGATAGCTATATGGCACAGCAAGGGGGGATGATCCTCTGGGTGGTAATTGCAAGGGATACCACCCCATGGAGTGAAAATATGGTAAAGCAAAGGGAAACAATCCACAAGGCAACAATGAAGCACAGCAAAGGGGGATTGATCCTTAGGGTGGTAATATGATACAGCAAGGAGAAATGATCCTCAAAGCAGTAAAATGACACAGCGAGGGTTAAAATTACCTCCTAAATCTTCCTTGACTCCTGTCTACTGTCCAAAAAAAGAATATAAACAAATGACCTTGGGGTGGTAATACGCACAGCAATGGTTAACAGCCCATGAAGTGGAACTATAGTACAACCAGGGGAAACAATCCATAGGGCAACAATGAGGCACAGCAAAGGGGGGATGATCCTCAGGGGTAGTAATATAGAACAGCAAGGGGAAATTAGCCTCAAGACAGTAAAATGACACAGCAAGGGTTAAAGTGGATATAATTTTTATTTATTTTTTTGCTGTCACAATGTAGAGTATAAGATTTCCTATTGTCTGTGCCCAGTCTTGCCACACAGAGTTAATCCAGCTCTGAGCAATCCTCTTTTATTGTTCAGTGAAATGAAACAGACTTACAGAGAAAAACCTTAGTCCGTTCCGCTCCCTTGCTGTGAGTGACAGGTTATTTACATATCTCATGCACTAGCCTGGAGACAGACACTATTTTTTTATTCCCACCCCCACTCCTTTTCTGAAGTCATGTGGTTACTTTTCTAGATTTTGACTGGATGTTAGTGATCATAGCAGAATTTAGTGTAAGGCATACATAGGAAAAAATGCATGTTAACAAGGGGAGTGTAGAGGAGGGCGGGGAGTCTACTGACATCACGACTCCACCCACAGAGCTCCAGACAACAGATCCCCCCCACAGAATCTGCAGTTTTTCAGTTCTTATAACAGACAGAGGGGAGACATTTGACAGGTAAGGATACATGCAGGAGACATCTATATCCTTATAGATCAGCACTATGGCAGTAGTTTAGAAAGGATGAGAGTGGGTTTACATCCACTTTAAAACAAATTCCTAACTCTCCCTTGACTCCTGGCTGTGGGGACATCTAGTGGCCAAAAAGGGAACAACAACAAATGACCTCTGTGCCCTATCCAACAGTGCCGAATTACAGCCCTGAGGGGGCAACAAAATGGTATTAAAGGGGTTGTAAAGGAAATAAATGTTTTCCTTAAATAGCTTCCTTTACCTTAGTGCAGTCCTCCTTCACTTACCTCATTCTTCGATTTTGCTTTTAAATGTCCTTATTTCTTCTGAGAAATCCTCACTTCCTGTTCTTCTGTCTGTAACTCCACACCCTATCGCGAGGCTTTCTTCCTGGTGTGGAGTACGCCTATTGAGGGGGAGGGGACGAGCAGGAGTGTCAGGACGCCCACTAACACACAGCTCCTTTCTCTATCTGCAAAGTAGAGAGTGTCCTGACTTGCCTGCTCGCCCCCTCCCTCCTCAAGAGGCTTTCTCCACACCAGGGAGAAAGCCTTGCATTATGGTGGTGAGTTACAGACAGAAAAACTGAAATTGAGCATTTCTCAGAAGAAATAAGGACATTTAAAAGCAAAATCGAAGGATGAGGTAAGTGAAGGAGGACTGCACTAAGGTAAAGGAAGATATTTAGGGAAAAAAAATCCTTTACAACCCCTTTAAAAAATATCTTAACATTTATAGTGATCAATTAGGTTATCCCAATCCCCTCGTCACCCCCTAAAATCTTATATTGATCTGTCTTGACAAATTTATGTTGCATGACCTACATTCCTTTAGAATGGCTGTTTATCATGGATTGGCCTCTGCCCAGTAACAAATGCACTGAAGAAAGAAGAAGCCATCCATTAGAACTGCAGTCTGGCGGGAGAGTGGTCAGGCGAGTATAAGGCTTTGTGGGGTGCTGTGGGGGGTACAGGATAACCATATAAAAATATTGCTATCATTTAACCATTGCCGTCTGTGTTAAGGACATGTACTTTCAAATCTGTCAAAAAATGTATTCATTTGAATATTTAGTTTAGTGCAGTATATTTTCTTTGTTTCTAGGAGTCCCTTATAGTCTAGAGTTCTATTCCTAGCTTTTATTCTCTCTTTGTCATGGCAGCTATCCCCAAGAGACAGTCTCAGGACCTCACGTGAACTTATACAGTCCAAGACGTTAATCTGAATCCTGAAGTGTTTTAGAGTAAATAGCACCGTAGTGAGAAAGTAAAGATCTTTTTTTTTTTTTCTGTACATTTAATTTTCTCTGCTTCCCCGTGTAAACACTGATGAAATTTTTTTCTCTCCAATCAATGGCCCGACATGAACATAGAGAAGCCTATTCTAGCGGGATCTTTTATTAAGCCATTCTTCCACCTCTGAGCCGCTTTAAATTTGTGTGGCAAATACATAATCATGTGCCAAATACCAGATTAGCTGTAGCCTGTCAGCAAAAAAGAATTGCAAGGAGGGGACGGCGGAATGTGTAAAGAAATATTTGGGATTAATGAAAAGCCGCCAAGGTTCTCCATGAGAGTCTTGAAAACTATACTATTTTCTCCTGAGGTGAAATCCCTTCATTCTCTTCTTGGATGTGCTTGGCCAATACGCAGCACTTGAGTGCTTAACATGCTGGGAGACTCGGAGTCTGAAGTTCCAGAGAGTGAAGTGCTTCTGGGAATTTGGTAATGAGAAGTGAAGTGTCTGTCCTGCTTGTCTGTATTGTGACACATTTTCTGCTTTATTTTCCAGCATCTGGCTTCTTTTGACCATTTTGTTTAGAAATGAATTGCAGAGCTATCTCTATAGGCAAGTATGTCCTTTCTTCATTGTCAAAGACATGTATATTGTACGGCTCTAATTGGGATTGAATGGGGAAAACAATGTAGAGCTCAACAACTGTACAGGGTCATTTCATACAGAGCCCATGTTTCAGCTTTCAGTAGAGGCTAGCTAGTTGGATTCTTCTGTCTTTGAATGACTCAAAGCAATGAGAGCACCTGAGTTCTCATGCCACCATCTGCCCAGTCAAGTTGAGGGCGTTAGAAGAGTGCTGGCATGTGCTCCAAGATACTACCTGGTACATGCAAGGTTTGAGGAAGGACTCTGCATGACTATTCCTATCCACCTCAGAATCTACTCTATCTACTCTACTACTATTATAGAATAATTAGGGCTGTTACTGATTAAAATTTTCGTGTTCGATTAATCAATTTTTTATTGATTAATCGACTAATTTTGATTAGTTATAACGCACATACATTTTTCGGATCGCCACCATATATAGTCCCCACTGTAATATCCACAGACATCTCCCCCACTGTAATATCCACAATCACCCCCACTGTAATATCCACCATGACCCCCACTGTAATATCCACAGACATCTCCCCCACTGTAATATCCACAGACATCTCCCCCACTGTAATATCCACAGACATTTCCCCCACTGTAATATCCACAGACATCTCCCCACTGTAATCTACAGACATCTCCCCACTGTAATCCACAGACATCTCCCCCACTGTAATATACACAAACATCTCCCTCACTGTAATATCCACAGACATCTCCCCCACTGTAATATCCACAGACATCTCCCCACTGTAATATCCACAGACATATCCCCCACTGTAATATCCACAGACATCTCCCCACTGTAATATCCACAGACATCTCCCCCACTGTAAAATTCCACCATCACCCCCACTGTAATATCCACAGACATCTCCCACACTGTAATATCCACAATCACCCCCACTGTAATATCCACAATCTCCCCCACTGTAATATTCACAGACATCTCCCCACTGTAATCCACAGATATCTCCCCACTGTAATCCACAGACATCTCCCCCACTGTAATATCCACAGACATCTCCCCCACTGTAATATCCACAGACATCTCCCCCACTGTAATATTCACAGACATCTCCCCACTGTAATCCACAGACATCTCCCCACTGTAATCCACAGACATCTCCCCACTGTAATATTGTCCACATCTCCCCCACTGTATTGGAAGATTAGTGCTTGCTTAGTCTTACCAGAGAAGCCGGCCGAACACGAGCAGTTGAGGCCAGGTAATGATGTGAACACGCCGCTCTAGGCTCACCTAGGCCACCTATCGGGTGGATCAAGATGGCCGCCACTCCAGGAGCTAGGCCAAAGCCGCAGCCTTTCCTATGGCCGAGGCAGCAGTGGAGCTCCGCGGATCACGAGGTGTGCCGATACGCATATGGTCACCTGTTCGGATCACGGATCATTTACGATTTGTTGCACCACTAGTACCGATCAAAAGAATTTTACTAGATCAAAAAAATGAACGATTAATCGAGGAATTAATCTTTAGTTTCCACAGCCCTAATAATAATACTAATATAAAAACAGGTAAAACACACAATTGAACACAGAATGAGGAAACAACATATTTTTATAAGCTAGTCCCCTCTTCGATGAAGGTGATGTCCCTGGACCTTCTCCCGAGATGCTGGAAATGCTGAGGATCAAAAGTTCCACAAGAATGCACTCCTGCACAATACAGAAAGGCTTTCTTGGGGGATTTGTGAACCTCAGCTTTTTCCAGGATTCCAGGAGAGGGCCCAATGATGTTCCTGGTACCTTCAGGAAGGGTCTGGAAGCCAAGGTGTAAAATCAGTAGATGATGGAAGTCAGCAGAGCTGTGCCTCATTCACTAACCTAAAAGTAAATTCCTTTACAAAGTTAACAGAGATTTTTTTCTCAAATTCTTTATTTATAATATAAACTGTATCACTATTCCAGAAAACAAATGAAAAATCACATTCATAAAGCCTCGTACACACGTACAGGTTTCAGGGCGGACTTTTTACTGTCAGGAAACCCTAGGGGAAAACCGAGAACCTGCTCGGGAACTTTTTCCCCCTACACAACTGGGTTTGCCGACAGGAAAACTGCCATGAGAGCTTTGGTCGGGAATCCCGGCTGTGTGTAAGCTCCATCGCAGTGTTTCCCATAGGAAAACTGCCGGGTTAAAAACCGCCGGAAAAAAAGAGCTGGTTCTCTTTTTTTCCCCGGCAGTTCTCCTGTCGAGAAAACTGCGATGGAGTGAATGAGTGAGTGAAAAACTTATAAAACGCAACACATGCGAACTGAATCGCCTCTGGGCGCTCTTTCCATGTCGAGAAAACTGCGATGGAGCATACACACGGCCGGTTTTCCCAAAAGCTCTCATGGTAGTTTTCCCAACGGGAAAACCGGTCGTGTGTACGAGGCTTTTGTCAAGACCTAGGCTTGAACCTGGGACCTCTTCTGTGTCTGACTCTTCCCACTGAGCTATCTGGGATGCTGGACAGTTCCCTGCCTGATCTGCTGGATAAACCTATATGATCCATTAGACTACTCTGCTTGGTGTCTTGATTGCTGTTGAACCTTGAACCCCCTGCTCCTCCTATGAACTTCCGATAAAAGCCTGGTCTCAGCACTTTCTCTTTGCCAGGTTATTGTGCCTTCCCTGCCAGTGCCTTACTGTTGTCATTCCTGCTGCCATCTGTACCTAAAACTACGCGTGATTGACCCTTGGCTTGTTCCTGGACTACGCTTCTGCCTGATAATAAACTGCAAATACTCATTACCGACCTTTTTGCTTGTTTACTGACCACGCTTCTGTTTGATCCTTACCTGCTCATCCGCTACTGAACCCCCGACTTGCTCACCTCCTGGTGGGGTGATCCTAAGGACTGTGACCTGGTGCTAACACGCAGCAAAATCCATCTCCACCATCAGAAGCTCTGGGGAACACCGGTTAGCACTTAGACTCCGCACCTCAGGTGAGCCTGTGTCATCTGCCAGGCCTGTGTACCTATCTCGCTGGTCAGTGGTAGTCCTGCAACTGCTATAGCTACTGGTCTTCAAGCCCGACGCCTGATTGTGACAGCTTAACAATTTAAATATTACAGTGTAAGGTATTCATAAGGCCTACATATCGCACCCCTGAGTACACTTCTATTCTTTAGTACAATCGGCATAGAGGACATTATTTTGGACTCATGTTGCATTCATTAGCAGGCAATAGCATCCCTCACATTTTTATTACACTGATAAACTTAAGGACCTAACCTGGTCCAAACCAGACAAAGCCAAGAGAAGATAGGTAGATGGATGGAAGAGAAGAACAGAGAATTAAAAAAAGAGGGGTGGGGAGGAGGGGAAAGATTATGGAGGAGGAATATGGGAGGGTCATGAACACCAATGCCCCCAGGCCCTCCTTCCGGTGGTGAGCAGAAGAAGCTCTTTAGATCCAAGATCATGGATTTCAGTTATCCTGGCTAGCCAATGGGATCTGGTTGGTGGGGTGTTTCAATAGTGCATTTTTATATTTTTTTGATGGAGAGTAAAACAGGGGTCCATTAACCACTTGCCGACCAGTGCACGCACTTTTACGTCAGCAGAATGGCACAGACAGGCAAATGGGCATACAGGTACGTCCCTTTAAATTTGACACTGTGTGGGCACATGCCCCTGACGTGAGCTCTGTGACCGTGTCACGGAGCTGCAGAATGGGGTGATGGGGTGATGCCTATGTAAACAAGGCATCTCCCTGTTCTGCCTAGTGACACGACACTGATCGTCTGCTCCCTGTCATCGGGAGCAGTGATAAGTGTCGTGTCACAGTAAGCTCAGCCCCCACACAGTTAGAATCACTCCCTAAGGCACACCTAACCCCTTCCTGCCCCTACTGGTTAACCCCTTCACTGCCAGTGTCATTTACACAGTAATCAATGCACTTGTGTAGCACTGTTCGCTGTATAAATGACAATGGTCCCAAAATAGCGTCAAAAGTGTCCGATGTGTCCACCATAATGTCGCAGTCATGATAAAAATCGCTAATCACCACCATTACTAGTAAAAAAAAAATATTAATAAAAATGCCATAAAACTATCCCCTATTTCGTAGACGCTATGGCCCAGATTCACAGAGCGATTACGCCTGAGCAACAGGAGATGCGCGTGCGTAAGTCTAAATGTGCGCGTGCATTTCGATGCACGGCATCCCCAAAACGAGATACGCAAGAAATCTACTTTTTTTTGTCCGGCGTAATTTCGTTAGACAGGCGCATCCGTCCGTGCAAAACTGCGCTAGACAGACCATTGATTTGCTAGTCAAATATGCTAATGAGGGACTTACGGGGATCCACAAAAGAACGTTAGGGCAGCGCAGGCTACGCAGTGTGCGCAACAGCAAAATGTCCTGTCTAAAATTAGACCATATAAAAGCTGGTCTAAAAAGAGAAAAAAAGTCTACCTTTTAGATAAAGCAACACTGTTAATGAGGAGCTCAGCATTGAGCTCAAAATATGGCTATAAACGTCCTAATGTGCATGGACACATAGGTTAACATTGAGTTGATTCTACTGGTAGAACACAAAACCCCTGTAGAAGCAGCAATTTTTAAGCCAGTGTGCATGGAGCCTAATACAGAAGTATTGTTTTTCTAAGCCCACCTTTCCTTATATACAACGTTTTTACTTTGTTGTTAATCCTGACAGTAGATCAGCAAATAGACTGTGAACTTACTAAATGAGCAGAAGCTCTACTGACTTCCATCATCCAATCATGTGCAAGCAAACATGTTTTATTTTTGTATTTCTTTGCACGTGATTGGGTATTCTTTGCAAAGTAAAGCCTTACATCATTAACTAAGCTTTGGAACAACTGCACATGCAGAGTGCAATTGCACTTTGCAAAGTGCACATGCTATTTGCTTTTAGTAAATCAACCCCAGTGTTTATTCTTTAGAGACAGTATATAGCAGGAGTTGTCACCCTTTGAACAGGGTAGTGTTAGATAGGCATGTAAGGGTAGGGGTTGATTTACTAAAGGGAAAAATAATGTGCACTTTGTAAAGTCCAGTTACACTCTGTAAGTGATGTTGCTCCAGGTCTTAGTAAATGAGCTCTGCTGACTTCCATCATCCAATCATGTGCAAGCAAAACTAATTTTTTTTTCCTTGCATGTGATTGGGTACTCTTTGCAAAGTGAAGCTTTACCTCATTTACTAAGCTCTGGAGCACTTGCACTTGTAGAGGGACTTTGCAATGTGCATAATCTATTTCAGGGCCAATCCTAGGGTCACAGATGCCTGGGTGTAGAAATATTTCTGGCGTCCCCAAATGGACGTGGTTGTCTTACTAACCCCTCCCCTTTACAAATGTTTCTATGCCAACGACTCAAACACAGATATGCTCCCCTAAGGAGTCTTTGTTGTCCTAGGATCCTCCCATGATCTCTTAACAATAAACAAAATACAGAAAGAGAAGCAGAGTATTCTAATGGGACCTGGAGTGGGGTCCCTCTAAAGTACACAGAGAGGGCCTCTGTTAGTCTGTTAGAAAGACCCCCCAGACATACTACAGGAGATGGTCAGAGACTGCAGACATGATACAAGAGATGGTCAGAGACTGTAGACATACTACAGGAGATTGTCAGAGATTGCAGACATGATACAAAAGATGATCAGAGATTACAGGCAAGAACTGGACTGACGATGACCTGGTACCTTGGCGCCCCCCCTCTGCGGTGCCTGGGTGCGGTGCACCCTGAGCACCTGCCCAGGATCAGCCCTAGTCTATTTTCCTTTAGTAAATCAACCCCATAGACGTATCACTACTTCTGGCCCTCTCTATTACAATTGCACCTTATAATACAGACACCCAATGCAGACATACCTTTAGCTTTGCCTACACTACTACAGGCATACCCCACTTTTAAGTACACAATGGGTTTAATTTACTATCGCTGAAAAGCGCAAAATCAGGCTCACTTCTGAATAGAAACCAATGAGCTTCCAGGTTTTATTACCAAAGCTTAATTGAACCAGCTGGGGTTAGAAGCTCATTGGTTTCTATGCAGAAGTAAGCCTGATTTTGCACTCTCCAGCGATAGTAAATAAGCCCCATTGTGTACTTATAAGTGGGGTATGCATGTACTGCATTTCTCTCCCATCGTTTTGGAATCTGCTGTAGAGATGGTGGACGCTGTCTCAAAAGGTCTATATGGAAGATGCTGACACTGGCATTACATTGGGTAGGTGTTGTCTATCAGGGATGTAGACACCACAATGGCACTGGGAGGACCAGGCTTTTATATAAGGCTTAGTTTACGCCTACAGATGTGACCAAGCTTGGGCGAGTTTCTGCCTGTTTTTCACATGTTCCCACATGTCATGTGTAGGGCAGCCCATCAATAAATTTGTGTTTCACTTGAAAACTTAAAAAATCGGCCTGTGCTGTGGGGTCGTACTCTAAACACCTACTCTACAAAATAGACCTGTTTTTGATTCGATTATTGATGTTCTGTGTAATTCTGTTTCTTACCTGATCCCCCTGCGTGGATGACCTGTTGATCTGCATTTGTGCATCTTTCAATAAAAATTATTGTACCAGAAAACACATAAATTTGCAGATACATGAGGGAGCCATTAACAATTAATAGCACTGTCACATGTCTGCTAAATGGAAGTGTTTATCTGCCTTTCTGGAAAGGACGTGACTTTGCGTGTGCGCCTGAGACAGATAGATCTGAATTTAGCCATAGTGTATGTATCCACATGCAGTCTGTAATGATACTTTTTGGCAACTCTCAGCAAAAAAGCGACACATTACTACAAATTAGTACAGCCACTGTATCTCTTTAGTTTGTGTATGTGAGAAAATTCCCCCTCAAATATAAAGTGGCAGTTCTTACCCTTGGTTTAGTGTCGCCTTGTAAACACTCTAGGAGCAAGTAGGAGCTGTAGAGTCTGGCTGGGAAAATAAAAGTTTACATAAAATTACTGAAACTCGGCTGCCCACTTTAGTGTCTATGGCACGCTACATTTAACATTCTGTCCGTGCCCCCGTCCTGAAAAGCCGTTGTGCATCTGTCATCCTGTCCACATTAAGCCATGTTCCTCGGTTCCTATGAGAAGGCTATAATATCTCCATTCGGCTAGAAGAATTGTTTTCTTTCTGACGTGGCCTGAAGCTCATTGTCAGAGATGGTGTCATGGGAAACACAAGTCCGGCAAAGAGACATCTTAATTCTGAGCTGAAAGGAAAAGGCAGAGCAATTGGAAGACATAGCACAACATAGAAATTAGGCTATGCTAGTTTTTTTGCAGTGATTACTACTACAGTTGGATGGCAAGTGTTAGCATGGTCTAACCCACATGCAGCAATGCTGTAACTGAATAGCTGTAGTCAGTGGCGGCTGGTGCTCAAAATTTTTGGGGGGGCACAAACGAAAAACAAAAAAAAATTGCAGCCTCACTGTGCCTATCAAATGCAGCCACTGTGCCATCAATTGTCACCACTGCGCTATTTTTATCAAACGCAGTCAATGTGCCATCAATTGTCACCACTGTGCCATGCCATCAAACGCAGCCGCTGTGCCATCAATTGTCACCACTGTGCCATGCCATCAAACGCAGCCGCTGTGCCATCAATTGTCACCATTGTGCCATGCCATCAAACGCAGCCGCTGTGCCATCAATTGTCACCACTGTGCCATGCCATCAAACACAGCCACTGTACCATCAATTGTCACCACTGTGCCATGCCAAACGCAGCCGCTGTGCCATCAATTGTCACCACTGTGCCATGCCATCAAACGCAGCCGCTGTGTGTCATTGATTGTGAGATATTAAAGTGTTTCTACGTGAAATCCATATTCATGTATTGCAGAAGATGAGACATTGTGGATAGGACATATTGCAGGATGCCTCTGTCTGTCTAGATGTGTATTGGAATGGAATCAGCCTATTGAGGACTATTGGAATGCTAAGTGGCTTGTGAAATACCTTTCCATTGTGTTCTGCAGATGAATAGCCGTTGTCAGAGACGAGACGCCTAGTCACCTCGTCCGGCTATCTGAATAGATAATTGTCTCATGTTAATTGTTGTTCTGATTGCTTCATTGTAGTAATTACCCCCTGGGGGCTTCTGTCTCAACACACATAGTCATGCTATTCAAGCTTTGGGACCAATCTCTGCTGAGACATTTTGAAATCCTCATTTGCATGGGAGAGGACCTGATGGGAGACTGCCTGGACTTTAAAAAGGACCAATAAGAAAACGGTTGTTGGGGGCGGGATGTTCCAAATTCTGTATAAAAGTGTGCTGTGTACTTTCAATAAAAGAGTTCTGGTTGAACATACATACAACTCGCTTGGTGTGTGTTCTTCATGGATCCAATCGGCACATAGCTGTAGGTTGGATGCCGTAATCTTGGATGACTGGACCATCAGATGTTGCAAGCTGCAATTTGATCTAATAGAAGCAGAGGAGTGTCGGGGGAGCAGGACCTGGGCGAGAAAGGGTCTCGTCACACTGTGCCATCAATTGTCACCACTGTGCCATGCTATCAAACGCAGCCGCTGTGCCATCAATTGTCACCACTGTGCCATGCTATCAAACGCAGTCGCTCTGCCATCAATTGTCACCACTGTGCCATGCCATCAAACGCAGCCACTGTGCCATCAATTGTCACCACTGTGCGGTGCCATCAATTGTCACCACTGTGCCATGCCATAAAACACAACCACTGTGCCAATTGTCACCACTGTGCCCATTGTTGCCACTGTGCGTGTCACTGTGCTGTGCCCTTTAATTGTTGCCACTGTGCCCACTGTTGTCACTGTGCTGTGCCCTTTAATTGTTGCCACTGTGCCCATTGTTGTCACTGTGCTGTGCCCTTTAATTGTTGCCACTGTGCCCATTGTTGTCATTGTGCTGTGCTCTTTGTCGTCACTGTGCCCTTTAATTGTCGCCACTGTGCCCATTGTTGTCACTGTGCTGTGCCCTTTAATTGATGACACTGTGCCCTTTGTCGCCTCTGTGCCCATTGTCGCCGCTGTTCCCTGTAAAATGCACTTACCTTTCTGCTTCCATGTCCCTCGATGTCTTCTCCCGCCTTGGTAACGCTTCAGCCAATCAGGTTCCCAATAACTAGAATCCGGGAATCTGATTGGCTGAAACGGCCGTCAGTCTTATTCAAGGAGCGCACCCCCTGTATGTTCCGAGGATAGACCTTCCGGGAGACTAGGGCTGTACTCGGAAAGCCTATCAGAGCCAGAGGCTCTGATAGGAACTTCCGCTCAGCCAACCAGCTGCCGTTTTTCAGGTAATCGGCGCCCAAGGTCCGGTTATCTGAATAGACCAGCGGCAGCTGGCAACCAACAATAATATACATTCGTGCAATACAATGCATGAATGTATGTTATTTGCGAGAGGGGGTGGCGCTGCAGCGCCCTCTATAGACGGCCGCCATCACTGCAGTTAAAAAGTAAAAAATACATTTTAAGCCAAATAAAAATTCTTAAAGGGACCGTTTTTTTTTTTTTTACCTTTTATTGTGACTACAGGAGGGAGGGGGTGGCGCCCGGGCATCCCCATGGACGGGCCGCCACTGGATATAGTATATGTTGTGGACAGCAGCCCCCTTATCGCCTGACTAATCAAATGACTAAGGGCATATCTTTAATCACTTCAGCCCCGGAAGGATTTACCCCCTTCCTGACCAGGCCATTTTTTGCGATACGGCACTGTGTTGCTTTAACTGGCAAGTGCACGGTCGTGTGACGCTGTACCCAAACAAAATTGATGTCCTGTTTTTCCAAAAATAGCACTTTCTTTTGGTGATATTTGATCACCTCTGCGGTTTTTATTTTTTATAAACTAAAAAAAGAGTGTAAATTTTGAAAAAATGTCTACTATAATACATATCTAAAAAAAATATATATATATATATGTAACTGTATTCATCAGTTTAGGCCAATAAATATTCTTCTGGAGATTTTTGGTAAAAAAAAATCGCAATAGGCGTATATTAATTGGTCTGCGGAAAAGTTTTCGCATTTACAAACGATGTGATATAGACTTAAATTTAGATTTAGAGACTTTTTTTTTTTTTATTGTTTTTACTGGCAATGGTGGCTATCTACGATTTTTAGCGGGACTGCGACATTGCAGCGGACAAATCTGGTTTGTGGACCAGTGACATTTTTGCATTGATCAGAGCTATAAAAATGCACTAATCAATGTAACAATTACACTTGCAGGGAAGGGGTTAACATTAGGGGGTGATCAAGGGGTTAAGTGTGTTCCCTGGGTGTGTTCTAACTGTGGGAGTGGTGGGGGGTGGGCTGCCAGGGACATGACAGAAATAGCTGTTCCCGATCACTGGGAACAGAAGATCTCTGACATGTCATCTGGCAGAATGGGGATCCACTTTGTTTACATTGGCAGATCCCTGTTCTGCCTCTGTACACCGCAAACTTGGGTCACCGGCGGACATTGAGTTATCTCCCATGCACGTACCGCTGTAAAGCTACGGTGGTTTGGGCAGGAGAGCTGACCTGCAGCAGTATAATGATGGCTGTTGGTCAGCAAGCATTTAAAGGGTAAAAAAAATATAACAAATTAAAAAATATATATATAAGCCCAGTATAGCACATTACAGCGACGTAAGTGCAAATGTGTGCCGGCGTATGTGTGCGACAGACCCACAAACCAACATACGCCTAAAAACTGGCCACCCTACGCCGACGTAGCTTGCACACGCCGGCGTATCGTGGGCGCACATATGGGCTGGACGCATTTTGCTGCTCCCATTGATTAGGCATTCAAACATGCAAATGAGGGAAGTACGGCGATTCACGAACGTGAGTGCACCCGACGCATGGTACGTGAGGTGCGCGTAAGTTGTACGTCCGGCGTATAGTTACTCCCCATAGATGAGGTGCAACCCGGCAACAGACATGAAAAGGTCTGCACCAGGGAACACAAGCCGGCGTATTGTGCGTTGGACGTGTGTCTGGCTGGGCGTACATTAAGTTCACGGCGTACGTGGTGATCCAGCGTAGCTTTAGCTGGTGTACTGCTGTGGTTGTGAGCAGGCGTTCTTTACACAGTTGGTGTACAAAACTTCGGCAGAAATGTAATTTCCTGCTTGTGATTTTCCCAGAAGTCTGCATTCGATTTGTTAGATTTTAGGCATCCACAGTAACAAAAATTTCTGGACAGATACGCCCAAACAACAACAACAATAACAATATCTAAATATACAGACAAGATTTGCATATAATACATACTGTATTTGCTGGCGTATAAGACTATCTTTAAAACTGGGCAAAAAGCAGGGGTCGTCTTATACGCCGGGTCAGCTGCTCGGATGTCTGCTGGATGTACAGTAATACTGTATGTAACTTCGGCTACATACAGTATATACCGCTTAGCCAATCCGGTGAGCGATGTATTCAAATGAATACAGAGCCTGCTCGGATTGGAGTAACAACCTCTGCTGATCGGCTGATTGGCTTTGAGAGTCAGTGAGGCGTGGGCTGATGATGTTACAGCCTCTGCCAATCCAAGAAGGCTTTGTATTCATTAATAGGATACATCGCTCGCGTGATTGGCTCCAACTCCAGCAAGAATGAAGAAGAATATGGCTCCAGAAGGAAAAAATATGAAGCGTCGGAAGCCTCGGAAGTGGGGTCGTCTTATACGGTGAGTACAGGCAATAAATCTTAAAAAAATGTAAAATTAGGGGATTGTCTTATACGCCTGGTCGCGTTATCCCCCGGCAAATACGGTAATTCCTTTTTATATGAAGGTTTTCAAAATACATTGTTGAAATTTAATTGCAATAAGCGGTTCTCAATATGGCTTTATAACGTTGATTGATATATATTTACCATGCTATTTTTATATATTATTATTATGTTTTGGGGGTTGTGTAGGTTTTGTGCAGAATACATGAATTATGTTCTAAAGTTTTATGAACAATCAATAAAACTGTATGATCTTTTAATAATTTGAGAAAGGGTGACTACTGTATAAAAGAGTTTTTGAATTATTCCATACAAATGTATTTTTTTTTAAATCTTTATTTAAAGGGGTTGTAAAGGTAAAAAAATGTTTTCTTAAATAGGTTCCTTTACCTTAGTGCAGTCCTCCTTCACTTACCTCCTCCTTCGATTTTTCTTTTAAATGTCCTTATTTCTTCTGAGAAATCCTCACTTTCTGTTCTTTTGTCTGTAACTCCACACAGTAATGCAAGGCTTTCTCCCTGGTGTGGAGTGTCATGCTCGCCCCCTCCCTTGAGGGGGAGGAGAGTCATGACTCTCTCTATGTTGCAGTTAAAGAAAGGAGCTGTGTGTTAGTGGGCGTCCTGACTCTCCTGCTTGCCCCTCCCCCCTCAAGGGAGGGGGTGAGCATGACACTCTACACCATGGAGAAACCCTTGCATTACTGTGTGGAGTTACAGACAGAAAACAGGAAGTGAGGATTTCTCAGACGAAATAAGGACATTTAAAAGCAAAATGGAAGGATGAGGTAAGTGAAGGAGGACTGCACTAAGGTGAAGGAAGCTATTTAGGGATTTTTTTTTTTTTACCTTTACAACCCAATTAACTACTTGCCGACCGCCCGCCGTCATATTACTGCGGGACGGTGGCACTGTACCGCGCGAGCACGTAGCTCTACGTCCTCTCTTTTGCAGCCGCTAGAGGGTGCGCGCGCGCCGCCGGTGGCCGGCGCGCGCGCCCCCGCACGCCACCGAGTCCTGCGCGCGTGCCCAGTGGGTACGATCGCCGCCGGGCACACGCGATCGCTCGTTACAGAGCGGGGAACGGGAGGTATGTGTGTAAACACAAAGCTCTCGTTCCTGTCAGCGGGGGAAACGCTGATTTTCTGCTCATACAATGTATGAACAGAAGATCAGTGATTTCCCCTAGTGAGGCCACCCCCCATACAGTTAGAACACAAACAGGAACACACTTAACCCCTTCCCTGCCCCCTAGTGTTAACCCCTTCACTGCCAATGGCATTTTTATAGCATTGATCGCTATAAAAATGCCAATGGTCCCAAAAATGTGTCAAAAGTGTCCGATGTGTCCGCCATAATATCGCAGTACCAAAAAAAAACGCTGATCGCCGCCATTACTAGTAAAAAAAAATATTAATAAAAAAGGCATAAAACTACCCCCTTTTTTGTAAACGCTATAAATTTTGCGCAAACAAATCAATAAATGCTAATTGCGATTTTTTTTTACGAAAAATATGTAGAAGAATACGTATCGGCCTAAACTGAGGAAAAAAATGTTTTTTTTATATATTTTTTGGGGATATTTATTAGCAAAAAGTAAAAAATATTGCATTTTATTCAAAATAGTCGCTCTATTTTTGTTTATAGCGCAAAAAATAAAAACCGCAGAGATGATCAAATACCACCAAAAGAAAGCTCTATTTGTGGGGAAAAAAGGACGCCAATTTTCTTTGAGAGCCACGTCGCACGACCGCGCAATTGTCAGTTAAAGCGACGCAGTGCCGAATCACAAAAAGTGCTCTGTTCTTTGGAATAGCAATATGGTCCGGGGCTAAAGTGGTTAAGGTATGTGGGATGTAAAGATGAGCTTCGAGTTCGAGTCAAACTCATGTTTGACTCGAACATTGCCTGTTCGCCGAACAGCGAACTATTTGGGGTGTTTGCGGCAAGTTCGTGTGAACTTTAGAACCCTGTTAAAGTCTGTGGGACTCGAACATTTGAAATATAAAGTGCTAATTTAACTACATGCCGACCGCCCACCGCAGTTATACGGTGGGACGGTGGCACTGCTGCGCGGGAGCACGTAGCTCTACGTCCTCCCTTTAGCAGCTGCTAGCGGCAGCAGTGCCACCGTCCCGCCGTATAACTGCAGTGGGCGGTCGGCATGTAGTTAAATTAGCACTTTATATTTCAAATGTTCGAGTCCCATAGACTTTAACAGGGTTCTAAAGTTTACACAAACTTGCCGCGAACACCCCAGATAGTTTGCTGTTCGGCGAACAGGCGCGATCGCCGCCGGGCACGCGCGCTCGTTCGTTACAGAGAGCTCTCGTTCCTGTCAGCAGGGAAACGCTGATCTTCTGTTCATACGATGTATGAACAGGAGAGTAGTGATTTCCCCTAGTGAGGCCACCCCCCCCATACAGTTAGAACACACCAGGAACACACTTAACCCCTTCCCTGCCCCCTAGTGTTAACCCCTTCACTGCCAATGGCATTTTTATAGTAATACAATGCATTTTTATAGCATTGATCGCTATAAAAATGCCAATGGTCCCAAAAATGTGTCTAAAGTGTCTGATGTGTCCGCCATAATGTCTCAGTGCTGAAAAAAAACGCTGATCGCCGCCATTACTAGTAAAAAAAAAATATTAATAAAAATGCCATAAAACTACCCCCTTTTTTGTAAACGCTATAAATTGTGCGCAAACCAATCAATAAACGCTAATTGCGATTTTTTTTAACGAAAAATATGTAGAAGAATATGTTGGCCTAAACTGAGGGAAAAAAATGTTTTTTTATATATTTTTTAGGGATATTTATTATAACAAAATGTAAAAAATATTGAATTTTTTTCAAAATAGTCGCTCTATTTTTGTTTATAGCGCAAAAAATAAAAACCGCAGAGATGATCAAATACCACCAAAAGAAAACTCTATTTGTAGGAAAAAAAGGACGCCAATTTTGTTTGGGAGCCACGTCGCACGACCGCGCAATTGTCAGTTAAAGCAACGCAGTGCCGAATCACAAAAAGTGCTCTGGTCAGGAAGGGGGTAAATTCTTCCGGGGCTGAAGTGGTTAAAAGGCTAATATGCAAGTTATTGTAATAAAAAGTGTTTGGGGACCTGGTCCTGCCCCAGGGGACATGTATCAATGCAAAAAAAAACGTTTTAAAAACTACAGTTTTTTTGGCAGCACTGATTTTAATAATTCCTTTAAGTGAAACAATAAAAGTTTACCTGTAAAGTAGCGCTTGTTTCCCATGCTTAGAACTGTCCCTGCACAAAGTGTCATTTCTGAAGGAAAAAAGTAATTTAAAATCACTCGCGGCTATAATGAATTGTCGGCTCCCGGCAATACAGAGAAAAGTCATTCATAAAAAAAAAAAAATGTGTGGGAGTCCACGGCATTTAAAAAAAAAATGGGGTGGAGTTCCCCTTAAAATCCATGTATTTTAGGGTGTAATTCTTGGTATGTACATGCTATGTGCTAGAAATATAAAGGGCCTTTAAAAAATGTGCACCTGATGTGGCCAGGCTGTGTAAAAGTCTCACACATGTGGTATCGCCATACTCAGGAGGAATAGCAGAATATATTTTGGGTTGTCATTTTTGCTATGTACATGCTATATGTTGGAAACATCTTATAAATGGACAACTTTGTGTAAAAAAATGCTTTTTCATTTTTTTTCCACATTTCCCCAAAACTTCTGAAAAAAAAAATGAACCATTCAAAAGACTCCATATGCCTCATAGATTATACGTTGGGTGTTTGCTTTCCAAAATGGGGTCACTTTGTGGTCGTTTCCATTGTCCTGTTTGTTGCTCCAGGGCCTTCAAAGTGTAATAGGTGGTTGAGAGATTAGATGTGTAATTTATGCTCCTAGAACGCCTGAAGTTGCTTCTTCAATGTTGGGCCTCTATATGTGGCCAGGCTGTGTACTCTACTAATCCTTTACCTGCTATCCAACTTGAATCCATTGGTATTTCACCTGCTACCCAGCCATATGGCACTGATCCTTACCCGCTGACCAGCCTGACTTCATGGATATGCCAAAAAGTATCAAATCTGATGCCACTGATCTTCTACCTACTGCTTAGGCTGACAAGGCTGATGTTGCTGATACGCACCTCTACCTACTGTCCACTCTGACTCTACTAATCCTTTACCTGCTATCCAGCTTAAATCCATTGGTATTTCACCTATTTCCCAGCCATATGCCACTGATCATTTTTCTGCTGACAAGCCTGATGTCGCTTATATACCACCTGCTGCCCAGCCTGCCTCTGCTAGTTTTGTGCCTGCTGCCCAGCCAGTCTCTGTTTCTAGGGTCAAGATATTATTAGCTCCAGAGGTCTAATACCTCCACATCTCCATGCTTGTTGGCTGGCATGAGTTACCCGTTTGGTCCAAGACTCATATAGACAAATTTCATGAGCCATTTGCTTATGTTGTGCCAAAGCCCAGTGGTCCAGATTTCTGCTTTTTTTTTACAACTCCAGTAGTAGAGGTGTTCTGGGTGAGGGCAGATTTCCATCTGAATTTTGTCCTGATCCAGTTGTAATGTTTGTCTCTGCGATTCCAAAGGTATTAGGGGACCTTTGCTGGGGAACCAATGTCTTGGTAAGACCTGAGTGACTGTTAAAATACACTTACACTTACAGCTTCAGTAGTAGAGGTGTTCTAGGTGAGGGCAGATTTCCATCTGACATTTGTCCTAATCCAGTTGTAATGTGTGCCTCTGAGATTCCAAGGGCATTAGGGGACCTTTGCTGGGGAACCAATGTCTTGGTAAGACCTGAGTGACTGTTCAAATACACTTACAGCTCCAGTAGTAGAGGTGTTCTGGGTGAGGGCAGATTTCCATCTGACGTTTGTCCTAATCCAGTTGTAATGTTTGCCTCTGCGACTCCAAGGGCATTAGGGAACCTTTGCTGGGGAACCAATGTCTTGGTAAGACCTGGGTGACTGTTAAAATACATTTACACTTACAGCTTCAGTAGTAGAGTTGTTCTGGGTGAGAGCATATTTCCATCTGAATTTTGTCCTGATCCAGTTGTAATGTGTGCCTCTGCGACTCCAAGTGCGTTAGGGGACCTTTGCTAGGGAACCAATTCCTTGGAAAGACCTGGGTGACTGTTAAAATGAAAAGCAGTATGGGTTAAGGACTCCATGTTAAGCCTGTAGATAGTCTATGGGATCCCAGAATTGGGATATTTTCTGCCTTGTGGAGCTGCAACAATCGAAGTGTTGTACTTCTTAAAGGATCTGATCTGCGGGGAACTCAGCCAGCTTCCAGACCCCAGCAGCAGGGCACTCAGCCACGCAGGGCACCTAGCCAGTTGCCAAAACCTGGCAGCAGGGTATCTAACAGACTGAAGGACTATCAATTTTCAAATGTACTTTTTATCATATTATAGGACACTTTTAAAGCAGAACAGGTTGCTTTCAACCAAACTATAAAAACATCATATGGCTGGTGTCATGGCTGATCACCTATAGAACACCATGAGGACTGCAGATCAAACAGAAATTAAGATGGAAGCTTCCTTGCTTGTAAAGGATAAAAAGTCAGTGGATGCAATAATATCCACCAACAATGGTGTCAGTGGGTGCAAAAATCCCCAGCATTGTTGTCAGACAAATCGGTCTGGTGCCTCCATAAAGCGGCCGCACTACTGCCGGTATGATGGTGCAGACACAAGGGACACTGACATGGTCACCTATACCTGGCAGGTAGGTAGTAGAACTATCCTTCAATCCTTTGCTTGTGTCAGTTGTATATACTAAGGAATCTTAATTTTATATTTTTCTGTTGATTACTGATGAACGTTTTTTACTGACACACACTGGACTGGCATGCACTGACCTACACTAACAGAGGACATCCAGATGTACATAAACTGACCACTCCATGCTTTAGAGAGATGCACACTGACAGACAACCAAATTAGGAGAGAGTAGATCGCACACACAGATTATAGGATGAGGCCTACTACAAACATACACCCAACAGTAGAAAAAGGATGACTAGAATCCAGTAGGGTAGCTTAGTGTAGTTAGTGTAGGTCCTGTCCTAGAAGAGTCTACCTTGCCGTGGTGGGCAGGCTTGGAATCTCTTGGTCAAAAGCGTATCAGCGAATGGGCGAGAGGATCACTAGATCTTCACTTCTGGCCAATTGATTTTACTAAAGGACTCTTGGTTTATTCTGAATATATATAGTTGGAAAATGAAAAAATGTGTATAGATCCATAATAAAACTTTCATAAAACACACAATAAAAATGGTATATTTACATTTGAATTGCTTGCTCTTTTATTTAATCCTTTCATTACCGGGGGTCATTACCAATTGGATGCACAGGCCACATTTGTAAGGCTGGAAGGGACTCTATGGCTACTTCTTCCACTAATGGCGTGTGTAAGAATGTGTAATAGGTGTTTATGTATTAACATGTGTCCTAACCATGTATATATGTATGTACTGACAAGTCCCTTATGTGACAGTAGTGACAACTAGGGATGAGCTTTAAATTCGAGTAGAACTCATGTTCGACTCGAACATTGCCTGTTCGCCGAACAGTGAACTATTTGGGGTGTTCGCGGCAAGTTTGTGTGAACTTTAGAACCTTGTTAAAGTCTATGCAACTCGTATGTTTGAAATCTAAAATGCTAATTTTAAAGGCTATATGCAAGTTATTGTAATGAAAAGTGTTTGGGGACCTGGATCCTGCCCCAGGGGACATGTATCAATGCAAACAAAGTTTAAAAAACTGCAGTTTTTTTGGCAGCAGTGATTTTAATAATTCCTTTTAGTGAAACAATAAAAGTGAAATATTCCTTTAAATTTCGTACCTGGGGGGGGGGGGGGGTGTATAGTATGCCTGAAAAGTAGCGCTTGTTTCCCCTGCTTAGAACTGTCCCTGCACAAAGTGTCATTTCTGAAGAAAAAAAGTAATTTAAAATCACTTGCGGCTATAATGAATTGTCGGCTCCCGGCAATACAGAGAAAAGTCATCCATAAAAAAAAATGTGTGGGGGTCCACAGCATTTTTTTTTTAAATTTGGGGTGGAGTTCCCCTTAATATCCATACCAGACCTGAAGGGTCTGGAATGGATATTTGGGGGGAACCCCAAATATTTTTTTTTAAATTTGACGCAGGGTTCCCCTTAATATCCATACCAGACCCGAAGGGCCTGGTAATTGAATTTGGGGGGACCCCCACGCATTCTTTTTTTATGAATGACTTTTCTCTGTATTGCTGGTATCCGACAATTTATTATAGACACAAGTGATTCCTTCAGAAATTACATTTTGTGCAGGGACAGTTCTAAGCACAGGAAACAAGCGCTACTTTACAGGCATACTATACACCCCCCTAGGTACGAAATTTAAAGGAATATTTCAATTTTATTGTTTCACTTTAAGCATTATTAAAATCACTGCTCCTGAAAAAACGGTAATTTTTTAAAACTTTGTTTGCATTGATACATATCCCCTGGGGCAGGACCCAGGTCCCCAAACACTCCCCTGGGGCAGGACCCGGGTCCCCAAACACTTTTTAGGACAATAACTTGCATATTAGCCTTTAAAATTAGCACTTTAGATTTCAAATGTTCGAGTCCCATAGACTTTAACAGGGTTCTAAAGTTCACACAAACTTTTGGTCTGTTCGCAGGTTCTGTTGCGAACCGAACCCAGGGGTGTTCAGCTCATCCCTAGTGGGATGTTTAGTCAGGCATGACATTACATATAGTAACTAGTGACATTTAGAGATAGACATTATCCAGCCCCTGGTCCCTCCTTCAGCACCACCCCTGGCCCGCCCCCTGACCCACGACTTGACAGCGGGACATGCCAATGCCATAATGTACTGTAGAGACAGTGTTACCCATGCCGCCAATTCCATAATGTACTGCAGACAGTGCCATCCATGCCATATTGTGCTGCAGACAGTGCCACCCATGCTGCCAATTATAGGTTAGAAAGGTTCCCCCAATTAAGGGTAGAGAGTGATTATAGGGATTCTTGCTGATGCACGATGGGTGTAAAGAATGAATGAGTCTGATCAAACCCAAAACAACTGAGACATGAAAACAGATAATATTAGTATAAAAATAACAAAAATTTATTAATACATAATGAACAAACAGTATATTAAAAATCATTCAGGTTTGGAATTTAGGGAAAAGGTGTTTGAAAACAGCTTCTTCATTCCTGTCTTGTGAATGGTTCCTTGTGATTGGTTCTACTAGTTTCGCCCTAACGGGCTTCGTCAGGAACTCACAATGGAGAAGTATTCTATGTAGATGAAAGGTATACAGTGAAAAAGCATATCAAAACAATTTTAATTTTAATAAGAAACCATTAACACTGACATAATAGGTATTAGTACAAAATTACGATCAGAAAGATATATGATGTGACATCTTCAATAGGAAAATAAATAAAGAATAATGCTCGTATGATGGCACATAGCATTGTGAGTTAGGAGACATGAAGCATACCTTGACTAAAAGGAAGGGAGAACCATGAAGGGATGGCACATGCGTTTTGGGCCATAATGCGCTACCTGCAGACAGTCCCACCCATGCTGCCAATGCCGTAATGTGCTTGCTGCAGACAGTGCCATCCATGACCCAATGTCATAACGCATGTGCTACCTGCTGATAGTGCCACCCATGCCGTCAATGCCATATTGTGCTGCAGACACTGTCATCCATGCCTCCAATGGCATAATGCCATTGGCAACATGGGTAGGCAGGCAGCACATGCGTTAAGGCATTAGCGTCATGGGTGGCACTGTCTGCAGCACATTACGGCATTGGCGGCATGCCATTGGTGGCACTGTCTCTGCAGGCAGCACATGCATTATGGGCAGACAGAGCCACCCTTGCCGATGCCAATAATGCCATAATGTATACATGCTGTTGCTGCAGTAGTAGTAGGAGATCTTGAAGACCCCCCCCCCCCCAAGCACACACCTGTGTAATTTTTAGCTTCCTGGGCACAAGGAATCTCTTCTTCCCTGATGGGTGCTGCTGCCTGGACTTGAGGGTCAGTTAGATGGGAGGTCTCTGCCTCTGCCGATATCCTCTGCTGCCACTGGGTCGCCTTACTGCTACTTCTCACGTGTGCGGAGAGACTCAGTGACAGGAAGGAATCACTCACTCCGCGGCGCCAGGAGCACTGCACTACACAGATGACGCGCTGGCCGGGACTTGATCCAGCACGGAGTGCGGGCGCGGAAGAGGTATTCTTCCGCGCCCGAAATAGACAAAATAGTCCCTTCCCTCCCGCCATAATACAAAAAGCATTCACAAACAAACGTAAAATAAAACATAAAATCTAAACGAGGGAGGGGGGGGTTGTCGGTGCAATGTCAGTATCAAACGGTTGTGGTGGTTGGGCATTTGATCGACGTTAAGGGACACGGCTGCAGGATTATTTTTTACTACATTAAATTATTGATCTGATCAGGTTGCCGGGCCCCCCTGCTGGCCGGGCCCAGTACAACAGGGCCAGTTGTACTGGCCTATCAGCAGCCCTGGGAACAACACTTATATGTCTTAAACTGTTTCCATCATGGCTTTCTTCCCTGGTATTGTAAGGGTGGCACCTACTAAACACTGCATACCGACAGTTTTTTTTAGGGTAATATATAGAAATGGAGGACACCGAAAGTGTCAGGAAAAGACTGATATAGGGAGGTGGGAAAAGAAGGGGAAAAAGAGAGGGAATTAGGAGGACAGAAGGAGGAGTAAGAGGGAGGGGAGGGTAGGGAGTCTCGGCGGGGTCAACGGCTCCATTCTTCCGAAAAACAGGGAGAAAATTACTCAAGTTTATGTCTCATAATCGTTCGAGAACCGTAAAAAAATCCCAGTGTATCCAACGTGTATTGTGTTCCTCCTCTCTTTCACCAAGGGCTGCCATCAGGCGTTCCATCTGTTGAATGTCGTTCACCCTGGCAAGCCACTGTGACACCAAACAAATGTAATTTCTGACGGCATTACTCTCTGCCATTTTTTTAAAATGATTATTTACTAATAGATGTCCCATATATACAGGGTCTTAAGCCTCGTACACACGATCGGTTTTTCCGCAGACAAATCGTCAGACTTTTGTCAGAAGGGCATTGGCCAGGAACTTGTCTTGCATACAAACCGCATGAACGTAGTGACGTACTACGTGTTTTTTCAGCTCTTTAGCACAACCCTTTGGGCACCTTCTGCTAATGTTGTGTTTGGTGAGCATTGCTTCCGAGCATGCATGTTTGTAGTGAGAGATGATACCGCTCTAAAAACTGCTGATCCCTTGGCTTTGCTTCTGTCCCACTAAACCAAAAGAGTGCTGGCTATGCACAGGTGCATTGGATAGAAGAAGATCCTGGACTGCCGCACTCCTTAAAACAATGTCTTTATTGTACAAATGAAATCCAAAAATGCGTGTTTGTACTTTGGACTTGTATACACACGATCGGAAAATCTGACAACAGACTGTTGTCCGTGGAAAGTTTTAAAGCCCGCCATCCAACATTTGTCTATGGAAAAACTGACAACAATTGTCCGATGGAGCGTACAAACGGTCATTGTTTTGGCCAACGGTCTGTGATGGCACAATTCCTGTCAGAAAATCCGATCGTGTGTATGAGGCTATAGACACATCCCTTGATTCATATTCACACGAAAGTAGAAACAAAGTTATACATTTGTAAAGAGGAGCTGAGTGCCTGCATAGGAAAATCTCAACTAATAATATGCAATACATTTCATATATAAATAACTATATAGGGTTTTCATCTTCCAAGGCTGCACTCACACCTAAGCGTAGCCGATTTGCGTCGTTTTTTTCCCGGCGTTTTTCCCGTCGTTTTGTCGCGCGTATTCACGTGTATTTGAGCGTTGGCATACAGCGTCATCGGACGTTTTTGAACTTCGACGTTTTTTATTTTAGCCAATAGTAAAAATTATCATCTTTTCATCACTTGTTGCTATGTTGGTAGATTTTTTTTTATCTTCTGCCTGGGTGAAAAGTTCTATTGATTAAAGCGACGAAACGCCCGTAGCAAATGCACGTTGTAGCGCTATGCGCTTGAAACAAGCCTTTCCATTACTTTCTATGGGAAATGGAAACACTTGAATACGCCCAAACCGACCGATACGCGTGACAAAAAAGGGTCCGGAACTTGTTTGAGCTTCAGGCGTTTGGCGTCACGCGTTTGGTCGTGGAGATGGGAGATGATGAGAATAATGTATTTTTTCCCCTCTAGCGTATTATAGCGTCGCGCTTCAGGCGACAAAACGCTCAGGTGTGAATGCAGCCTAAGGCAAAAAGTGCTTGAAAAAAAAATGTAACCACTTGCCGACCGCTGCACGCTGATATATGTTGGCAAAATGGCAGCAGTGGGCAAAAGGGGTGTACCTGTACATTCCTTTTCATTTGCGGGCTATTGAGCGTGTGGTGCGCCCACTAGCCTGCGTGACCGTGCCCGCGGGTTCGCTGGTGCACCGCGATCGTGGCACGGAGAGACAGAGCGGGGATATGCCTATGTAAGCAAGGAATTTCCCTGTTTTGCCTAGCAACATGACAGAGATCTACTGCTCCCTGTCTTCCGGAGCAGTGATCCCTGTCATGTGGTTGTGAGACCATTCCCCCACAGTTAAAATCACTCCCTAGGACACACTTAACCCCAACAAAAATATCAAAATTGTTGCTCTTTTTTTTATAGTGCAAAAAATTAAAACCGCAGAGGTGATCAAATACCACAAACAGAAAGCTCTATATGTGGGAAAAAAAGGACGTCAATATTATTTAGTATTTTCCTTTTTTTGTGTACATTATTTGTGTAAAGTCAATTTACATTTTATTTGACTTTTTACAATTAGTTGTTTTCTTTCTTTAACCACTTGCGGACCGCCGCATGTACATATACGTCGGCAGAATGGACACGTACAGGCACATTGGCATACCTGTATGTCCCTGCCTAGACGTGGGTCGGGGGTCCGATGGGGACCCCCCCCTGTACCTGCGGCGGTCCCCGTGGCTATCCGAGCGATCCGGGATGAGGGGGCGGCTGTTCGTTTTTGTCCGCCCCCTCCGGATGGCTCCCAGCCAATCCACGCACTCCCCCTGCGTGTCACTTCCTCCTCCTGTGTAAACACAGGAAGGGGGAAGTGATGTAATCTCTCCTCTCAGCGGTATTTTCAACCGCCGCTGAGGAGAGAATACATCACACAGTAAGTCTGCACAACACTACACTGACACCAGTACACACAGGCACATTAACCCCTTGCGATCACCCCCAACCCCCTGTCACAGTGTCACTGAATGCAGTGATCATATATGTACTGATCACTGCATTTAGTGTCAGTGTGACAGGCAGTGTGACAGGCAGTTAGTGTTAGGTCCAGGGTAGCCCCCATACCCCCCCCCTGATAAAGTTTTAACCCCTTGATCACCGCCCTAGTTAACCCTTTCACTCCCTATTGCCAGCGTCACTAAGCGATAATTTTTCTGATCGCTGCATTAGTGTCGCTGTTCCCGCTAGGTAGCTATTTTTTTTATTGCGATTTTGTTTTACTAAAGACATGTGGCTGAATATATTTTGGCCTAAATGTTTGACTAAAATTTCTTTTTTTTTTTTAGCTCTATTTTTGTATATAGCGCAACAAAATAATAATCGCAGAGGCGATCAAATACCACCAAAAGAAAGCTCTATTTGTGGGAAGAAAAGGACGCAAATTTTGTTTGGGAGCCACGTCGCACGACCGCGCAATTAGCTGTTAAAGCAACGCAGTGCCGAATTGTAAAAACCCCTTGGGTCATTTAGCAGCATATTGGTCCGGTCCTTAAGTGGTTAAAGGCTAATGATGATCTTTTAACCACTTCATTACTGGGCACTTAAACCCCCTTCGTGCCCAGACCAATTTTCAGCTTTCAGCGCTGACGCATTTTGAATGACAATTGCGCGGTCATACAACACTGTACTCAAATTATATTTTTATATTTTTTTTCCTACAAATAGAGCTTTCTTTTGGTGGTATTTGATCATCTCTGCGATTTTTATTTTTTGCGCTATAAACAAAAAAAAATACAGAAAATTTTGAAAAAAAAACACAATATTTTTTACTTTTTGTTATACTATCCCAATTTAAAATAAAAATAAAAAAAATTCCCTCGGTTTAGGCCGATACTTATTCTTCTACATATTTTTGTTAAAAAAAATCGCAATAAGCGTATATTGATTGGTTTGCGCAAAAGTTATAGTGCCTACAAAACAGGGGATAGATTTATGATTTTTTTTTTTTACTAGTAATGACGGCGATCTGCGTTTTTTTTGTCAGGCCTTCGATATTGCGGCGGATGTATCGGACACTTTTGACACAATTTTGGGACCATTCACATTTATACAGCGATCAGTGCTATAAAAATGCACTAATTACTGTAAAAATGTGACTGGCAGGGAAGGGGTTAACACTAGGGGGGCATGGAAGGGGTTAAATGTATTCCCTGGGTGTGTAACTGTGTGGGGGGAGGGGACTGACTGGGGGAGGTGACCGATGCTGTGTCCTTATGTACAAGGGACACAGATCGGTCTCCTCTCTCCCTGACAGCACGTGGAGCTCTGTGTTTACACACAGAGCTCCACATCCCTGCTGCGACACCACCGATCGTGAGTACCTGGCGGACATCACGCCCGCCAGGCACACGCATCGGCATCCCAGCGATGCCGCGGGCACAGTGTTTCCCCGGCGCACACAGGGAATGTAAACAACAGGACGTCCAAAGATGTCCACTCGGCACTTGAGAGCCGCGTTGTGGACGTCTTTCGTCCATAGTGCGGATCCCAAGTGGTTAAGCACAAGAACCAGTACAAGATAGCTAAACAGTGCCCATTGCACACTTAGGCCTCATGCACACCGGGTGTTTGCCCAGCTCTTCTGAACACCTTTCTCCTGGCAGGAGCTGCATTTTTCAATAATGTTTAGGTATTTTTATCTGCATTCAGGCACATTATGCGTTTTGCTGTTCTTTTATTACATTAGCCAGAATATTAATGTATTTTGGACATTGAACTTATTGAATGTTCAAATTCTAGGCATGTTTAGCACTTGAGTGTCCAATCATTTCATGTGTTTAGGCTCATCAGGTGTTTTTTTCTGCCCAAACCTCAGCATGGGTTTATGAAGGGTCGTTCCCACCAGACCAATGTGTTGACATTCTATGAGGAAGTGAGCTGCCATCTAGATAGGGGGAGGCCTATGGATGTGGTGTATCTGGATTTTGCAAAAGCATTCAATACAGTTCCCTATAATCTACTGAGTATAGACCATAGAGTTTTTCCATGGATAGAAAACTGGTTACAGGGGTGAGTCCAAAGGGTGGTGATAAATACATGTACTCAGACTGGTCTGGAGTGGTTAGTGGGGTACCACAAGGCTCTGTCCTGGGACCAATTTTGTTTAATTCATTCATAAATGATATAGAGGATGGGATAAATTAAATCTCAGTTTTTGCAGACATCACAAAAATAAGCAGGATATAGACATTTTACAGACAGACCTAAATAAAATAACGATGGTGGGCAACTACATGGCAAATGAGGTTTAATGTTGAAAAATGTAAAGTAATGCACTTGGGAGCTAAGAATATAAATTCAAACTACTCACTGGGGGGTAGAACCTCTGGGGAAATAAAGGATGGAGAAATATCTGGGGGTCCTGGTAGAAGACAGACTAAGCAATAGCAAGTGATGCCAAGCAGCAAGTTAAGGCAGCAGACTACAGACATACCCCACTTTTAAGTACACATTGGGTTTTATTTACTATCGCTGAATAGCGCAAAATCAGGCTCACTTCTGAATAGAAACCAATGAGCTTCCAGGTTTTATTACCAAAGCTTAATTGAACAAGCTGGGGTTAGAAACTCATTGGTTTCTATGCAGAAGTAAGCCTGATTTTGCACTCTCCAGCGATAGTAAATAAGCCCCATTGTGTACTTATAAGTGGGGTATGCATGTATTAGCTAGTATAAAAAAGGAGATATACTCCAGAGATAAAACTAGAATCCTGCCACTTTATAAATCTCTGGTTCGGCCGCATATGGAGTATTCCGTCCAGTTCTGACCACCAATCCTCAGGAGAGATGTGGTGGAGCTGTAGAGCAAGCACAGAATTTGTTCTCCCTTGAGAAGAGAAATGATCAGTATACACATACCTTAATGATTATCCCAGCGTAGGAAGAAAACTTTTTAGTCTCGGGGAGTGTAAAAAGACACTGGGCCACATAATGAGATTAGAGGAGAAGCGGTTTAACCTCAAGCAATGTAGGGGATTTTTCACTGTCAGGGCACCAATGATGAGGAACTCTCTTCCACAATTGGATGTTGTCAGCGGGGAATATTGATATTAATAAAAGACTCTTGAATGTACATCTTAGTGAACACAACATACAGGGATATGGGAAATGATTATCAACATTCACACAATCACACCTTCACAGGTTGAACTGAATGGACTATTGTCTTTATTCAACCTTACCTATTATGAAACCTTCCTCTCAGGGCCGATCCTCCCTATAGGCTCACTATGCAAGCCGCTTAGGGCCCCGCAAAGCTGCAAAGGGCCCCCCAAATTACTAGAGGCTCCGTCTAGTGAGAAGTTATTTTCGCCCCCTCACCCCGCCTTCTAAACTCGCTGGCTGAGTCATTTCCGACAGCAGAACACCCCCTCCCTTCGCTTCTCAACTTTCTTTAATGTGACATGTCACTGTCGTCAGCGCCCCCGTTTCTCATTTTTAATGTGCCATGTCATTTTGCTTAGGGCCCCAGGGAGGTCAGGATCGGCACTGCTTCCTCTTCTGAATGCGCTTTTGATGTGTTCAGATTTCTACCTCTAAATTCCTGTAAATGCCAGTGTGTGCATGTACACACTGGCAATTAGAGGGAGAAAAAAAAGTCAAAGGGCCAGATTCAGGTAGATGAGAGTATCTTTCCTCTGGAGTAACGCTTCTCATTTACGTTACTCTGAAGACCCTTTCAGCGCAAGTCCTGTAATTCACATAGCAGTTGCGCGTAAACTTGCGCCAGAGTAACGATAATGCGCTGGCGTAACCCGACGCAAGTGGAAGTGGGTGTGATCATATGTAAATGATGGGCGGAGCCCAGCGCAGAGGCTTACGTTCAGCGCATCAACCACGGAGCATGCGCAGTGAGTGCGGCTCCACTCGCCCCCTTTGTGCGCATGCTCACAACTTCCGTCGGCACCACTTCACGGGAAACGTCAGCGCAATGCCTTCCGTTGGGCGTTTAAATGCGCCCGTAGAAGCGCCATTTCGGCACTAAAGTATATCCTGCTCCCCCTCCCCGCAGTGATGTTACTTTTGTTTTGAGATGGCTGCTCCCGTTCCCCGCAAACACACAGGAGAAAGCTGAACTTTAATGGCCAGGAGCTGTCAGCCGTCATCTCGGCTATGGAGACCTATGATGTCTTCCTCCATGGCTGTAAAATTTGACAGACAAGCATGGACAGAGGTGTTGTCCTGCAAGTGGGGGTGCTCAGCTAGCTCTTATCGTCGGTAACGCTGCTGTAGCTGCTCTCCTGCTGACCTGTGGCCATCTGGAGTAAAGATAAAGCAGCCTTTTGTAGAAATAACTTTGCGCCGGACGGACGAGATACGCGCGGCGCATGTAGCCAGCGTATGGTGCTAATCCGTTCGTGAATTGGGAAAAATCCCTCATTTGCATATTTGCAGGGGAAATCAATAGGCGCGACTGATGCGCCCAACGAAATTAAGCGCTGACGATACTCTGGCGTCGGAACGTTCCGCCAGTCGCAAATGACCCGTTATTGGGCGCATCTAGTTTGGTGGGTACGGGCACATAGAAACGACGGCGCATCATCACAGTTACGCGGCGCATATCGAAATACTCCAGCGCAAGTGTTCGTGAATCTGGCCCAAAGGCTTGTAAAGGCATTTTTTTTTTCTTTTTTTTATCTGCAATGTATTTGAAACTTTAAAAACCAATATCAAAATGTTGCCTTCTCCCATTGCCTCCAAAGTATTTTACCAAGTTGACAAAATCCTGCCGAATTCTTCCAATTTTCACAGAAGTTTTAGAGAAATTAAAACTCTCATGCCGCGTACACATGATTACTTTTCGGCATGGAAAAACGATATTGCCCACACACCATCGTTAGTAAAAGACGATTCACGCTTTTCAGTCTGTTACAGCGTGATGAATGTGCTTACTCCATTATGAATGGTAGTTTTACCAGAATGAGCCATCTCGTCTCATAACTTGCTTCTGAGCAACGTTGTTTTAGCCCACACACGATCATTTTTTACAACTCGAAAAACTACATTTTCAAAAACGACATAAAAAATTGAAGCATGTTCCAATTTTTTTTTGTCGTTTTTCAGAAGACAAAAAACGATGTGAAGCCCACACACGATAATTTTAAATGACGTTTTTAAAAATGTAATTTTATTTTATCACAAAAAACGACCGTGTGTACGCGACATCAGAGTTGCTCATTCATAATACTCATCCAATAGCTATATTCAGTGAGGAAAAACGTATTATTGATCCCCTGCTGATTTTGTATGTTTGCCCACTGACAAATACATTGGTAGTCTATCATTTTAATGGTAGGTTTATTTTATCAGTGAGAGACAGAATAACAACAAAAATATCCAGAAAAGGGCAGGTGAGAGGTTTCTTGTAGTTGGTCACCAGGTTTGCACACATCTCAGGAGGGATTTTGTCCCATTCCTCTTTGCAGATCCTCTCCAAGTCATTAGGATTTCGAGGCTGACATTTGGTAACTCAAACCTTCAGCTCCCTCCAGATATTTTCTATAGTATTAAGGTCCAGGCCACTCCAGGCCATGTGTTTTGGCTCATTGTCATGCTGGAATACTCATCCACGATGCATTTTTAATACCCTAGCTGAGGGAAGGAGGTTCTCATCCAGGATTTGATGGTTCATGGCCCCGTCCATCGTCCCTTTGATGCAGTGAAGTTGTCCTGTCCCCTTAGTAGAAAAACACAGCCAAAGAATAATGTTTCCACCTCCATGTTTGACGGTGGGGATTGTGTTCTTGTGGTCATAGACAGCATTCCTCCTCCTCCAAACATGGAAAGTTGAGTTGATGCCAAAGAGTTGGATTTTGGTCTGATCTGCCCATAACACTTTCACCCAGTTCTCCTCTGAATCATTCAGATGTTCATTATCAAACTTCAGACGGGCCTTTACATGTGCAGCGGGTGCTACAGGATTTCAGTCCTTCATGGCGTAGTGTGTTACCAATAGTTTTCTTGGTGACTATGCTCCCAGCTGCCTTGAGATCATTGATATGATTCTCCCATGTAATTTTTTCGCTGATTCCCCTCCATTCTTGTGATTATTCAAACTTCAGGAGTTGAGATCTTGCATGGAGCCCCAGACCAAGGAAGATTGAGAGTTATTTTGTGTTTTCATCTATTTGCGAAATAATCGCACCAAGCCTCTCACCAAGCTGCTTGGCGATGGTCTTGTAGCCCATTCCAGCCTTAAGTAGGTCTACAATCTTGTGCCTGACATCCTTGCACAGTTTCTTGGTCTTGGCCATGGTGGGGAGTTTGGAATCTGATTGATTAATGGACAGGTGTCTGTTATACAGGTAACAAGCTGAGAATAGGAGCACTCCCTGTGCTCCTAATCTCAAATAGTTAGCTGTATAGAAGACACCTAGGAGACAGAAATCTTGCTGATTGATAGGACATCAAATACTTATTTCACTCATTAAAATGCAAATCAATTTATAACTTTTTTTTTAAATGTGTTTTCTGGATATTTTTGTTGTTATTCGTTCTCTTGCCTACCATTCAAATTATAGACTGATCATTTCTTTGTCAGTGGGCAAGCGTACAAAATCAGCAAGGATCAAATACTTTTCTCCCTCACTGTACATGTCCCTGAGATCCCTCCTGAAGATTTCCCATTTCAGATGTTCCTGGTAGGAGGGGTCCTTGTTTTATGGCCAGTGCTGCTTCATAAAAGTGAATAAACTTTACAGTAATGGTCATACTTGAAGGGCGCCTAAGAATATATACATGTGGGCAGGATATATACAGTTCTGTAGTAAAGGAAATATTGGCACAGCGTGGTAGACACTCACCCCCTCCTCCCGGATTCCCACACACAAAAACAACTCGTTCTGATAGCAGCCATTTATTTAATGTATGGATTTGTGTCACTCTCTAGAAAACTGCTACATATACATTCACTCCCCCCTCTGCTTTAACTGAAAACACATACATTTACCGGATTAGTCATTCGGTCTAAGATAGAAAAACCTCACAGTTCATTAATAATGTTAAATTTATCGCACACATCACATGGGTTTGTGTGACTGAAGGAGAATGGCTTGAGCTTATCGCAGTGTGAGACAGATTTGTCTTAATACAAGGATAAAATCATCTACTTCTTAATGGCTGTATTGAATCTGTTACCAATCTTCCTAATTGGAAGCAGTTCTCCCGATGTGGAAGATCGGGTAAAAGGGAGGTTAGTAGGAGCTTGTGGCTGTTCTTTGTTGATATGTTGACAGGGCTGTGCAGAGCTGACTTTCATTTAGCAAGCAGTAAAAAATAAGTGGCATAGCTGCATGTAAACATAAAGCGAACCTGTGCACAGACTATTCACAGTAAAGTTAACTTTTTACACATTCTAAATAAACAGAAAAATCACGTTAAACACACCCTCATTCACCTGTGTAGCTATAGGCATTGTGAAGAAATTAATCTTCAAATTTCACAACAGAGGCATTAAATTCTAATTTCTTATGATGCTATTCATTTCTGAGGATGGTGAAAAAGGTCTGCAGGTATTCAGAAGTAGTGTTGCTCACGAATATTCGCATTGCGAATATTCGCTACGAATATTGCATATTCGAGTATTCACGAATAACTCGAATATTGCGGCGAATATTCGCTATGGCGAATATTCGTATTTTTTCAAATTTATTTTTAAAACAGATCACATCCTAGTCATCTCCATCAACGTCTAAAAGCATTGCTGGTATGATTAGAGACAGACCCTGGGCCGAGTAGCTGATGCGACTCTTTTATGTTGCCGAAAATTCGCATTGCGAATTTTCGGCAACATAAAAGAATTACATCAGCTACTCGGCCCTTCTTTTGCATCAGAGCCAATCAGAATAACTCGAATATTCGGCAAACGGAATATTGCGCGATTATCTTCTCCGCCCTTCTTTTGTATCAGAGCCAATCAGAATAACTCGAATATTCGGCAAAAGGAATATCGCGCAATATTCCTTTTGCCGAATATTCAAGTTATTCTGATTGGCTCTGATGCAAAAGAAGGGCGGAGAAGATAATCGCGCAATAGGAATATTGCACGATTATCTTCTCCGCCCTTCTTTTGCCCCCTTATTCTCCTTTCTTTTAAGTAGAGTTAGTGTAGAGTTAGTGTTTAGTGCATATTAGTTTAGTAATACAGGAAATGATCTCCGTTTATGAGAATTTTTTTTGGATAAAATATCACGAATATTCGATATTAGCGAATATTCGCGAATATTCTTCTATATATTAGCGCAATATCGCGAAATCGAATATGGCGTATTCCGCTCAACACTATTCAGAAGACGATACCTCCTGATGCCATGTTTAGACATGTGTGGTTCATTCCAAATTTAAATTCGCAACATTATTTTGTTAGTCAGAGATTTTGATGCATCCGAATTTCTGAATTACAATAGTAACGAATTGAAACAAATCCGAAAAAACAAATGAAAATTGTGGACGAAATTTGAATTCAAATAGTTTTCAAATTGAATTTGAATCATTTTCTAATCTAATTTGGAATTCTGAAGAGAATTAACCACTTGCCGACCACCCACCTCCGTTCTACGTCGGCACTTTAAAGATGGATATCTCGGTAACGGCAGCAGCTGCTGCCACAACCGGGATATCCATCTCTTCAGTGGGCGGTCGGTCAAACGATAATGGCGGATTCGCCGCGAGATCGCCGTTATCAGTGGCGGGCGAGGGCCCCCCTCCCGCTGCCCTCCCGCACCCTCCGCCGCTTACCGGAGCCGTCGGTAGCGGCGGAGGCGATCGGGTCCTCTCCCGTGCTCAGTGGGGATGCGAGTGAGGGGAAAATTTCCCTCATCCGTCCCCGTAGCTCTGCTGGGTGGAAGTAACGTCAAAACGCCAGTCCCGCCCAGCGTCTTAAAGAGACATTTTTTTTAAGTCATTTGAAAAATGACATTTTAATTTTTTTTTTTGCATTTAAGCCTAAATATGAGATCTGAGGTCTTTTTGACCCCAGATCTCATATTTAAGAGGACCTGTCATGCTTTTTCCTATTACAAGGGATGTTTACATTCCTTGTAATAGGAATAAAAGTGATCATTTTTTTTTTATTTTTTATTTTAGTGTTAAAAATTGGTAAAATAAATAAAAATAAATACGAAAACCCCAAAAAAATTTTTTTAAATCGCCCCGTCCCGACGAGCTCGCGCGCAGAAGCGAACGCATTCGCGAGTAGCGCCCGCATATGAAAACGGTGTTCAAACCACACAAGTGAGGTATCGTAGCCCTAGACCTCCTCTGTATCTCAAAAAATGCAACCTGTAGAATTTTTTAAACGTCGCCTATCGAGATTTTTAAGGGTAAAAGTTTGACGCCATGCCACGAGCGGGCACAATTTTTAAGCGTGACATGTTGGGTATCATTTTACTCGGCGTAACATTATCTTTCACAATATGTAAAAAAATTGGGCCAAATTTATTGTTGTCTTATTTTTTAATTTAAAAAAGTTAATTTTTCCCAAAAAAGTGCGCTTGTGAGACCGCTGCGCAAATACGGTGTGACAAAAAGTATTGCAATGACTGCCATTTTATTCTCTAGGGTGTTAGAAAAAAAAATATATAATTTTTGGGGGTTTTAAGCAATTTTATAGCAAAAAAAACGTTTTAGTCTCGTAAACACCGAATCTGAAAAACAGGCTCGGGGCTTAAGTGGTTAACTAGAATACAATAAAGGAATTGAATAGAAAATGATAGAATAGAATAGAAAATAATAGAATAGAATAGAGTAAAACAGAATAGAATACAAAATAAAAAAATAGAACAGAAAAATGGTATAGAAAAGAATAAAAATTTGTATAGAATACAAAAAGATAGAAGAATATAATCAGTTTCTGGAATTCGTATTTCAAATATAATACATTTTTAATTTGCATAGAAAATAAAAAATATAACCATTTACCAAAATCTAATATAATAGAAAAGGATAGATTAGAATAGAAAATAAAGGATAGAATTGATTAGAATAGAAAAGAGAAGACTAGAATAGAAAAAAAAACAATAGAATAGAAAGAATATAACCATCTTCTGAAATTCGAACTTTGAATAGAATACATTTGAATTCAGGTAGAATAGAAATGAATAGAATAGAACGAATATAAGAGTTTTCTGAGAAGAGAAATTAATAGAATAGAAAATAAAAAAGAATAGAAAATACAATAAAATGGAATAGAATAGAAAGAATATAACCATCTACCAAAATTTGAATAGAATAAATCTGTTTTCGAATGGAAATTAAACAAAGTTAACTAAACAAATTGATGTAAATAGCTAATTCAAACAAAACAAGAAAAACACTCTGTACATGCCTATGTAATGTTATTTGTCTGAGAGGTCTGGGAAGATGGCATTCATCACAGCCAGCTAATCAATGGCTCTGCCTAAACGGCATGATTCTTATCCAATACAGACCACGTGGCCAATTTGCCAGCATTTGTTCATGTGACATGCGGAGCCTGGAGCACTTCATTGAATAATGAAGCATGACAATGACATTACTAAAGTCCAAATTCATTCTATAGAGCAACCACAATCCACGCAATAGCAGACATTGCCTTAGGACCGCCCCCTCTAACTCATTTCACACAATAGGGCTTAGTGGTGGGGATCTTTATTACTAAAGCCTGGTACACACTACAGTTCAACTGTCAGCTCGAGTCGGAGACACTGTACTAACCATTTGACATTAGTGCATCGATCTCCCCTGCTGAGCTGTTGTGTTCTGATTGGGGGATAGTCCCCCTAGAACACTCTGATCAGCACTCTCTGCCATTGGCCCAATGTATCAAAAATCTCTCGCTGTGTGGTACAGCGTGAGACTGCTTTTGAAATTTTAATGTTTTGGTATAGGACGTCAGATTTATTGCATGCTCGTGATCCCTCCCTATCTAACCTTTGCTGGAGATGTTGAGAAAATGTAGGTTCCCTTTTTCACATTTTTTGGGAATGCCCCCTCATTAGCCCTTTTTGGATTCAAGTTCAGGAACTTTTACAGAAGTTACTATCCCATCCCATACCATTGTCTCCTTTACATTTTTTTTTTTGGGTTTGCCCCTAGCAGATGTGTACAAGTCATCGGAGAAACTTATGTCCTTTGTTCTTTTGGCTGCCAGGAGGGCCATCCCTAGATTATGGCTCTCCACTTCACCCCCCACCCTCCATCAAGTTCTCTTAATTTTAGCTGACACACGTAGAATGGAGCACTTAACTGCTAAAATTCAAGACACTCTACCTCTTTTTGATACAGTTTGGAAGTTATGGGATGATTCCGAATTTTCATTGAACTCTATGGGCCAGATTCAGGTAGATGAGAGTATCTTTCCTCTGGAGTAACGCTTCTCATTTACGTTACTCTGAAGACCCTTTCAGCGCAAGTCCTGTAATTCACATAGCAGTTGCGCGTAAACTTGCGCCAGAGTAACGATAATGCGCTGGCGTAACCCGACGCAAGTGGAAGTGGGTGTGATCATATGTAAATGATGGGCGGAGGCCGGCGCAGAGGCTTACGTTCAGCGCATCATCCACGGAGCATGCTGTCAGGTAAGGATTGATTAATTTTCAGACATATAGCATAATTTCCAAACTGCATAACTTTCCTACAGACTAAATAATATACACTGATTTGTGTTAATATCACCAAAGAAATGTAGTAGTATACATTTTGGCCTAAATTCATGAAGAAAGATTATTTATTTGCAAAATGTTATAAAAGAAACAAAGAAAAACGTCTTTCATTTATTTAGCAAAAAAAAAAAAAAAACAGTGGTAATAAATATCACCAAGAGAAAGCTCTATTTGTGTAAATTTGTGGTGCCTGATTAGTCAATAGCAAACAGTTTTGGGTGGGGCCCTTCTGTAGGTGGTGCACTATCCCTTAAAGAATGTGGGAGGAGAATGACAGATGAGCTGGAAGGTAAGAGCAGTCTCTACACTGTAAATTGTGTGTGGCAACAGGATGTGTAGTTCAGCTCACCACTCCTGGCAGGCAGTAGGCTTGGTCCCATGCACTTGGTTTTCAGCTGTTCCAGAAGTCCCAGTCCTCATGAATGGTCCATTTCTGGCTCCTCCTGACTGTAGGCCCTCTTGGCAAGGGGTCCCCATAGCTTTGGATTCCTCTACAGCAGTAAAGGTCTCTGTGTCTTAGTCTTTGGCCCCTGGCATGACACCCTAATGATGGATCTGCAATGCTCCAGATCCCCATACACAGGAGATGTGCAGTCATTCAGTATCTTGGCTCTTTTACCTACAGGGTACAGCGACTCTCTCTCTCTTTTTAATTTTCTCTCCAGGGTGCCTGGAGATTCCCTACTGAGAGGCCAATGAGTGGGGCATTCAGCAGGGGGGCTAAAACTACAGGCTGAGTGAACCAAGATCACCCAGAGAGCCCAGATAGCTGGGTAAGATGGTCTGACAAAGTGACAAAAAGAAGCGGTGCTGTTGAAGAGACAGCCAGATGGCTTGGTATTTTCATTCTTTGTATTGGTGGAAATCCCCTGCGTAATCCAATGCGATGTGCATGTGGTGTGTGTGATCTAGGGACATCAGTGGTGTACACGCGTGCACTGTCTGTGTAATTAATGGTTTGGTTTAGTGTCCAAAGATGCCTACGGCGAGGACCCTCCTGACTGCTCTTCCATCAGCAGACTGGGTGTCCTCTGGCAGGTGGGGACTGTGTGGGTCGGGGGTCAGGTCATCACGTATGTCAATATGCAGGCCTTTTTTCATAGCAAAGTTATGTAGTATGCAACATGCACCGATGATCTGACACACAAAGGTAGGGGAATACAATAGGGCCCCCCCAGACTTATCCAGGCAGCGGAAACGGGACTTCAGGAGCCCAAATGTTTGCTCAACCACTGCACGGGTTTTGATGTGTGCTTCATTGTATTTTCTCTCTCCTCTGGTTTGGGGGTTCCGGAAAGGAGTCATTAGATGGGGTCCCAATGCATATGCAGAGTCACCTGTAAGGTAAAAGACAGGAGAATGTTAGTCATGCATGTGCGATTTCTGTTGTGCATGACGGGAGGGGATAGTCATGCCTGACTCCCATGTCACTCACCAACCAGCCAGCTGTCCCCATACATGTTCTGGTTAAATTCTGCTGGGATGGGGCTCTGACGGTATATGAAACTGTCATGGCTGGACCCGGGGTGTTTGGCACGGACGTGCCATATGAGGCGTTGGGCATCGGCTATCACCTGTACGTTGATGGAATGCCAATGCTTCCGATTGCGGTATATGTGCTCTGTGGCACTGGGGGGCTGTAGGGCCACATGTGTGCAATCAATGGCCCCCACAGTACGTGGGAATCTGGCAATGTTGTAGAAATCTGTCATTGCCTTCTGCCGTAGCTCCTCAGTGGTTGGTCTGATGAACTGGTTGGACATGCGTCTGAGGATTGCAGGGACAACCTGGTGCACACATCTGCTTATGGAGGATTGTGACATCCCAGCCACCACTCCACTTGTACGCTGGAATGATCCACTTGCAAGGAAATGGAGTGTTGCCAGGACCTTCACCAGTGGCTGCACTGCTTGTGATCGGTGTGTTGGGCTGGTGATGTCATCCTGCAGGGTTGTGGTTAGTTCAAGTATTGCATCAGGGCTGAATCTGAAGAGGCGATACACCTCCTCATCCCCCATGCCAAAGAGGTTCATACGAGTGCGGTATATCCTCTCACGTGCCCGCCTTCTTGGTTCCAGGGGACCCATCAGTAGTTCTAGGACCACGAGTGCCCCTGGCATGTTGGCACACAGAGGTGTTGTCCTTGCAAGTGGGGGTGCTCAGCAAGCTCCTATCGTCGGTAACGCTGCTGTAGCTGCTCTCCTGCTGACCTGTGACCGTCTGGAGTAAAGATAAAGCAGCCTTTTGTAGAAATAACTTTGCGCTGGACGGATCAGATACGCGCGGCGCATGTAGCCGGCGTATGGTGCTAATCCGTTCGTGAATTGGGAAATCTCCCTCATTTGCATATTTGCAGGGGAAATCAATGGGCGCGACTGATGCGCCCAGCGAAAATAAACGCTGACGATACTCTGGCGTCGGAACGTTCCGCCGGTCGCAAATGAGCCGTTATTGGGCGCATCTAGTTTGGTGGGTACGGGCACATAGAAACGTCGGCGCATCAGCACAGTTACGCGGCGCATATCCAAATACTCCAGCGCAAGTGTTCGTGAATCTGGCCCTATGTCTGAACCTAATTGTGATCCTTGATCCCCATGGTACTTTTATGTGTTTATAAATTCACTAGCTTAACTGCTAATCTGTTTATTTGTTTCTGTTTTCTTTTATCCTATACATGCCTTTGAATTCCTGACTACTTTCTACAGGTTGTGTTTGTATTGGACTATGGTTAGCTTATAAAGCTTTGATGTGCGCCGGTCTTATATGTCTAGCTTGATTGAGCCTATGCTCGTTGTTTTTTTTACGATTTGGCTGGTTTTGAACTTTTTTATGTCTCATTGTTCATCACTACTTTCTGTATTTTTGAAAATCTTTAATAAAAATACAATAAAAAAAAAAAGAAGAAGTCAAATATCTCTCTAATCTTAACCTTGAGTCTAAGGCCTCGTACACACGAGGCAATCTATTTGTTCAAATCGGTCGGACCGACCGATTTGAACAAATCTGTCTGATAGGATTTTGGTTTGCTCGCGTGTACACACAAGCAAACCAAAATCCCCGCCAGCAGACGGCGCGCTGACGTGTCGGTGACGTGGCGGTGACGTTGACGCCGCCACGTCACCGCACCAGGAAGTAAAACACTTCCGCGCATGCGCCAAATCCATTCGGCGGCGGTGCGGGACGACATGTCTGCTGGTAAGTGTACTAACCAGCAGACATGTCGGGCGGACGGATTCCCACCCGATAGATTTCAAAGCATGCTTTGAAATCTGTCGGGTGGCCAAATCCGTCGGCTCGGCCATACACACGATCGAATCTGTCTGCTGGGACGGTCTAGCAGACCGTTTCCAGCAGACAGATTTGATCGTGTGTACGAGGCCTCACAGAACAAAACTGTTGGTAGAATCTTTAGCATCTGCACTTCCAGGTGTGCCAGGTGACTTCATCCTCTGCCTTGCTCTGTGGTTCCATCTGCCGATAACTTTCTTTTAAATTAAAATAATAAATGTGATTTGCTTACCCATTCAGTGCAAAGGTATTCCACAGAGCGGTCCTTAACCTCCTATTCTCCCAACTCCTCCTCTTCCCTCCCAGCAAGCCACTTCCTATGGGGACATATCTGCAGTCTCACTCCCAAGTCAGGCTGTGAGTATCCATAGACACAGACTGCCTGGCTTGGCCCCACACCCCGCTTCCTCCTCATAGGGTTTGATTTACAACAGCAGGAGTCATCAGCTCCCTCTGCTGCCTCTGTGTCTTGTTAGGAGAGAAACACAGGACATCACCGCCGCTGCATCGCTGCATCAAGATTGTACTCAGGTAAGTTTATAAGGAAAGGAGGTGAGGGAGCGATACAACAACTGGGTCATTTTTTACCTTTTAAAAAAATAATAACAAACATGTTAACCACTTCAATACAGGGCATTTTCATCATTTTCAGGAAGCCCATGCTAATTTTCAGTTTTTAGAGCTGTCGCACTTTTAATAACAATTGCATGGTCATGTAACACTGTGCCCATATTATTTTTCCCCATAAATAGAGCTTTCTGTTGGTGGTATTTGAGCACCTCTGCAGGTTTTTTTTTGCGCTATAAACAAAAGAAGAGTGACAAGTTTGATATGTGGGGAATGGTTAGAACCTCACTCAAGTTACAACGCTTATTACCGAGACAGGGAGTAAGGGGAAATCTCCAACAGGGACACAAACTTCAGGCCAGTCTACCTAAAACTGATGGAGAGTTAAACCCCCTCTGGCATCAGGATAAATTTGCAAAGCCAATACACCAGGAAAGTAACCCTTATTAAAATATAAATAAAACAAAAATAAAAATGAAAAAGTTCCAGCTATTTTTAGCTGAGCCCAGAGATTTGAAAATTATAGTCACACAGCTAAAATAAAGATCCTTATCCTAATGCTAAAGCTTTGTGAATTGATCTTAATGACTGTCAATAAAATGCTTGAAGTGAATATGGAATGGAAATGAGCCCCGACAGAGACATAAAATTGTTTTTGCTGACTTTTCTATACAGCGCATGTTTTCAGCAGATTCCAATGAGATTAGAAAATTAAAGTTAATTGGCCTAAATAGGCCCTCATTATTAATTTTCATTTTTGTGTTTAGGCTTTGTGAACTGACATGCTGAAGTTTACAGTATATATAGGCATTTTTTTGATTGTTGTATTTTTCAATTTGAGACCTTGTGTTTTTTTTTTTTTGCCACCCTCTTTCTACCTTTCTACCCTGCATCCACTCAGAAAATACAAAATGTTTTATAAATGGCATCGTGCCAAGCATTTCACCTCCTGTGTTCAGAATGCTTCAGGCCAGTAACTCTGCACAGGACCAGGAAGCACGTGGAGATCACTGGAGTAATGCCGCGTACACACGATCGGTTTGTCTGATGAAAACGGTCTGTGTAAAAAATTGTAATATTACATTACTGTGGTCAAAATGAATTTAAAAAAAAAAATCTAATAATTTTTTTAAATGTGAAAAAAGTTATTATTATAATTATTCCCCCCCCCCCCCCCTCGTACTGTCACCAGTCAGTGTCCCTGATCACTGCCCCATTATATGATGATGCGGTGCTGCACTGGTGTCAGTATGTAAAAAATAAATAAAAAAACTGCCTCTTACTAAATACCTTGGACTGTCTACCTTCAAAAAACTTTAGGTGGTATATGTCCTGTGCTGACAATTTGGGACCTGAAGAAATGAGATAGGCTGTCAGGTAAGGATTGATTAATTTTCAGACATATAGCATAATTTCCAAACTGCATAACTTTCCTACAGACTAAATAATATACACTGATTTGTGTTAATATCACCAAAGAAATGTAGTAGTATACATTTTGGCCTAAATTCATGAAGAAAGATTATTTATTTGCAAAATGTTATAAAAGAAACAAAGAAAAACGTCTTTCATTTATTTAGCAAAAAAAAAAAAAAACAGTGGTAATAAATATCACCAAGAGAAAGCTCTATTTGTGTAAATTTGTGGTGCCTGATTAGTCAATAGCAAACAGTTTTGGGTGGGGCCCTTCTGTAGGTGGTGCACTATCCCTTAAAGAATGTGGGAGGAGAATGACAGATGAGCTGGAAGGTAAGAGCAGTCTCTACACTGTAAATTGTGTGTGGCAACAGGATGTGTAGTTCAGCTCACCACTCCTGGCAGGCAGTAGGCTTGGTCCCATGCACTTGGTTTTCAGCTGTTCCAGAAGTCCCAGTCCTCATGAATGGTCCATTTCTGGCTCCTCCTGACTGTAGGCCCTCTTGGCAAGGGGTCCCCATAGCTTTGGATTCCTCTACAGCAGTAAAGGTCTCTGTGTCTTAGTCTTTGGCCCCTGGCATGACACCCTAATGATGGATCTGCAATGCTCCAGATCCCCATACACAGGAGATGTGCAGTCATTCAGTATCTTGGCTCTTTTACCTACAGGGTACAGCGACTCTCTCTCTCTTTTTAATTTTCTCTCCAGGGTGCCTGGAGATTCCCTACTGAGAGGCCAATGAGTGGGGCATTCAGCAGGGGGGCTAAAACTACAGGCTGAGTGAACCAAGATCACCCAGAGAGCCCAGATAGCTGGGTAAGATGGTCTGACAAAGTGACAAAAAGAAGCGGTGCTGTTGAAGAGACAGCCAGATGGCTTGGTATTTTCATTCTTTGTATTGGTGGAAATCCCCTGCGTGGGCAACTGTTTGTAGACTTTTACTTTCATTGCTTAATAAAAGTGGGTTGGCAAATCCATAAAAAAAAAACAGTTCAGACTGGCGTGAACTCACTGAAATGAATCTAACACTGAGCTCAATTCCCCAAGATCATACTGTATTTACTATTTACAGTGCACCAGCTATATATACTGTACATCATTTAGCCTCACTTAATCACTTTCTATTGAGTATTTCAGAAATATACAAAGAATGCGGCCTTTATCTGCACAAAGGCATAGAGGTAGTTTCATGAAATAAAAAAATTGAAATAATCATAGGATTTCCAGTAACAATCTAAAGCGTCATAAGTGTCAATAGCTTGTATCAAAACTGAGACCAGAAGATCCACAAGGATTACATTGTTAGAGGTATGTGAAAAGCAATGAGGCATCTCAATCTCTGTTCATTAGACATTACATTGCTCTGAAAAACTTTTGGTATAATTGACAGTCAGTGTGAGTTGATGACTAATCGCCAACCATGAGAAAATAAAGTTAAAAGGACAATAACATTTTAACTTAAAGTTCAACGTAGTACATGAGAGTCGGTGGTCTACTAATAGTCCTGGAGATGTTCCAATGGAAAGTAAGTGGTAAGGCAGCATCAGGTGTTTACTCCCAAGGAAAAAATGCCCTTATAGTGACTCCATATGCATCCTTAGTTGTAAAGGGTATATATGTGTAAAGGCACAGTCAAAAGAGTTTGTGACTTTCTAATGAGTACATCCCAACTAGACCAGATGTCACAAAACTGTTCTTCTTTATTTTTAGTAATGTAAGCCCATCTTTCTTCCTCCGTGATCCTTTCCACTTTTCTTTGTCAAGCCTCGTACACACGCATGGTTTTCTCAGCAAGAACCAGCAAGAAAACTTCCGGCAGAGCTTTCTTGCCAAGTAAACCGTGCGTGTGTACACGGCTTTGAGGTTTCTCGTCAAGAAAACTGCCCAGAATCTAGACAAGAAAAATAGAGAACCTGCTCTCTATTTTCTCGTCGTGAGATTCTCGGCAGTGTTTTCCTGCCGAGAAACCTGAGCGTGTGTATACTTACCTCTCCATGGAAACCCGTGCATGCTCGAAATGACTTTGATGCATGCGCGGTAGCTTCCAAGGCATAGGTAGGGGAAAGCAAGATGGCGGTGACGGCATCGAATGTGACGAGCGCATGCTCGTCATAGTCGATAACATCACCACGTTCGTGCCACCACTGTTCTTTTGAATGGTGTGTCTGTACACTCGGCCGGCAAGAGATTCTGCATTTTTTCCTGACGAGAATCTGGCCCGTGTGTACAGGGCTTCAATCTCGTAAACTAGGGCAGCTTCTTTGTTTGCAGAATCTAGATTTGAGACTCTTTGCTGCATTCAGAAAATGTGGTGCTGCATTTATATGCTTTCATGGGTGGCGTGAAATAGATATTGCAAAGGGGTAAATTCAAAAGGTTTCAGTGTAGTGTTTTGGATCCATGGTGAGATCTCCTTCCAAAATTTCGGGATCTTAGGACAATACCACCATAGATGTAAGTATGTACTCTCTTGGGAACATCCTCTCCAGCACCTAGAAATTCATGGATTTTAATGTGAAAAGTACTGGACCTAAATTTCACAGGATCACCCAAGGTCTAAATCTGGCCCCGTTAGTGTGCCTTTACAATGCTTACCAAATAACCATTGCAGTGATATAGTTACATAGTTACATAGTAGGTGAGGTTGAAAAAAGACACATATCCATCAAGTCCAACCTATGTGTGTGATTATATGTCAGTATTACAGTGTGTATCACTGTATGTTGAGGTTGTTCAGGTGCTTATCTAAAAGTTTTTTTGAAACTATCGATGCTCCCCGCTGAAACCACTGCCCGTGGAAGGGAATTCCACATCTTTGCCGCGCTTACAGTAAAGAATCTTCTACGCAGTTTGAGTTTAAAACTTTTTTCTTCTCATTTTAATGAGTCGCCACGTGTCTTAAATAAACTCCCTTATGCGAAAAAGTTTTATCCCTATTGTGGTGTCACCAGTATGGTATTTGTAAATTGAAATGATATCCCCTCTCAAGCGTCTGTTCTGCAGAGAGAATAAGTTTAGTGATCGCAAACATTCGTTATATATAATATCATCCAGACCCTTTATTAGCTTTGTTGCCCTTCTTTGTATTCGCTCCGTTTCCAGTACATCCTTGCTGAGGACTGGTGCCCAGACCTGGACAGCATACCATAGGTGCGGCTGGACCAGAACCTTGTAGAGTGGGAGAATTATCGCTTTATCCCTGGAGTTAATCCCTTTTTTTAATGCATGCCAATATCCTGTTTGCTTTATTAGCAGCAGCTTGGCATTGCATGCCATTGCTGAGCCTATCATCTACTAGGACCCACAGGTCCTTTTCCATCCTACATTCCCCCAGAGGTTCACGCCCAGTGAGTAGATTGCATTCATATTTTTGCCACCCAAATGCATTATTTTAGATTTTTCTACATTAAACCTAATTTTTCCCACCCCATTAATTTGTTTAGATCTTTTTGCAAGGTTTCCACATCCTGCAGAGAAGTTATTGCCCTGCTTAGCTTAGTATCATCTGCAAAAACAGAGATTGCACTGCTTACCCCATCCTCCAGGTTGTTTATGAACAAATTCAACAGGATTGGTCCCAGCACAGAACACTGAGGGACCCCACTTTCCACCCCTGACCATTCAGAGTTTTCCCCATTTATCACCACCCTCCATTTTTGCCAACCTACCAGATTGAATTTTACTGGCACGACACCCAAAATTTACTGGCGCAGCCACGGTTTTACTGGCATTTCACAAAAGTTACTAAATTTAATTTTTAGTTGCAAATTTCATTATTTAGGCTACAAACAAGTACGCTAGGCAAATAGCAAAATAGCAACATATTTTTGTTATTTTATATATAATAAGGGCAAATTATTTAGTCACATCACCCCCTGCCTCCATCCCCTCTGCCACCAACACACCCTGCCTTCACCCCCCTCTGTGGTGCCACAATCTCCCCCTGCCTCCAATCACCCCCTGCCTCCAATCACCCCCTGCCTCCATCGTCCCCTGCCTCCATCATCCTCTGCGGTGCCACCAACAACCCCTGTTTCCATCCCCACCCTCTGCGATACCACCATCCACCTCTGAAGTACCACCAACACCACCTGCCTCCAATCACCCCCTGCCACTAACACCCCCTGCCTCCAATCTCCCCCTGCCTCCATCACCCTCTGCGTTGCCACCACAGCCACCATTACCCCATGCCTCTATCCCCCTCTCCGGCGCCACCGCAGCCACCATCACCCCCTGCCTCCAATCAACCCCTGCCTCCAATCTCCATGCAGAGTTCTAAGCCGAACCGATCTTGGCTATTTTTACTGGCACATTTCCACAACCATTGACATTTACGAACAGGAGAAAAAGTGCAATTTTTTACAAACTGTCCGTAAAAATACGGGCGGTTGGCAACACTGCCACCCTCTGAAATCGCCCTTGTAGACAGTTTTCAATCCACTTACTGACGTGGAAAAATTGGTTGTATGCAGAGCACATCGCCATTCTGCCTGTGCTAGTAAGCACACACTTCATCTTATTGATTGAAATAATCCAACTTTAAGCTAAAAGGTTCACTCACCATTCATTCGGTCTGCCGTTCAAGTCATTCAAGAGACATCAACACCAACAGTTTTCATCATGGCTCCCAGCAATCACTCCCTTCCGATGCCCACACAGCATGCTTTTATCATAACAAAAGCTTTCACAAACAGCAGCTGATTGGCCACAGCGTGTGACCTCCCACCATAGGAAGTGATGTCACAGCATGTGACCCCCTCCATGGGAAGTCAGGACACAGCATGGGGGCTCCACACAGCAAATATATGGATTTGACAACATATGATAACCCTTCCGACAGGGATATTTAGATACATACAATACATGAATACAATATAATACAACAACAACACGATACCATAATAATACAATAACAATACAGTAATAATACAATAACAATGAACACAGTTCCTGATGAGGGGAGCTTATATGTAGGTGTATGCTCACATCACAATACAATGTTGATCAGGCACCGAAGATGACAAGAGCATATATCGCCTAATCCGACAATGCGTTTGCAGAGTGGACGCATCCCCACAGGCGAATTTCTATGCATCACACAGGGGCCCTTTCGCCGGCCGATATCCCCACTCCGCAATCATCCTTCTCCAAATCAGGAAGTTTATCTCAACCAGTCTCAGTCCGCCCCAGTCAGCTCTTTAGAGCGGGCTGCAGGAGAACTAACAGTGGGTGACACTATGACAATACATATTAAATATATCTTTATAAAATTTCCACAACAGTTCCTCCTCTTGTCATATTGCTCCCACTTGTTCCTCGAATCTTGATAGTCTTCTTACACCTGGAAATGAATCAGTCCTTACAGTCCCTATGAGTCCATGAAAAGGCTTGACATGTAGATTCTGTTCTTCAGGAGCATGACAGGGCACAACATGGTGGGCTGTAGTAATCGCAGATTGGGCTGGGATCCTCTGTGTCTTGTACGTGGGTCCGGCTTCGGGGCGTCTCATCAAGGAAGATGTGGTCATCTGCTTGGGCTCTTGTCACGTGTCCAATCAGGCAACAGGAGCACTCATCACGAAAGATTCGAAATAAAAACGACATGAATATATATATTCCTACTTCCATCAACCACGAACCACTGTAAAATAAAAATTAAATCCCCTCAGATTCCCAGACCCTTCAAAGGATTCCCAAGCTTCACAAAGCTCTGGCTTTGCCTTGCAGGGATCTAAACCTTATCCATATGGGCCTGAACTCTGTCACCAGTATCCCCGATCTGGGTATAACAATCTTTTCTTAGGAATTCCCAGAAACCCCCCTCGGACTGTGGGAACTTCCTTGTAGCTTCAACAGTTACATGAAACATCCCATCCTCAATGGATGAGTATCATAAGGTTAAGCCCCCCCACCTTGTACATGCAGGAAAACATGCCCAGACCTGGTCGGGGTTGGTGAACATTTCCCTTCTAGCTGTCCCTGCCATTCTTAATTTCTCTTGCACCATCAGATCCTCACGATCGGTCATGACATAAGATGCTGGGACAGCTTCACCAGCACGCATCAACTTTTTGCATTGGGGAATTACCTTATAAGCTGTAGATTTGCATAAACACCAAACTAAAGTTACACACTTGTGGGCTACCTAGTTGTCCCGATACACAAACCGACAAGAGGCAGAGCTATAAAATCTATAATCAATTTAACCCTAGAAATGTATCATTAAATTCCATTGACAAGTGTCTGTTTGGAGTCTTCACTAGTTTGTCAAATAATAACATCATAAATAGCATGTAGCACTGTCATCGCTGGGGACTAAAGCTCGGTGGAGACTCAGAACAGACCCCACAATCGGTCCTGTTCACTTTCTTAGTTAGTCATTGAATACTCTTTAAATAATAACTTGGGATGTATTTCATTGTTACCCATGCTAAAATTTACTAAACAAAAAAATATAATGAAACAAAGATACTACTCAATTCTTTGGTGTGGTTGAGCCGCTTCTTGCAGTGGCTGGCGTCGTCTCTTCCCTCAAGCTTCTTTACAATGACCCACCTGGTTGGAAAGAATGAAAACTGATTACCGTGTCAGGGTCCAGGAGGGACTCCTGAACCCTGTGATGTTCATGTTACAGTGACCGCACCCACCACATCACCTGAGCATGGAATTGACAGCTGATGAGGAAAGTACGACCCTGGTTTTGGTTGACCTCCAAACAAACCTCATGACAATAACACAGACATCAGGACTGTGGTCACTGCATACCCTGTGCGTGGCTTACCATCTCCTGTAATTGCTTACCATTGCCTGTAATACCTGGAACCATTGACAGGTTCTTAGCATCTGGGATGGGAACCTACTTCACCAGACTGCTGCTTGGCGTACTAACCAGCGGACATGTTGGACAGACAGGTTTCCAGCAGACAAGTTTTAAAGCATGCTTTAAAACTTGTCTGCTGGAAAAACCTGTCTGCTAGTCCGTACAAACGGTGTATACGGGCCGGACCAGTTTCTGCAGACAAGTTTGATCGTGTGTACGCGGCCTTACTTTTCCCATTGCTACAAAAATACAAAAGCCGCGACATGTCGGATTTTTGCCGCTGTAAGGTCGAACATATTCACGTTACTACATACAAACATTCAGATACAAATGTGGGGGAGATACTTCATAGTTTCCAAAACCAAAAAAAAAACAGCCAGAATTCTACCTTTACTCTTTCAGCAATAGAAGAAAATACAATGGGAAAAACATACAAAAAAAACGGGTATGAGCATTTTAACCATAGTTCCTCCTCTGAGGATCACAAAAGCGTGTACTACACATCCATAAACACACTCATTACAGATTTCTGAAACCACATCTGAACTACATCCAAGGTATTTTTATTCTGACGTCTCGTACCTCCAGCAAGAGTACGTTCCAAAGGAATACACCTTACTGTACCCTCTGACCATATATGTCATTCTTTAACCACTTCAGCCCCGGACCATATTGCTGTCCAAAGACCAGAGCACTTTTTGCGATTCGGCACTGCGTCGCTTTAACTGACAATTGCGCGGTCGTGCGACGTGGCTCTCAAACAAAATTGGCGTCCTTTTTTCCCCACAAATAGAGCTTTCTTTTGGTGGTATTTGATCATCTCTGCGGTTTTTATTTTTTGCGCTATAAACAAAAACAGAGCGTCTATTTTGAAAAAAATGCAATATTTTTTACTTTTTTCTATAATAAATATCCCCAAAAATATATAAAAAAATATATTTTTTCCTCAGTTTAGGCCGATACGTATTCTTCTACATATTTTTGATTGGTTTGCGCAAAAGTTATAGCGTTTACAAAATAGGGGGTAGTTTTATGGCATTTTTATTATTATTTTTTTTTTACTAGTAATGGCGGCGATCAGCGTTTTTTTTCGGTACTGCGATGTTATGGCGGACACTTCGGACACTTTTGACACATTTTTGGGACCATTGGCATTTTTTTAGCGATCAATGCTATAAAAATGCATTGGATTACTATAAAAATGCCATTGGCAGTGAAGGGGTTAACACTAGGGGGCGGGGAAGGGGTTAAGTGTGTTCCTATTTGTGTTCTAACTGTATGGGGGGGGGGACTTACTAGGGGGAATCACTGATCTTCTGTTCATACATTGTATGAACAGAAAATCAGCGTTTCCCCCGCTGACAGGAACGAGCGCTGTGTGTTTTCACACACAGCTCCCGTTCCCCGCTCTGTAACGAGCGATCGCGTGTGCCCGGCGGCGATCGCGCCCGCCGGGCACACGCACGGGACTCGGGGGCGAGCGGGGGGCGCGCGCGCGGGCCGCCGGCGGCGCGCACGCGCCCCCTAGTGGCCGCGAAAGGCGCGACGTAGAGCTACGGGCTCTCGCGCACCCGTGCCGACCTGCCGCCGTATAACTGCGGCGGCTGGTCGGAAAGTGGTTAAGGGGTCGCATGTCCGGAGCCCCAAACCCAGATCTCATGTGCGGTGCAGCTGGCTGACTGGTGTGGAGCCTAATTTTTTTCCTCCAATGCATGGACTGATATTACCCATGATGATTCAAATTGCTTATGATAAATACCTGCGTCCAGGTCACCCTTGCACTAGTTTTCGGAGCAGTACTGCTTAGTGACTATCGGTATGCTAGAATAATACTCCTCGCAATTTACATGCTTTTCAACCAATTATCGGCAGCCCTGTAAATGTGTTTTGTCAGACGAACTACAAAGCACAATGAAATCCTCCACTATTCAAAACAATATTATGGCTTCTTTCTACCTGCATCTAGATGTTACAAAAATAATGGTGATGCCTCCCTGTTTGCTCTCACATACTATTCTCTATTCAAAACTGTATTTACAGTATAAAACTTCACAAAAACGAAAATTAGACATAAAAACACTCTTTTAACCGCCAAAGTGTTGTCCATTGTCCTTTCAAAACACAAATCTCATTGCTCATCTTTCAGAAGACCCCAAGCTCCTCCCACCAACTTCCTGTTGATATATAAATTCTGAAAAGAACTTCCTGTTGTATGCTCAGCTCTCAAAACCCAAAACTGGTTTATTTACATAACAGGAAGAGGAAGGGGAGGGGGAAGCCTAGCTTCACCGCCTTGTCTCATCAACACATCAAAAAAATCAATGGCTAAACATCATATATTTCGAGTTTTGAGACCTAAATATTACACAGCAGTAAACAAAGAGCCAAAACTGAATCTCCTGCGTTTTTTCTGTTAAAAAAACAAAACACCTTTAGTGCAGGAATAGGAAAAATAATCTCCCCCAAAATAGGAGTTGATCCCCCCTGACCCAAACATCCCCTTTTGCAGGCTACACAATACCAGCTTCAAAAACAATGAATTGCCCTCTGGGAAACTCCCAAATATTTAAACATAAAAACAACACACACCGCTGTGCACAAAAACGCATTCAAAGCCCACAATCCATTAAAATTCAGTGCAAAGCAGAGTCTTTTACACAAAAATGAAATTCAACACAAAAATCTCCACTCTTACACTGCAAAGTCAGCCAGTAGGTTAGTCAGATCCTGTCTATAAATTGGCCCTAGCATGTGTCCGCAAGCGCGTCGGGACCCCTCGGGACAAGACCGCGCTATATCAAGATACTGCATTACGCAACTCAAAAGGCGATGCTTTGAAAAACAATTTAACTGCGCCTCCAAATCACCTTTTCAAAACAGGACAGACCGTACTACACACACACACACAAAGGAAAACAAAAATAGCATCCACCAGATTCCAACACAGAAAAGACCGCACTATTCAATTTGCACCAAACATCGAAATCTGCCCCAAAGACTGCAAAATTTCATCAGCAAGATACAGTACCTGTCTGCGAGAATGGGTTTCCAGCATGACTGCATCGCGCTGATTCTCGGCAAAAGGGTGCCGACATCTCGCGCTTGCTGGAATAGGAAAAGCACGTTCCGGCAAACGCGACATAGAAGCGACCGGCATCCGACTTGGATTACCGCCAATTCTAGACGCGGCATTTGGTATGAATCATGAGGGGGAACTCCACACCCAGGGGCATACCAGGCCATTAGGTCTGGTATGGATGGTAAGGAGAACCCCCCTATGTCAAAAAACGGCCTGGGGGTTCCCCAACATTCCATACCAGACCCTTATCTGAGCACGCCGCCTGGCCGGTCAGGAAAGGAGTGGGGACGAGCGAGCGCCCTCCCCCCTCCTGAGCTGTACCAGGCCACATGCCCTCAACAAGGGGGGGTGGGTGCTCTGGGGCAGAGGGGAGCCATGCGGCCCCCCCACCTCAAAGCACCCTGTCCCCATGTTGATAAGGACAGGGCCTCTTCCCGACAACCCTGGCCGTGGGTTGTCGGGCTCTGTGGGCAGGGGGCTTATCGGAATCTGGGAGCCCCCTTTAATAAGGGGGCCCCCAGATACCGGCCCCCCACCCTAGGTGAATGAGTATGGGGTACATTATACCCCTACCCATTCACCTGGAGGAAAAGTGTCAATAAAATAAACACACAACACAGGTTTTTAAAATCATTTATTAGTCAGCTCCGGGGGTCTTCTTCGTTCTCCGCGGGTCTTTTCCACTCTCCGGGGGTCTTTTTTCATCTTCTCCGCTCTCCAGTGTCGTCTCGGCGCTCCCCGGTTCTTCTCCTGCTCACTCTCTGGTGCCTTCTTCGAGGCTGGCCGCCACTATCTTCTTTGAAGCTCTTTTACTAGTGGCGGCCAGCCCAGTTTTCTTTTCTTCTTTTCTTCCGATGTTGACTCAATGCTCCCTCCCACTGTAATGCCGGGTGTGCGGTGCGTAACGATTTATATAGGACTCTTATGACGTCACAGTCCCAGCATGCTCCAGGTCCCATTCTTACAAAGTGTCCCTTTACATCAAAAGTGATTTTAGAGCAGCTAGAAAACAGCGATAATAAATTAGAATCACTTGCAGAATTGAGCGATAGCGATTTGTGGGGAAATTCGTCATCAAACAATAAAAATAATGACAGCGACAATTCTGCAACTGAGCAAATTTCAGTGTTTTTGATTTGATTACATTATTGAATGATTGTTATTATAATTACATTATTATTTGTTAGAATTATTTATAGTTATTTATTATATTATAATTTATGATTTTGTGTTTTAAACTTTATCATACCTGGGATGTCTACTAGGCTCTTGTTTGGACAAATTTAAGTGAGTTATTCCTAAGAATTGCAGGCCTAAAATATAAAACGCCAAATTTCCATGCAAAATAATTGTACCGCTTTCAGCACCTAAAACCAGAAGGAATCATACCGCCAAGGAGGTTAATGTTAGATGTTTCACATGACCGCAGTCTCTGATTGGTTCTGGCATTGATGAGCGGTACCCTCGCCTTCAGGGACACAGATTACCCCAGCACAATGGTAAATACCTTTTTTTGTGTTTTATGTAATCTCTGTTCTCATCTGCATTAAAAGCCTAGGGGTGGAGAAACAGCTGCACAGTGACCTTTCCAGTGTGTGGCTGTGCATGGGAGCATGTCAGCACAAACTGACCATTGGAGGACATGTAGACTGTGCTCCCAGCACAGCCAGAAAATGGACTACACTGATGCGTGTGCTCTCATGCCTAGTGTACGTAGCAGGGCCGATCCTAGGGTCACAGGCGCCTGGGTGCAGAAATATTTCTGGCGCCCCATATGGGTGTGGTTATCTTTACTAACTCCTCCTCTTTACAAGTGTTTCTGTGGCAACGACTCAAACACAGAGATGCTCCCCTAAGGAGTCTTTGTTAACCTGGGATCCTCCCATGATCTTTTAACAATAAACAAAATACAGAAAGAGCAAGGAGTACGCTAATGGGACCTGGAGGGAGGGGTCTCTTTAATGCACACATAGAGGGCCTCTGTTAGAAACAACCCCCAGACATAATACAGGAGATGGTCAAAGACTACAGACATGACACAAAAGGTGGTCAGAGGCTGCAGACATATGACAGGAGATGGTCAGGGACTGCAAACATGATACAAGAAATGGTTAGAGACTGCAAAAATGATACAAGAGATCAATGTAGCCTTATCAGTGTCCACCAAATGCAGCCTAAATACGCCACTACATATACTTTGATAGCTATGCCACAAGCTGGGAGTCTCAGAGATACATATAAACCTCAACACAATCATTTAGAAAATACTTCAATACATCTGGTTGTGCATACACTGAGAATAGACAAAGAGCTTGAAATTATTATTATAAAGGATCTAAGGAACCCAGGATGAAGCCACAGAATAAGTACTGCAGTATGACCCCTTAGGGAGAGAGAGAGAGAGGAGAATCACTATGGTATAAGGAAGAAAGGAAGGAGGGGACACTATAGCACATGGAAGAAAGAAAGGAGGGGACACTATGGCACATGGAAGAAAGGAAGGAGGGGACACTATGGCACATGGAGGAAAGGAAGGAGGGGACACTATGGCACATGGAAGAAAGGAAGGAGGGGACACTATGGCACATGGAAGAAAGGAAGGAGGGGACACAATAGCACATGGAAGAAAGGAAGGAGGGGACACTATGGCACATGGAAGAAAGGAAGGAGGGGACACTATGGTACATGGAAGAAAGGAAGGAGGGGACACTATAGCACATGTACGAAAGGAAGGAGGGACACTATAGCACATGGAAGAAAGGAAGGAGGGGACACTATGGCACATGGAAGAAAGAAAGGAGGGGTCAATATGGTACATGGAAGGAAGAACCACTATTGCACATCGAAGGCAGGAAGGATCAGTATGGTACATGTAAGGCTGGAAGACTATGGTACATGGAAGGCTATGGCACATGGAAGCCTGTAAGTCTATGGCACATGGAAGGCTGGAAGACTGTGGCACATGGAAGGCTGTGGCACATGGAAGACTGTGGCACATGGAAGACTGTGGCACATGGAAGGCTGGAAGTCTATGGCACATGGAAGGCTGGAAGTCTATGGAACATGGAAGGCTGGAAGGCTAAGTCACACGGAAGGTTGGAAGGCTGGACAGCTATGGCACATTTAGAGAAGTGAGAGGGGAGAGATCACTCACAGATTGGCTGCACGAAGGGGTTGTGGGCAGGCACAGGCGGGACATGGGGAGGAGGTGGGGCAGACCTAGCCTACCTCCTCCTATGGAATATACAGGCACAGGCTGCAGTGTGCATTTTCCCCACCCCCGTCACTGTGTGCATATTGGCCTCCCGCTCGCATAAGCCGCATATTAGCCCGGCACTCCTGCGGTCACTGTACCTAAAATGCAGCTATTCCCCGCTCCACGGCAACGTGCATATTGGACGCCCGCTCGCCTCCCTGCTGCATATGGTGATTCATCTGCCCGCTATTCCGTACGAGGAGGTAGGCTAGATCTCCTCCACCTCCTCCCCATGTCCTGCCTGTGCCTGCCCACAACCCCTTCCTGCAGCCAATCTGTGCCTAGGAAGGGGGTAATACAGCGGGCAGTGGCGCCGGGTGGGGGGATGATCGGTATGTCTGTGCAGCACTGCAGGCAGCGACAACAGGCATGACAGGCAAGATCACTGGCTGGCTGTTTCGAAATCTCCCGCCCACACCCCCTTCCTAGGCACAGAATGGCTGCACGAAGGGGTTGTGGGCAGGCACAGGCGGGACATGGGGAGGAGGTGGGGGAGACCTAGCCTACCTCCTCCTACGGAACAGCAGGCGGATGAATCACCATATGCAGCGGGGAGGAGAGCGGGCGTCCAATATGCACGTTGCCGTGGAGCGGGGAATAGCTGCATTTTAGGCACAGTGACAGCAGGAGCGCCGGGCTAATATGCGGCTTATATACTTAGGACACTGCCGCAGGTGCGAGGCAGCACACATCAGGATACCCTGGCTCTTTGGCGCCTCCCAGCCTGCGTGCCTGGGTGCAGTGCACCCCGTGCACCCGCCCAGGATCGGACCTGGCCTGTAGTCTGTTTAAATAGGAAATCAGGGGATTTGCAGGAATATTTTAAAAGTATCAAGTGTATGGTACAACAGATGTGTATTAGAAATGCTGGGTTAACATATTCTTTAATCCACTTCAGCCCCAGAAGGATTTTTCCCTTTTAATGACCAAGCCATTTTTTGAGATAAGGCACTGTGTCGCTTTAACTGACAATTGCGCAGTTGTATGACATGGTACCCAAACAAAATTGACGTCCTTTTTTCCCCCCACAAATAGAGCTTTCTTTTGGTGGTATTTGATCACCTCTGCAGTTTTTATTTTTTGTGCTATAAACAAAAAAAGAGCAACAGTTTTGAAAAAAAAAAACTGTTTAGGCCAATATATATTGTTCTACACATTCTTGGTAAAAAAAATATGCAATAAGCGTGTATTGATTGGTTTGTGCAAAAGTTATAGATTTATGGCATTATTGTTTATTATTTTTATTTTTTTACTAGTGATGGCGGTGATCAGCAATTTTTCACGGAACTGCAACATTGCGGCTGACAGATCAGACATTTTGTCACTATTTTGGGACCATTGACAATTATACAGTGATCAATGCTATAAAAGTGCACGGATTACTGTGTAAATGTCACTGGTAGGGATGGGTTAACACTAGGGGGCGATCAAGGGGTTGAATATGTTCCCTCAGTGTGTTTCTTACTTTCGGGGATGTGACTGACTTGAGGAGAAGCCAGATTGTTGTTCCTGTCTCTCCTCTCAGGACAGAACCGGGATTTGTGTTTACACACAGATCCCAGTTCTGTCTCTCGTGCCGACGATCGGGCGTGACCGGTGGTCATTGTGATCGCCGGCCATGCGCATCGGCTCCCCCACCGTGCAGTGAGCATGCGCGCCTGCTCTAGCTGTTTACCCTTCCTGGCGGTATTCCCGAGTCTGACTCGGGGTTACATTTTTGTGCTGCGATCGGTAACCCCGAGTCAGACTCGGGTTCGCCTCGCAGCATCCACAGGCATGGTTTACTTATCTTGTCCCTGGATCCAGCGATGCATCCAGACTGTGTGAGCGAGCAGGTGCTCGCTCGATTCACACAGTGCCTCTGTGTGCCGTCGATCTCCGTTCCCTGCGGCGTTACGACTCACGGGAGCAGAGAATGGCGCCAAATTCAAAAATGTAAACAAACACATTACATACAGTATACTGTAATGTTATAGATTACAGTACTGTATGTAAAAAATACACACCCGACATGTCGCTAGTGGTCTGTCCAGTGTCCTGCATGTACTTTTATATAATAAAAACTGTTCTTTCTGTCTGCAAACTGTAGATTGTCCATAGCAACCAAAAGTGTCCCTGTATGTCTAAAATAGTTTTAGAGCAGCTAGAAAACAGCGATAATAAATTATAATCACTTGCAGAACTGAGCAATAGCGATTTGTGGGGAAATTCGTTATAAAAAAATAAAAGTAATGACAGCGAAAATTCTGCAACTGAGGAAATTTCAGTGATTTTGATTTGATTACATTATTGAATAATTTTTATTATAATTATATTATCATTTGTTATAATTATTATAATTTATAATTTTGTTTTTAAAAAAAAAATCATACCCAGGATGCCTACTAGACTCTTGTTTGGTCAGATTTAAGTGAGTTATTCCTAAGAATTATAAGCCTACAGTATAAAATGCCAAATTTCCTTGCAAATAATGGTACCGCTTTCAGCACCTAAAATCAGAAAGAATCATACCGCCAGGGAGGTTAAAAGGCCGAAGTACAGCTATGACGATTTGCGGGAGAGAGCGGACCTGCCACACATAGGTGACTCTAGGGGGGGCCAGAGGGGGCCCTGACCCCCCCAACATTTTGCTGTGCCCCACCATGTGCCGCCCCTGGAGTAACAATCTCTCCTGAGAGGAAGAGCGTCCCCAGTCAGCTCTGCGGGGCATTCCTCCCCCTCCCTCTGCTCGCTGACACTGCATAATGCAAGCGTTCACACAACCACAGCCGCCCGATCTGCTCCTTCCCCTGCATCCTCATTGGCACGGAGAAGAGTGAGTTGCAGAAAGGACTCCATGAGCACTGTCGGGGAGGGGGGGCCCAAGCCTTTATCTCAGTTACTGAAAAAACAGACTGATTTCTCCCGTCCTTAGGACAGGAGGACAGGAGAACCAGCCTGTAAATTCCGAGAGTGGTGACTGCAAGCTGAGCCGAGTGTCAGTCTATGACACTCTTTTACAGCCCAGCGAGTCCAGCCACCTCCCCCCCACTCTCCTCACATATGAGCAGGGAGGAATACAGCTCCTCCTCCTCCTTTCAGTCCCACCCACACTATCTCGGTGTGCTGTATCTGAAGAGAGGGGATATGTGTTCAGGAAATATGAAAATCAGCAGCATGTGTGTGAATGATGCCTGAGATTGCCTGGACCGTGGGTAAGTGTGTGCACTGCAGACTGCAGTACACTGTAATCACTGAACTGCATTATCTCCATCCCTTCTCTCCCCCATCTGTCTCCCTCCCCTCTCCTGTTATTTTAAGACATTCACAATTTACTTTCTGTAACGGTCACCACCATTTACGATATTCCATTCCATTGCACCACAACAGCTTATCCGTCAGTCCGACAGACATCAGACACGACCCATTTCATTTCCCAGAATAACCGAGACAACACAAGCTCTGGTACTGGTTGCAAAATGAATGAATGAATCCTTTAATGGTAACTTAGCTTTCTTATATACAGTACAAACATGTTACAGTTAATCAGAGGGACAAAGACACACTCCACCCACACATCACACAATGGGGGGCTTCATACACATTCTTTTAGATAATGACATTCCGATGAGTTAATTACTACTCATTACCCAGACGGTCTGGCTCCGCATTTAGAGGGATTAATTACTACAGCTTGACAAGTCACATTCCACATCTTAACAGTGTCATTAGCATACACAATGAACAGGTCTTAGGAGCAGACCTAATTACCACAATGGACACAAAACAGTATTAGCATCACACAATGGAATGTCTAGGAGCAGACTCAATTAACATCTCAAAAGCATGTGTCCCCACATTGAATGAAAACACTCTATTGACCTGTCGGAGCCAGACTTTAACAACTTGTAATATTTAAAGATATCCTGCAAAACATGAATTATCAGTAATGTCCCATCCCATGTAATTTATCATTATCATTTCTCGGTCACTCTATGTCCAAAAGGGGCACAGGATGACCCTAGACCCAAGAGTCATTAGTGATGCTGGCACAGGAGTACCCCCCATCCTTCAAAAGTCTCTGGGTGTCACGAGTGTTACACTTTCACTTTCAGTTAGGCAGGTAATATACAGTGCAAATTTCTTTCCTACATCCACAGATTGCAGGAAAGAAACTTGCATGATTCCCCCATCAACAGACAGTGGTGACAGGGGAATATCCCTCCTGCCCAGCAATTGTATTCTCCAGACAAACAGTGATTATCACTAGAGACTATACAGCAACCACTAGTAATAATCATAAGAGAATCTGCTCATTAATGGTTCAAATCTCAGCCAGTTCCTGCTGAACCAGCTGAGATTTAAACTGTCTATGGCTGGTCCTAGCTTTTTTTTTTCATTCAACTATTAGGTTGAATGAAAAAAAAAGAGATGATCCAATTCCCCTATCTACACATTATAGGTGGATGGGGGAATCCTCCCAGTGTGGACCAGTGCTGGAATAACCAGAGTTGCTCTCCTGTCCCAGCGGTTCTCTGTCTCCTTGGCAGCGGTGGCAGCACATTGGAGCCCAGTGCTGGTTACTTTATGGGGCTGATGTACAGGAGGGCCAGCACAATTTGTTGTTAGAGATGGGCTGGGCATGTTCAAAATTCCACATGCCAGAGCCTGCCAGGAAGCCCACACTGCACAGTGCTAATCACAGGCAATGAGAGATTTCCCGGTCCACAGCTCTGCACAGATCAGGAAATGTCTCAGTGGCTGTGATTAGCACTGTGGAGTGTCGGCTTCCTGGCAGGATTGGGCATGTGGGATTTCAAACACACCCGAGCCCATCTCTATTGGTTGTAGACAGTTGAGCTCTCTGCACGTTGCTTAGCAGCAGTGGATCTTCTCTGACATGCTGATCGGGATGCAATCCAGGTGATGCTTCCAGTCAAATTCTAGTGTTAAATATCAGAGATTTTATTGATCAAAGCCCACACTTTACAGGCATAGAGCCCACACTTTACAGCCATAGAGCCCACACTTTACAGGCATAGAGCCCACATGGCTGCGGAACATACGTTTGATTATATATATATATATATATATATATATATATATATATATATATGTGTGTGGTTGTAGTCTTGATGCTAATAAATACTGTATTTTTGTATTTATTAGATCTGACTAGGAGCATTACCTGGATCACATCCCGATCATCATGTCACCAGAGAAGGTTATACAGCATTACTGCTGCTAGGTGACCAGTTGGGGGCTCAGCTCTCTATAACTAATAGTGCCAGCATTCCCCTGCATGCACCCATAATGTCACCAGCACTAGGTCCTAATGGACTGCCGCCGCTGCCAAGGAGACAGATGCCAGATCAGCGCTGTCAATAGCAGGGACAGGACAGCTGGGGAACCCCACAGTGGCAGAACACCAGGGCTCGGTGGCAAGACAACCTTTGCAACCCTGAAAGTTCTCCCACTGCTTTGGACCCTTATATTTTCTTGGTGTGCTGGTGATATATATCTCTTGTTTTCTGCCACCCTGGGGGGCCCCAGTATAGTAGGAAGGGAGCTCACTGCAGAACATGTGAAAGGGCTCGTTGTGGGATCGTAGTAAAGGGCCCCAGGAGATATATATATAAATATATATATATATATATATATATATATATATATACAGTATATATATATTAGGGTGGTCCCGATGCCACTTTTTTAGGACCAAGTACAAGTACCGATACTTTTTTTTTTTTCATGTACTTGCCGATACCGAATACCGATACTTTTTTAAATGTGTCCCCAAATGCAGCCATGTCCTTCCACATATGCAGCCACGTTCCCCCACATATTGCAGCCATGTCCCCCCACATATATCCAGCCATGTCCCCCACATATATTGCAGCCATGTCCCCCCATATATATATCCAGCCATGTCCCCCCACATATATTGCAGCCATGTCCCCCCACATATATCCAGCCCCACATATATCCAGCCATGTCCCCCCACATATTGCAGCCATGTCCCCCCACATATTGCAGCCATGTCCCCCCGTATATTGCAGCCATGTCCCCCACATATGCAGCCATGTCCCCCACAGATGCAGCCATGTCCTGTCCCCCATAGATGCAGCCATGTCCCCCATATATACAGCCATGTCCCGCATAGATGTAGCCATGTCCCCCACATATATGCAGCCATGTCCTGTCCCCCATAGATGCAGCCATGTCCCCCACATATATGCAGCCATGTCCTGTCCCCCATAGATGCAGCCATGTCCCCCACATATATGCAGCCATGTCCTGTCCCCCATAGATGCAGCCATGTCCCCCACATATATGCAGCCATGTCCTGTCCCCCATATATGCAGCCATGTCCTGTCCCCCATAGATGCAGCCATGTCCCCCATATATGCAGCCATGTCCCCCATAGATGCAGCCATGTCCCCCACATACAGTATATGCAGCCATGTCCTGTCCCCCATAGATGCAGCCATGTCCCCCACATATATGCAGCCATGTCCTGTCCCCCATATATGCAGCCATGTCCCCCACATGTATGCAGCCATGTCCTGTCCCCCATATATGCAGCCATGTCCCCCATATATGCAGCCATGTCCCCCATAGATGCAGCCATGTCCCCCACATATATGCAGCCATGTCATGTCCTCCATAGATGCAGCCATGTCCCCCCACATATTGCAGCCATGCCCCCCATACCTAGTAGTAGATGATGATGCCACCGCTGCTGCCGCGTTAATCCCCGTGCATTACAGCGCCGCATTACAAGCACCTTTCGTTTGTACTTGTAATCCCCGCTCGGATCCGTCCAATCCCGAGCAAGGGGGAGTGTCTATACACACGGCTCCGCGCATAGACACTCCCCCTTGCTCGGGATTGGACAGATCCGTCCAATCCCGAGAAGGGGAGTGTCTATACATGGCGCGGCGGGGATTACAAGTACAAACGAAAGGTGCCTGTAATGCAACGCTGTAATGCACGGGGATTAACGCGCCGGCTTTGTGGTATGCGGCGGCGGCGGGGGGGGGGGAAGTATTCTATTCAGGTATCGGGGGTATTTGCGGGAGTACAAGTACTCCCCCAAATACTCGGTATCGGTCCCTATACCGATACTGGTATCGGTACCGGGACAACCCTAGTATATATATATATATATACAGGGAGTGCAGAATTATTAGGCAAGTTGTATTTTTGAGGATTAATTTTTTTATTGAACAACAACCATGTTCTCAATGAACCCAAAAAACTCATTAATATCAAAGCTGAATATTTTTGGAAGTAGTTTTTAGTTTGTTTTTAGTTTTAGCTATTTTAGGGGGATATATGTGTGTGCAGGTGACTATTACTGTGCATAATTATTAGGCAACTTAACAAAAAACAAATATATACCCATTTCAATTATTAATTTTTACCAGTGAAACCAATATAACATCTCAACATTCACAAATATACATTTCTGACATTCAAAAACAAAACAAAAACAAATCAGTGACCAATATAGCCACCTTTCTTTGCAAGGACACTCATGCAGCCTGCCATCCATGGATTCTGTCAGTGTTTTGATCTGTTCACCATCAACATTGCGTGCAGCAGCAACCACAGCCTCCCAGACACTGTTCAGAGAGGTGTACTGTTTTCCCTCCTTGTAAATCTCACATTTGATGATGGACCACAGGTTCTCAATGGGGTTCAGATCAGGTGAACAAGGAGGCCATGTCATTAGTTTTTCTTCTTTTATACCCTTTCTTGCCAGCCACGCTGTGGAGTACTTGGACGCGTGTGATGGAGCATTGTCCTGCATGAAAATCATGTTTTTCTTGAAGGATGCAGACTTCTTCCTGTACCACTGCTTGAAGAAGGTGTCTTCCAGAAACTGGCAGTAGGACTGGGAGTTGAGCTTGACTCCATCCTCAACCCGAAAAGGCCCCACAAACTCATCTTTGATGATACCAGCCCAAACCAGTACTCCACCTCCACCTTGCTGGCGTCTGAGTCGGACTGGAGCTCTCTGCCCTTTACCAATCCAGCCACGGGCCCATCCATCTGGCCCATCAAGACTCACTCTCATTTCATCAGTCCATAAAACCTTAGAGATATTTCTTGGCCCAGTCTTGACGTTTCAGCTTGTGTGTCTTGTTCAGTGGTGGTCGTCTTTCAGCCTTTCTTACCTTGGCCATGTCTCTGAGTATTGCACACCTTGTGCTTTTGGGCACTCCAGTGATGTTGCAGCTCTGAAATATGGCCAAACTGGTGGCAAGTGGCATCTTGGCAGCTGCACGCTTGACTTTTCTCAGTTCATGGGCAGTTATTTTGCGCCTTGGTATTTCCACACGCTTCTTGCGACCCTGTTGACTATTTTGAATGAAACGCTTGATTGTTCGATGATCACGCTTCAGAAGCTTTGCAATTTTAAGAGTGCTGCATCCCTCTGCAAGATATCTCACTATTTTTGACTTTTCTGAGCCTGTCAAGTCCTTCTTTTGACCCATTTTGCCAAAGGAAAAGGAAGTTACTTAATAATTATGCACACCTGATATAGGGTGTTGATGTCATTAGACCACACCCCTTCTCATTACAGAGATGTGCATCACCTAATATGCTTAATTGGTAGTAGGCTTTCGAGCCTATACAGCTTGGAGTAAGACAACATGCATAAAGAGGATGATGTGGTCAAAATACTCATTTGCCTAATAATTCTGCACTCCCTGTATATATATATATATATATATATATATATATATATATATATATAAATAAAATTGTATTTTATAGTTGGCCCCCCTACTTTTGTCCCTGTCCCCCCATGTGTCCCCCCTAAATATGAAAGCTGGAGACGCCACTGCTGCCACAGTAGAATGACGGCGGCTGGTTGGCTAATGGTTAACAGCTTATCTCAGATGTGTTATAAGCTAAGTACATTGAATGTAGAATAGTTCTGAAACAAACTTTTTAAAGATTACACATTCCCTTAAAAAAAATAAAAAAATGATATATGTACATATAATCACTCCAAATCTGCTCTTAGCTGGGTAATCTGCAATCACTTGCCAATGCTTAACCTCCTTCACAATCTCAATATAAATACAATTGGGAGCTACGTAAGACAATTACATTGCATTACAAATATGTTAGCATATAAATAACTGTCTCTTAACATTCTGGCAAATGGCTGCTGAAAGTTCATAGATGTTCATTATAAAGTTTATAGAGATTCATTATTAAGATCAATAAATCTCTCCTGATCAAGACCTCCATAAGGGTGATGACTTTATGATGTGGTATTTATAACTAACATATAATTCTTACCGTCGTCTTTATTACTTGGGAGATGCACACCACATTTATTTTGTTACTTTGATCTGTTCTGTATCATTTAATGGTGTCTTCTCTTTTTATTGAAAGCACTGGAAGATAAAGCCTGTGTGCTCGCAGCCTGCAACCTGCAGACCAGTAATTGCTGCTGGCAGTGTGCATGGGAACAGGATGACTAGTGCCATACACATGTTAACTTTCATCTTCTTCCAAACACACAGAGACTATTCTCATCATCTGCTGCTATGAAGCTGCCTGTCTGTTCATCTCTTCATTATGTGACAGGTACAATCGCCCACAATTGCGTTGCATTGTCTCTTTACAGAAACCTGGTTCCAGAGAAAATGGGATAGAGATAAATCTGATAGACAGAGATTGGAATAAATCTGGACCATTAAGACCAGACTTAAAGTGATACAAAAAATGAAGACACCCGCAACTAAATATTAATGGTAGGATAGGCAGCTGCTTTCTATGCCATCAATTTAGGTGAGCAAATTAGATAAATATTCAGACAACACTTGCTTAACCATAAAATTATTATACGAGTTATATCGTCAACTGCTATAGATTATTGTGCTAATGTCAATGGCTGCTGACACTACAATCCGACATAATAAAGTGATAAAAAATGTAAAAAGCGCAGTGCTAAAATATATACATAATAAATGTATAAATAATGTTAGTAAAGTGCAATGTGCAAATAAGCAAGTGAAAATAAACCAACATATATACTCAAGTAAATATGCGTAAGAAGTAATAATACCATACATCAATTAATAAAGTGCATAGTGACAAAAAGTAAATATGTGCAAAACAAAGTCCAAATAATATAAAAGTCCACACGTAACAACTATGGGCCAGATTCACAAAGACTTAAGTAGATACACTGTCATAAGTCCTAATCTGAGCCCGCGCAAATTTAAGCATATGCTCATAATGAGATACGCTTAAATATTGCTAAGATACAAGGGGCGTAAGGCACTTACACCGTCGTAGCTTAGTTGCATATTTCCGCTGGCCGCTAGTTGGCGTTCCCATCGTAAAATATGCAAATGAGCAAATACGCCGATTCCAGAACGTGCGCCCGGCTGGTGTATCTGTTTACGCCGTTTACATAAGACTTAAGCCTGGCGTAACGTTATCCCTGCTATAGTGACTCGCAGACAATGTTAAGTATGGACGTCGGGACCTCGTCATATTGGACGTCTTTACATCATTTGCGTAAGTCCATTCACAATTGAGTTACGTTCACGTCGCTTTCATTGATAATTTGCGACGTGATTTGGAGCATGCGCACTGGGATTCAGGCATGGCCGGCCCATGCGCAGTTCGTTCGGCGCGGGGACGCGCTTGATTTAAATACTACACGCCACATACCTGCCGAATTTGAATTTTGCCGGGTCATTTACGCTACGCCGCCTCAACTTTACAGGTGAATAAAGCACTTGCCTGAAAAAGTTGCGGCGGCGTAACGTAAATGACATACGTTACACCCGCACAAAGATAAGACGGGCTACCTGAATCTAGCCCTATAGGTGTAGAGACGGTCCAGATGAAGAAGTTGGAAAGAGAATCAACTCAGCAAAGGTAAGTGGCCCCGATCGTCTTCTTCTGGAGTTCCACATCAGCTCTCTCTGCTCCTCCCAGCAAGGGCTAACCTCCTCTGGCAAGCTCTCTCCCGAGGGGGTTACTTTGCGGGCACGCTCCCGTGTCATACAATTGGTGCCCATAGCCGCCAATTCTATGACTCGGCCCCACCCCCGGTGGCCGCGTCATTGGATTTGAATGACAGCAGCATCATAAAGACGTTGTGACAGGTCTTGGATACCCCAGGTGGGCATCTCCGCCAGACCTGTGTCTCCTGTCCTCCAAACGCACCCGCAGCCTGCAGATTCGCCATAACCAGCCCTTAACCCCTCAATCACGAGACAAGCCAAACAGGTGTTGAGGGTTAAACATGCAGAGCATCAACTGTTTATTAAATCCAAGACATACACTTTTACACACAGTTAGGGACACTCCCCTTAGCCTTGTCATATAGGGGAGGGGGTAGGGGACAAGGAACAACCAATGGGAACTGAACATTTGTACATTGAAACAGACTACAGATAAACATAAAGGAATTATGGTAAGCAGGCAGCCCCTCAATACACATCCCCTGCGGAGAGACGTCTCCAGTCCAGACCATTGTCTACAGTGGGGATTGAAAGTTTGGGCTTCCCAGGTAAAAATTTGTATTAATGTGCATAAGGAAGCCAAGGAAAGATGGAAAAATCTCCAAAAGGCATCAAATTACAGATTAGACATTCTTATAATATGTCAAAAAACGTTAGATTTTATTTCCATCATTTACACTTTCAAAATTACAGAAAACAAAAAAATGGCGTCTGCAAAAGTTTGGGCACCCTGCAGAATTTATAGCATGCACTGCCCCCTTTGCAAAGCTGAGACCTGCCAGTGTCATGGATTGTTCTCAATCATCGTCTGGGAAGACCAGGTGATGTCAATCTCAAAGGTTTTAAAATGCCCAGACTCATCTGACCTTGCCCCAACAATCAGCACCATGGGTTCTTCTAAGCCGTTGTCTAGAAAACTGAAACCGAAAATAGTTGACGCTCACAAAGCTGGAGAAGGCTATAAGAAGATAGCAAAGCGTTTTCAGATGTCAATATCCTCTGTTCGGAATGTAAATAAGAAATGGCAGTCACCAGGAACAGTGAAAGTTAAAGCAAGATCTGGAAGACCAAGAAAAATATCAGACAGAACAGCTCGCAGGATTGTGAGAAAAGCAATTCAAAACCCACGTTTGACTGCACGATCCCTCCAGAAAGATCTGGCAGACACTGGAGTTGTGGTACACTATTCCACTATAAAGAGATACTTGTACAAATATGGTCTTCATGGAAGAGTCATCAGAAGAAAACCTCTTCTACATCCTCACCACAAAAATCAGCGTTTGAACTTTGCAAATGAGCATATAGACAAGCCTGATGCATTTTGGAAACAAGTTCTGTGGACCGATGAGGTCAAAATAGAACTTGTTGGCCGGAATGAGCAAAGGTACGTTTGGAGAAGAAAGGGCACAGAATTTAATGAAAAGAAACTCTGTCCAACTGTTAAGCATGGGGGTGGATCAATCATGCTTTGGGGTTATATTGCAGCCAGTGGCACAGGGAACATTTCACGAGTAGAAGGAAAAATGGATTCAATAAAATTTCAGCAAATTTTGGATGGTAACTTGATGCCATCTGTGAAAAAGCTGAAGTTAAAGAGAGGATGGCTTCTACAAATGGATAATGATCCTAAACACACCTCAAAATCCACGGGGGATTACATCAAGAGGCGTAGACTGAAGGTTTGGCCATGGCCTTCACAATCTCCTGTAAAGAAAGGGAAAGGTATTCCGACCTAGTTGTGAATAGTGCAGTACTCACCGATATTATCGGGGGGGGGGTGCAATCTAATATGCAATATGACAAAGAGGAAAAATAAAAAAGAAACAGACTGCTGCACACCCTAAAGAGTTAACTACAAATTAATCTCCTGACCTCAACATAATTGAAAATCGATGGATAGACCTTAAAAGAGCAGTGCGTGACAGACAGCCCAGAAATCTCAAAGAACTGGAAGACTTTTGTAAGGAAGAATGGGCAAAGATACCTCAAACAAGAATTGAAAGACTCTTGGCTGGCTACAAAAAGCATTTACAAGCTGTGATACTTGCCAAAGGGGGCAGTACAAGATATTAACTATGCAGGGTGCCCAAACTTTTGCAGACGCCATTGTTTTGTTTTCTGTAATTTTGAAAGTGTAAATGATGAAAATAAAATCTAACTTTTTTTGACATATTATAAGAATGTCTAATCTGTAATTTGATGACTTTTGGAGATTTTTCCATCTTTCCTTGGCTTCGTTATGCACATTAATACAAATTTTTACCTGGGGTGCCCAAACTTTCTATCCCCACTGTATGTGCCATAAACTAACACAATTAAACACAGCAACAAAAAGGGGGATGGGGGAGAAGGGATGTAGCATTACATTACATTATTTCAATGGCAGCATGTCCCCAAGTCTCTCAGTCTTTTCTGGGCCAAAGTCTTTGGGTAGGAGGCTAGCCCACAGCCCCCTCCAAAACACACAGTAACAGCGGGTTCTGTCACAGACGTAATCAAAAAGTGTAATGACATGGAGCAGGCTCAATACTACCCAACGCGTTTTGTCTACATAGACATCATCTGGGGAATGAGTCAACCTTGAGCCATAGCACATATATAGAGAGAAGACATCATAATAATTTATTATAGCATTAATGAACAGTGCAAACCCACACGCAGTGTCAATCCAGGACTGAATAGCGAATATCACTATTATCATTTTAATGCATAGAATGCATTTAGAACTACTTTAGGGTTAAATAGAGGGTACATCTGAGGTTTACAGGGAACATGAGTGTTAGGGTTACAGTGAGGGCCAGTGTAAGTTGTATAGGAAGACCTAACCAGTATTGGAGTTACAAAGAAGGTAAGTGTGTTTGTTACAGGCAAAGTAATGTTAGAGTTACAGAGCGAGTTAGTGTTAGGAGTACAGGAAGGATCATTGGGGTTTATTTACTAAAGCTGGAGAGTGTAAAATCAGTCTCACTTCTGTGTATAAACCAATCAGCGTCCAGGTTTTAATGCCAACGTTTTATTGAACAAGCTAAGGATAGAAACTGTTTGGTTTCTGTGCAGAAATTAGACTTAGGCCGCGTACACATGACCGAGAAACTCGACGGGCGAAACACAATCGTTTTCCCCGTCGAGTTCCTTGTTCGGCTGTCAAAAAACTTGTCGAGCCAAATTTTCCCATTGCCGGTCGAGGAAATAGAGAACATGCTCTCTTTTTGGCTCGACAAGTTCCTCGACAGTTTTCTCGGCGAAAAGTGTACACACGGCCGGTTTCCTCGGCAGAATACGTCTCCCATTGAGTTTCTTGCTGAATTCTGCCGTGGAAACTGGTCCTGTGTACGGGGCCTGATTTTGCACTCCCCAGCTTTAGTAAATAAACCCCAATGTGGATTGCATAGAAAGGACCTTGGAAATACAAAGCAAGTGTGTGAGTTACTGGAAGGGTCAATGTGAATTGTACAGGAAGGGCTAATATTGGATCTACAAAGAAAGTTAATGTGGAGGTTACGGGAAAGGTAATGTTAGCATTACGGGGTGGGGGGCTAGTATTATGGTTGCAGGGACAGTCAGTGTGAGTTGTATAGGAAAGGTTAGCTATTATTGGTTTTACAAAGAGGTTTCGAATTATGGTATCAAGAAGGGAAATGCCCTGTACACACGATCAGTTTCTCCGTCAGAAAAAACGTGTTTTTTTCAGTAGGAAACCGGCTCAAAATTGTCTTGCATACACACGGTCACACAAATCTTGGCTGAAATTCTTAACATCAAGAGAGTTGTGACGTACAACGCGTACAACAAGCCACGATCAATGAAGTTCAATAGGCAGTTCTGCTTCATACTGAGCATGCTTGGTTTTTTTCGTGTCGTAATTGCATACAGACGACCGCGATTCCCAATAGAAATTTTTCCTGTCACGAAAATAGAGAACCTGCTCTCAATCTTTTCTTGGCAGGAATTCTGACAAAAAAAAGTCTGATGGAGCATACACACGGTCGGAATTCCTGACAAAAAGCTCACATCACACTATTCTTGTCGGGAAAACTGATCGTGTGTACGAGGCATTAGTATTAGAGGGGCATTAGTGTCATTTTAGATGTCATAACCTAAAAAAAAGCTAAAAATTGTGATGCATATAAGTAAAAAAAAAACATCACATACACCTTACACGTCATTTATTCTGAACGTATAATAAAAAATACATACAGTATAGGCAGAGATAACCTCCAGTTAAAGTGGGAGTAACCTCCCTTGGTTGATTTTTACCTATAGGTACAGTAAATATCTCCTAAACGTGCATTATTTAGGTGATAATTACTCGTGCAGCCGCCAGTGACAACACTGGCGCATACGCCCTAAAGGAACGGCATACCCGAGCTGTTCTTTTAGAGCCCTGTTCCGTTACACAGGCTCCTGCGTGCATGCATGGTAGTGACATCATCACAGGCTCCTCCAATCAAAGGACTGGAGCCCACCAAACTGGAGGAAGACCGGGTGAAGATGGAAGCCCTGTCAGCAGTGACAGCGCACCACTGGAGGGCTTTGTTTTAAGGTAAGTTTCCCATAATGTGCTAGTATGTGATGCATACTAGCACATTATAACATTGCATTTCAGGTGGAAAGAACATTTCTTCATAGAGTTTACTACTACTTTAGGAACCCATCAGGCAGCTTCTACAAATATTTCCATTTCCTGTAAAAGTTACACTTAGGCTGCCCTCTACACTTCTTAGGCCAGGGGTCTCCAAACATTTTAAACAAAGGGTCGGTTTATTTATAGTCCTTCAGACTTTAGGATGGCCATGTTGTGGCCAGCAGGAGTAGAAATTATCCTAGCATCACTGGGAGTAAACATCACCACATTTGGTATTGGGGAGGGGGGGGGAATAGTGCCCCATTGTTGGTATTCTAGGGAAGAATAAAGCCCTCGTTATTTGTGTTGTGGGAGAAATGGTGCTCCATTTTTGGTGTCGGATGGCAGAATAGTGTCTTGTATCAGTGGGAGGAATAATGCCCCAAGGGCCAGGTAAAGGCAAGCAGGGGGCCACATCTGGCCCTCGGGCTGTAGTTTGGAGACCACTGTCTTAGGCCTCTGTATTGGTCAATGACATTGTATGTCACATTAACCCCTTCCATACCGGACCACAATAAAATGACACCGGCAGGAACCATCCCTCCCCTCTGGGTGGACGTCATATGACGTCCTTTACTACCGGCCCTCTAAGGGACGCTATAACTTTTGCGCAAACCAATCAATATACGCTTATTGCGATTTTTTTTTACCAAAAATATGTAGAAGAATACGTATGGGTCTAAACTGAGGAATTTTTTTTTTTTTTTTTTTTATTGTGATATTTATTAAATCAAAAAGTTAAAAATATTGTGTTTTTGTTCAGAATTGTCACTCTTCTTTTGTTTATAAAGCAAAAAATAAAAACCACAGAGATGATCAAATACCACCAAAAGAAAGCTCTATTTGTGGGGGAAAAAATGAAGATTTCATGACCGCGCAATTGTCATTCAAAATGCAACAGCGCTGACAACTAAAAATTTGTCTGGGCAGGAAGGGGGTGAAAATGCCCTGTATTGAAGTGGCTAAAGGACCAATTAGGGAGACAGAAGGCAGGGCAAAGTTTAGTTTTACAGGAATAGTTTTCACGTAACTAAAAAGTCTCACCAAAGATTATTTTCTGGCTCCTGTTCCTCAGGTGACAAATGTGCATAATGCACTGTGTCGGGTCTTCCAAGGTCACCCTGTTCTTGAGATAACATGATTGGCAATGCAGCCCCCCACCGTTGTCTGACCACACTGCCCTTCCTCTCCCCCTCTTCTAATCAGAGAAAAAAGCTGAATAATATTAAAGGAGTTGTAAAGGATTTTTTTTTTTTTTTTTTGCTGAAATTACTGTTTGCAAGGTATAGAGACATAATAGTTAACTGATTCCTTTTAAAAACGATTAAAAATAGATAAAAATCAATCATATAATGTACTTGTCGCTTTTTAATTTCGTTTTTGCATCTAGTTTCGTTTTTGCATGTTATCCTGTATTTGTGCAGTGATGGTTTGGAAAACGAAACTAGAAGCTCCCAGTACTGTGGTCACAAGGAAACAGACAACCAGGAAGTGTCCAAAACAGAGGAGAATTACAGCAACATCAGAGCAAAAAAGAACAATGAGGACATGAAACCAGGACTGCAGTAAGGTAAAGGAAGCTATTTAGCTAAAAAAAAAAAATCCTTTAGTGACCCTTTAATTAATTTGCATCAATCGTTAGTGCTGAGATCAGCTTATGAGATTACATGGTGGAAACCATGCGATTCAATTGATAATTTAGGAAAATTAGGATCATATCTCAACGATTGATCAAAATCCACTTCGCCATGTTTTGACATATTCAATATTCAATATTCTAAAGATACAATGGTCAAACACACTTTGATAAATGATTGATTACTGATAGGAATACCCGATCCCGAATATTGATTGAATGGGTTGTCGACTATAGATCGGGTATTCCTATCAGTAATTAATCATTAAAGTGTGTTTGACCACTGTATCTTTAGAATATTCTAAGCAGTAATTACTCCAGGATCCTAAAATGCCTGTGACATTGCCCTAGATGTGACAAATGTGTAAAACATTTCCACTTTCAGAGATTTCGGAAATCAAAGACACATTTTGAAATTTTTTATGCGCATTTTAAAACAGTTTTTCCTGCTATTTATAAATAAGCAGCATGCATATTATTTATCATATAGGAAAATGGGGACATAACTCCTCAATATGCTTATCTAAGCGGGGGGCGCTTTCTATGGAGATTGAGCTCTGTTGCTATAGTCACAAAATGTTATGCAAAGTGAGTTGTTTATTAAAAAATGCCAGCGCTTGTCTGCGCGGCTAGAGAAAAGTTTTATGAAAATACAGCACTTAGGAACAGATGTTCCACCCTTTCTGCGCCAACGATTCCAGATAGTAAGAACTTATCGTTTTCTTTCTGTTATGTCATTTTTTTATCTTAAACAACAGATTATCATGCTGCGGCTGATTTATTCCTCACATTGCTTGGTAGGTTTGATAGATATATAACCAATACCGCAATTATGAAATAAATCTGAAGGCTTTTAACTGCTTGCCGACCGGCTCACGCCAACATACGCCGGCAGAACGGCGCTACAGGCATATTAACATACCTGTACGTAGCCTTTAAGAAGCGGCATTGTGGGCAGGCGCACCCGCCGCAAGCTATGTGAGTGTGATCACGGGTCCTGCGGACTTGAGAGGAAGAACGGGGAAATGCTAATGTAATCAAGCATTTCCCCATTCTGCCTAGTGACAGGACACTGATCACAGCTCCCTGTGATCGAGAGTGGTGATCAGTGCTGTGTCATAGCCCCGCCCCCTACAGCTAGACCACATCCCTAGGACACACTTAACCCCACCTGGTTAACCCTTTTGCTGCCAGTCACATTTACACAGTAATAAGTGCATATTTGTGTAAATATGAATGGTCCTAAAATAGCGCCAAAAGTGTCCGATGTGTCCGCCATAAAGTTGCAGTAACGATAAAAATCGTTGATCACCGCCATTACTAGTAGAAAAAAAAATATTAATAAAAATGCAATAAAACTATCCCCTATATTGTAGACGCTATAACTTTTGTGTAAACCAATCAATAAACGCTTATTGCGATTTTTTTTACCAAAAATATATAGAAGAATACATATCGGCCTAAACTGAGGAAATTTTCTTTTTTATATATATTTTTGGGGATATTTATTATAGCAAAAAGTAAAAATATTGATTTTTTTTCATAATTGTAGCTCTTTTTTTGTTTATAGCGCAAAAAAATAAAAACCGCAGAGGTGATCAAATACCACCAAAAGAAAGCTCTATTTGTGGGGAAAAAATTACTTCAATTTTGTTTCGGAGCCACATCGCACGACCGCACAATTGTCAGTTAAATCGATACAGTGCCGAAATGCAAAAAGTGCTCTGGTCTTTGGCCAGTCAAATGGTCGGGGGCTGAAGTGGTTAAAGATGTACTGTATATGTCGATGAGTATTTGCTTAAAAAGATATTAAAACTAAAAGTAAACATTTATTATATTGCAACTTAACAATTATTTTTTGTTTGTTTGTTTAATAATTCTGTTTATTAGGTTTTCATAAAGAGACACAGAAATACAGGGGATCAGTTCAACCCTTGCATGGGTATGCCATCTGGTTGTCAAACAGGTCTTCAAAAATTGAGAAGAGTGGCACAACTCTGACAAGGGTACACCATCCAGTTGAAAAAAGGGGTACACTGCCAGACTATGAAACAAGGACAAAAGAAATGGCCAGCTTAAGCAGAGATCCACTCAAAAGTGGAACTTCCGCTTTAAGGACTCCTGACCCCCTGACATGCCACATTTAGAATGTCAATTTTTTTGGAGTAGGGGGTCTGGCAGTGAGGTTGGGGGTCTGGCAGAGTGGAGGGGGGTCTGGCAGAGAGGAGGGGGTCTGGCAGAGAGGAAGGGGTCTGGCAGAAAGAAGAAGGGTCTGGCAGAGAGGAGGGGGTCTGGCAGAGAGGAGGGGGTCTGGTAGAGAGGAGGGGGTCTGGCAGAGAGAAGGGGGGTCTTGCAGAGAGGAGGGGGTCTGGCAGAGAGAAGGGGGTCTGGCAGAGAGAAGTGGGGGCTGGCAGAGAGGAGAGGGGTCTGACAGAGAGGAGGGGGTCTGGCAGAGAGAAGGGGGGGTCTGGCAGAGAGGAGGGGGGTCTGGCAGAGAAGATGAGGAGCAGACAGAGGATGAGGGGGTCTCATGGCCCTTCTGGAGTGGGGGAAGAAGGAAGAAGGAGCGTGCTGCTTTGCTGATTGATCTGCATGTTAAGGGGGGGATCCGACGATAAGGGAATCGAAATCGCTCACCACTGAAGGCATGGCATGGGGTGCTGGTGAAGAGAGCTCATCAGTGCAATCCAGCCACAGGAGGGGGTGGGTGATGGGGAGGGAGGAAGCAGTCATCACCGACACCACAGGAGGGGCGGAGAGTTAGTGCTGCTGGCGGCCGCGGCACTCGGAAAAGTATGAGACCACATCCAGCCACGGAGGGGTGATGGAGGGCTAAAGGTACTTGCCACACTGGCTGGAGGACACAAGCCCGGGCACAGCTTGTACAGGTGTCAACCCCATCTCTCACCCGCATTCTCGGGGGGGGGGGGGGAGAATTTGTCCAGCTCTGGGGCCCCAGGGGAATGTGGGGCCTCTGGTCTGAGCCTGATGGGGATAGGTGATGTAAAGGGATGCTGTAATGGGGGACATCTGATGTGGAGAAATGCTGTGATAGGGAGACACCCGATGTGGGGGGACTCTGTCATGGGGTGCACCTGATGTAAGGGGATGCAGTGAGGAGGGGCACCTGATGTATACGGGGAAGCAGTGATGGGGGGGACACCTGATGTAAATTGGGGCACCTGATGTTTATGGGGATGCTGTGATGTGCGGGCAGATGATGTGTATGAGGATGCCTGATGCAGGCTGGTAGAGGCCCCGTGCTTTACTTTGCACAGGGTCCCATGATGCTATTAAGATGGCACTGCTCCCATACACCTTTAGATGATACATGAAAACACATCTCTTTAGAGAAGCCTACTTCTAACTAATAAACTGTACTTTTACTTTCTCTATCATCATCAGCTCACCCTCCACAGTTATTACACTTTGTATCAGTTGATCCCCCCTCTTAGATTGTAAGCTATAATGATCAGGGTCCTATGATTCCTCCTCTAATAAATTGTACCGTAACTGTACTATCTGCCTTCACTTTAAAGCGCTGTGCCAATCCTGGATAATAATAATAATGTATAAGATTATTAGCACCAACCCATGAGGTCCCATGAAAAGTGTTTTTTTTGTAGTTCAGACGTAATCTGTTTAGCGATGTTCTTCTTACTATATCTCCATTCCTGAAGAACGGTCCTTTCCAACATACTGCATAAACATACAAAACATGAATGTTCACAGCTTACTGAGCAAAAACTTTCCTACAGGTCAAATAAAAAAATCATAGGAAGCTGGAAGCCTCAGTTTTATCTCTTGCCAAAGCAGGATTAACTCCCAATCATTCCCAGGCCTACTTGTTTTGCTATTTTTCCCTATTGAACAGTAATCTAGTGGAGACAAGTCAGCTCTCCAAACAGCTGTCTGTTATTTGAACAGAGTCAGCTCCTAATCCGCCACAACTGCCACTAGAAGCCAGTGGAGTGGAAATGTTACGAGCGCCCAAACAAAGCTCCTGGCAAGAAGTTGTGTTTAAGGGGCTTTTACCTTCCCTCCAGTTTCCAGGCGATGCTCCCGCAGAATGCAAACTATCCATAATAGAAATCATTAAGAAAAGACGCATTGTGCATTGAAACAAGATGTCATCAGGCTTCAGGCTGTATATCATTTCCTCCATAGCCAACATTAATCTGCTAGGCAGGGTCAGACTTTTAAAGCGGTTGTAAACCGCAAAAAAATATATATTTTTTTTTTAGACCTGCAAGGGAAAAGCCATAATGAGCTAATATGCACCGCATATTAGCTCATTATGAAATACTTACCTCGGAACAAGGTGTAGGGAACTTACCTGGTGCACGCCGAGCGAGATGTCATCTTGACTCGGCGTGTCTTCCGGGTATCGCCGCTCCAGCGCTGTGATTGGCTGGAGCGGCGATGACGTCACTCCCGCGCGTGCGCGCGGGAGATTTAAATCCGGCCAGGACGGCGGTGGCCGGTCCTTTGGCCGTAGATTCCCCCCTGCGCATGCGCCGCTGCAATCAGCGGGGGTAATATCTCCTAAACCGTATAGGTTTAGGAGATATTCTTTATACCTACAGGTAAGCCTTATTATAGGCTTACCTGTAGGTAAAAGTCGAAAAAGTGGGTTTACAACCACTTTAAGGTGCAAAAATAATCTATATATCTGAGGCCAAATATTTTAAATCATACAATTGTACTTTATTACGTATACAAAAGAACTGTAAATATTTAAAGCTGAAGAAAATCATAACTATAAGAGCTTGTTCACACTAGAAGTTGACAGGCAGTAAAACCCTGCAGTTTTAGCTGCAGAGGCAGCATCCGGGGGTGTACACATGCCTTGGCAGCAGTGGCGGTGTGTCCATAAAGGGTGCATGGATGGCGTCCCCTCTCTCCTGCCACCTGTCTATCACCATAGATAGATTCATGCATTGCATGATACTATCTATGGTCGCCGCTGCCACCCCCTATTCAGGTGCCTGGCCCCTTGTTGGGCACAGGCCACCAGAATTACAGCTGCAAGAATTTTTTGGAAGCACCTGATTAGAGTCGTAAGCTTTAATTGGCGTCCAAAAAGGTGAACAGCAGGCGCCATGCTGGGCATTTGATGTTCATTCAGCTGTGTGTTAGGAAAGTAAATGAATTGCTTTCCTAATACTGAACCACCTCTCAGCCAATCAGGTGCTCAGGTCTGTGATATCTGTCACCTGATTGGCTAAAACGAATGGCACTGTGATTGGATGCCACCTATCAGGCGTTCAATCATAGCAGAGGATGGGAAGAAAGGGCGGGAGAAGAGATAGAGGCGCGTGGAGGACATCGCCCTGACCCACCGACACAAGGTAAGTGCCGGGCAGGTGGCGGATGCACACTGGCAGCAGTTGATGGGCCCAGTAGTGGCAGTTGATGGGCACACTGGTAGCAGTAGATGGGCACAGTAGTGGCAGTTGATGTGCACAGTAGCAGCAGTTGATGGGCACACTAGCAGCAGTTTATGGGCACAGTAGCAGAAGTTGATGGGCACAGTAGCGGCAATTGATGGGCACACTGGCAGCAACTGATGGGCATGGTGTCAGCAATTGATGGGCACACTGGCGGCAATTGATGGGCACAGTGTCAGCAATTGATGAGCACAGTGTCAGCAATTGATGGGTATAGAAGCTGCGATGATGGCACAGTCGTAGCGGAAATTGATGGCGCAGTGGCTGCGTTTTATGGGAACAGTGGCTGTGTTTCATGGGAACAGTGGCTGCATTTCATGGGCACAGTGGCTGCATTTGATGGCACAGTGGCGGCAATTGATGGGCACAGTAGCTGTGTTTCATGGGCACAGTGGTTGCAATTGATGTTTTTTTGCCCCCCCCCCCCCCCCCCAAAAAACAAATAAAAAATTTGAGCACCAGCCGCCACTTGGCAGGAATTATATCCCAGATCACTTCAAGCTAATGGGTTGTTGAGGGGCACTGGCGTGGTGTTCAAAGGGTTAAAGCAGTCAGTGAGGAGGTAAGTGTGAGGAAGTGTGAACAAGCCCTAACTATTCTTAAAAATGTTGCCTCACCCTCCTTATGATTATTTAAGTCTGGCAATGCAAAATGTCTTTCTTAAAAAGAAGCCAGTTAATTATCTCTGATCCTTACCAGTAAATCATGCGGTTCAGATATCAAACCTATGAGTCATCCTCTGGGTCATTCGTCTGATATGTAAATGTAATTGAAATTACATTTATCTTGCTGATAAAGAGTTTAAAGGACGGCTGTCCTGTAGAACAAGGAAATTCGTTCCGAACGTTTTGTAAAGCTTGGACTACATATTACTGACAATTAGCCTCAACAGAGGGTATTAATGACTGTAATCCTGAAACTTTCTTTTTAGAAAAAAAAAATTAACACAGCAAATATCATAGTTAGTCCTTTACTACAAATTGTATTACTATCAACTTCGCCATGCTATATGTGAACAATTTGTGTCCCTAGCGAACTCTCTTCAAGTTCCACCAAATGGTAAGATGACCTAATCCTACTAAACTTATCTCTATGTACTACTCTGCTTTAATAATGGATTCTAACCATAGATTTAATGCTGTGCAGGTGAAATGGACTTCCCTGGATATATCATTCACTGAAGCAGATTGGACTGAATTTAGTCAAAAATCAGTCATCTCATCTAGAGACAGGATTATACAACTAAAAATTGTCCATCACTCCCATCTTACTTCTGCTAGAATGCACAACATGGGGTTGAGCTCATCCATAGAGTGCTTTAGAGGCTGTGGTCAAGTTGCTGACTTCCTCCATTGCTTCTGGTCCTGCCTTGTGGTTCAAGGATTCTGGGCAGAAATAGGCTCCTTTAGCTCTACCGCTCTGGGTCTACCAAATATTTTGCACCCCAGGAATTGCCTATTAGGTATTTTAAGGGATCGGACACTTTCGCTATATGCTAAAAGATTTCTATGCATACTATTGGCGTATCAGGCTCATTTGCATAGTCAAATGAGAAATCAACGTAAACGCCACCTAGCGGCCGGCGTAACATTACATTTAAGATCCGACGGTGTAAGTGACTTAAAACCGGCGTATCATGTTTTCAGGATAGAAAACAATGATACGCCGGCGTAATTCCTTTGAGAATCTGGCCCTATATTTTTATGCTAAGAACTCACTTTTATTATGCTAGAAAGGGTCGATTTTACCTGTGTTAGCTCATTGGCTAAAACTGTTTTTTTTGTCAATAAAGTTTTTATTGTATAGTCAAAAATAAAACATTTGTACAATCATAATATCATTTGTACATGTACTTGAGCATAGTAAAATCAATAAGTATAACAAGTTACAACATTAGAGCTTTCTGCAATGGTTGTCAATCAAACCTTAGCTGAATTCTTATCTTCGCCGAACTCAGCATAAGAAACCTTGCTCACTTGTAGGTGGCGGTATAGCGTGATGAGCCGATCATTATTCCAATAACTTTATTTAGGAAATATTCTAAATACATGTATATAGCTCAAGAAATCAATATAGAAAGAAAAGAAAAAGACGTCTGACCCAAAAGAGGGTGCCATTTAGAAAGGAAAAAGGAGGTAAGGGAGAAATGGTGAGAGAAAGTAATATGTCAAGGTCCCAAGTTTATCCAAGTTTTATTGTTACGTTAAGGATTCAAATGATTTAGAACATTTGAAGATGACCCAGGGTTGCCAGGTTTTATTGAAGTTTTCTATCATTTCGTAGACTGTTGCCCTGATCTCTTCTATTTTATAAAGGAGATCCACCTCTTCTAACTATTGTTTAATCGTTGGACTTGTTCATTGTTTTCATCCAAATGCATTTTCGTCCGAATTTTGTGGATTTTTCATGTACGTTTTAACAAACGAAAACGAACACGGCGAATCCAAAATGTGAAAGATCCAACATAAAAAATGCTTTATTTTCATTTCATTGCGACAACAGTTTGAATTTTTCTTTTTTTGTACAATTGTGATTTGTTTTTTGTACATTTCTTTGCCTAAAAACCAATAAATATATCTTTTAAAAAAAAAATCATAGTTAGGGCTCTTTTGTATTAAAAGGCTCTTGCAGACATGAACTTTGGGCAGGGGAATACCCACATTTGCTGCCCATCTACCCCCACTATCCTCTACTGCTTCCCATACCAAATCAAACCCATGCTCCATAGTACCCTTTTGACTCCAGCTTACTAATTAGACAATGAAGTAGCCATAGTAGCCCTATCACCCTGTACTCGGCCCTTCTGTAAGCCAGGGTTTAAACTTGTTCAAAGCAATAGCCCCCCTGATTAGCTCAAAGTGCTGCCCCTTCAACTCTCAGTTTGAGCCTTGCTTTAAAAGAGATAACTAAAAGCGGGGGTGCTTATACTAGCTGCATTAAATAATCTTTTAACATGATCCTAATGCAAGCTCTAATCAATGCAGCTGAAAAGTCCCTGAAATAACTGTTTTACCTTTAAGGTGGCCCATGTCTTCTATCGTCACTTCTTTTCCAGATCTGCAGCCTCTGTCAGATGCAAGATTTTCACACTCCCTGGAGTGTTGGATGCCTGTATCCTCTGCGGCCATTTGTGGCTCCATCCTCAAATCCGTAAATCGGTGGTTTATAGTGAGTAAGGGTTGGAGGATGGAACACAGAAGTCAGACATACCTTGGAAGTATCAAAAGCTGATGAGACAAATGGAGGCTGCAGCACTGGATAGGTGAGTATAACATCTCTTCCAAGAACCTTTAAGGCCTCTTGCACACTGGGCATTTAGGCCCGATGCATGAAGCTCTGGCATTTAGCTGCCCTCCAGCAGAAGCTAAACTAAAAAGCCAAATTCCCAGTATGCATGAAACCTGTAGCAGATCTAAACCACAAAACAAAAATGTATTATATTGCAGTTTACTGGTCCTCAGATGTGGTGGCTGCTTTTTATTCTTTATTTCTATCTTGTCTTTTAGCCAGAAACACATTTCCAATTTTAGGATGACAACACCTACTCACCCTACTGTATCAGAAAAACTGAACTGGTATAGGACAATATGACTTTGGCCCTTTTGGCAACAGCAGTTTTTTTTTATTTTTTGCACAGACAAATGCACATACATTGAGTATGTATCTTTGTATATGTATATCCATTTTGACTCTTAGCAATAGACATGTGCACTCCCGAAATGTTTTTTGTTTTTGCTTCATTCATTTTTTTGCTTTTTTCGTAAATTTAATTCGTAAATTCGTAACTTCGTAATTCATAAATTCGGATTTTAGAATCTTAGAATTTCGAATTTTAGATTTTAGAATTTTTAAATCTGTGATTTCCGATTTTTAAATTTTCGAGTCTCCGATTTATGAATATCTGATTTTCGATTTAGAATTTTGGAATTTCAAACTTTGGAATTTAGAATTTTGGAATTTAGAATTTTGGAATTTCAAATTCCATTATCTATAATTTAATAGTAATAGTTAAGTTATTATTAGTTAGTTCATGCTTTAGAATTTTCCAATTTAAATTTTTATTTACGGATTTTCGAATTTACGGATTTTCAAATTTACGGATTTTTGAATTTATGGATTTTTGAATTTACGGATTTTCAAATGTATGGATTTTCGAATTTCCATATTTCTGAAATTTTGAATTTCCTAATTTCAAATTTTCGGAAATTTAAAATTTTGTAATTTGAAAATTCGGAAATTCGGAAATTTGGATATTTCGGAATTAACAAATTTGTGAAAATTAGTTAAAAAAACAAATTTGGAACAAAACTAATTGCACATGTCTACTTAGCAATTCTATTGGCCAGCTCTCTGGGCACCATGACTGGTATGTGTAGTGCTACCCCCAAAGAAGCTGCTTAGTAGACTGCCCGGAATCCTTTCCCCAGTAGCTGCCTCGCATATAGGCACATGGTCACAATACATTTTTGGCTCAATGAACGGTCCAAGGGTTTTCTTTTTGTTTTTTGTTTTTTTGTTTTTTTTGGGGAAACTTGGATATTGTTAGGGAATTGAGTAGGATACTAAAAATAGGAGGACACTTATCTTCTATTGACTAAAGTCTTCAGGACACTATGTCCCCTTTACACACACAGCTGACTCTAACACAAGGTATTGCTTCAGCCCACAGTCTCTAAGATCTCTCTCTCTCCAGTCTATACTCACAAATAGGGATGAGCTTCGCGTTCGAGACGAACGTATGTTCGACTCGAACATTGTCTGTTCGTACGTTCGACGAAATTCGAACAAAAGCGGTCGTTCGCGCCAAATTCGAGTGATGCAAAATGGCCCATAATTCACTGTGGCATTGCGCGCTGATGATTGGCCAAGCATGGTGTATGTCCCGCATGCTTGGCCAATCACAGTGCGCAAAAAACGAAGAGCCATAATTGGCCAAAGCCTGGGTGGCGTTGGCCAATTATGCCTCAGGGCTTTAGCACACGCCCTACACTATATAAGGCCGCCTGCTGGGCGGCCTCGTGTAGTGTGTTTTGGCTTGTTAATGAAAGCAGTCAGAGAGACAGAGAGATTGTCTTTTTAGATAGCTAGATAGAGCAGGCAGGCTAGTCAGTTTAGCTTAATTTACAGTGTGTAGAGAATATATATACATCCCTAGGAGTTGTACATATATTTATACACTGTATAGCTTAGCTAGGTCAGCTATTTCTATTTGTCAGGCAGGAGATTGTGCTAGGTGCAGTGTTCTAACGTGTTGTATTGCCTGTGTGCTGTTTAGTTTACACCTAAATGTACTCGATGTTACTGCACGTATACTGTTTAGTAGCAACTAAACACATTTGCTATTAGTGCACGTTTGCTGTTTAATAGCATCTAAACGCATTTGCTGTAACTGCGTGTTTGCTGTTTAATAGCAACTAAACGCATTTGTTGTAACTGCACGTTTTCTGTTTAATAGCAACTAAACACATTTGCTATTAGTGCACGTTTGCTGTTTAATCTCAACTAAACGCATTTGCTGTAACTGCGCGTTTGCTGTTTAATAGCAACTAAACACATTTGCTGTAACTGCACGTTTGCTGTTTAATAGCAACTAAACGCATTTGCTGTAACTGCACGTTTGCTGTTTAATAGCAACTAAACGCATTGGCTATTAGTGCACGTTTTCTGTTTAATAGCAACTAAACACATTTGCTGTAACTGCACGTTTGCTGTTTAATAGCACCTAAACGCATTAGCTGTTACTGCACGTGTGTTGTTTAATAGCACCTAAACGCAGTTGGTGTAACTGCACGTTTGCTGTTTGATAACACCTAAACGCATTAGCTGTTACTGCACGTTTGCTGTTTAATAGCACCTAAACGCGTGGCTCTTTGTTGCGCTCCAATTACAGTATCTGTGCGGGTTGCACTGTTGTCTTGTGCTTAAGGCCAAATTTTTCTGCCCCTTTAACAGGGGCGTCTAATAACAATTTTTGATGCAATACTTTGCATGTGGCTCTTTGTTGCGCTCCAATTACAGTATGACATGTCTTGTCAGGGCCTATCCTCGCTATAGGCTCACTATGCAAGCCGCTTAGGGCCCCACAAAGCTGCAAAAGGCCCCCCAAATTACTAGAAGCCCCGCCTGGTGGGAAGTCATTTTCGCCCCCCTCACCCCGCTTCTAAACTCGCTGGCTGAGTCATTTCCGACAGCAGAACACCCCCTCCCCCTGCTTCTCAACTTTCTTTAATGTGACATGTCACTGTCGTCAGCGCCCCCCGCTTCTCATTTTAAATGTGCCATGTCATTTTGCTTAGGGCCCCAGGGAGGTCTGGATTGGCACTGGGTCTTGCAATGACCTGGGGGGAGTGGTGGCGGGGAAACTCTTTTCTTAAATGATGTGTATCCATATTGCAGGGACCGAACATTACATTAAAGCGGCAAGCAGTATTAAATGTATTTTTTCTTATAGTAATATCATGTTGTGCAGGGACATTTCTAAACATGTGCCACTACTATAGACACCCAGCAGGTACGATATTTAAAGGGATTTTTCATTTTTTTTCACTTTGGGCATCAGGAGTGTCTAAGCTGGAAGTATATTGGATCTTCCAACTTAAAAGTTATGTACCCTATGGCTTGAACGTGGAATGGGATGTGAACGCCTTCATTAACCAGTCCTGAGGAGACACTTTCACCAATGTTCACACCCATTACCCTTTATCTCTGCAACACTGGACTATAGATGGTGCATATATTTTTTGGTGCCAGTGTTCGCCTCTCATTCTAGACGATCTTTGTGACACCAAAGAGGGGTGTACCAACAACATCTAGTTGGCCAAACACTGTTAATATTATGCCCCACATGTAGTTTATGATTACATTGTTAGCATTTGGTCCTATATATAGTTTGTGATTATTTAGTTCTTTTCTTGACATTAATGGACCACGTTCCAGACCGAGACACAGATGCATCATGTACTAAGGTCATATTATGTATACATACAGGTTTTATAATATTTTTGTGACATATATTATATTTGGTCTAGATGGTATTTCATCTGTTTTGTATTCCTCGTTTTATCCCTCCATGAGACCGAGATGGGCACCCTATCACGAACAGTTGGGCGGATTTGTGTTTTTCAAATAGTGCATACCTAGAATGATCTTTGAATCCCGTGGAGCGCACTTTTTTCGAGGGTGGAACGCATGATGCCAGCGCGCTTCCGCACCACGTGATGTCCACGCTATGGGAACCGGATGTGCTGGTGTTTGGAACGCATGACGCCAGCGCGCTTCCGCACCACGCGATGTCCACGCTATGGGAGCCGGATGTGCTGGTGCTTGGAACGCACTGGGACGCAGATCGATGACGCTAGAACGTCGCGGTGGTCACGCGCATACAGGCGGAGTTCAGCCCACCTGAATACGGAGCGCCCCATTCCCTCTCTAATCCATGAGAGTGAGTGAAGGGGACGTGACAACACTATTCCACTAGTGATTGGGTATGTACTCAATAGTTTCGCCCACATACTTTTACATTCTAAGGTCTTTAGCCATCTTCCTCCTATGAGAGAAGAGTTTGGGCCAGTAACCACACCTCCAGGGGAACGATTGGGCTATGGAATATGAATCCCCGCCCATACACTTCCGGGATTTGGAATGCAAACACTATTCACGTGTTGGATTTGACACGCACGCCAGTTCTAATTGAGGTCTCATGGATGCAGATACTACGGGCCTATAAATGCAGGTAAGATGCATGTCATAGTTAGATACCCCAGTTGAAGTCTACATGAGACGAAACCGGTCGGGTTACTGACTTGCTAAGTCTTTACTGCATTTTCTTCCCCTTTGGGAATACCTCTGTCCACCCATCACAGGGGGAGAGTTGTTGCTACTAGATACAAGTTTTTTTCTTTCACGTGTGGTTTTACGTTTATGTTTTAAGTGATCCCTGTCACATGTGTGATGTAGTGGAATTTTTACATATTTTTATTTTATTAAATTGGTGGTTTTACACTATGAGGAGTCGTTTTTCTTCTCTTTTCCCCTCCTATGCTCGGGAGTGAATGTATACCACTACGGAGACATTTTTACATCAAAAGTCATTCTTGGACTCTCCGGATATCATCTCCACCTGTCTGGATACAGGATTAGGCAATAGGCCTTTGCAAGCCTTGAAGACCCCCCACCGTATGGTGAGTTGAGGGTCCACCTGATCCGGTAAGGGTACCCATTTATACTTTCTTTGTTTGAAGATTGCATTTTGGATCTCTTGTGCTATCCGAGCATTCCAGAAGAAGAATACATTCGTTACACCGGTTGGGTGTATGGACTGCTATTCACCTAACTGATTGCTTTCAGTCAATCACAGTGGACATTAGGATATACATGTTTTCATTTCTGATTCACTATTTATTATTGATTGTATGTTCACTTCATTATTCACTTTTTATTGGTATTGATTGTATGATTACTATAAGAAGTATTGTTATTTGATTGCATGATCACTGACCTTGCTTAGTGCCCTCCTCTAATAGACTCTAAACGTCTATATAGACATATTGGGCCCTACACTGTAAGTTATTACACTGGCACTTTTTCTACTTAGTTTGTTTCTTTAAATGAGTTTATAAATTCCATCTGCTGGATTATAGAAGTAGGTGATTTCACCCGTGGATCCATACCTGGGTCTTGTGGAGTCTAATCACTGAATGTATAGGAGAAACCCTTTGATTGGGGCCCCCTATTATGATCTTATCTACTTGATTGTGGACATAAGGCATTTTTTCATTTATAGATTTACATTTAAGCTTTGCTGTGTCTAATTCCTGAACCTACAGGAGAGTCCTTCTGTCTTGGGCTTCGCTTGATTGCAGACATAGGTTACTTCACTGGTCAGATTCACATTTAATTTTTGTTGTGTTTTATCACTGAACCTACAGGAGAGTCCTTTTGATTAAGGCTCCCTATTGGCGCTACACTTTATACCCATTTACTTCTACAAATATTTCCATTTTGTTGTGCTGGCTGCCTGATTCTATTCATCTATCTATTTATTTAACTCTAGTTAGCGCAATATATTTACATTTTTATCATTAAAATCGCTGCTCCAGAAAGAACTACCATTTTTAAAACTTTTTTTTTCATTGATACATGTTCCCTGGGGCAAGACCCGGGTTCTGAAAGACGTTTTCCAACATTAAACTGAATATTGGTCTTTAAAATTATCGTTTTTGAATTCGAACGTTCGAGTCCCATAGACTTCAATGGGGTTCTAAATGTTCGCGCAAACCTGCGGTCTGTTCGAATGTTCTGGTGCGAATCGAACGCGGGGTAGTTCGGCTCATCCCTACTTACAAATGACCCTGGAAAATTGGGTGCCTCCATCTAATATCTTTGCAACACTCGGATGGCAGTCTCTCAGTCAACTTTCTGCAGATTCCATCAAAGCAGGACTCCAGGTAGCCCACCTGAGGCCTCTGCACCTCACATGGACATTGCACAATTTTTGTATAATATATAAATTTTTTCATTACTATTTTTATTGCCTATTCATATGTATTTAATGTTTGTGCTGAGCACGGTATGAAACCACAGTTGTTTCCTTTTTTATCACTTATGCCATTGAGCTTTATTACAAACTGCTTTATCACAGATTTATTTATAACACATTGTTTGAGGTGATCCAGGGTGTGCAAATTGAAGGGGTGTCTCTATCCTCATTTTGTTTATTATAATGCCGCGTACACACGATCAGTTTTCTCGTCGGGAAAACTGTCATGTTTTCTCTTGGACGAGAAAAACGCCCATGTGTAGGATCTCCAGCAGTTTTCTCGACGCGAAAACCGGCGAGAATCAGGACGGGAAAATATAGAACATGTTCTAAATTTTCTCTTGGGAATCGCGGCGGTTTTTTGATTGTCAGTTTTACCATAGGTAAACACTGCTAAGGACTGGGAGCCTACACATGGGCGGTTTTCTCGACCAAGAAAAAAACCTGTCGGGAAAACCGGCCATGTGTACACGGGGAAAAGGGACCAAGCTGGTCCTCAGTTTTCCCGTCTGTTTTTTTGGCGGTGTGTTCACCACCGAGAAACCCGATCATCTGTACGCGCCATTGTAGTTAACCATGAATCCACTGTCCTGCCTTGTTAGTGCTTACCCTACCCATTGTTGACTGTATTACTGGATCATTTGCTGTTCCCATACAAATGAACCTAGCATGTGACAGCTTTGTTCTGAGAAAACCAAATTTTGTGTTTTCATTAATTTATCTTCTGGCACAAAAATTGCAAACTAATGTAACATAACTCCTGAATTTTCAAACTTCAAAACAAACTCCAAAGATGTCCAGCTGAAATCTTGCAGACTTGGACAGATACAGATTAAAGTTGTAAAATTATGTTTTTTTTTTTTTTTTAATACACTATTTTTGTGTGACAAAAAAGGGAGAGCAAAGCTGTAATCTTTTGCCCAATGGTTATATCAAACAAACATTATGTTCACATGTTAATTAAACTTTACATTAAAAGCCTAGACAGCAAAGTTTTATGAAATCCAGACGCCTCCCATTTTCTGTTATTAATTCTGAAGGCAAAAGCAGAGTGGGAGAAGAGACACTTTCCTCTGTGTTATTTTTTAATCTAGGTGTGATAAACATGACAGAAAACTGCCAACTTCACCCAGAAGTTCAAACCAAACCATAAGAAAATCCCCCAAAAAACAAAAAACAATTGTATCCATTGTTGGCCAGAGTCAATGAAAACACTGGAAAGTTGGCAACGTCATGGAAAACACAAAATAAATTTTCGAAACACAAATGGAGCCACAATGACTTTTTACTGAAAAAGGAAGAAGACTTTCTCAGTTCCTTTCTGTTCAAGAAGGAAACTGTTCTTGGCAGGGATGACTACACTTTATGTAGAGTCTTCTATTTATTTTTGTTTCTTTTTGTCAGCAAGCAATAAATATAGCGCTGGCATCAGTTGCAACAAAATATATAACTTTAAGGATAAAAAAGGCCTTTTTAGTTTGCGATAGGAGAATTTAGTGGTGCTAAACTTTTACTGCCAGCTCTAAAGATGCTTAGACTTTATTGTTTGTTGTCAAGATTACATGAAAAAAACATTATAGGGTAAAAGAAAAAAAAAAGAATATGTTAGGAAGTAATTTTCTTTGTAATTCTTCTTACAGTGCAGGAAGATATTTTATTTTACAGGAATGAGAGAATAATGGAGGTGGCCATTGTTAAATTCTATGTTTGAGAATACGAGTGGACATCGTGCTGGTGCTTGGATTCCATGCTCTCTGAGTTGCTGACCTGTAAGGCCGCGTACACATGATCAAATCTATCTGCTGGAAACGGTCTGACAGACCGTTTCAGCAGACAGATTCGATCGTGTGTACGGGCGGACAGACAGATTTTTCCAGCAGACAGATTTTGAAGCATGCTTTAAAATCTGTCTGCTGGGAATCCGTCCGTCCGACATGTCTGCTGGTTAGTACGCTAACCAGCAGACATATCTGCCCGCACATGCGTCGAATGGACAAGATGGATAATGCTATAAATACTCACGTCAACTGTATAGATGTGAACACAGGATTCGAGCTGTTGAAATTTTCTGGCATGGGAGCTGAGGTAGAGACACGTGGACAAACAGGGAGCACTGTAGATTCCCTAAAGTCAATGTGTAAATGTAGATGGCAAGGAGGCCAACACTTCTGTGGATTGAGATTAGTGGTAAATAATGAATGTATAATATTATTAAAAAGTGTGAAAAAGCCCATGCACCAGGTCAGATGAAAGGAAGAACTGAGCAAGCACCAAGTATGAAAGTAAAGACTGGATAAAAGACTGGACAGCCGCACTTCCACGAAATTCTTAAAAAAGTTGCCTTTAATGGTAAAAAATTGAAACAGCACTACAGGTCACAGCAGACAGTGGGGTGGATAGCTGACGTGTTTCGCACTGGGGTATCAGCGCTTAATCATAGCTATGAGCTATGAGCTATAAACAGCCTTGACCTGTTTAGGCATGGGCACCACTAAACCTCTGAACAGAGCTGATCCGCCCTATACGCTCCCTATGCAAGCTGCGTAGGGCCCCACAAATTACCCCAGGCCCTGCCTCCCCCTCATGGGTGCAGGGGCGGAGTCGGTGGAATGGGAGTCCTTCTTCCACCGATCGTGGAGGGGAAGAGAGAGAGAGCCACCCAGATGTTTAGAGCACAGCGCATGCAGGGAACACAACAATAACAGTTTTAATTTCAATTACCATGTTCCCCGCCGCTCGCTGTCAGATACAGCCCCTCCTCCTGGTTCCGGGACTTTGATAGACAATCCTGGTGATGGGTGATCTGTCAATAAAAGTTCCCCAGCCAGGGGGCGGGGCTGTATATGAGGTTCCTCTTCTTTCCTCCCCTGCACAGGTAGGCTGAATGGTGGGAACAGGGCTGCATTTGGTGGGCACAAGGCTGCATTTGGTGGGCACTGGGCACAAGGCTGCATTGGTGGGCACAATGCTGCATCATGGTGGGCACTGGGCACAAGGCTGCATTTGGTGGGCACAAGGCTGCATTAGGTGGGCACAGGGCACAAGGCTGCATGGTGGGCACAAGGCTGCATGGTGTGCACTGGGCACAAGGCTGCATGGTGTGCACAAGGCTGCATGGTGTGCACTTGGCACAAGGCTGCATGGTGGGCACAAGACTGCATAGTGGGCACCGAGAACAAGGCTGCGTTTGGTGGGCACAAGGCTGCTTTTGGTGGCCACTAGGCACAAGGCTGCGTGGTGTGCACTGTGCACAAAGCTGCATGGTGTGCACTGGGCACAAGACTGCATGGTGTGCACTGGGCACACGGCTAATGGTTTACATAGCTCACGGCATCACGGGTCAGGTAGAGGGCAGAGTTTTCTTAGGGCCCCAGGGAGGTCAGGATCGGCACTGCCTCTGAAGGTATAGTATGTTGTGATATCTGGCACCAAGCCACCAATAGCAGATCCTTTAAGTCTTGTAAATCACGAGGTGGGGCCTAGATGAATTGGTCTTCCCACAGTGCATCCTGGTGCCATCTCTTTCCTAGATAAGCCGCACACATGTGCCCAGCCATCCACTTAATGTAAAAAAAAAAAAGCGATGCCTCAGACCAGGCCACCTTCTTCTCCATGGTCCAGTTCTAATGTAGGCATTTTTGACGATGGACATGGGTCAGAATTAACACCCTGACCAATCTGCAGCTGCACATATACAACAAACGGCAATTCACTTTGTTTTTTCACATCTTTCTAGCGGAAGCAGCATAAGCTTTTTCAGCAATATGAGCTACAGTAGCTCTTCTATTGGATTGTACTAAAAAGATTGTACTTTCACAGCTTTCACTCCACGAGTGCATCAATGAGCCATGCCCCCCACCCACCATGACCCTGCAAACCAGGAACATCCCAAAAGCAATGCAATTTTGGAGCTGCTTTGTCCAGAGGCGTTGTTAGGTCTGGGCTGGGGAGGCTGGAGCCCCGAATGGGTCGATGAAAAGCCCCGAGTCTCTGCCATCGAGCATTTAATAAATAGCCCCGAGCCTTGCCAGTACAAGGGGTGGGCGGAACCATTTACTGGGGGAAGAGGGAGCGCAGTCAGTGGTGTACTAACTGGGAGGCAGCTCCCCCATCCTCCCCTGTATGAAAAGAAGTGAGAGCGGGCGGGCTCGGTAGTGCCAGCAGCAATGTGAGATCGTAATGCTGACAGTGCAGGGAGAGCGATGCTGTGCATCCTAACAGCCCAGAGTACAACCCCCCCCCCCCCCTTCCACAGACATGGAAGAGGATACATTGGCTCTGCCTCCTCCCTCCCCTCCCCTCTGTTCCTGTGTTTATCAGCACATGTGCTGTGTCTGAAAGGAATTTGTGGGTGGGAACATTTAAACAAGTAGCCGACAGGACAGATACCGAAGCCACTGAACTAGTGTGTGTGAGCATCTGGGAACATCAAAGTAAGTTATCAGCAGCACTGTCATTGTGTCCAGACTTTGCACTCTCTCTCTCCCAAATCTCCATCACTCCCCCCCTCGTTTCTCTGTTATCCTCCAGCAGAGTATTCCATTAACCCTATCCAAAGAGTTTTGTTTTAACCAGCCCATGCTTATAGTTGGCCCCATCATGTTCCTTTAGCCAGGGTTTACACTAGTGTGATTATTGACTTTGCATGTGATTCGCACCGCATTGCTGTGCAGATCACAAGCGATGTCTGTGCGATGCAAATTCAGCCATACAAACTGTATGGCTGAAATCGCATTTGCACCAAAACAGTGCAGGACCCTTTTTTTTGGTCCGCACTGGAATCGGATCACATGGGTGTTGGCACCTATGCAATATGATTCCAGCAACATTTCACAGTTCTCACTGCAATCTGCAAACCGATTTGGGGGTGTCATTAATTTTTACAATGACACCCGTAACAGTTTGCAAAGGGCAGCGTGAACCGCCGAAAAGCGACAAGCAATGCAGGAATCCGCACTAGAATTGCGCCGATTCCTGCATCGCATATATGCGAACTAGAACAAGTGGGATCACACTGATGCACTGCAGTTCAGTTGCAGTGCTGGGGTATATGCAGTTTTCCTGCTTGTACCTCAATTTTTCACTACAGTCCCACAGACTTCTATTAGGTTACAAATTTTTGCAACATTTTCTGAAAGCTCACCAAATGTCCACGTTACTGCATCTTTGCTGAGCTTTCAGAAAACACAGTAAAATTACACAAGCTAATAGAAGTCTGAGGGGCTGCAGCTAAAAATGGGGATAAAATGCTGAAAAATTTCTTATACCTCAGCACTGTAACAAACTCCAGGACACCAGGGTGAACCAAAGGCTTCAGAGTGCTGTGCAATGTAAAGGAGTCCAGAGGGTTTTGTAATGTAATGGAGTCCAGGAGGTGCAGGGTGCTGTAGGTATTGGTAATATGCAGCAGTAAGGGTGTTAATGCACTGTCACTGATGCATTATTATAGAGCCCATAGTCTGTAGGCGCTGCATCTTTTCACAATCGTGGGGGGGGCGCAGTTTTTCATCTTCGCCCTGGGCACTGGATGGCCCCGAGTGTTTCCGAGTGTGACGTCCATCATAGGCACCGCAAGCTTAAAAGGTGGGAATTACAATACCGCCCGGCACACCATGCGACATCCGGCTTAGTTCGGAGGCTCTCCATGGCTCCCGAGCCTCCTCTCCTCTGGCTGACTGAACCTCCTCTCCTCTGGCACCACGGCTGCCCGCCACGCTACATCCCCACTCCATGCTCAGTGGCTCTCCTCTCCTCATTGGCTCCATCATGGGCACATTGGGCGTGCCGGCGCCACACACCACGGCTGAGGTAGGTGACGTCAGTGATTCTGTATGTATGCAAGTCAGGTCAGTGTATGCAATGCAGGTCAGTGTAGTCAGGTCAGTGATTGTGTATGTAGGTCAGGTCAGTGTAGTGTATGCAATGCAGGTCAGTGTAGTGTATGCAATGCAGGTCAAGTCAGTTTAGTGTATGCAATGCAGGTCAGTGTAGTGTATGCGGGTCAGTGTAGTCAGCACAGTGTTGGAGTATGCAGGTTATGTCGGTGTGTACTAACACATACACTCACGCAGGTCTGGGTATGTGTCAGGTAGGTCACCCTGCGCCACTCCACCAGCCACGCCTGCAACCCCCCCCCCCCGCACGCGCGGTACCGGATTGGCTTCGGGCTGAAGCCCCTGGTCTTTTTGCAACCTAGCAACGCCCCTGGCTTTGTCTAGCCTTTACAATTTGGCCCCTGTCAAAGTAACTCAAATCCTTGCTCATTTTTTCTGTTTTCAACGCATGAACTTCAGGGACAACGGGCCAGATTCAGATACACTTAATTTTGCGCTGCGTAATCGAAATACTCTACGCTGCCGTATTTTACCAGGCTCTACATCGAATTCTGGTAGATTTTTGCCTGTACGCTACGGCGGCGTAGTCTATTTCTCGCCGCGTAATCGAAATACGCGATTAGGGGGCGTGAAGCATTTAAATTAGGCGCGTCCCCGCGGCGATCGAACTGCGCATGCTCCGTTCAGAAATTTCCCGCCGTGCATTGCGCGAAATCACGTCGTTACGTCATTCGTTGTTTGAGTAGCTTCGTTTACGAACATTCCTATTCCCGGACGACTTACGTAAAAAATAATAAAAGACGTTGGAAAACTTAGAAATTCGACGCCGGAACGACGGCCATACTTAACATGGGCTGTCTAATATTAGAGCAGCAAAAAGCTGGTATAGTGTTCCGCAAAAAAAAGATGACTAAAGGTGCCGTAAGAGATTGCGATAGACGTTCGTAATTTCTGGGATCGCTGGCTCATTAGCATACCCCGACGTGGAAAACGACGGGAAGTCCATCCAGTGGCCGCAATTTTATTGCAGCATAGACCTGAAGGCGTACAAACACGTAATCCAGTCGAATTGAAGCCCGCAGCCGTCTATTCATGGTTTGAGGTTTTAGACTAGCTAAAAAACGTGCGTAATTTGAAATTACTCCAGTCTAACACCAGTTAGACAGGAGTTACGGCTCTCTGAATCTGGCCTAACATGTTTAATTGATGGATAATATATTTCTCAATTGCAGGAGCCATTGTAACAATATAATCAATGGTATTCACTTTACCTGTCAGTGGTCATGTTATGGCTGACCAGTGTATAGTCCCAACATGCACTTTCATTTTATAACATTAGCTCTGTAACAACAATGCAAACAAAGGTTTTTTCATAATCCAATATCCTGTAAGCTTACTTGAAAGGTCTCCTTTGATGTTGTGAGTTCTGCCTGCCTGCTGGCCATCTCTTTCTCCACTGCTTTTGTTTGCTATCTATTTTTAAAGGGGTAATTCCCCCAAAAACCTTTTTTTAACATTGCATGAGGCTCGTTATGTCAAGGGGAATCGGGTAGTTTTTTATTAGAAACGAAGCAATACTTACCGTTTTACAGATGCATCGTCTCCGTCGCTTCCGGGTATGATCGTCTGGTCTGGGCGTGCCTATTTGATTGACAGGCTTCCGACGGTCGCATACATCGCGTCACGAGTAGCCGAAAGAAGCCGAGCGACGGTGCGGCTCTATACTGCGCCTGCGCACCGTCGTTCGGCTACTTTCGGAAAATCGTGACGCGATGTATGCGACCTCGGAAGCCTGTCAATCAAATAGGCACGCCTATAGTCGGAGCCCATACCCGGAAGCGTCGGAGACGATGCATCTGTAAAACGGTAAGTACGGCTTCATTTCTAAAAAAAAAAAAAATGATTCCCCTTGACATAACGAGCCTGAATAAATGCTAAAAAAAAGGTTTTTGGGGGAACTACCCCTTTAAGGACTATATATCCCATGGTAACTTTCTGCCCCCAATCAGAGATTCTGTACTGACTCCTCCTCCTAAAACTCCTCCTCTCAGTACCTCTGTGCTTCAGAGGGTAGACCCTATAAAATATGTGACACAGCAGTGCCTACCCACAGAGCATAGTAAATTCAAGAATTCAAGGAAGGAAATGTGTGAGTATCTTCCAAAAGTATGTTTGCAAACTTCAAAATCATTCACATTAAGAGGAGTAGACTAGAAATACCTGAAATACAATGGGGTCGATTTACTAAAACTGGAAAGTGCAATTACTAGCTCATTATGTCTTTGTCTTGCAGTTTTTTTTTTTTTTTTTGGAGTATACAACCGCTTTAATAGAGGAACTGAGGATCAGAGAGTCAGGGACTTTTTTGTCTGGGGATATGCTACAAAAGACAATATAAAGAATATAACATGTTACATGAGGCCAGTGGCCGCTGGTGCTCAAAATCTCTAGGGGGCGCAAACAGACTGGAAAAAAACATCAAACGCAGCCACTGAGCCCATCAAATGCAGCCACTGTGCACATAAATTGCCGCCACTGTGCCATCAAATGAGCTACTGTAACCATAAATTGTTGCCGGTGTTGCCAGTGTGCTCCATCAATTGCTGCCAGTGTGTGTCCATCAATTACTGCCAATGTTCCCCATCGATTACCACCAGTGTGCTGCCAGTTTGCCCTATCAAATGCCACCAGTGTGCTGCCAGTTTGCCTCATCAAATGCAGCCAGTGTGCTGCCAGTTTGCCCCATCAAATGCCGCCAGTGTGCTGCCAGTTTGCCCCAATAAATGCTGCCAGTGTGCTGACAGTTTGCCCCATCAAATGCTGCCAGTGTGCTGTCAGTTTGCCACATCAAATGATGCCAGTGTGCTGCCAGTTTGCGCCATCAAATGCCGCCAGTGTGCTGTCAGTTTGCCACATCAAATGCTGCCAGTGTGCCCCCCCATTGCCCAGCACTTACCTGTCTTGGGTCACAGCACTGTTCTCCGAGTCCTCAATGTTTTCTCCAGTCCTTTTCCATCTTCTGCTATGACACAGTGATGCTGTGGCACTGTGATTGGATGCCCAATCATTTTCTCAATGTTGAACCTAGGTTGAGTTTTCCTTTAAATTCTACATTTGCCAAAGAATCCCCTAAAATGCTTTTTCATTTTCATTGATTTGCAGTTGGAAATTCTATTACTAAATCCTCCTACACAGCACTTTCTAAAACACATCCTTTGAACTTGGACTGAATCCTAAGTGGGTGGACTTCCCCGTAGGCCAATATTTACCGATGAAAACTTGATAGGGTCCAACTTCATGGATCTGACGACTCGCAGGCGTTCCATGTATTTGTTTGACAGAAAACCATTCAGTGTTTCTATTGATTGTCTGGTTTTACATAGTTCAAACTTGAAAGCCAATGAATTATTTTTGAAAGGTAACATAAACATGAGATTTCAGTTTTCATTTCTATGGAGCGGCCAGAAACATATAGAAAAACATACACGTGAATGTAACATCTCTGGAAAAGGAGAATATTTGAATTTCCATGGGGGTCTTGTGAAAACCGTTATGGTTTTAAAACTATTCCATAGAGTTTTGTATATGATGCTGAGTTGCTCCATGAGAAATTGCTGAAGTCAGATTTTCTTTCCAATTTCTTAGGAGTATTACCTCAGTATTTTCCCATCATGATCCATTTCTCTGATGAAAAACAGAGTGTCCCAGCCTGAGAGTTGTGTGCCACTGGTGATATACACTGTATTGTCAAAAGTATTGGAACACTTGCCTTTACAACCACATGAACTTTAATGGCATCCCAGTCTTAGACCGTAGGGTTCAATATTGAGTTGACTCACCCTTTGCTTATAACAGCTTCAACTCTTCTGGGAAGGCTGTCCATAATGTTTAGGAGTGTGTCTATGAGAAGGTTTGACCATTTTTCCAGAAGCGCATTTGTGAGGTCAGGCACTGATATGGACAAGAATGCCTGACTTGCAGGCTCTACTCTAATTCATCCCAAAGGTGTTCTATCGGGTTAAGGTCAGGATTCTGTGCAGGTTAATCAAGTTCCTCCACCCCAAACTTGCTCATCCTCACTATATTGCCAAAAGTATTAGGCCACCCCTCCAAATAATTTGGTGGAGGGGGATTATGATGTAGAGTTGTTTTTCAGGGGTTGGGCTTGGCCCCTTAGTTCCAGTAATTTCAGAACACCTTGGAGATAAATTTGAGTGGAGAGTGTGGGCCACGCCTTCCCGTCCATACCAGTTCCTGACCTCACAAATGCGCTTCTGGAAGAATGGACAAACATTCCCATAGACACACTCCTAAACCTTGTGGACAGCCTTCCCAGAAGAGTTGAAGCTGTTATAGCTGTAAAGGGTGGGCCAACTCAATATTGAACCCTACAGACTAAGACTGGGATGACATTAAAGTTCATGTACGTGTAAAGGCAAGCGTCCCTAACATTTTTGACAATTATGGGCCAGATTCAGGTAGATGAGAGCATCTTTGCTCCAGAGTAACGCTTCTCATTTACGTTACTCTGACGACCCTTTCAGCGCAAGTACTGTTATTCACATAGCAGTTGCGCGTAAACTTGCGCCAGAGTAACGATAATGCGCTGGCGTAACCCGACGCAAGGGGAAGTGGGTGTGATCATATGTAAATGATGGGCGGAGCCCAGCGCAGAGGCTTACGTTCAGCGCATCAACCACGGAGCATGCGCAGTGAGTGAGGCTCCACTCGCCCCCTTTGTGCGCATGCTCACAACTTCCGTCGGCACCACTTCACGGGAAACGTCAGCGCAATGCCATCCGTTGGGCGTTTAAATGCGCCCGTAGAAGCGCCATTTCGGCACTAAAGTATATCCTGCTCCCCCTCCCCGCAGTGATGTTACTTTTGTTTTGAGATGGCTGCTCCCGTTCCCCGCAAACACACAGGAGAAAGCTGAACTTTAATGGCCAGGAGCTGTCAGCCGTCATCTCGGCTATGGAGACCTATGATGTCTTCCTCCATGGCTGTAAAATTTGACAGACAAGCATGGACAGAGGTGTTGTCCTGCAAGTGGGGGTGCTCAGCTAGCTCTTATCGTCGGTAACGCTGCTGTAGCTGCTCTCCTGCTGACCTGTGGCCATCTGGAGTAAAGATAAAGCAGCCTTTTGTAGAAATAACTTTGCGCCGGACGGACGAGATACGCGCGGCGCATGTAGCCAGCGTATGGTGCTAATCCGTTCGTGAATTGGGAAAAATCCCTCATTTGCATATTTGCAGGGGAAATCAATAGGCGCGACTGATGCGCCCAGCGAAATTAAGCGCTGACGATACTCTGGCGTCGGAACGTTCCGCCGGTCGCAAATGACCCGTTATTGGGCGCATCTAGTTTGGTGGGTACGGGCACATAGAAACGACGGCGCATCATCACAGTTACGCGGCGCATATCGAAATACTCCAGCGCAAGTGTTCCTGAATCTGGCCCATAGTGTATGTCTTCCCTCTGAGTGGAACAATAGAAGACTAAAGCCTCGTACACACGGTCAGACATCCAACAAACTTTCCCTTGGATTTTTGTCCGAAGGGAGTTGTCCGGTCACACCCATAGCATACACACGCTTGGACTTTTCTGCAAACTTTTCTAAAACTTTCCCAACATCACATGGTTTTTCTGCTCTCTTCTGCTCTTTACCGCCACTCTTTGGTTAACTTCTGCTATTGTTGGTTGATTTTAACATTGGTTCTGAGCATGCGTATTTGCACTTAGTACAAAAATCCGATGGCTGGCTGTACACACGGTCGGACAAGGCACCATCAGACTTTTGTTGCCGAAAAGTTTGTCCGTTTGCACACCAAACTTTTTGTCCGATGAAACCCGAAAAAGTTGGTCCGATGGGGCGTATACACGATCGAACAAATTTGAAAACTTGCAGATTTTGAAGTTTGTTGGCAAAAGTCAGACCGTGTGTATGGGGCTTTAGTATGTCAACAGCTATAACATTTTCAGTATGTAGTGTAATGGGTGCACTGATTCAGTTATAATGGTAAAGTTCATATTAATGAATGTTTAAAGTTTAATGCCCCATACACGCGATCGGAAATTTCACCAGCATAAGTCCGATGTGAGCTTTTGAACAGAAATTCTGACCGTGTGTATGCTCCATCATTTTTTTGTTGTTGGAATTTCCACCAGCAAAAGATTGGGAGCTTGTTCTCAATTTTTCAGGAAAATTAGATCGTCTGTAGCAATTCCAACGTGCAAAATTCCGATGCATGCTCGGAAGCATTGAACTTAATTTTCTCAGCTCGTCGTAGTGTTGTATGTCATCGTGTTTTTAACGGTCGAAATTTGGTGTGACCGTGTTTCTGCAAGACAAGCGGAAATTTAAAAAAAAGTTTGGCCTCAGTAATGCCCTGTACACACAACCGGATTTTTACGTCGGAAAAAACATCCAAGGTTTTTCCAAAATTTGATATTGTCTTTCACTTTCAGCGATAACTTTCATCACCAGGAGAAATATAGAGGGAAAATCCCCTTTGGGGGCACAGACAACAATAAAAACCTGACAGGTGTTCTAATCCCTCTCCGCTCTATCCAAACCTTTAGTTATACTTTAAAGAATAACTATTGTGACAGGAAGTCAGGTAAATCTGTGTGTGTTGTCACAGACGGGAGATGCATTTAAGGCCTCTATAAGTTATGCAAAGGATGACTACTGATTGCTGCATCCTGAGGCTTTTTGAGTTAAGGAGAGCAGTCAGAAAAACTTCTGAAGAAGTGAGGTGGTTGTTGATTTTTCTGTGTGATAAAAATCAAAAAGACTATTGTTTTTCTGCTGTCTGACCAGCAGTGTCTGCCCAGCAGGAGGATGTGCCAGACTCCATAGGTAGGTTCCTGTGTTGTGAAGGTAGATACCCCAAGTGGCAAGGGTTTATTTTATGTTTTGTTTTGTTTATGCAGTTTTGATGCTTGCACTTGTATCCAGCAATATGGAAGAATAAACCATATTCTTTGTTTTCAACCATCCTCAACTGCCTTTCTGTATAGTTCAGCGTGTAGTGAACCCATCCAGGGGGTCACACACACCCGCTACCAAGCAAATCCCTCACACTATATTCAAAGTTGTTGATTTTTTTGGATAGAGTGGAGAGGGATTAGAACACTTGTCAGTTTATATTGTTGTCTGTTTGCCCTGTTTACCATTATCATTAAAAGTGAAAGTAAAAGAAAATCCAACATTTTCGTTTGCCCCTGGGAAAGGTAATAGAGGTGAAATCTTCCAATAGGGACAATCGTTCTGTTGACCTGGAGGTCCACAAGGAGTTCCCTTAATTTGCAGGGATTTCCTGCAACATTCTGCCTAAGGGACAGGAAGTGAAGTAAAATCTCTGCAATGGGACACAGATGGCGATTTTTTTTAAATCAAATTGAAAAAGAAAGTTCTACTTCAGGGGAACTTCAGAGTTAGTTGGTTAGTTTTAGAGTCATTCTTTAATGAGTTCCAGTAGCCTGGAATTATACTTATGTAGCACTACCCCCGTAGGAGCTGCTGGTTTAAATTTGGGCCTTGCATGTTACCTCGTTCCTCGTTGTCTAGGGGTTGAGAGTCTGTAAAAAGTTCAATGTCCACAAGTTATAGCTCCTTTTCTTTTGCTTTTATTTTCAAACAACTTGTAGAAGTAGAGTAATGAAGGATCAGGGGAAAGTTCAGGCGCACAAGGCAGATTACTGGGAAATTGCTAAACTTCAAAGTCACACTCACCACTTTCTCTCGAGTGGGTATTGCTCACCCGGATTGGCCCCTTACCTGGCCTAGCAGCCGGGATGATGCACAGAAAATAATAATCTCAGTCTCTGCCACAGACTGGTTGCAAGTTCAGATGAGGGTTTCCGGAATCCTCTGCCACAGCATTTGGTACACAGAGATCCAGCCTTACAGTTCTAGAACCTTTAAGCCAACCTGGCACATTGTAAGGTATTGTAGGCTATGGCGAATCCTTCAATAAGTTACCAGGCCTCTCCCAAAGTACCAGCCTTCCGCTCGGTCCTTTCCGGGACAAGCCCTCTCCTGGCTTCCTCCAATGAGTGGCTTCCTCCCGCAGGACAGACAGCACAGGATCACCTACAAAGCGTAGGCCCCAGTCAGGGTAACTGAGCCAATGAGGCAGAAACACAGCCTCCGGCCAGCATGGTCCCGAGGCTAAAAATCACACGATACATACCTCGCACCAGGAGGGCCACGAGGCAAAAAAGGCCCCCGTCAAATAACCTCTGCCCCTTAAGTATCCTTCCCCACCATGCCCAGCGGGTATACCACTCCCACTGGGCTGTTCCTGAGGAAAGACACCCAATACACCATGGCTTGCCTTAGTTCCAACATTGGCCTGTGGTGGTATTGCCACCTAAAGGCAACCAAAGGAAAATCCCTCCAAGCACAGCCATAGCCGGAAAAGAGGCTGAATTAGCCTTAATTAACAAAGTCTGAGCTAAACTCAGACACCCTCTAAATTTGACATAGCGCCTGGTCATCAGGAGCAGGGTGCTACACTTACCATCAGCCCACCTGTCAGAGTCCTACCTGCAACCTTTTCATTCCATACATGCATACATGGTGGCTAACTCTCACGAAAACCACAAGTACACTGCTTTGCACCCGTATCTGCTAGGGACCTGACCTGACAAAGACTTGTGGCATGTTGCAAACTGCCTACAATGTGTAACCCAGACATCTGAGGAGGCAGATAGTAGCCAGATCCCAGATAGCATGGATAACTTGCCCAAAAATTTGTGGCAGTGTTGAATTGAAAGTCTGTTAACCTGCTGCACATTTTCACTGTCAAGTTATACACTTGCAGAACACTTGTTCTATTTGTCACTTTTCCAATTTGTAGCAAATTTGCGTGGCAAGTCTCTAACAAGAACAAAGTGTCAGTGGTGAGTCTACAGCAAGAGCTCTGCAAGTCTACAGCATGGAAATTCAGTCACAGTGACCCCTGTGGTGGGATGACTATTGTACAATATAACTGAACCACAACTTGCAGCAGACTTGCAAAGAAAGTTGATCTGTAGTCATGCAATGTGGACTTGTTGCAATTGTAAAACAAAGTTGTGAAGCCTGGCAAGTCTAGCAATGGCTTAGCAAGTCATTTTCAAACTTGCAGCACAATTGCTTGTAATCAGGGATATGTCATACTTGATTAGGTGAGCATGAAGGAAGTGTAGAAACTAAAAATAAAAACCGTATCCATGTATGCTTCTTTCTTATATTCATACTATACTATATAATGTCACAATGCAGCACGCTATAAAATGGTATAATTTGATTTGACCGTTTTCACACCAGGGACTATATACCTTTACAAATTTCGAACACCAACATCTACATTTTATCCAGCAGAGCATGCTGTTCATAGAGAATACACTGAACATATTTTATGAATGGCTTATTGTTGGGGAGAAATTTCAGCTTGGTCACTTTATTTTTCTTCCATGGCGTTATTATTCCAGCAGCGCATGAGAACCCACTCATATTTTATGTTATTTTTTTTTCATTGTCGCAGCTATGTCAATAGGAATGTTAGAGGAGAAAATAGAGCGCAGCAGCTAAAGCCAGGATTAATCCATTAGGCGAACTTGTGAATGGCAGATCCAATAAACCGTCACTGGTTAGGAAGAATGAATAAAGAGACGGACTGCTGGGGACACGCCAGAAATAGAGTGTGGCAATCCGCAAGGCAGAGCTTGAGAGGGGGGGGGGAGGGGGGGGCTTGATGTTCTATTGACAGAGCATGAATATCTTGTGTATTCATTTAGAATGATAATAACAAGGGCTAGTTATTTCAATGCAAGGAGCCAGAAAAATAAATGTAGTATTCCAATCTGTTTCAAGTTTACCTGTCATTTCTAGCAAAAATAAATAAAACATGTTGCAGTGGAAGAGGATAGGGAGGTAGACAAAACCATTTGTTTGTCATATTAAAGCTAAACTTAATTCTAGACAGATATAAAACACACAAATTAATGCAGATTCGTAATTATTTTAACATTTAAAGTATTTTGAATGCAAACAGTTTACGTTTCTGATCCTAAGCCGGTATTAGCTTCTCGTGGGCTGTACAGCATGGCTGGAGTATGAAAAAAAGAAGTAGTACTAGGAGCCAATCAGGTCATGTCTTGACAAGAAATGTGTTGCTAGAAAGAGAAAGCAGAGTGACATGGAGATGAACTCATAACTATGCTGTTTCTCTTTTCTCTGTCCAGTCACAGGCTGGGGCTGGTCTAGGAGAAAGTGGGTTAAATGATGCTGGCCATCAGATTGAATGTACTGCAGGGAAAATGTCTGTAAGATGAATTTTGCAGCAAAAGCCTTTTTTTTTTAAACTTAGCACCCTCTAGAGTGCTACTAGTCGCAGTGCAGGTAAAATAAATGGTTCAGTACAATTCAGGGCTGGATGACTCATCCAGACAGCTCTCTGGTGCCTCCCCTGGTTCTAGAATTTTGGAGAATGTTCTAGAGATTAGTGGGTGGAGGCTAGGAAGGTTGTCCTGCAAATTTAGGTCCCTTAGCCAATCCCCAGGAAGTGGGCCTGGCAGGGGACTAAGTGAGCATCTAAAAAGACATGAGTCATGCTATCAGGGGAGTTTGGCGGAATACGGAGATGCAGTGCTGAGGGAGACTGTCGGTGGAACTCGAGGGACCCCTGCTGGGAAGGGGCTCTTCCTCTGGTCGGGGCTCAGGTGCTGGTCTGGAAGGATCCTACTACAGGAGGAGTTGGAAGGAGGCTTTCTTGAGAGGCAGTGGGAGCAAGTAGGACAGTGTAAGTACAACAGCACGGTGCAGGGACTGACAAGAGGAGGGACTGCCACATGTAGCAGGTCTCTCTTGAAGACAGCTGTGTGCTTATGTCTTTTGCCTTGCCCTGGGAGATCTCCAGACAGTCAGTCAGGCAAACTGGTGAAGAGTGTCATTCGGGTAAACTGGGAAGAAGAAACAACTATGAGGGCTGGTGAAGAGGCAGCCAGGTAGGCTAGCATTTCTGCAGCAGTAGAGCTGGGATTAGTGTCTACAGGAGGGTGGAAGAGCTCCAGGATTCAGTTCACAACCCATTGTGATACTTTTCTAGGGGACTGAAAGTTCCTAGCCTTTTAGACTGTTTCTAAAAAGACTAAATCAAATAGAGCTGCACAGTGGATCAAGTTATTGTGCAAGAGGATCAAGTGGAGCTGTAAATAAGGAAGAAAGTTGTCCCTGGTTTCATCTGTTACTGTCAAGTTTGGGCATCCCATAATTCCTATCTCCATCCAAGTTATTATTCCCTAATAAAACAACAAAAACAAAGCTAAAGGACTGTTTTCTGTGTCTGTATGCAAGTTTAAGATGCTATGTGACTGTCTGTGCAGCAGTGGGGAACCCTGACATTTTCAACTCCTACGGGGGGTAGTGCTACATAAATGTAAAATGTAATGAACTATTAATTTCAGTCTTGTTATATGATCTCACAATATTTTATTACAGACATTTCAGACATTGACTGTTCAAATGTATTATACCGGGAATTGCACAAGAACACGCTGCACATTCATGTGTGATTCACATGTGGTGCAGTGCAATTTTAGCCCATTCATTTGGAATGGGTTGAATCGCATTAGGGCCCTTTCACACGGGGCGGATCGTAATGATCCGCCTCCGCGTGTCCGCTTTTGCTCAGCGGTGATCCTCCGTAAAATCCCAGCTGAGCCGTCGGCTGACAGGGCGGTCCCTGCACACTGTGCAGGGACCGCCCTGTCTTTCCCCCGCTCTCCCCTATGGGGGGATCGGATGAACACGGACCGTGTGTCCGTATTCACCCGATCCGATCCGCCAGACGGAAGAAAATCCTATCTTTGCGGAGGCGGATGATTATGGGTGTGAGCGGATGGTCATCCGCTCACACCCGCAATCCCATAGGGACCAATGTATGTCCCGTTTTCATCCGCAACATATGGATGAAAATGCGGACATACGGTTCGGACGTGTGAAAGGGGCCTTAGACTGCAAGAAAAGTAGTGTATGCAATACTTTAAAAAACACACTGCAACTTATATGATATTTCAGGTTGGAAAAAAATTGTTTTTTTTGGGGGGTATTTTTAGCAATGACAATGCTTTTTCATCAAACAGTACTATACAGGCCTGCTTTGACCAGTGGATAAAAACTGGCCAGTAGTTCACTGTGGCCATCCATAGTCTCACCAATGGCAAACTGTCTTGTGGCTACACAATTTCTATCAAACTATTACTAAGAATTACGATGCTGTAGATGATTCAGAAGTACCGTAATAATCAGCTAGCAGCTGGACATTTTTAAATAGCGAGGCTAGGTCTAAATTTACTGGAGACAAAGGGTGCAGGCTGGGGCTTTATTATACAAATTCAAATATAATTAAAGCCACAAAACAATTAACCTAAAATTAAGCATTTTCCTTTGCTTTCCGTACTAGGATTTCAAAATTAGGTTTTATAAAAATGCACCAATTTATCTGTATTTGATTATATGTCACTCCGTTTTTCACTATCAAGTACAGGCGCCTGTAACACTATTTACCTCATCAGCACTGCACTTTAAAAGCTAATGCAATTCCTACTTCCATCCTCTCTCAAAACATTATCTCACCTAGGTGAAATAAATCAGGTAGGGGCAGCTGCTTAAATTAATTAATTAAGGGCGTAAAAACTCTATACTGACTCACAGGCAATATTTGGTCCTATTGCACGGATTAATTTTTCACTTTCAACCTAAAATTAAGGCTTTATCAATATAAAATAAAAAAACATACCCCTAAATAAATGAAAACTCCCAACTACTACATCCTGAAACAAAAGCCTAGGAGATTAGTAGTAAAAAAAATTAAAAAATATTTGCTATGGGCAGAACAGCAGCTAAAGGTAATACTAAAGGTAATGCCTCAAATCAACCACAACGTATATAGCAAGGGGGCTGGCCTGTTAAAACAGCCCTCTTGTTGGCCCTTCTCAGTCTGCTTGACATAGTTTAAAGGTCATGCAGTGTATTTGTGTTTTAAAAAATTATTCTGGGCAAATCTGCACATAAAGAACCAATAATCACTTACCGGTGGGGTTGACCTCAAACCCATGGAACATGCAAACCTCCTCCTGGTACATTGGTAGAGTTTCACCTCATGTCACTGGGCAATGGTGGAAAGGCCATACATTGGGGTTGATTTACTAAAAGAAAATAGTGTGTGCACTACAAGAGCACCCGCAAGTGCACTTCAAGTGCAGTTGCTCTAGATCTGAGCAGGAAATATGCAAGAGAAATAAAAAAAATGCATTTTTGCTGGCAAAAGATCGGATGATATAAATCAGCAGAGCTTCCCCTCTGATCTAACGCAACTGTGCTTGCACTTTTAGTAAATCAACCTCTTTGTTGGTCAGTGGTCAAGTGGCATCTTACATTGGTGGTCAATGAAAGCTGAAAGCATTGGTTACTTACATGAGAGAAGGGAGAAGGACAATTAATTTGGCTATGGCTCTGGTGAGTGAAATTAGCAGCACTGTTGGGCAAGATATCATTCTGCTTAGCAGTGCCTTAATGGGGCAAGTGGCCAGGTGCTGAGCTATATCAATGCTAATAATGCCAACTGAAAGGAAGGAAAGTCTTTGCCATGCATATGTACCTTTAAGTCACCCCCTTATGCCTCTAAAAATTCATGTTGCTTCTATATCCAGACCTGGCCAATGTCTAGCAAGATAGTAGGAATAAATGAGGTTCTTTAGACCATAAAGTATTTATAAATTCAAGAATTGTTTTACCTTAATGAATTCACTGCATTAAGGTAAAATGTATCCCACTACTTGCTTGCCATTGGCTCTTGCTGCTGTTGGTCAGATGCTCAGAGAAGGGACAGAACAGCTTTAAAGCTGGAAAATATATTTTGTTCTAATTTTGTAAACCTTCTTAAAACATGCTTATTATTTTGTCATTATCCAAATATTAATGAACATGTAAGCTTCTATCCATGTACATACAGTTATAGAGGTACCATCTTCCTAAATGTAGTACTTAGAAGAAACAACCAAAGATGACCCCCAAAATCCCAAAAGTAAGAAGAGTAATGGACTATCGCTACCCAATTATTGAGCAAAAATGTAAAAAATATGTAAATTGTATTTATGCAAAAACTTTAAGAAGACACAATTGTGCAATGGTGATAAAACAGCAATTCATGAAAACATTAACAGACAGTAAGTTATACAAATATGTCTAACTGGTCACATAATGACCTCAGGCAGATGCTAAGGGCATATAATTCATGATGCACTGTATATTCTCTACATGTTTTGCGACAGAAGCCACTTCTTCAGGAGGTGTTATATATATAGTATCATCTATAACAAAACATAAATTCACCCCTGGTTATTTCTTAAAAAATTTCCAAATATTGTTTATAAGACGTTTAAGAACAGCATCTAAGCAGCATGACATTTTTGGTATTCATGCTTTTACTAAGGCCAAAGAAGTTAATATACAATAAATATAACATTTAGGTCTCACATATTTTTTCCTTTTTTGTGGGTTCCACACCTTACTGATGACCTGGCTCAGATCAGAGCTGTGTACATTCAGTACAAGCTTCAACATTTACTTGAAGGCTTCCCACATGAACTATTTTTTTCAGCATAACTATCCTTTAATCTTCCACACTTTTTCAAATGTTCTTCTTGACATTTTTCAGTGTTCTGCTGTTTGTATCTGTAGATGCCATGAGGAATGTCACACAATCCAGCCAGGAATAAGAGCCCAGCTTACATTACCTGTATATCTTATGCTGGATCAAAGGAGGTTTGCTCTGTTTTCTACAATTCAAAGAATTTTTACACTGGTCTCGCTTAGATATTATATTGTGTTATATATTTCTTGAATCGTAAAAACCAAGCTTATCCTCAGATATACGAGACATGGGATGAAAGGAGGAGAAGGCATAGAAATGAGATACATTTTACCTACAAATAAATCAATTTGTTTTACAGAGAGACAGAGGAGTGTTCCATGCCCAGGGAAAACAAATTCTAACCAGTCTAAAGCCCTATACACATGACTGGGATTCCCAGCGGTATAAAGTCGTGAAAACTGAGAACCTGCTCTGTAAGTTTCCCCCCGTACACACAGCAGGGTTTCCTGTCGGGAAAACTGCGGGGAGAGCTTTGGCCGGGAATCCCCATAGGTAAACTGCTGGGTTTAAAACCGCCTGGAGTCCCGGCAGGAAAATGGAGAGCAGGTTCCCCTGTCGGGGAAAACTGTGAGGAAGCATACACATGGCCAAATGCTCCCCTGGTAGGAAAACCGGTCGTGTGTACAAGGCTTAAAGGGGTTGTAAAGTTACAATTTTTTTCCCTAAATAGCTTCCTTTACCTTAGTGCAGTCCGCCTTCACTTACCTCATCCTTCGATGTTGCTTTTAAATGTCCTTATTTCTTCTGAGAAATCCTCACTTCCTGTTCTTCTGTCTGTAACTCCACACAGTAATGCAAGGCTTTCTTCCTGGTGTGGAGTGTCATGCTCGCCCCCTCCCTTGGACTACAGGAGAGTCAGGATGCCCACTAACACACAGCTCCTTTCTCTATCTGCAACGTAGAGAGCCTCCTGACTCTCCTGTAGTTCAAGGGAGGGGGCGAGCATGACAATCCACACCAGGGAGAAAGCCTTGCATTTCTGTGTGGAGTTACAGACAGAAGAACAGGAAGTGAGGATTTCTCAGAAGAAGGACATTTAAAAGCAAAATTGAAGGATGGGGTAAGTGAAGGAGGACTGCACTAAGGTAAAGGAAGCTATTTAAGAAAAAAAAATTGTATCTTTACAACCCATTTAAGGTGGCGTACACACGACCGAGAAACTCGTCGGGCGAAACACATCTTTTTCCCCGTCTAGTTCCTTGTTCAGCAGTCAAAAAACTTGTCGAGCCAAATTTTCCCATTGCCTATCGAGGAAATAGAGAACATGATCTCTTTTTGGCTCGATGAGTTCCTCGACGGGTTTCTCGGCGAAAAGTGTACCCAGACCGGTTTCCTCGGCAGAATACGTCTCCCATCGAGTTTCTTGCTGAATTCTGCCAAAGAAACCGGTCATGTTGTACGCGGCCTAAGCCTTGATATCTGAAAATAATCTTAGGATTTGCTTAATCTACTTTAGATTTTTCTAAGCTTGTTTAAAATACAAAAGTATAACATTCCTTGCTAAATCAAATATATAATAAAGATGGGTGACAGGTGTGACTGGCAGTGGCTTGAATGTCAATCAGCTCCTTCAGATAAAAGTCTTGTGTTGAGGAACAGGTATGCCGCATACACGCGATCGGAAATTCTGATTACAAATGATCGATGTGAGCTTTTTGTCCGAAATTACGACCGTGTGTAGGCTCCATCGGACCATTTGCTGTCGGAATTTCCGTCAAAAAAAATTTGAGAGCTGGATCTCAATTTTTCTGACAGCAAAAGTTCTTGTTGGAAATTACAATTGTCTGAATGCAATTGCGATACACAAAAATGTATTTTTCTCGGCTCGTCGTAGTGTTGTACGTCACCGTGTTCTTTACGTTGGGAATTTCCGGTAACATTTGTGTGACCGTGTGTATGCAAGACAATTTTGTGCCATAATTCCATCTGAAAACCATCCACGGTTTTGTTGTCGGAATTTCCAATCGTGTGTACACGGCATTAGGCTTCCACTACCATTTTTCTGTGAAGCAGTACAAGAGCCCCTTAGAAATAAAGGGCACCACTAATAAAATTATGGAAAATATAAAGTTAAAGCCTAAATCGGGGAAATGTAAAACTGTCCCTTGCAGTGGGGCTGCGCCTACACTGCAAGGGAAAATTGCTTGTATTGCCTAAGGGAGAGGAGAAAAACTTGTACTTACTTACCTGGTCCTCTAATCCCCTGACTGATGGTGCTCCTCCATGCTCCAGAGGTGGACTATCCATCAGTGTCATCATTGGAGCGTTAAGAACACTGCATTGGTCTTGATGATGTCAGTACCTTAGACCGCTGAAGCATGGGGGGAGAATAAGCTGCGGTGACTGATCTATTAGCAAGAAGAAGTGGAGGATTGAATAAGTAAATCTACTTTTCTTTGCCCCTAAATAGGCAAGCAACCCTTGCATTGTGGGCACGGTCACGTTGCAAGGGATCATTTTAAAGTTTCCTAATAAATAGAAACTCTTTATTTATTCCTAAATCATTTAAGCCCAATAACACTCAGGTTATATCATCTAAATACATTCCAGGTACAGAAAAAAGGTGTTCAATCTCTTTCAGTATGATTTCTTTTTAAAGCAACTACAGCCTAAGTAGAACAGCCTGTCCTCTGCCAGCAGATGCAGGGCGGGACTTTTGCTTTCTGTTAGGAGAAGGTGGCTCATTGCAGAGATTTGACACGCCCCCTACGAAGTTGGACCTATAGCTCTGCAGTGAGCAATGCATATGCTCCCCACTGTTTGGAGAGCTCTGCTTTTGATTCACCAGGGGGCATAGTGGACCTCTGCAGAGAGGCCATTGCTTTTCCACAAGGAGCAAGAGTCCACTCTGTAGTCGCTAGCAGGGGCTGCTTTTTTTTCTCAAACAAAAGGTTTTTATTGAGCATAAGAAATGAAACATAGATTTTTCAGAGCAAAACAAGTACACTAGTTCTATAGATTTTAACTACTGTGGCTGCTTTTCAGTTTTTTTTTCCAGAGAATAGGTGCAGGAACTTCTCATTTCACCCCACCAGCAACCATAGACCCCCTGCAGCAATGACAGATCTCCTCACAGATGCAATGGGGGTTATTTACTAAAGGCAAATCAACTTTGCACTACAAGTGCAAACTACAAGTGCAAAGTGCACTTGAAATTGCACTGAAAGTGCACTTGGAAGTGCAGTCGCTGTAAATCTGAGGGGTAGATCTAAAATGAGGGGGAAGCTCTGCTGATTTTATTATCCAATCATGTGCAAGCTAAAATGCTGTTTATTATTTTCCTTGCATGTCCCCCTCAGATCTACAGCGACTGCACTTCCAAGTGCACTTTCAGTGCAATTTCAAGTGCACTTTGCACTTGTAGTTTGCACTTGTTGTGCAAAGTGGATTTGCCTTTTGTAAATAACCCCCAATGAATAGAACCACCAGCATCCAGCTACAATAGACTGCTTCCTCAACAGTAGAACCCTTCCAGCAACAATTGACCCCCCAGCAACATAGGACCAACCTTAGCAACATATGAACCCAAACTAGCAACAATAGGCCTCCCCAGCAACAGTAGACTTTACCCCTGAAAAAATAGATCTCTTCCAGAGACAATGGGCCAGATTCAGGTTGAGTTATGCCGGCGTATCAGTGATACGCCGGCATAACTCTGACTTTGCGCCGGCGTATCTGTTTTCTGTATTCAGAAAACACGATACGCCGGTTTGCAGGAAAGATCTGACAGGCGTAATTGTATTACGCCGTCAGATCTTAAATGCATTTTTAAAATGGCCGCCAGGGGCGTTCCTGCTGATTTTCGCCGAGAATATGTAAATCAGCGAGATACGCCAATTCCCGAACGTACGCCCGCCCGACGCAGTGACTTTACGCCGTTTCCGTAAGGGGTTTCCCATTGTTAAGATAAAGCACCAAAAAGATGGCGCATCCTATGTTAAGTATGGACGGCGTGACCGCGGGAAATTTAAAAAAATTTCCGTTGTTTGCGTAACTCGTCTGTGAATGGGGATTTACGTTGATTACACGTCGAAAACACCGTCATAATTCGGAGCATGCGCACTGGGATTTTTCAATGTTCGACGCATGCGCAGTACATTCGGCACGTAAATAGGAAAAGTTATGCCGCCGCAAAGAACCGCTCGCCATCCTGAATCTGGCCCAATAGGTCCAACAGTAGACCTCCCCAGAAACAATACCCCCCAGAAAAAAATATCACCTCCAGCAACAATAGACCCAGCACCCCTTGCTATTACATATATTCAGTGCTGGAGGTGAGTTCCCCCACGTTCTCGCTGAAAGTCCTGCTGCTTTCTAAAGAAAACAAACTGTAACACTTTGCACACCTTTGTTTTGATGCATATGGAATGTATTTAGCTCATTTAAACGAAGGACTCAATTTAATGATTTAAAACAAATGTTCCCCCCTCAACAGGATGTTGGCTCCTCTCCACCCCTCCTCCCCTCTGCTGTGCAAATTGGGCATCCTCTTTTTTTAATTGTTTTTAACTTAGTTGAAAATCCTCTGTCCCACAACCCCCCATGCCTAGGTGAATGATGTACACTTTGCCCACTGTGTCTCCTAGGATATGTATGTCACATTATCCAGGAGGTATAGTCCTTCATAGAGAAAAAGGGAGGAGTGGGGCCAGGCAATGTGTCATTGGGAAGCCGCCAGCTGAACCCTAAAAGAACCGGTAGCTTCCTGATGACTTCACTGAAGAAAATGGTGGCACGGGACTGAGCAGCAGGCAGAAAATAAGAAGATCTCAGCTGAATCTACTAGACGGGTGAGTACCTTAAATGTGCCAAACGCATGGCCACTGCCCACACATATAACTATATCCTGTCTAACAGTATGTGTTAAAAACAGGGGGTTAATTTGCACACATTTGCAAATACATGTGTAAGCTGCAGAGCTACTTCATGGCTTCTTAGTGTTATCTACAGTCCTAAAATTATGAGAGCCTCCATAGTAGAGGCACATACATTATAATTGATAGACAGAGGTCAGATGAGCCTAGAGGGAGCCCACCCCTCCTTAACCACTTAAGACCCGGACACATATGCTGCTAAATGACCCAAGGTGTTTTTACAATTCGGCGCTGCGTCGCTTTAACAGACAATTGGGCGGTCGTGCGATGTGGCTCCCAAACAAAATTTGCGTCCTTTTCTTCCCACAAATAGAGCTTTCTTTTGGTGGTATTTGATCGCCTCTGCGATTTGTATTTTTTGCGCTATAAACTAAAATAGAGCGACAATTTTGAAAAAAATCACTATTTTTTTACTTTTTGTTATAAAAAAAATCAAATAAACGAAATTTTAGTAAAACATTTAGGCCAAAATTAATTCAGCCACATGTCTTTAGTAAAAAAAAAATCGCAATAAAAAAAAATTGCTACCTAGCGGGAACAGCGACACTAATACAGCGATCAGAAAAATCGCTTAGTGACGCTGGCAGTAGGGAGTGAAAGGGTTAACTAGGGCAGTGATCAAGGGGTTAAAACTTTATTAGGGGGGGTACGGGGGATATCCTGAACCTAACACTAACTAACTTTCACACAAGGGGTTAATGTGCCTATGTGTGTGTGTGTCATTGTTGTGTTGGTGCACACTTACTGTGGAAACACCGCTGCGATGAGAGATGACATCATTTCCTCCTCCTGTGTAAACACAGGAGGAGGAAGTGACACGAAGGGGGAGCGCTCCCATTGGCTGGGAGCGATCGCGCGCGGGGGGGGGGGATCCGCCCGCTCGTCCCCGAACCACACAAAGGCGAGGACGTAAATTTACGCCCTTGTGCCTGTACGAGCCATGTTGTGGACATACATAGGCGTGCGGCGGTCCTTTGATCACCTCTGCGATTTTTATTTGTTGCGCTATATACAAAAATAGAGCGACATTTTTGAAAAAAAAACACTATTTTTTACTTTTTGTTAAAAAAAAATCAAATAAACTAAATTTTAGTCAAACATTTAGGCCAAAATGTATTTAGCCACATGTCTTTAGTAAAAAAAAAAAAATTGCAATAAAAAAAAAAAATAGCTACCTAGCGGGAACAGCGACACTAATACAGCGATCAGAAAAATGATCGCTTAGTGACGCTGGCAATAGGGAGTGAAAGGGTTAATTAGGACGATGATCAGGGGGTTAAAACTTTATTAGGGGGGTGGGGGGGCTATCCTGAACCTAACACTAACTAACTTTTACACTGACACTAAATGCAGTGATTAGATCACTGCATTCAGTGACACTGTGACAGGGGGGGTGGGGGGTCAGATCGCAAGGGGTTAAGTGTGCCTATGTGTGTGTATGTCAGTGTAGTGTTAGTGCACACTTACTGTGAGGTGTTTCTCTCGTCGCAGCGGTTGGAAATACCGCTGCGATGAGAGATTACATCACTTCCCCCTTCCTGTGTAAACACAGGAGGAGGAAGTGACAGGGCGGGGGAGCGCAGCGATTGGCTGGGAGCGATCGCGGGGGGGCGGGCAAAGACGGACATCCGCCCGCTCGTCCCGGATCGCTCCCGGAGACACGAGGACAGCCGCACGCCGCGGAGGGGGTCCCGATCGGACCCCTGACCCGCTACTGGGCGAGGACGTAAATTTACGCCCTTGTGCCCAGCCGTGCCCTTCTGTGGCCGTAAATGTGCGTGCGGCGGTCCTTAAGTGGTTAACACATACTGTTAGACAGGATAATTTGGTTTGTTGCAGGCTTGTCGGTAAGTTGAGCTGGGAATGTCCTTTGGTCCACAAATGTGCTCCTCCTGGAAGAATAGTCAAACATTCCCATAGACACCCTCCTAAACCTTGTGGACAGCCTTCCCAGAAGAGTTGAAGCTGTTATAGCTGCAAAAAGTGGGCCAACTTAATATTGAACCCTACGGACTAAGACTGGGATGCTATTAAAGTTCATGTGTGTGTAAAGGCAGGCATCCCAATACTTTTGACAATGTAATGTATATGCCTTAAGTTTAACCTCCCTGGCGGTAATCCCGAGTCTGGCTCAGAGTAGAAATCCAGTACCATTAGCTGTATCCCCGAGCCAGACTCTGGATTGCATCGCAGTATTCAGGCATGGTTACTTACCTTGTTTCCTGGATCCTGCAATGTCTCCTCGCTGTGTGTGCGAGCTGTGTCCTCCTCCGCTCGACTCACACAGTGCCCAGAGTGCCGCCGAGCTCAGTTCCCTGCGACGTTACGATGCACGGGGGCCTAATTCGGCGCCAAATTAAAAAAAGTAAAAACACAATACATCTACAGTATACTGTAATCTTAGGCGGCGTACACACGAGGGGATATGTCCGCTGAAAACGGTCCGATGGACCGTTTCAGCAGACATCTCCGCTCGTGTGTATGGGCTAGCGGACAGATTTCTCCACCCGACAGATTTCAAAGCATGCTTTGAAATCTATCCGGTGGGAATCTGTCCGCCCGACATGTCTGCTGGTTAGTACACTTACCAGCAGACATGTCGGCTCCCACCACCGCCGCGCCGCTGCCGAATGGATTCGGCGCATGCGCGGAAGTGTTTTACTTCCTGGTGCGGTGACGTGGCGGTGACGCGGCGGCGTCAACGTCACCGCCGCGTCACCACTACGTCACCGCGCCGTCCGGCGGCGGGGAATTTGATCCGATGGTGTGTACACGCCATCGGATCAAACTCCCGATCGGACATATCCGATGGAAATGGTCCGCGGACCGTTTTCATCGGATATATCCGATCGTCTGTACGCCGCCTTACAGATTAGAGTACTGTATGAAATAAATACACATCCCCTTTGTCCCTAGTGGTCTGTCCAGTGTCCTGCATGCACTTTTATATTATAAATACATTGTCCATAGCAACCAAAAAGTGTCCCTTTATGTCAAAAGTGGTTTTAGAGCAGCTAGAAAACAGCGATAATAAATTAGAATCACTTGCAGGATTGAGTGATAGTGATTTGTGGGGAAATTCGTCATCAAACACTGAAAGTAACGACAGTGACAATTCTGCAACTGAGCAAATTTCAGTGATTGTGATTTGATACATTATTGATACATTTTTATTATTATTATATTATTTGTTATAATTATTTACAGTTATTTATTATATTCTAATTTATGATTTTGTGTTTCAAACTTTATCATACGCGCGATGTCTACTAGGCTCTTGTTTGGACAGATTTAAGTGAGTTATTCCTAAGAATTACAGCCCTACAATATAAAACGCCAAATTTCTACGTAAAATAATTGTAACACTTTTAGCATAAAAAATCTGACATAATCATTAGTGTTGCTCACGAATATTCGCATTGCGAATATTCGCTACGAATATTGCATATTCGAGTATTCACGAATAACTCGAATATCGTGGCGAATATTCGCTATTTCGAATATTCGTATTTTTCAAATTTCGCAATAAATTTCGCAATAAATTTCGCATTCGCGAAATTTCGCAATTTTTTTATTTTTATTTTTTTATAAAATATAGCGAATATTCGTAAATATCGAATATTCGTGATATTTTATCCAAAAAAAATAGTGAAATTTCGCAATCATTTTCGCTTTAGCATATGCGAAATTTCGCATATGCGAAATTTCGCTTTTTTTTTTTGTTTGTTTTATAAAATATAGCGAATATTCGTAAATATCGAATATTCGTGATATTTTATCCAAAAAAAAATAGCGAAATTTCGCAATCATTTTCGCTTTCGCTTTCGCATATGCGAAATTTCGCTATTTTTTTTTTTATAAAATATCACGAATATTCGATATTAACGAATATTCGCGAATATTCTTCGAAATATTCGCGAAATATTGCGAAATCGAATATGGCGTATTCCGCTCATCACTAATAATCATACCACCAGGGAGGTTAAATATAAAATAAAATGTTAAAAAAAGTTTGCGGCCTGGCAGTCATAATACCCTGAGGAATCCTTCACCCCAAACCCTGCCTATATATGATGCCCTGCTGGAGATTGCAATGAGGGATTATCAGACAGATTAATAATACCTATCTAAATTACCAGGGGTATTTATTATTGGAATGTGACTACCTCAGGGATATAATCGCCATGTCCACAGGGTGACTCAAGATGTGTCTAGTTGAGAACTACTTAACTGGGATACAGTGCATCCGGAAAGTATTAACAGCGCTTCACTTTTTCCACATTTTGTTACAGCCTTATTCCACAATGGATTCATTATCTTCCTCAAAATCCTACAAAAATCGCTCATAATGACAATGTGAAAGAAATTTGTTTAACCACTTCCTTACCGCGTCATTGTGAAATGGCGGCGGCAGGAACCCCTTCCTTGATCCGGGTGGATGTCATATGACGTTCTTTGTTCCCGGCGATCTAGGCCGCGCACACGCACGCACAAGCCCCACCCGCGACCCCGTGCCCGACGCCCGCGATTGCCACCGGGCACCCGCGATTACCGGCGATCACGGCAGGAGTGTGGATCTGTGTGTGTAAACACACAGATCCACCTCCTGTTAGCGGTGAGGAGACTGATGTGTGTTCCCAGTACAGAGGAACACACATCGGTCTTCTCCCCCTGTAAGTCCCCCTCCCCTTACAGTTAGAACACACTTTAGGGAACATTTTAACCCCTTCAGCGCCACCTAGTGTTAACCCCTTCCCTGCCAGTCACATTTACACAGTAATCAGTGCAGTTTTATAGCACTAATCGCTGTGTAAATGTGAATGGTCCCAAAATTGTGTCAAAAGTGTCGCCGCAATGTCGCCGCAATGTCACGGTCACAAAAAAAATCGCAGATAAGCCGCCATTACTAGTAAAAAAAAAAAATGCCATAAATCTCACCTATTTTGTAGACGCTATAACTTTTGCGAAAACCAATCAATATACGATTATTGTGGGGTTTTTTTTTAACCAAAGATACGTAGAAGAATACGTATCGGTCTAAACTGAGGAAAAATGTTTTTTAAAAAAAATAAAATAATATTTAATAAATAAAAAGTCAAAAATATTGTGTTTTTTTAAAAATTGTCGCTCTTCTTTTGTTTATAGCGCAAAAAATAAAAAACGCAGAGATGATCAAATACCACCAAAAGAAAGCTCTATTTGTGTGGGGGAAAAAACATAAAGATTTAATTTGGGTACAGTGTTGCATGACCACGCAAGTGTCATTCAAAGTGCAATAGCGCTGAAAACTAAAAATTGGTCTGGGCAGGAAGGGGGTGAAAATGCCTGGTATGGAAGTGGTTAAAACCTTTGCAAATGTATTAAAAATAAAAAACAAAAATATAATTCACATGTCCATAAGGCTCCTTTCACACGGAGCGGACCGTTTTTCGGTCCGCTCCGTGTGTCCGTCAGCTCAGCGGGGGGGGGGTCTCCGCTCAGCTGTCGGCGGACAGGGCGGTCCCCGCACACTGTGCAGGGACCGCACTGTCTCTCCTCAGCTCTCCCCTATGGGGAGTCGGATGGAAACGGACCGTCTGTCCGCTTGCATCCGATCCGTTTGGGCGGACGGAAGAAAAATAGGGCATTCTTCCGTCCGCAAAAACGGATGCGGATCTAGCGGACGTTAGCGGATGCATCATCCGCTAACGGATCCGCTCCCATAGGGAAGCATTGAGGTCCGTTACCGGACGTCCAAAAAACGGACGAACGGAACGGACCTGTGAAAGGACCCTTAGTATTCACAGCTTTTGACATGACACTCAAAATTGAGCTCAGGTGCATCCCGTTTCCACTGATAATCCTTGAGATGTTTCTACAACTTGATGGGAGTCCACCTGTGGCAAATTCAGTTAATTGGACATAATTTGGAAAGGCACACGCCTGTCTATATAAGGTCCCAAAGTTAACAGTGCATGTCAAAGCACAAACCAAGCCATGAAGTCCAAGGAATTGTCTGTAGATCTCCAAGACAGAATGTCTGGAGGAAACCAGGCACCGCTCATCACCTGGCCAATGCCATCAATACAGTGAAGCATGGTGGGTGAAGCATCATGCTGTGGGATGTTTTTCAGTGGCAGGAACTAGGAGACTAGTCAGGATCAAGGGAAAGATGAATGCAGCAATGTACAGAGACATCCTTGATGAAAACTTGCTCCAAAGCACTCTGGACCTCAGACTGGGGTAACGTTTCATCTTCCAACAGGACAACGACCCTAAGCACACAGCCAAGATAACAAAAGAGTGGCTACGGGACAACTCTGTGAATGTCTGAGTGGCCCAGCCAGAGCCCAGACTTAGATTTGAACCTGATCGAACATCTCTAGAGAGATCTGAAAATGGCTGTGTACCAACACAACCCATCCAACCTGATGGAGCTTGAGAAGTCCTAAAAAAAAGAAGAATGGGAGAAACTGCCCAAAAATATGTGTGCCAAGCTTGTAGCATCATACTCAAAAAGACTTGAGGCTGTAGTTGGTGCCAAAGGTGCTTCAACAAAGTATTGAGCAAAGGCTGTGAATACTTATATACATGGAATTTGTTTTGTTTTTTTAGATAAATTTGCAAAGATTTCAAACAAACTTCTTTTATGTTGTCACTATGGAGTATTGTTTGTAGAATTTTGAGGAAAATAATGAATTTAATCCATTTTAGAATAAGGCTGTAACATAATAAAATGTGAACAAAGTGAAGCGCTGTGAATACTTTCCAGATGCACTGTATGTGTTCCCAGACCACCAGGATACCCTGTGGCCAGATAATTTTACAGGTTTGGATGACTTGGTGAACTCAAACTAGAAAAGATGGCCTTTGCCCACTGGGCGTATTTCCAAGATAAATGTACTGTACACTGTTGACCAAATTGTACTTTAAAAGGTTGTTACTTCTTTTCAAGATGAAATCTTTAAGCTGGGTTCACACCTCCGACAGGTCAGGGGTCTGGTGGATCCATGTTCTCCGTTTTATGCCGCGTACACACGATTGGAAATTCCGACAAGAAAACCGTGGATTTTTTTCCGACTGAATTTTGGCTCAAACTTGTGTTGCATACACAGAGTCACACAAAATTCCAGCCGTCAAGAACACGGTGACGTACAACACTACAACGAGTGTTCAATGATTCCGAGCAAGTGTAAAATTGATTCCGAGCATGCATGTTTTTTGCGCGTCGGAATTGCATACAGACGATCGGAATTTCCGACAAGAACTTTTCCCATCGGAAAATTTGAGAACCAGCTCTCAAATTTTTGCTGTCGGAAATTCCAACAGAAAAAAGTCCGATGGGGGCCTACACACGGTCGGAATTTCCGACCAAAAGCTCACATCGAACTTTTCTTGTTGGAAATTCCGACCTTTGTGTACGTGGCATTAGGGATAATTCAGGGCCAATTTTTTTAATTCAGCCCTGAAACTGAGCCAAAGGAGCACAGCGTTCCTGTGCAAGCCGCTCCACAGCTGCAACCGAGATATGTGAACCTGCTTTGTAGAGAGCCGATCATAATCTCCTGTCATTGTAATTGGCATAGGTGTGAACCCAGCCTGAGTCTTTTTTTTTTCAGGCTCTCTTATTATGACTATCTTTTTCTGTGAGAGCAGTGCTTTAAGTGGGCCAAAAGAGGTGCCGGTACTCTATTAGGCGCCGGTGCACCCCCCCCCCCGGGGCAGAACGTCCCCCCCCCCCCCCCCCGGGGCAGAACCTTTTTTTTCGCCCCCCCCCCCCCCCCGGCACTAGTGCATGCCATGCCATCAAATGCAGCCACTGTGTCATCAATTGTCACCACTGTGCCATGCCATCAAACGCAGCCACTGTGTCATGCCATCAAATGCAGCCACTGTACCATCAATTGTCACCACTGTGCCATGCCAAACACAACCACTGTGCCATGCCATCAAATGCAGCCACTGTGCCATCAATTGTCACCACTGTGCCATGCCAAACACAACCACTGTGCCATGCCATCAAATGCAGCCACTGTGCCATCAATTGTCACCACTGTGCCATGCCAAACGCAACCACTGTGCCATGCCATCAAATGCAGCCACTGTGCCATCAATTGTCACCACTGTGCCATGCCAACAAATGCAACCACTGTGCCATGCCATCAAATGCAGTCACTGTACCATGCCAATTGTCACCACTGTGCCATCAATCGTCACCACTGTGCCACCAATTGTCACCACTGTGCCACCAATTGTCACTGTCCAGACATCTATCCACCTCAGAGCCTGTCATTTTAGTAAGACTGCTGGGACTTGTAGTTCTCCAACTTCTCCTGGGGCTCATGGAGATTGGAGAACTACAAGTCCCAGCAGGTTATACATACAATAAGGCTCTGAGGTGGATGGGTGTGGATTGCATGCACCTGAGCCCCAGGAGAAGATGGAGAACTACAAGTCCCAGCAGGTTATAATATAAGGCTCCGAGATGGATGGGTGTCCATCCACCTCGGGCCTTATATTATAATGGACTTGTGTTCTATCTTCTCCTGGGGCTCAGGTGCATGCAATCCACACCCATCCACCTCAGAGCCTTATTGTATGTATAACCTGCTGGAACTTGTAGTTCTCCAATCTCCATGAGCCCCAGGAGAAGATGGAGAACTACAAGTCCCAGCAGTCTTACTAAAATGACAGGCTCTGAGGTGGATAGGTGGGGATCAGGCAGTGCACCCCTTTAGATTTACACTGACCCCCCCCCCCCCCTTCTCTCTCTCCCCTGTGGTACAGGAGAGCGTTTTGCTTACCTTGCTGGAGATGGAGAAACTTGCCGCCGCCGCCGCGCTGTAAACACATGTCCCAACTTCCAGGCCAATCAGCGCAGCACAGAGGTACAGGGCCTCCCACTCCACCGCCCGCCAATCTCCTGCGCCGTTATCTGTTTTTTTTTAGCCCTTCTGCCTAGTTGGCTGGTGTTTCCCGCCACTCCCACATCAAGGGAGACAGACAGTTCCACCAGCCAACCAGGCGGAAGGGCTGAAAAAAAACTCATCGCGCGCCGCCGCCGGGTGTACCAAGATGGCCGATAGCTCCAGAGCTAGGCCAAAGCCGCGGCCTTTCCTAAGGCGGCGGCGGTGGCGGCGGCGCATTCTGCGGACGCCAGGATTTTGCCCCCCTGCAATTTTTCTCCCGGTGCAGGAGCCCCCCCCCCCCCGCTACGCCAGTGCGTTCCGGTACGGGAAACCCACGTACTGGGCGCACGGAGAGGTGCTGGTACTCTCCAGGGCCATTTTTGGAAGTGGCGGTACTGAGTACCGCCGCGTTCCGGCCCACTTAAAGCACTGTGTGAGAGTGAATCTACACCTTACCCTATTCCACTTTACATAAAAGTCTATGAAGCACACATTCATGGTAAAGCCTTTTCATCATCAATAATAGAATAAGATCATTTAACTTATGACAAGTTACAGAGAGGAAATTTCCAGGCAAGCAGATGGACTGCATATTATCATAGAAAATTACCTAGAGCTCTGTCTGCTTTCTTCCAGATTCCTCTGCTGGTCTTCTAGGAACTTACGTGTTCAAGTGATTCCCTTGGTGACAGTGACATAGTAAGGAAGAGCAAGATATAAAATGTTGTGATTCAAGGTGAATTTATTGATGTATTTTTTGTTATTATAGCTGAACTCCTGGGAAGCAACTAAATACACAGATGCAATCAATAAATGAAAACTGGATTACCTGCCAAGGGATTTGTGTGTCTGTCCATCCAGTTCTAAGATTTATACAGCTCTGCTACAAATAATGGCACTGTCTGACAGGGCAGCTGGGCAGGAACCCTACTTTTTCTCTCCTGCAGTTATGTAGCCAATACATGCAGGGATGAGCCAAACTGCCCTGGGTTTGGTTCAAGCATTGTTCTGCGGATGCCACACTTAAACCCAATAAAATCAATAGAACGTTTAACTATTGAATTAAAATTAACAATTTACTGGTCTAATAGGAAAGGAGGTATAAAAAAGAACACGGGGGGTTTACACTGTCCTGGGGAACATGTATAATAGCAAAAAATAAATGTTTACCATATTTATCGGCGTATAACACGCACCCTAACTTTAAGGCCGCGTACACACGATCGAATATATCTGCTAAAACTGGTCCGCAGACCAGTTTCATCGGACAGATTCGATCGTGTGTACGGGCTAGCAGACAGGTTTCCAGCAGACAAAAGTTTTAAAGCCTGCTTTAAAACTTGTCTGCTGGAAAGCCGTCTGTCGGATATGTCCGCTGGTTAGTACGCCTAACTAGCGGACCGAAATCTCCCGCATGCGTCGAATGGATTTGACGCATGCGTGGAAGTATTTTACTTCCTGGTTCGGTGACGTGGTGTCGTCAACGTCACCAGCATGTCACCGCGATGTCTGTCCGCGGGGATTTTGGTTTGATTGTGTGTACACAGATCGAACCAAAATCTCCCAGGAGACATGTCCGATGAAAATGGTCCGTCGGACCGTTTTCATCGGATATATCTCCTCGTGTGTACGCGGCCTAAGAGGGAAGTTTCAGGAAAAAAAACATCCACAGCCCCCTGAGTATAACACGCAGGCACAGTTTACCCTCTATTTTCAGGGTAAAAAAGAGAGTGTTATACGCCAATAAAAATACAGTAATTCCATTTTGCCAAGATCAGTGATTTTTCAAAGTGGAACAAAAAATGCCCAATTCTTTAAACCAGTTCCCCTCTTGCACCTATTAACCCCTTATGGACCACAGCAATTTTTACAATTCTGCTATTGACCTGTTTATTCAGCAATAATTGTGTCATTACTTAAGATAACAATGTAGTACAATGTTTTTTTAAGGACAAACACAACTTTCTTTTTATGATGTTGTCTTGCAAAAATGTTTTTTTTTTTTTTTCTTTTTTACAATCCTTGGACAATATTATGTAACAAAACTAAACAACATGAACGTTTGCTTTTTTGACCAGTGCAAGTATAAAAATATACTGCAGATAAAAAATGTACATTTAATTCTGTAATTTGTCTTGTTTAAAATGACTCTAAAATTATGATTCTGGTACAAATAAAATTTGAGGCTGGGTTCACACCTATGCGAATTGAGTGCGGCTTAAACCACATCCAATTCGCATAACATTATAAAATATATTGATTTTAATGAGGCTGGTTCACATGTGTGCGATGCATTTGCACTGCGCATTGCCCAAAAAGTGTGCGTTTTTTAGGCATTGCTGTGCGGTTCAGGTGCAAGTTCGGGCCTATTATCTTCTATGGGCATGCATCTGATTTGCAGATGTGTTAATTTCTCATCAGGATTTCTCTCATTCAACTACATTTCCCCCCTACCCATCCCCTCTTCCAGGTCTCCAAATTCGCAGCTGAAACATGGATTATCTGCTGAACAGTTTTCTTATCTCTTTGCAAACATAACAGAGCTGTAATTCACACCTCACAAGTGTGAATACAGCCTCAAAATTGAAATAGTTTTTGCTTGAAATGTGTTAATATACTGTTTGTTAAATGTGTAAAAATATTAAAAACAAAAAACAAAAGAAAGTTTAAATATTAATAGTTCCTAAAATAGAAACAAACAAACAAAAAAATAAATCAGCAAGAAAATAATAGTTGAATAGAGGATAATAAGCAGTCAATGAGGGCTAATTAGAGTAAACTAAGGGTTATTAACGGGTTAAACAGGGAAAATTTTACTAAACAAAAAAAAGCGCCTTTTTTTACTTGTCATGTTGTTTTAACTGACATCATCTGCAGATTAACATTCATTCCATCTGCAGATGAACAAAACATAATAGATATAAAAGTAACTATATTACTGTGTAAACAGCAATTCAGACTTTGATTAATCTGGGCCAAGAATTGCTGGGGAAATGAGAGGAGGGGTCCTGGCAACATGACAGAAGGACTGGGTATGCTACATATGTCCTGTATACTATGATGATGTTTTTTGGGGCATGTGTAGCACATCCAATGTCTTAAACTAGTTAAATAACAGGCCTGGGGATTGGCTAACCCTGTCTGTGAAAGCCCACACCTCTGTGATGTACAGAAAATGCTGCAGCACTGGCATTTACAAAGGAAAAACATATTTAAAATTGCTGGCAAATTATAAAATTACATTCATGAAAAAAAATAAAAGAAAAAAAACAGCACACAAATCCATCCAAGGGTTTGCTATGCACAGTATTTTGCAACGCCTTTGGAGGTTGACATCACAAGGGGCGGGCTTTCCTAGTGATGTCATCAGATGGCCACTCCCCATGGCTATTTAAGAGATGCCAGACAGCATGCGACAATACAATGGAGGAACACACAACAGAAGAAGAGCGTTTTTTTAGCGAGTAACCATCGGCGAGGTAGAAGACAGCAGTGGGAGAAGACGGCAGGGGGGGAAGACGGCACCGGGAGAAAATGGCAGCAGGAGAAGACAGCAATTTCAGAAAAAAAATAGAAAGATGGACTGCCGCACTCTAGGAAAATTTCCAAAAAAGTTGTCTTTATTGATAAAAGATTGCCTTACAAAAATCAACACAGCCACAGAAGAGGACAGCTGTTTTCCTGGAGTGCGGCAGTCCATCCTTCTTCCTATTTTCTGAAATTGCTACGTGCATCGCCAGTACCTTGGTATTCCGAGAGGTTCCCTGATTGTCTACAAGACCCACCTGGAGCGGTGACTCCCTTTCCCAGGAGAAGACATCAGTGGGAGAAGATGGCTCAGAGCTATTTTTTTAATAAAAACCGACTCTTGTTTTTTTTTTTACATTTCACTGCTTTTTGGGGTGAATGAGGGAGAGGGTGATCACAAGACGGACATAATCATTGCCCCATGACTATATAAGAGATGCCAGACGGAAACAACACCAGGAAAAAGAAGATGGCAGCAGGGAGATGGCTCAGAGCTATTTTTTTAAGGACTTGTCAAAAACCAGCTCTTGTTTTTTTTTTGTTTTTTTTTTAACATTTCACTTCTTTTTGGGGTGAATGGATATGAGGGGTGACGTCACAAGAGGTGGGCTCTCCGGGTCACGTAATCGGATGGCTGCGCCCCATGACTATATAAGAGATGCCAGACAGCAGGCGACAATACAATGGAGGAAGATAGCCACAGAAGAATAGCTCCTTCTTTTTTTAGCAGGTAACTGGCGGTGAGGAAGAAGACAGCAGAGGGAGAAGACGGCAGCGGGAGAATACGGCATTGGGAGAAGACGGCACCGGGAGAAGACAGCAGCAGGAGTAGATGGCACCGGGAGAAGACGGCAGCGGGGGGAGACGGCTCGGAGCTATTTTTTTATTAAGGTCTTGTCAAAAACCGACTCTTGTTATTTTTTACATTTCACTGCTTTTTTTGGGGGGGCGCGGAATAATTGGCGTCCTCTTCCAGATTCTGATAAGCTACACACCTGCAGTTTTAGTAGATCTCGGTTTTGCCAAATAAGCTATGCAAAGTATGTGAAATACAAAATATTAAAGAGGATTATCCAGTATATAATATTTAAAACTCCCATTTATAAATGTCATCTGACTCATTCCTCCATCAATATTCACCTCCTTGATTTAATTCCCCGTGGAGGAAACCATATGAATCTTTCATTGTTGAACCAAGACTGTAGCATCTTGTTTAAAGCAACATCAAACAGTAGATGAGCTTGTCATTCCTGATATTCTTGTGTATTCCCGGATGAGATGAAGGAGCTCCATGTTTCATAAATGTTTAGTTCTGAACAATCCAAATATGGCGTACATGTGTCAATGCTATAGGGAAGCATGATTCAACACATTTACACCCCCCTCCCCTTCCAATCCTACAAGAATAAACTCCAAGATGTAACAGTAACACGTAACACTTAAAATGAAGGAACATTGTGAGATACTCTGTTCATGGTTCTTGTAATGCTTTGTGATTTACTATAACATCTAATGTTAAGATATATAAGGTTTATATAGCACCAACAATTCGTGCAGGGCTTTGCAAAAAAAAAACCTGAGACAATACAGTTACAAGACAATTCAAGACTAAAAGGTTAGGAAGGTGAGAAGTTACAATCAAAAAGGGAAGGGTAAGTAATATAAAAGATAATAATTGTGCGAGATGAGACGATGAAGAAAAGAAAATTCCACTTTTTAGGGAGAGCCGGAATAGACTTGTCTGAATAGATGGGTTTTCAGGGATCCCCTAAGATTGGCCAGTTTAGGAGATAGATGGACAGATTGGGGCAGATTGGGACAGGGAGTTCTAAAGGATGGGAAAAGGCTCTAGAGAAGTCCTGGACTGAGCATGGGAAGAGATGAGGGTGCTAGAGAGTAGGAGGTCTTGGGAGGAACGACGAGGACTGCTTTGTATGTTGTTGTTAATGTTTTAAATATTATTTGTTGGGTGATTGGATGTCAGTGGAAAAATGGCAGACACTGAAAGGTTGGTAAGGTGGATGATTCTGGAAGCAGCATTAGTAGACTGAAAGGGAATAGCCTGTGTACAGGTAGGCCTACAAGAAGGGAGTTGCAATAGTCAAGGTAAGTTATAACAAGTGAGTGAATTAGTAGCTTGGTATTGTCATTGGTTAAGAAGAGGTCTATAAAAAATGAATTGAGGCAGAGCAGTAAAGTTAAAGGGTAACACCACACATATCTGAATCACCCAAAGCTATAATAGCATTTTTACCTTTTAAAGTGGTTCTAAAACCAAAAGCCCTGTACCAATCCAGTGCTGAGCCCGCCTGCAGCTCTTCGTCTTCCCTCTCCCTGCTCTCAGAGGCTTCACTGAAAGTAACAGGAGCAATTGGCTCCTACTGCTGTCACTCCTATCCCATGTGCAGAAGAAGAGGAGCGGTGAGTTCCAGTGGGGAACCCCACAAGAGGGGGATCGGGGCTGCTCTGTACAATACCATTACACAGAGCAGATAAGTATAAGCCTCTTTTTTATTTAATGGACAAAAAAAAAATGGTTTAAGAAAACCTGTGCAGGGGAAAAATGGAGGGTATCCCTAATGCATTCTGTTTCTGAAAGTTCTGGTTGCTTGGCAGCCATGCTGATTCAATTACTCAATGAACATTAAACATATATATGTATATATGCAGTCCCACGGAAGAAGACCCACTATAATGAGGCCGCATATATGTATGCAGGCAGCGGTAAGGGGTTAAACAGCCACATAACACATCAACCTTGATAAATGCACACCATGTCTGACTTCTCTCTGCACAATCAGCACTTGAAACAGAGTGACACCGTGCAGCTCATGGTGCCACTCAGCCCCCTCCCCTGCCCCCATGTTATGTACATTTTACAATTGCAAAGTCTGACTGAGAAACTCTTCCTCTGTTCCCTGATGCTGTCCAAGACATAGACAAGTGAAGTGGGCTACATGGTTTTATGAGTTTTGACTTACGTAAACAAGAGAGTGCAAAATCTGCATAGAAATCTGCATAGAAACCAATTGACTTCCAATTGGTGACCATACACAGCTGCAACAGCTTTTGCACCCTCCAATTTAAGTAAATCAACCCCTATGAGTTGCTCTATAAGTGCAAAACTACAAGTGCAAAGTACACTTGAAATTGCACTGAAAGTGCACTTGTAGTGCAAAGTGGATTTGCCTTTTGTAAATGACCCCCATAGTGTTGCTTGTAAATGGCATGCGTGTTCAAGTGCTGATTGCAGGACAACTAAAGCCTAGGCAGATGTCAAACATTGTGCTTTTTTCAAGGTACACAATAACAGATTCTCCATCCATGCTACACAGCATGGATTAGTCACCTGATGTGCCTATTTTTTTTTTTGGACAGCTGGCAGCAGGGTGCAATTCACAATGGCCCAAACACATGTAAGGTGCATTAAAGTGGATGTCACAATGTAGAGTATAAGATTTCCTATCATCTGTGCCCAGTCTTGCCACACAGAGTTAATCCAGATCTGAGAAATCCTCTTTAATGTTCAGTGAAAATGGCAGCAGGAGAAGATGGCTCAGAGCTATTTTTTTAACCTCCCTGGCGGTCTTCCCGTGTGTGGCACGGGGTGAGATTTTAAAGCTACGATCGGTAACCCCGTGCCACACACGGACTTGCCTCGCTGGATGCAGAAAAAAGTTTACTTACCTTTTCTCTGCGATCCAGCGATGAATCCCCGCAGTACACGGCGGGCGGATGTCCGCCTGATGCTGTGTGTTCCGCCGATTCCCTTCCCTGCGAGCGTCGCGACGTAGGGGGGGGAACGGCGCCAAATTTTAAAAAGTAAACAAACACTATACATACAGTACACTGTAATCTTATAGATTACAGTACTGTATGTAAAAAATACACACCCCCCATGTCCCTAGTGGTCTGCCCTGTACACTACATGTCCTTTTATATAATAAAAACTGTTCTTTCTCCCTGCAAACTGTAGATTGCCCATAGCAACCAAAAGTGTCCCTTTATGGCAAAAATTGTTTTAGAGCAGCTAAAAAACAGCGATAATAAATCAGAATCACTTGCAGAATTTAGCGATAGCGATTTGTGGGGAAATTCGTCATAAAAAAAATAAAATAATGACAGCAAAATTCTGCAACTGAGCAAATTTCAGTGATAGGTGAAACTCCTGCGCTGAAATGGGTGAAAAGGGATTGGACCGTGGGAAAGGGGCCGTGGGAAAGGGGCACGGGAGGTATACTGCAGCAAACAAAGAATAGGTCTATCCAAATGGACAATAAAAGGTATACAACAAGTGATATTGTTTGCGCTGTGGTGGTGATGCCTAAAGGGTGATGGGAAAGGGGAAGTGAAGTAGTAAACTAGGTGAATACAATAAGTGACAAAAATGTATAAATATATAGAAAAAATTCTATAAAACACAATGTGAACAAAGTAACAGTAAATAACAGTGACCGTGTCATCTATAAAGATGTGTGGTGGACATAATAGAATGCATGGTCAAACTCAGTCCTGCAGACAAAACCAAATAAAAGAAGAGAGTCCAACTTAATCATGCAACTCGGTGCAGCAAGTGAAATCTGGTGTGAAGTCAAAAGGAGATGTTCCAGCAGCCAAATGAGTGAAGGTGCAATGGAGGATTCCAAAACGTGCAGCCCACACCTCTAGTGATCCTATCAGCTTACCTCAAGGCTATCTGATATAGCCAGAAAGATAGGGCATCAAACTCTTGATGAATGGAAGCCTCAAATCCGATGGTGCATGGAAGGGGAAAGTACAAAAAAACAAACATAGAGTAGTCCTGTCACCACTGGAGGGATTCCTGCTAGCAATCAAAAGATGTGCACTTACACAGAGTGGTGAAAGGGGGTGCCTATCTCCACGAGCAGCGAGCTCGTCAGGTGCTGCTCTGCTGCCGCTGTTTGGCTAGATGTTGATCCGCCGATACTCAAACGATGGTGTTTGAAACAAAAATAGGAGGGCACATCGCATAATACCGCAAAATAAAGATTTAATAAACAAAGCACAAAATAAAAACTCACATAAAGTCAGCTGAGGCGGTCATACATCCACGAGCAGCGAGCTCGTCTACCGTCCGTCAGGTGTAAAGGGTCCAGTGCTCCAATCCCGACGCGTATTCGTCACACCACGTGGCTCCCCTGATGAAGTCACGTGGTGTGACGAATACGCGTCGGGATTGGAGCACTGGACCCTTTACACCTGACGGACAGTAGACGAGCTCGCTGCTCGTGGATGTATGACCGCCTCAGCTGACTTTATGTGAGTTTTTATTTTGTGCTTTGTTTATTAAATCTTTATTTTGCGGTATTATGCGATGTGCCCTCCTATTTTTGTTTCAAACACCATCGTTTGAGTATCGGCGGATCAACATCTAGCCAAACAGCGGCAGCAGAGCAGCACCTGACGAGCTCGCTGCTCGTGGAGATAGGCACCCCCTTTCACCACTCTGTGTAAGTGCACATCTTTTGATTGCTAGCAGGAATCCCTCCAGTGGTGACAGGACTACTCTATGTTTGTTTCTTTTTGTACTTTCCCCTTCCATGCACCATCGGATTTGAGGCTTCCATTCATCAAGAGTTTGATGCCCTATCTTTCTGGCTATATCAGATAGCCTTGAGGTAAGCTGATAGGATCACTAGAGGTGTGGGCTGCACGTTTTGGAATCCTCCATTGCACCTTCACTCATTTGGCTGCTGGAACATCTCCTTTTGACTTCACACCAGATTTCACTTGCTGCACCGAGTTGCATGATTAAGTTGGACTCTCTTCTTTTATTTGGTTTTGTCTGCAGAACTGAGTTTGACCATGCATTCTATTATGTCCACCACACATCTTTATAGATGACACGGTCACTGTTATTTACTGTTACTTTGTTCACATTGTGTTTTATAGAATTTTTTCTATATATTTATACATTTTTGTCACTTATTGTATTCACCTAGTTTACTACTTCACTTCCCCTTTCCCATCACCCTTTAGGCATCACCACCACAGCGCAAACAATATCACTTGTTGAGCAAATTTCAGTGATTTTGATTTGATTACATTATTGAATAATTTTTACTATAATTATATTATTATTTGTTATAATTTTTTATAATTATTTATTATATTATAATTTTTAATAAGAAAAAAAAAAAATCATACCCAGGATGCCTATTAGACTCTTGTTTGGATAGATTTCAGTGAGTTATTCCTAAGAATTACAAGCCTACAGTATAAAACGCCAAATTCCCTTGCAAATAATGGTACCGCTTTTAGCACCTAAAATCTGAAAGAATCATACCGCCAGGGAGGTTAATAAAGGACTTGTCAAAAACCAGCTCTTGTTTTTTTTTTTTTTAACATTTCACTTCTTTTTGGGGTGAATGGATATGAGGGGTGACGTCACAAGAGGTGGTCTCTCTGGGTCACGTAATCGGATGGCTGCGCCCCATGACTATATAAGAGATGCCAGACAGCAGGCGACAACACAATGGAGGAAGAAGAATAGCTCCTTCTTTTTTTAGCGGGTAACTGGCGGTGAGGAAGAAGACAGCAGAGGAAGAAGACGGCATTGGGAGAATACGGTATTGGGAGAAGACGGCACCGGGAGAAGATGGCAGCGGGAGAAGACAGAGCTGGAGAAGACAGAGCGGGAGAAGACGGCACCAGGAGAACACAGCAGAAGGAGTAGATGGCACCGGGAGAAGACGGCAGCGAGGGGAGACGGCTCGGAGCTATTTTTTTATTAAGGTCTTGTCAAAAAACGACTCTTGCTATTTTTTACATTTCACTGCTTTTTTTGGGGGGGCGTTGAATAATTGGGGTCCTCTTCCAGATTCTAATAAGCTACACACCTGCAGTTTTAGTAGATCTCGGTTTTGCCAAATAAGCTATGCAAAGTATGTGAAATACAAAATATTAAAGAGGATTATCCAGTATATAATATTTAAAACTCCCATTTATAAATGTCATCTGACTCATTCCTCCATCAATATTCACCTCCTTGATTTAGGTTGGTCGGTCGGTCCCAGCCAGCGCTTCCCCGGGTGGCAGGAGGCATATCCTCCTCCTGGTGCTTCCTCCTTGGTGGTCAATAGGATCGCTTCCCCCCTCGGCCAATCGGGAGGTGGGTACTTCCTAAAAGGCCGAGAGGAAAATCAGGAAGACAATAGCGAATATTAATTTGAAATTGTCACACAACTGGGTGGGCTCGTGGTGCAGCTCTCTGCGCCCCAAGCCCACCCCTTTTTGAAGCCTTTTACAGCCTCTGGCTCTAATCACATGCTTCAAACCAAAGAAAAACATTGGAATCAATGCGTCTGGTGCCCCACATGTAGATTAGGGGGCCAGATGCATTGATTAGGAGGGCGGCGCCCCCGCCCCCTGCATTACGGGCCGCCACTGCTGTACATTCAGTTCTTCACAATTCATTTTCATGGAATAGTGGAATAAAAACCTCTAAAACTAGCATTTAAATCTAATATTGTACAGCCTTATGTTTAAAAAATATGATCCCTGTATTAGAAGATATTAGGGCTAAATAAGCAAAAACAGGCCGATGGCTTGAATACAGATACAGCTACACCAAAAGAAATAATCATATGATGATCTGCTTTTCGGATTTTGCTCCACCAAGGCTCATTTAAAAGCCACAGTGAAGTCATTCATTAAGGGTTCGTTCTATCAAAGGCTCCTGGTGTAGTATATGAAAGCGTATGGTAAAACCACAGTTCCACATACTGTAATTTGGGTTGTGTTCATTTTCTCTGAGACCAAAATCATCAGAAGTTCTGCAGTCTGCAGAAATTGACATGGAGGGGGAAAGGGAGGGGGGGACTCTTATACAAAAACCACCTACTATGTAAGTAAATAAGGGTAACTAAAAGCAACGGGGGCCTGGTACTCTAAACAGGTGCCCTCTCATATTTCATACGGCAGCTTTTTATAGTTTTAATGCGTTTTTAAGGAGGTGTTAATTTCCTTGACTAGTTAGTTTAAGCCTTCTACAGCAAATGCCACACTTAGAAAGCCAGTCTACCCAAAAGTGATACTTAGTTATAGGTGAAACCTAGTGGAGGCAGCTGCCAAATTCTAATATGTCTTGAAGAGTACACCAGTGAGATCAACCTGCTGCACTTTGTGTCCACTTGGAAGTCTTGAACATATAGATACAGTATATGGAGCAGCTCCAGTTTGTTCCACACTTGCCCAGCATTGGCTCAGGTGCATGTCCAGCTTGTCACTGGAACCTCATATGTATATAATGAATGGATGACAAAAAAACTTGTGGCTTCTTTATTAGTCCATAAACATTAGCAGAACAGCAGATCACAGGAATGAATGAAACCACTTACGCGTTTTTACACACTTAGGCGCTTACTCAGATTTACAATCTATGAGTTAGAATCTCTAGGTGTGAACGGTGTAAGAGGTTTTATTCCTGTCATCTGTCAGTGTTTATGGACGAATAAAGAAGCTCCATGTGTTTTGACATCCATTTATTATGTACATATGGAAGTTTTGGGTGTTCCTGCTCATTTTTTTGTAATTGAACTCCTCCTATTCTATTTCCATAATATAAAATAAATAAAAGGAGTAAAAATGAGAATGTGAACCCCTCATTATAGAGAGCTCTGGTGTGAAGACTGAGGAACTCAAGTGTTAACTATTGGTGTATCTGAGAGATATAAGAAAATGTGAAGCGATCTTCGGGTCTACAAAAAACTGAAATATCAGTTCTATATGGTCAACACTTTTAAAGAAATCCATTTGGATAACCTTATTTAAAATCCTCACAGAATCCACCGAGGGACCCACTTAAAGTAATACTAAAGGTTCGATTTAAAAAAACAAAAAAAAACAACAAACAGGGTATACTTACCTCCACTGTGCAGCTCGTTTTGCACAGAGTGGCCCGAACTCTTCTGGGGTCCCTCGGTGGCTGTCTCGGCTCCTCTCCACATCAGATAACCCCTCTGGGAAGCGCTCTCCCAAGGGGGTAACCTTGCGGGTGTGCTCCCGAGTCCAGCATTTGCATCCATAGACATGAATGCTGGACTCAGCCCCGCCCCACACATCATTGGATTTGATTGACAGCAATGGGAGCCAATAGCTGCGCTGCTATCAATCTATCCAATAAAGAGCCGAGAATCCCGGGCCGAGGTCCAGCACGTCCTTGATGCGGGACTTTCGAGGGCTCAGGTAAGTAAAATGGGGGGCTAGGGAGATGGTAATTATCAGATGTTTTTTCACCTTAATGCATAGGATGCATTAAGGTGAAAAAACAGGAAGGTTTGCAACCCCTTTAACCAGAAGGCAAATAATTAGTTCTTACTGGAGACCAGTTTAATGCGTGGCTTTTTGAAGGCTCTAGTGGATCTTCCTGTTTCATACCTTATTTATCCCCAACTTGAGTGATACTGCCCACCTCTGTATTCTCCACTGTACATAATACAAAAACTATAATAAGGTGGGACTAACTCAAAAGGGCCAATGTGCAGGCTTGGAAAATGAAGCTCTTGCCAATGCAGTCTTCAAAAGACCCTGCGAGACAAAATACAAAGACTGAAATGTTGGTTTTGGGTGGACTAACCACTAATGTTAATAGTTTGGATCCATTTTATTTTTGGGCACTTTTTAGGGTTATGGGTTTGATACTTGCAAGCTTGCAGGGAATTGGCTTTTCCCAAAAACATTTGGAGAAAATACCACAAATGTGCATTATTTCCTGACCTACCAGCTCTGAGAAGTTACACTCTGATCCATGGTCCGCAGAGTAGTCTATAAATTACATGGGGGCTAGGTAGGGTTTTTCCTCAGATGATACACTGAGATGAAACAAATATCCCTACATAGGTTTTACATGTATATCTGCTATCTTCATTTATATATGGTTTATAAAGTTCAGATTGTGTTAGGAAATTTTCTCTTCCTGTTTAACAGGGAGTGTGATGTCTGGGCATACAGCCAAAATAGCTAAAATTGCTGATTGGAGGAAAGGCACACACCCTCTCTCATCATAGGTAGAGAATCTCAGAGGTGTTTTGTAACAGGGCCAGCTGCCTACTAATCTATTTATAGCAACCTCCCCTGACAGAAATTTCAGGCTGTTTTTATCTGATGTGTCCAAGTATTTGTTAGGAGTTATCAGGCTGATAATAGAGGAACGGGTCAGGAGAGAGCTATGGGAATTAGCTCTTTAAAGAGAGATAACAAAACACTGCAGATATATGTGCCCAGCTCAAATTTCATGAATCGGGTTTACATCCACTTTAAAGTAAATATATGGCCAGAATAAGAGCATACAAATATTTGTTTACACTGAACAAGCAGCAAATGCATTTTTAAACAAGCCCTCACTGACTTCTGGAGGTCTAGAAGGCCGCTGAGTCAATCTTGGGAGGGAGGGAACAGCGTGAGAGTCACTTTTGGAAGGGGGGACAGGGAGAGCTGAGCTGCTGAGCCACTACCAGGAGTGGTAACAGGGTGAATTGAGCTGTTTATTGAGTTCTGGGAGGGGAGGAAGGGATTGTTAGCCTGTTTACTGACTTCTGGAGGGGGGGGGTAGCTCATGGGTGTCTTAGCTTCTGAGTCACTGTTGAGAGGTGGAGATAAACTATTTGTTTACTTATGGGAGGGGGAGCTGAGCTGGTGAGCTACTATTGGGAGGGGGAGCATGGGGGAGCTTAACTGGCTTAGACAATGACTTTAAAGCTTCCACTGTGAATTTTGAGGATAAATTGCTCTATAGTACCTGCAGCAACAGAGGTCAGTAAGAATTTACTTTAAACCTGATATACCTCTTGCCAAGAATAAGTCAACCACTTGAATGTCCAAAGCCTGACCACAGGATCATTTAGGCAACATTTTTTAGAGCAAACAAAAAAGTCTACAAGCTTCAATCCTCTATCATGTATTCCACACGTTTTAGGGCCTTGTGAAGCCAAAGATGATCAACTTCAATGGCATTACCTAGTATGTCAGCAAATGCAAGTTCCATCACAACCTTCTAGGAATATTACTTTGTCACTTTGAATAGCAATTTAAAACATCACAGCCTTTGTGTAGTTCATAAGCAACAGGGCCTGAGCTGTACAAAAAATGACATGCCTGTTGAATCATAATTCTTATTATTCTTATTGAATTCATACATAATTCATTTCCATAATCCAAGCAATCACAGTGTACAGTTAAAGAACTGTCAAAGTCCTTTGGAATACACTACAAACCACTTAGTCTAAATTTAAACCAAAAAGAACGTGAAACCCATAAGGTTACAACAAATGAATACATGTTTTACCTTATTCTCTTCTGCAATACAAAAATGTCATAGAAAATAATAAACAGATTGCAAGTTGTATTATACATGAAATGAATGGCTGGTGACCCAGATGGCAGTGCATTCAGCTGACACAGGCAATATGGCAAGTATCAGAATTTCATCACGGTTAATTTATTGTATCACCAGAGAATACACAGAGGCAGATGCATCAGAAAATTTATATTCAATTTCCCTTATACTTAACTTAGCTGTGCTATTTAATCACCCATATGAGCAGCAGGGTTCAAAGTGCAAGCAGCTCAATTTCATGCAGTATAATTTAATAAGGGAAGGATTTGCAGATCAATATTATTAATGAAGCATTTTGCTACTTTTGTAATTAAAACAGACATATCAATTAAGTACTGGAGACAGTCATACTGTGACTTAACTTAGTGAATAAGGTGAATTGCTGCTTATATTGAATATCAAATTATGTGTAGGGGAAATTAAAAGAAAAAAGTTTTGCTTGCAAATTATTAGAATGAACGCAGATTCATCTTATTCAGTGAATATCCTCTTGTCTGAGGATGAAAGAATGTCTGTGATAGGCGGAACACTAAACACGGTGTCTGCTGGGAAACTGCGTGTTCCGCATATCATGGAACAGAACGAGGAGGAGGTGTGACTTTTCAAGAATGGCCGTCTGACTCTGCAGTGCACCATAATCTGATAAACAGAACGAGGATGAGGCGCGACTTTTCCACAATGGCCGTCCGCCACCTCTAATAATCAGGTACACAGTCAGAAGTATAGAAACATGTATGGCGATCGGCAAGGCTGCAATCAGCACATTGAGGTGAGATTGCAATGGGCACATTGAGGTGAGATTGCAATGGGCACAGTGAGGTGAGATTGCAATGGGCACAGTGAGGTGAGATTGCAATGGGCACATTGAGGTGAGAGTGCAATGGGCACAGTGAGGTGACAGGTGAGATTGCAATGGGCACATTGAGGTGAGATTGCAATGGGCACAGTGAGGTGAGATTGCAATGGGCACATTGAGGTGAGATTGCAATGGGCACATTGAGGTGAGATTGCAATGGGCACATTGAGGTGAGGTGAGATGAGGTGACAGGTGAGATTGAAATGGGCACATTGAGGTGAGATTGCAATGGGCACAATGGGCACATTGAGGTGAGATTGCAATGGGCACATTGAGGTGAGATTACAATGGGCACAGTGAGGTGAGATTGCAATGGGCACATTGAGGTGAGATTGCAATGGGCACATTGAGGTGAGATTGCAATGGGCACATTAAGGTGAGATTGCAATGGGCACATTGAGGTGAGATTGCAATGGGCACATTGAGGTGAGATTGCAATGGGCACATTGAGGTGAGTGCAAGGTGAGATTGCAATGGGCACATTGAGGTGAGATTGCAATGGGCACATTGAGGTGAGATTGAGGTGAGATTGCAATGGGCAATGGGTACAATTGAGGTGAGATTGGAATGGGCACAGTGAGGTGAGATTGGAATGGGCACATGGGCACAGTGAGGTGAGATTGCAATGGGCACAGTGAGGTGAGATTGCAATGGGCACAGTGAGGTGAGATTGCAATGGGCACAGTGAGGTGAGATTACAATGGGCACAGTGAGGTGAGATGCAATGGGCACAATGGGCACAGTGAGGTGAGATTGCAATGGGCACATTGAGGTGAGATTGCAATGGGCACAGTGAGGTGAGATTGCAATGGGCACAGTGAGGTGAAATTGCAATGGGCACAGGGAGGTGAGATTGCAATGGGCACATTGAGGTGAGATTGCAATGGGCACAGTGAGACTTGCAATGGGCACAGTGAGGTGAGATTACAATGGGCACAGTGAGGTGAGATTGCAATGGGCACAGTGAGGTGAGATTGCAATGGGCACATTGAGGTGAGATTGCAATGGGCACAGTGAGGTGAGATTGCAATGGGCACATTGAGGTGAGATTGCAATGGGCACATTGAGGTGAGATTGCAATGGGCACAGGGAGGTGAGATTGTTATGGTCACATTGAGGTGAGATTGCAATGGGTACAGTGAGGTGAGATTGGAATGGGCACAGTGAGGTGGGATTGGAATGGGCACAGTGAGGTGAGATTGGAATGGGCACATTGAGGTGAGATTGCAATGGGCACAGTGAGGTGAGATTGCAATGGGCACATGGGTGAGGTGAGATTGCAATGGGCACAGGGAGGTGAGATTGCAATGGGAGGTGGGATTGCAATGGGCACAGTGAGGTGAGATTGCAATGGGCACATTGAGGTGAGATTGCAATGGGCACAGTGAGGTGAGATTGCAATGGGCACAGGTGAGGTGAGATTGCAATGGGCACAGGGAGGTGAGATTGCAATGGGCACATTGAGGTGAGATTGCAATGGGCACAGGGAGGTGAGATTGCAATGGGCACAGGGAGGTGAGATTGCAATGGGCACAAAAAAAAAACTTTATAACAGAGAGAGACATCTGAAACCGCGGGTTTACTGAACAGAAAGAAAGAGAAAATTATTAGGAGAACTGAGAGAAAGAAATTAGAGTAGATAGAGGTGTAACAATAGGGTAAGAGGGGAAACTGGGGGGGGGGGGGGGCAATGTGAGTTTGCAAATCATCCAGACCTAATTGAAATGGTATGTTTATGATTCTGGAGTTATCACAGGTAACTCAGGAGACCAGAATCGCCTTTGAGGGAACTCTAGTCTGCTGATGTACTTCCAAAATGATTTCATATACAAATGTGTTCCAAAGTGACCAAGTCTAAGGCGGCGTACACACGACTGCATTCCAGCGAGGACCTCGGCCGTGTGTACGCTCTCGGCGAGCTTCCCGTCGGGAAGCCCGTCGAGCAGAAATAGAGAGCACGCTCTCTATTTGCTCGACGGCCCGCCTGGAAGAATGGCTGGTTGCCATTCCCGACGGGCGGGTCGCCGATTTCGACGGCCGGCAGGGAACCTCGACGGGCTGAACGATGTGTTCTGCCCATCGAGGTTCTCTGCCGTGTGTACACGGCCTTAGGCCCGTACACACGAGTAAATCTATCTGTTCAATTCGGTCAGACAGACCGATTTGAACAGATCTGTCTGCTGGGACGTATTGGTTTGACACACGATTAAACCAAAATCCCCGCCGGCAGACAGCGCGCTGACGTGTCGGTGACGTGGCGGGGACGTTGACGCTGCCACGTCACCGCACCAGGAAGTAAAACACTTCCGCGCATGTGTCGAAACAATTTGGCGTGTGTGCGAGTAGACATGTCTGCTGGTTAGCGTACTAACCAGCAGACATGTCGGGCGGATGGGTTCCCAGCATGGTTTCAAATCTGTCGGCTGGCCAAATCTGTCTGTCCGCCCGTACACACGATCGAATCTGTCTGCTGGGACGGTCTGGCAGACCGTTTCCAGCAGACAGATTTGATCGTTTGTACGCGGCCTTAGAGTAGCGTTCTTGTTGGAGCCGGACTGAAAGGACTAGGTCTTCCAGTTTATAAATTTCCTCTACTTTCCTGAGCCACATCCCTATAGTCGAAAGTGAATTTTTTTTACTCATACGTTTATGTATAGGGGGGGGGGGGGCGGCGGCGGTCCTTAAGTGGTTACAGATACACTGACCCTAAGACCCCTTTCACACTGAAGTGTTTTTACAGTGTTTTAGCGTTAAAAATAGCGCTATTAAAACGCTCATAAAACACTCTCCATGCATCTCAATGGACCATTTCACACTGAGTCCTGCAAGCAGCATCTTTGGAGCAGCTTTTGGGCACTGAAAAAAACGCTCCAAAAACGCACCTCTCCATTGAAATGAATTGAAAGCGCTGTATAAACGCCTTACCCTTTCACACTGAGGCAATGCAAAAACGCCCTAAAACGTTAGGGTCTTAGCGGTGCTTTACCAGCACATTGGGATTGCAGATGAGGCTTCGCTCGAATAATGCTTGAATATCGCTCGAAAAACTCTTGAACAATGCTCGAAAAACGCTAGAATTATGCTCGAAAAACGCCCCTTAGTGTCCGATTTGTCCGCAATGTCGCAGTCCCACTAAAAATCACTGATCGCCGCCATTACTAGTAAAAATAAAAATAAAAAGGCCATAAAAATATCTCATCGTTTTTAGACACAATAACTTTTGCGCAAACCAATCAATATACGCTAATTAGAATTTCTTTACCAAAATGATGTAGCAGAATACTTATTGGCCTAAATTAATAAAGAAATTTGTGCTGGTTAACCAGTATAAAGGAAAATTAGTTGTAAAAATTGTGGGTTTACCAATTATTTCCGGTTCATTAATTCTTCATGGTCCACATAAGGGGGTGTGTCTCATTCCTATATACTTTCTACTACAAAGGTGTCCCTCATTCTCAACGCAGAAAGTTGGGAAATGGACAGGATTCATAGTTTATTCATTCAGACACAGCTGCGCTGATTTTAAATGTGACAGCACTTATGGGGGAGAGGAATCTCCACCCGTTGTCACAGTTCAAATGGGGGCAAAGGCAAAGAGGGGGGTCTGCTTGAACATGTTACATTTTACCAGCTAAATATGGGTGTGACCAGGTCCGGTGCTACCACTAGGCAAACTAGGCAGCCGCCTAGGGCGCACTGCTGCCTAGGGATGCTGGGCCACTAGTGTTCCTACTCTCTTCTCTCTGCAACAAGCAACTAAGTCTCAGCATCAGCAGGCAGTGTAGAGAGGTGTAGTGACGGCGGAGGACTGTGTCTGTGTCTCAACTCCCAAATGAATGAAAGCAAGCAAACATTCATTGATGGGCACTAGTAGGTTGCATTGATGGGCACTGATGAGGCTGGACGTCGCAGGACCGCACAATTGTCAGTTAAAATAACACAGAGTTTTTTTTTTCCGCAAAAAATGGCATTTAAGGGGGTAAAACCTCCCATGGCTGAAGTGGTTAACATGTTCAGAGCATCCCCAGGAATGTTATTTAATCACTTCATTACCAAGGACGTCAATTGACGTCCTGGCTTTCAGTGGGGATATCTGAATGATGCCTGCAGCCACAGGCATCATTCAGATATCCATCTCTTCAGGCAGCGAATCCCTGCACCACCATAAGAATGATCATAGCGGTAGTTCCACCGCTTGATCATTCTTATAGGCGGCGGGAGGGGACACCCCCCCCTCCCGCCGCCATCCGTTGTGTCTCCGGGCTCTCCTTTGCCATCGGAGACCCGGAGAAACGATCTGCCACCGTCCGCTGTAAACCATAGAGTAGACTGGTGACCAGATGGTCACCAGTCATCTCTATGATCGTCGGAGGCCCGGGCGCGATGTTATGACGTCACGCCCGGGTCCTGGAATGTAAACACAGCCACAATCGCGGCTGAAAGCATTAGATCGATGAATTTTTTTTCACCATCTAATGCTTTCCAGCCTGGAGGAGAGATGTTGGGTCTTATTGACCCCGCATCTCTCCATAAAGAGTACCTGTCACACACATTCCTATTACAAGGGATGTTTACATTCCTTGTAATAGGAATAAAAGTGATCAAAAAAAAAAAATGTCAAAAAAGTTTAAAAATAAAATAAATTGTGTAAAAAAAAAAAACCCCGGTAGCTCGCGCTCAGAAGTCCCGCCCACATGTGTAAACGCCATTTAAACCACACATGTGAGGTATCGCCGCGTGCGTTAGAGCACCATCAACAATTCTAGCTCTAGACCTCCTCTGGAACTTTGTAACTTGTAAAAAAAAAAAATAAGCGTCGCCTATGGAGATTTTTAAGTACTGACGTTTGGCGCCATTCCATGAGTATGCACAGTTTTTTTATTTTATTTTTATTTTATTTTAAAGTGTATTTTTGTGCGTGAACTCGAGAGAGAGGAGCCGGACTGCAGGAGTTGGGAGTAGGCAGACCCTCCCCCCGGAGGCAATCGCCATCCTTCTCCATGCCCCTGGTGGCAATGGCAGGTGTGAAGGGGGGCCTCCCACTCACCCCGCCCTACCTGCTCCTCTTGGGAGCCCAACTGGGGCCCAACGGGACCCCAATGGGGCAGAGGGACTCCCCCTATGAGGGAGTGAGGGGGCCTAGCCCACCCAGCCAGCCCCGTAGGTCCTTCGCCTCTCTTTATTTTAAGAGACCGCATGGCCAAAGTGCATGTGTTTTAAACCAATTTTGTGTGCGTGCAAGTGTGGTGGTTTTTGTGGGGGGGGGGGGGGGTGGGCGTACTAAGCACAGGCGTACCTTGCATAGCACACCCACCGGGAGCCGGGCTGAGACCACCAAACTCAATTCACATGTAGCCGAGACCGGGATCCGAACCCTTGGCTGCAGAGGTGAATGGCTTGTCAGCGCAGTGCCAATCACGTTGAGCCACCACAGCTCTGAGTATGCGCAGTTTTAAAGCGTGACATGTTAGGTATCTATTTACTCGGCGTAACTTCATCTTTCACATTATACCAAAAAATTGGGCTAACGTTACTGTTTTGTTCTTTTTTAATTCACAAAACCGTTATTTTCCCCCCAAAAAAAGGCGTTTGAAAAATGATTGCGCAAATAATGTGCGAGATAAAAAGTTGCAATGGCCGGCATTTTATTCCCTAGGGTGTCTGCTAAAAAAACATATATAGTGTATGGGGGTTCTGAGTAATTTTCGAACCAAAAAATTATGATTTATGCATGTAGGAGAAGTGCCAAAATAGCCCCGGTATTGAAGCGGTTAAAGAAATGTTGTGTTTTAAATGTTAACCTTATCAAAATTGCTGCTCCCTGCCAAATAGAATTCCTAAATATTTTTGCTTGCTTTGGTACATCTCTCCCTGAACAGTACCCAGTCCTCCATGCCATTTGTTTTATAATTCCTTGTCTATTACCCTGGTTCACAGTCTCCGCTCTAATTCATCCCAAAGGTGTTCTATTGGGTTAAGGTCATGACTCTGTGCAGACCAATCACGTTCCTCCACCCCAAACTCGCTCATCCATGTCTTTATGGACCTTACTTTGTGCACTGGTGGGCAGTCATGTTGGAACAGGCTATGCTGTTGTCTTAACCTCCTTAGCTGTATTCCCAAGTCAGGCTCGGGGTGAATTTTTCATACCAAAAGTGGTATCCCCGAGCCTGACTCGTGTGCGGAGTGCTGAGTTCCGTTCCCTGTCATGCTGTGGCAGCTACCCGCCCCCCTGGCGGCCCGCCTCTCTTCTCGTCCATCCCAGGTGATGTCACAAGCAAATGGGGATGAACGAGAAGAGAGGGAGGGGTGCCGGGGTGAGGGGAGCTGCCGCAGCATGACATGAGAGAGAAGTGAACTTATTACAGAGTATACAGACGCTTCCTGCGCTACTCTGCGTGTTAAGAAAATCTACTCTCCCGACTTCCGCGGCACCCCCCGCCCCGCCACCCGCGGGCTGGGAATTTGAGACCCCTGTCATAGACACACTCCTAAACCTTGTGGACAGTCTTCCCAGAATAGTTGAAGCTGTTATAGCTGCAAACTCAATATAGAACCTTATGGACTAAGACTGGGGTGCCATTAAAATTCATGTGCGGGTAAATGCAGGTGTCCCAATACTTAGGTTATATATATATATATATATACAGATATATATATAGATATTTGTAGATATATATCTGTATATATATATATATATATCTATATATATATATATATATATATATATATATATATATATATATAGATATATATAGATATATATATATATATACACACATAAACTATATATATATATATATATATATATATATATACTGTGTGTATATATATATATATATATATAGATAGATATCTCTCTCTCTATATATATATGTGTGTGTATATATATATATTTATCTATATCTTTTCTATACATGTGGTATGTTTTATATAAACTGAGAGGAGGGAAAATTGCTCAGGTTTGCCTTAAAGATGTCAGCAGTAAAATTTCATGTATTTTTACATTTGTTTTTTACAAAAGCAGCATTCTATTTTTATCGTATGCCTTTAATAAAAACAGATGACACGAGGTTGCTGTAAAAAGTAGGTCAAAGTTAGACAAATATAGAAAATGTGTCCACTAAGGCCAGAAAAAGAAACCCTAATGAGGACTTCCTGGGAATGTATTTTTAAGCTTGGAATGATACATTGCCTTGTGTGTTACATTGTACCTTTAGGAATGTTTGATGTTTGTCATTTCTAAAATCACACAATAACAATGGCAGATAAAGATTGTGTACAGGTCTATGGAATAAGGAAAAACGCAAAGTACATTCTCCCCGACCAACAAATAAGAAGCCCCTTTTTCAGATTTCACTTCTCTAAACTGAGATCCGATGGATTGCTTTAACTTACTACACTTGAGGAATTTTAAAGTGCGACTGGGTAAAGTAAATACACTATATAACATAACTCCCAACTGTCTCTGATTTGGAGAGACTGTCTCTCTTTTGGCACCAAAATCCTTTTGTCTGTCTCCTCTTTCCTCCCCATTTATCCCTGTTTGTTTTTTTATGTCTGATCTCTGGATGTCTAGAATGATTGAATTACCAAAAGTGTAATAGGACACTAAATCCTTCACACAGACCCTATATTATTGCATTTATTACTGGTTAACCAGTATAAAGAAAAATTAGTTGTAAAAATTGTGGGTTTACCAATTATTTCCGGTTCATTAATTCTTCATGGTCCACATAAGGGGGTGTGTCTCATTCCTATATACTTTCTACTACAAAGGTATCCCTCATTCTCAACGCAGAAAGTTGGGAAATGGACAGGATTCATAGTTTATTCATTCAGACACAGCTGCGCTGATTTTAAATGTGACAGCAGTTATGGGGAGAGGAATCTCCACTCGTTGTCACAGTTCAAATGGGCGCAAAGGCAAAGAGGGGAGTCTGCTTAAACATGTTACATTTTACCCCCTAAATATGGGTGTGACCAGGGCCGATGCTACCACTAGGCAAACTAGGCAGCCTCCTAGGGCGCACTGCTGCCTAGGGACGCTGGGCCACTAGTGTTCCTACTCTCTTCTCTCTGCAACAAGCAACTAAGTCTCAGCATCAGCAGGCAGTGTAGAGAGGCGTAGTGATGGCGGAGGACTGTGTCTGTGTCTCAACTCCCAAATGAATGGAAGCAAGCAAACATTCATTGAGGGGCACTAGTAGGTTGCATTGATGGGCACTGATGAGGCTGCATTTGATAAGTGCTGGTAGGCTGCATTTGATGGGCGCTGGTGAGCCTGCATTTGATAGGTGCTGGTGAGGCTGCATTTGATGGGCGCTGGTAGGCTGCATTTGATGGGTGCTGGTGAGGCTGCATTTGATGGGCGCTGGTGAGGCTGCATTTGATGGGCGCTGGTGAGGCTACATTTGATGGGCGCTGGTGAGGCTGCATTTGATGGGTGCTGGTGAGGCTGCATTTGATGGGCGCTGGTGAGGCTGCATTTAATGGGCGCTGGTGAGGCTGCATTTGATGGGTGCTGGAAGGCTGCATTTGATGGGCGCTGGTGAGGCTACATTTGATGGGCGCTGGTGAGGCTGCATTTGATGGGTGCTGGTGAGGCTGCATTTGATGGGCGCTGGTGAGGCTGCATTTAATGGGCGCTGGTGAGGCTGCATTTGATGGGTGCTGGAAGGCTGCATTTGATGGGCGCTGGTAGGCTGCATTTGATGGGCGCTGGGGAGGCTGCATTTGATGGACGCTGTTGAGGCTGCATTTGATGGGCGCTGGTAGGCTGCATTTGATGGGAGCTGGTGAGGGTGCATTTAATGGGCGTTTCATTTAAAAGGTGGGGTATACATGGGCAGGACAAAGGGGGTTTAGTCAGGGGTGGAGCCGAGGGAGGTGCAGCAAAATGAGGTTTTGTCTAGGGTGTCAAAAATCCTTGGACAAATCTGGGTGTGACATGTAACATGTTCAAAAGGTGAACCTATTCTTTAGGTTTCCTTTACGCCGGGTACCTGTCTGTCAGATGGCGGCCATCCATTATTCAAAATCCGCACCTCCTCCTCTGACTTTTCCGTGATAGGCAGAACACTAATTTTCCCAGCAGAGCCTCTGTTCAGTGTTCCGCCTATTACGGATGCCTTCTCATTCTCAGCCTCGGCCTCGGACGAGAGGACATCCATGATAGGCGGAACACTGAACAGAGGCTCTGCTGGGAAAATCAGTGTTTCGCCTATCACGGAACAGCCTGAGGAGGAGGCGCGGCTTTTGAATAATGGATGGCCGCCATCTGACATACTCTGCAAACAGGAGAAGGTAGGGAGATCGTCGAGGCAGGGAACTGAAAGGCACAGTGAGGCATGTATAGATGGCACAGTGAGGCATGTATAGATGGCACAGTGAGGCATGTATAGATGGCACAGTGAGGCATGTATAGATGGCACAGTGAGGCATGTATAATGGCACAGTGAGGCATGTATACTGGCACAGTGAGGGGTCGTCTTATACAGTGAGTATATCCCAAAACCAACATTTTAGCTGGAAAATTAGGGGGTCGTCTTATACGCCCAGTCGTCTTATACGCCGGCAAATACGGTAACAAATATAAAGCAAGTGTCATTCCAATTTGGTCACAAAAGTGGAAATACAATTTAAGTCTTCAACCATGTAGCTGGCACAATGTGGTCGATTACTTAAAGGGGTTATAAAGGTAAATGTTTTTTCACCTTAATGCATCCTATGCATTAAGGTGAAAAAACATCCAACAGCATCGCCCCCCCCCCCGAGCCCCCGTTTTACTTACCTCACCCCTCAAAAGTCCAGCGCGCGTCCCGTCATCCTGTACGGTTCCCAGCCTGGCCGTTGATTGGCTAGGTTGGATGGATTAATAGCAGCACAGCCATTGGCTGGCGCTGCTGTCAATCACATCCAATGACGCAGCGCACCAGGGGGGGGGCCAAGTGATACAGTTGGCGGCTATGGCCGCCGCTGTATCACGGGAGCCCACTCGCAAGAGCTTTCCACCATGCAAGGGAGCTCGCATAAGGGTAGAAAGCTCTTGCCAGGAGGAGCTGAGACAGCCACCGAGGGACCCCAGAAGACACGGATCGGGGACACTTTGTGCAAAACGATCTGCACAGTGGAGGTTAGTATAACATGTTTGTTATTTTACAAAAAAAAAAAAAATGACTTTAGTGTTCCTTTAAAGCTTGAGTGTGCAAAAGGTGGTGCAGCTGTGCATAGAAACCAATCAGCTTCCAGGTTTTATTGTCAAAGCTTAAAAGGGTAATTCCACTTTCGTGGGGAATTTTTTTTAAATTTAAAACTAATGATATAGCGTATACAGTTGCAACTTAATTACATATTGTAATTGAATGTTATTAAAATGTACCTTTCCTTTTCAATTTACAGCTCTGTAATGTTTTGTAAAAGGCAAAGCAAAATGGCAAACTGAAGGTGTGTACACAACACCCCACAGAAACATAATTTCCTGCTTGTGTGATTGGCTTACTGATTTTTCCAGAAGTCTGCACTTCAAGTCAGATATCAGGCATCCCCTGCAATAAAAAATTCATAGGACAAAAGATGTGTAAAGGGATGCACACCCTGCAATCTTCCTCATTAAAGCCCTGCAGGTACAGCAGGTGGTTGAAAATTATGAAACAACTTTCATTAGATTCATTATTTCTTCAGAATAACAAAAGGTTGAAATCTGCAACAAAGTTTGTTAAAATCATTGCAATGTACATAGATCACCCAGAGGGGAATGTTTTTTTCTCAACATAAGTGGAGTTGCTTTTTAATTAAACAGACTGAAGTTAGAAGCTGATTGGCTAACATGCAAAGCTGCACCAGATTCTGAGTGCTCCAGTTTTAGTAAGGCCCCTTTCACATTGAGGAGTTTTTCAGGCGATACAGCGCTAAAAATAGCGTTGCTATACCGCCTAAAAAACTCCTTCACTGCATACTCAATGTGAAAGCCCTTTAATTGCCGCTAGCAGGGGTTAATACCACACCGCTAGCAGCCGCAACTCGCTGCAAATCCGATGGTATATCGCCGCTTTTTTTAGCGGCACTATACCGCCAGCGCGGCTCCTGCCGCAGTGTGAAAGGGGCCTTAAGCCCCGTACACACGGTCGGACATCCAACAAAACTTCCCTTGGATTTTTGTCCTAATTGATTTGTCCGATCACACCCATAGCATACACACGCTCGGACTTTTCTGCAAACTTTTCTAAAACTTTCCCATCATCACGTGGTTGTTCTGCTCTTTACTGCCACCCTTTGGTTAACTTCTGCTATTGTTGGTTGATTTTAACATTGGTTCTGAGCATGCGCATTTGTAATTTGTCCAAAAGTCCGATGGTTTGCTGTACACACGATCGGACTTTGCACCATCGGACTTTTGTTGCCTGAAAGTTGGTCCGTTCGCAGACCCAACTTTTTGTCCGATGAAAGCCAAAAAAGTTGGTCCGATGGAACGTACACACGGTCGGACAAATGCGAAAAGTGTCGGATTTTGATGTTGGTTGGGCAAAAGTCCGACCGTGTGTACGGGGCTTTAGTCTAAACCAACCTTAACCAGCACTGGGGGAGATTTAATAGAACTGGTGCTCTCAGAATCTGGTACAGCTGTGCAGATAACCAATCAGCTACTAACTTCGGCTTGTTCAATTAAGCTTTGACAATAAAACCTGGAAGCTGATTGGTTTCTATGCAGATCTAAACCATATTCTGCATGTTCCAGCTTTATTAAATCTCTCCATTATCTCCAGAAAAAAGGTTTCCAAATTGCAGCTCTTATATTGAAGTATAACGAAAGGCAAAACTTTTTGTTTTAGTTTTATACAGAGTGGATATGTATTAGAACACCTGTCTGTCAGTTTGTCGGTGCCCCGTACTCTTACGGCACAACTTTGGGGGCTACTCGGCAAGGCGATCTCAAGACGACTTCAGAGGCGACTTGCAAAATAACTTCTGTATTGAAGTCAATGCAAGTCGCCCCGAGTTGCCCCCAAAGTCGTACAAGAACCTTTTTCTAAGTCGGATCGACTTGAGTCGCTCCTATTAGAAGGGTTACATTGAACAGAATGGGACGCGACTTTTCAGGCGGCCGAGTCGCTTGACTAGTCACCTCTCTCTTAGAGAGATTTACCCTCTCTATTTGTCCTGTTTATCATTTTAATGGTAAGTGAAAGTAAAAGAAAATCCCAAATTTTGTGTTGTCCCCAGAAAGGTAGTAGAGGGGAAAATCTTCCAATAGGGACACTAGTTTTGGTGACCTGGGGGTCCCCAAGGAATTCCTTTAATTCCCTTCAGGCCAGACTGGGACAAAAAATAGGCCTGGGCATTTTAGACTAAGCAGTCCGGGGGGGGGGGGGGAGTGGGGTGCGGCGGCGACGATTTGCGGCGGTTAATGATGGGATGTGGGGTTCCAGCACCTTGTACCTCTGGACCCCTTTACATTACACAGCACCCTGCACCTCTGGACCCCTTTACGTTACACAGCACCTTGCACCTCTGGACCCCTTTACATTACACAACACCCTGGACCCATTTACATTACATAGCACCGCACCTCTGGACCCTTTTACATTATAACAGCACCCTGCACCTCTGGACCTCTTTACATTACACAGCACCCTGCACCTCTGGACCCCTTTACATTACACAGCACCCTGCACCCCTTTACATTACACAGCACCCTGCACCTCTGGGCCCCTTTACATTACACAGCACCCTGCATCTCTGGACCCCTTTACATTATACAGCACCTTGCACCTCTGGACCCCTTTACATTACACAGCACCCTGAACCTCTGGACCCCTTTACATTACATAGCACCTGCACCTCTGGACCCCTTTACATTACACAGCACCGCACCTCTGGACCCCTTTACATTACACAGCCCCCCACAGTTTGTTACACAGACACCCCCTAACAGTTCTGGACCCCTGCATGTTACACTGGCGGGAGACATGACATGCGGCCCGCTGGCCACCGCGGCCCATCGGGCATATGCCCGGTATGCCCTATGGCCAGTCTGGGCCTGATTACCTAAGTTCGGCTGTGGGAAGGGAAATCTCCTCATTGGGACACAGATGTTGAAAAAAAAAAACTTCCTGGCTCTATCCAAAATGAAAGAAAAACATTTTGCCCATAGCTACTTTAGTTTTACCAACTCCAGCAAGACAGTTATCATGGCCTTATATTAACATCTATTTATATGTACTCTGTTGGTGCTACAGTTTTTTGTTTGGCTGGAGTATGTCTTTAATTCTCTTGTTTCTGCAAATGGGTTCCATAGTGCCAATAAACCGTCTAAAAACACATGTCTATATCCTGTCTTGTAGACTTGCTTGTGGCTTTTGCAACGTGGCACACTTGTACTTTCATGTATACAATTCATACATCTTCACATCTATCCACTGACAGGGCTTATGCAACCACCTCTCAATGTCAACACAGCTTGAACAGAGTAAACTTGGTTGTATATACAGAGATCTCCTGTAGGCTGTAAACACATTAACAGGCCATGGGGGCTACTGTCACACATGTAGTAATGACATTAGCAGATTGTGTTATAAAGCTTTAGCTTGAGCAAAGACTTCATTTTCTGTTTCTCTGCTGTGTTCACCGATCCGGGAAAATTGGTTCAGATGAACTAATGGGTATAATTATTATGCCATCACTGTAGGAACCTCACAGTAAATGTAAGTAATAAAATGTTAATCTTTCTATTGCCGAGCAAGAGGCCGTCATGATTACTTTGTAATTCCTGTTCAGTGGTGTGCTTATTTTTTCACTCCCTTTGGGCTTTACGGAATCTTTTTTTTATAGATGTCCCATAGGTCAAATAGGAAGTGGTTTGCCGTAACTTGTCCTTGTACAATGGATTGGAAAAATATACTTGTCAGCATTACATCACTAGCCAGTTGGTTTTATAAAGGATTTATAAAGAGAATCACAACGTAACATTCTTGTTTTTAGAAATCTCTGATGGAACCTTCCATCCCACCATATTCCGGTAGTTAGGGATTAGTAAATCTACCTGGGTTCAGTTTAAGAACTGTTTCACAAATCTTACTAAATTTGAAAACCTTGTGGCAAATCTCAATGATGTCTTTGGGAAGAGGGGAGGGGAGGTGTCAACAAATCTCGTTGTTCAATTCTGGACATTTGTAGTGGCCAATGAGCAAGCTACTGTTAAACAAATGGCACGGAAGGCCGCACACTAGCATGAGGGACATAATTATAAACCTAAAAAGAAAAAAAAAATACAATAAAAACAGGGAGATGGTTATTCACTGCATTATAGCTTATTCCTACAGCCATAGAGGTTCTAAATGTTGGAACTCCGTGAATCCTGTGGATTCACAGCAAATCCATGGTAGTGGCAAAAACAAACAGCACCCCTACTGGCAGTGTGGTTGGGATGAGGAGCACTGGACTGGTATAGTCCCAATTGGGTGGTTTGACTTGTGTAGTTGTCTGCAGGTCCTTGTAGTTCTCTCCAGGGTCTTGTCGTAAGGACCCAGGTGTCTTATAGGTCAGTTTGGAAGGTACTTTTGGTAACTTACTCATACGCAATGGATTGGTAACAATGTATTTGTCTGCCTTACACCACTGACCAGTTGCTTATAGGATCACAAACTTCAAGAATTGTGGGGATTCACAGCAAACCCATGGTAGTGGCAAACTTAAACTGCACCCATACCGGAAGTGTTATAGGTATAAGGCACTGTACTGATTTTTTATTGTTTAATTGTTGCCTATGATGTGATGTGCAAAACCAAAACACCAAAGTGTACAAAAAAGTGTATGTGAACACACATAACATTTTTCACTGGAGTGCCATATGGTTCCCTTCTAAAGAGGAAAGACCCTTCTCTGATCCCCCGAAGCACAAGACTCTTGATGGGACAAGGCACACTTGGGTCCACTTAGCCAAAATTTCTGGTGGATTCCGCTCCTTGTGATCAGCTGAAGCCAACCAATGAGTACTGGGTGAAGTGATGTCCCAAAGAGAGAGACCACCCAGGGAAGGGGGGAAGGAACCATTTCTAAAGTGAGATTGCGCTGTTGTCTGTGATTATAGTAAATATCTCCTAAACAGTGGAGGTTTAGGAGATATTTCAAGTACCTACATGTAAGCCTTAATCTAGGCTTACCTGTAGGTTAAAGTGGTTGTAATAGGTCTACAACCACTTTAAGAATAGTTAGACTAATGGCCCATACACACGATCCGAATATCGGCCGACGGATCGTACGACTTTTTTCGCTTAATAATCGTGAGTAAAATAAAATAGGTTTTTAAACTCATGAAAATTCTCGTACGATAGAAAAAAAATGATCGGAAGTGATGTCACGTGTTGTAATGTATTTGTATTGTATTGTCGGACGACGGCTGTACTGACTAAACGAAAATCGGACGATCGGACATCGGACGAGAAAAATTTTCGCACTTGTCCGATCGAATTTAATCGGATGAACGGTCGTGATCGGCTGTCGAAAGTAGTGTACACACGATCCGAAAATCGTACGATCCATCATCGGCGGATCGTTTGTATGGGCCATTGGGCCATTAGGCTTTTCTTCCACTTTAAAGGAAAACAACAACCTCTAGATCTTTATCCTTTCGTAATGGAAAAATCTTTGACATATTGGATGGATTCTAGTCTCAGTGTAAATATACGCACAATGATGATTAGGGAATTGACAGATCTCCGCTGAGATAACAACATTATCTAACATGACAAATAATGCTTACAAAGTCAATTTAGACACTTCCTACTCCTGTCTATTTACAAATGGGTTTTGGAGTAAAATGTTTCCGTTCTGGGACTGTTGTTCTTTGTTGCAAAATAATGAATGGAATTCCTTGCGGTTTTAGGAGAAAAAAAACATTGCACGGCCCCATGTAGACAACATCATTTCAGATAATTAAAATCATCTGTGGTGGTTTCCTCTATTTTTACTTCATTGATGGCCCCTCGCCTGGTTACTCAAAGGAAGTATTTGTTAACGGTGCTGCGGGGAAATCGTTGTTTGGGTTCCAACAAAACACCAGAACATTTTCTGATTGTGTTAGAGATTAGCCATTTAAACACATTACACATTATTTGTCGGCAGTTATGTAAAAGTTTCCTTAGGTGTCAAAACTTCCCTGCCGATGTTAAAAAGATTTTTTTGTAATTTAGACCAATGTTTCTCAAACTTTTTTCAGTCAAGGCACCCTTTAAAATTATGGACATTCTCGAGGCACCTTCCAAAATTATGGACAGTCTTGAGGCTCCCCATTTAAAATAAAAAAACGATTCTGATAGTTTTTCATAATGCAACAACATCAATACACATAGGACACCCAACGTTAAAGGCAGGCCCGGATAGGCCAATTGGGAGAACCGGGATAATTCCCGGTGGGCTGGTCGGGTTGCGGGCCGGTTCGATCCGTCCTTTTATTTAATCGGCTCCCGCGGCCGCCTTCCGGCTCCCTTATAAATTTAGCTCCCGGTGCGGCGGCCTGTAGTGTGGCACTTGCGCTACATACATGGGGCGTACTTGTCCAGGGTGGAGGGAGCGACTGACTCCCGCATTAAACGACCGGCGATTGGCCAGACCGGGTGCATGTCATACCAGAGGCAGAGGCTCCGCCTCTGGTATGACATGCACCGGTCTGGCCAATCACCGGCCGTTTAATGCGGGCGTCAGTCGCTCCCTCCCCCTGGCCAAGTATGCCCCATGTATGTTGGTAGCACAAGTGCCACACTACAGGCCGCCGCGCCGGGGGCTAAATTTATAAGGGAGCCGGAAGGCGGTTGTGGGAGCCGATTAAATAAAGGGACGGATCGGGGGTCTTTTTTTATTCGTGCGGGGGCAGCTTTGGTGCCCGTGCCGCCCCCCGCAAAGTGTCTGCAGGATACATGGCAGCGGCCGGGGCAGATGAGACATTTGCACAAGTAGGGGAAAAACAGGCAGCACCCAGTAACCAACCTGAATAAAAATAAAAAAACTTTTTTCTGCTGTCAGGTTTATATTGTAATTTACAATATGTACAGAGGTGTGGGGGAGGAAGTTACAGAGGTGGGGGGGTACAGATATGTGGGGGGGGGGTACAGAGAGAACAAATATTGGGGAAGGGGTCCAGAGGGGGAACACAGATGTGTGTGTGTGTGTGTGTGGGGGGGGGGGGGAGTGGTGTGATCAGAGGGGAACAGAGGTGGGGGGGGGTACAGACATAAACAGAGGTGTGGGGGGGGTACAGAGATAAACAGAGGTACGGGGAGGGTACAGACATAAACAGAGGTGCGGGGAGGGTACAGAGGTGCGGGGAGGGTACAGAGATGCGGGGAGGGTACAGAGGTATGAGGAGGGTACAGAGGTATGAGTAGGGTACAGAGGTGTGGGGAGGGTACAGAGGTATGAGAAGGGTACAGAGGTGCGGGGAGGGTAGAGAGGTATGAGGAGGGTACAGAGGTGCAGGGAGGGTACAAAGGTGCGGGGAGGGTAAAGAGGTGCGAGGAGGGTACAGAGGTATGAGGAGGGTACAGAAGTGCAGGAAGGGTACAGAGGTATGAGGAAGGTACAGAGGTGCGGGGAGGGTACAGAGGTATGAGGAGGGTACAGAGGTGCGGGGAGGGTACAGAGGTATGAGTAGGGTACAGAGGTGCGGGGAGGGTACAGAGGTATGAGAAGGGTACAGAGGTGCGGGGAGGGTACAGAGGTGCGGGGAGGGTAGAGAGGTATGAGGAGGGTACAGAGGTGCAGGGAGGGTACAAAGGTGCGGGGAGGGTAAAGAGGTGCAGGGAGGGTACAGAGGTATGAGGAGGGTACAGAAGTGCAGGACGGGTACAGAGGTATGAGGAGGGTACAGAGGTGCGGGGAGGGTACAGAGGTATGAGGAGGGTACAGAGGTGCCCTAAACCCGGCTCCTACCTTTTCCGAATGGACAGAGTCAGTGATCACTGACTTGGTCCATTCACATAACTGAGCATCGTAAACTGTGATTATGATGCTTCAGTTTATGAATGGAGAGGAACTTCTCTCCATTTATTTCAGCTGAGGCTGTAGAGAAAGGGACTGGGGAATCTGTGTCCTTAGTCCCTTTCTCTGTCTTAAAGGGGAGATGTCAGAGGTCTGTTAAGACACCTGATATCTCACCAAAGCCCCCCAACAGGGCTAATTTAAAAAAAGAAAAAAAAATGCAATAAATAATTTAAAAAATAAAATGTAAATAATAATGATAATAAAAAAAAAAACACACTGACAATCCAACCCCCCCCTGAAAAAAAAAAAAAAGAATCACTGTAAACAAAAAATGTAAAAAATAAAAAATGTGTAAAAAAAAAATACCGCCACTGTCACATGACAATTAAAAAAAAGTATCGGTATTCGGTATCGGCGAGTACTTGAAAAAAAGTATCGGTACTTGTACTCGGTCTCAAAAAACTGGTATCGGGACAACCCTAGTTTGCATGCCTGTAAACCAGGAAGTGCACCAGCGATGTGCACAAGAGCAGTGGCTTTCCCAGTAGGCTCAGATATTAGTGGGAGCCAATAGCTTCTGATAATGTCAATCAGAGCCAGTGAGCCAATGAGGAGAGAGCTGGGACAGGGCTTGAGCCACGCTCCATGTGTGAATGGACACACAGAACAGTGGCTTGGGAGCGTGCCTGCTTTGGTGCCCCCATAGCAAGCTGCTTGCTATGGGGGCACTCAGCAGGAGAGAGGGCCAGGAGCAGAGGTGGGGGACATGAGAAGAGGAGCAATGATCTCGCAAAACGTGCGTCAGGTTTTCTGATGCGTGCATTTGTATATACTGCATTGTATAACGTTTGTATCCATTTTAATTATTATCTTTAATATGTGCAAATCCATTGGCCGAGCTATTATGCTATATTATTCATGTATATACATCAATTTTAATAAACATTTATATTGTTACTATTTTTTTTACTCAGTGGCAAACTGTGACCACCTCATTTAAAGTCCCAAGGACAACTCTTTTTCTGTATATGTATATAGGGATGGAGGTGCATCACTGGTGACTGCAGACCTTTTATTTTTGTTTCTATTGAACCCGGGTGGAAGACACCCATTTAGCCCAAAACTGGCCTGCTGTCCCCACCAGCCACTGTGCTTTACAAATATACTTCATATACATGTTTTAGCCTTTGACCTTGCCTCCAACAGTGGTGGTGTTCTGTGGCCTTTGAGTCTTTTTGCTATCTCCTCTGGCGATTGGTGGTTTTTGTCTGGCATGGGAGCTGCGATATGCTAAAGGAGATTTCTGTCTCCTGCTGCCCCCCCCTGTTCAATGGATTTTGTGGGGGAGGCCACCGGCATATCAGCGCTATGCTCCTACACCCATTGGGTGGCATCCGTGACAGCGCTTTCACCCAGTGGCAGTGCAGTTGGTCATCTTGGATAGACGGGAGTCCACTGCGTATGCGTACTCCCATTGGCAGCTGACGCCCTGGTGTCGGCACACAAATCCATCCTCGAATGGTGTTGGGGGCGGGGAAGGCCCCACCCCTTCGGGGATATAAGTCAGGGGTGAGGCATGGCTGAGATCATTTCCTTCACTCACCAACACTATGCACATCATAGAGATTTCTATAGCTGTTCAGCTGCTTATACATCAAGGTAAATACAACTCCCCCGCCCTAGCACTCACCTGGTGCTTCATCTGCATTCCCTGCACTTATTTGTTCATTCAAAACTGCTTTTTTCCTTTTTTCACACTATGGGGATTGATTTCCCAGACAAACACATTGCTTCAGGATTTACTTTTTTTACCCATGGTCTCTATGTCTGCTCCATTATTGGATCAGGTTAGTCCATATATGTTTCTATACAAATAACTTTTGTCTACTTTGCTTATTTAGTAAGGCTTGATATACGGTACATACGTATGCCAGAGCTTGCATGCTCTCATACAAAAATATTATTATACTATATAACTTGACGTTTATCTTTCTAATTTTTGCAAATCATTGAGACACATATAATTATGTTTACAGCTCTATCTATATCTATCAAGTCACATACTGAGACAATTATGACCATTTACTTTCACCCATGCCATGTCTGCCGCCTGGCCCCCCCCCCCCCCCTGGGGGTATCTGTGTCTGTTTTCTCCCCCTCAGCTCCTGTGCCACACTCTCGCTGCTGCCTTCCATTTGGGGGTTCAGCGATGGAAACTCTGGTTTTCGTTTATTGGTAAGTATTGGGCCAGTTGGGTCTGGCCCATTCTGCCATTGTTCTTACATTTACCACTCTGACACATCTCTTTATCTATTTAGATACATTCCATTCGCATCCACCCCTGATGAGCAATGATCTTGCGAAACGTGCGTCGGGTTTTCTGATGCGTGCATTTGTATATACTGCATTGTATAACGTTTGTATCAATTTTAATTATTCTCTTTATTATGTGCAAATCCATTGTCTGCGCTATTATGCTATATTATTCATGTATGCACATCAATTTTAATAAACATTTATATTGTTACTATTTCTGTTACTCAGTGGCAAACTGTGACCACCTCATTTAACTCCTTAAGGACCGCCGCATGTACATTTATGTCGGCAGAATGGCACGGACAGGCACATTGGCGTACCTGTACGTCCCTGCCTAGACGTGGGTCGGGGGTCCGATCGGACCCCCCCGGTACTTGCAGCGGTCCCGTGGCTGCAGGAGCAATCCGAGATGAGGGGGCGGCTATTCGTTTCTAGCCACCCCCTTGCGATCGCTCCCAGCCAATCCGCGCACTCCCCCGCCCTCTGCCTGTGGGGGAAGTGATGTAATCTCTCCTCGTGGCGTTTTTTTCAACCGCCGCTGAGGAGAGAAGACATCACACAGTGAGTTTGCACCAACACTACACTAACACAGTACACATAGGCACATAAAACCCCCCCGATCACCCCCCCCCAGTCCCCTGTCACAGTGTCACTGATTTCAGTGATCATATATTTACTGATCACTGCATTTAGTGTCAATGTGACAGTTAGTGTGACAGACAGTTAGTGTTAGGTCCAGGGTAGCCCCCTACCCCCCCAATAAAGTTTTAACCCCTTGATCACTGCCCTAGTTAACCCTTTCACCCCCTATTGCCAGTGTCACTAAGTGATCGGTTTTCTAATCGCTGTATTAGTGTCACTGTTGTCGCTAGGTAGCTAGTTTTTTTTTTTTTTTTTATTGCGATTTTTTTTTTTTTTACTAAAGACATGTGGCTGAATACATTTTGGCCTAAATGTTTGACTAAAATTTAGTTTATTCGATTTTTCTTATAACAAAAAGTAGAAAATATCATTTTTTTTCAAAAATGTCGATCTTTTTCCAATTTATATTGCAAAAAATAAATATCGCAGAGACAATCAAATACCACCAAAATAAAGCTCTATTTGTGGGAAGAAAAGGACGCAAATTTAGTTTGGGAGCCACGGCGCACGACCGCGCAGTTGTCTGTTAAATCGACGCAGTGCCGAATTGTAAAAACGCCTCTGAGCATTTATCAGCATATTGGTCCGGGGCTTAAGTGGTTAAAGTCCCATGAGCGACGACTCTTTTTCTGTATATGTATATAGGGATGAAGGTGCATCACTGGTGACTGCAGACCTTTTTTTTTGTTTCATGAGAAGAGGAGGACCGTGGCTGCTCTGTGCAAAACCAATGCACAGAGCAAGTAAGTATAAAATGTTTGATATTTCGTTTATTTTTTTACTCTGCCTTTAATATCACTTTAATGCAACACAAGTCACTCATAACACACATTAATGCACATGCATGACCATATTGTACAAGTGTACATGGGCCCTAAAGATTTAGCTGCTAGTCAAGAAGTAAATATAAATTTATGTTCAGTCAGGGATCGGCTCCAAAAATGACGTTTATCACTACAAAAAGGGATTTTTTTTTTTTTTTTTCAGATGAACAATAACTGGAAAGATTGGATTAAACAATTCTCCCAACAGCAGAGATATTATAGCATTTTGACAACATCGCATTTAAATAACAGATTTTGAACACAAGCTTCTCTTTGCTTTGACGCAAGCTTGTCAGTATCTGACTTGGTTGTTTAACATTCAAATTTATCCATATAAAAACAGTGTAAGTGACAGTATTTATATACTTTTTTTTTTTTGCATCATTCAAGCTGTTTCCGATGATGTATGTGATGCTTCTCAGAGAAAGAAGTCTTTAACAATACCAAGAATATCTGTCTTAGTCCTCCTTCTGAATATAGTGAATCCTTCAGAGATCCTGAGACCCTCTAATAATAAAAAAGTACATATCTCAGCCCCTATATTGAATTTGGTGGCTCTTGTGGAGACTCCAAGGCTCTCTAATCATAAATGTACCTACCTCGGCCCTCATTCTGAATATGGTGAATCCAGTGCCGGGACAAGGCAATTCAGCGCCCAGGGCAAAGATGCCAAACTGTGCCCCCCCCCCCTTCCTGTAGGGTTAGGGTCATGATGCCCACATTCCTTCTATAAACCATTGCACCCAGGGCATCCAACCCTCCTGCCCACCCCTTGTCCCAGCCCTGGGTGAATCCCGTAGAGACCCTGTAATAGAAAACGTGTACCTATCTGAGCCCTCATACTGAATATGATGAATTTGCTGGAGACCCTTGAGACCCAGTAATAGAAAAATTGTACTTGTCTCAGCCCTTATACTGAATATGATGAATCACACGGAAAGCTTGAGACTCTCTAATAATGTATACGTATTCCTGTCTCAGGACTCGTACTGAATATGGTGAAATTGGTGTAGACCCTGAGACCCTCTAATGCCTGTTTCCACCCTCATACTGAATATGGTGAATCCTGCATGTAGGCAGTTGCAGTTTGGCCTCCCCGCACAGGTGGTGTTGCTTTGGGAGCCGCTAGGTAGAACGAACCAGGAAAAGACATGCATATTTTAAAGGAATGCCAGACCAAACGATAAGAGCCCAGATTCATTTATTGATATTTTGGTAAAAGACAGCCAATGGCAAGTTGGGGGTCAAATGAACTCCCTCTTCATCAGGGCTACAATAAAACAAAATATAAATATGTAAATATAATTGTGAATGATAAAATCATGAGCCTAACAATCATAAAACATCATGGATAACATACATATACATACATACCTGTATACATATACACATGTGTACACATATGTGCATCCAAAAATACCCGCAAATTCTCAAAAGGGCATACATGCAATGAATTGAAGATGAAGAATAATATCAGATATTAAGTGATAAAGTGCAATAGGTTCATTTTCAAAATTAATAATATCACATTGTACATTAGTTAGTAGATGACATTGCACAATTATACACTGTTTAAAAAAATTAAAGGAACACTTTGAAAACATATCAGATCTCAACGGGCAAAGGTATTATGCTGGATATCTATACTGATATGGACTGGGTAATGTGTTAGGAATGAATAGATGGCACATCATTTGATGGAAATTATAATTATCCACCTACAGGGTGCTGAATTCAAAGACACCCCGAAAATCAAAGTGAAAGAATTATACAGCAAGCTAGTCTATTTTGCTGAAATTTCATTGCAACAACTCAAAATGGTCTTCAGTAGTTTGTATGGCCCCCAAGTGCTTGTATGCATGCCTGACAACATCAGGGCATGCTCCTAATGAGACGACGGATGGTGCCCTGGGGTATTTCTTCCCAGATCTGGACCAGAGCATCACTGAGCTCCTGAACAGACTGAGGTGTCCCAGAGGTGTTCTTTGGGATTTAGGTCAGCTGAGCGTGGGGGCCATTCACTGGTATCAATTTCTTCATCCTCCAGGAACTGGCTGCATGCTCTCACCACATGAGGCCGGGCATTTGTCATGCACCAGGAGGAACCCAGGACCCACTGCACCATCGTAGGGTCTGACAATGGGTCCAAGGATTTTATCCCGATACCTAATGGCAGTCAGGGTGCCATCGTGTATACTGTAGAGGTCGGTACGTCCCTCCATGGATATGCCTCCCCAGACCATCACTTGCCCGCCACCAAACCGTTCATGCTAAACGATGTTACAGGCAGCATAAAGTTCTCCGTGGCTTCTCCAGACCCTTTCACATCTGTCACATATGCTCAGGGTGAACCTACTCTCATCTGTGAAAATCACGGTGCAGGAATGGCGGACCTGCCAATTCTGGTGTTCAATGGAAAATGCCAATCGAGCGCTACAGTGTCCGGCAGTGAGCACAGAGCACACTAGAGGACGTTGGGCCCTCAGGACACTCCCATGAAGTCTGTTTCTAATTGTTTGGTCGGAGACATTCACACAAGTGGCCTGCTGGAGGTCATTTTGTAGGGCTCTGGCAGTGTTCATCCTGTACCTCCTTGCACAAAGTGCAACCTCTATAGGGTCCAAGTATCGCCTTGTGCTACCAGTAGTGACACTGACCCTAGCCAAATGCAAAACTAGTGAAAACAGTTAGAAAAGATAGGTTAAAAAATGTCTGACACCTCCACCTGAAAAACAATTCCTGTTTTGGAGGTCGTCTCATTGTTGCCCATCTAGTGCACCTGTTGTTAATTTCAATTAACAGCAAAGCAGCTGAAACTGATTAACCACTTGATCACTGGGCCTATTTTGGCACTTTTCTCCTTCATGTAAAAATCAAAAAAAAAAATTGCTAGAAAATTAATTAGAACCCCAAACATTATATATTTTTTTTAGCAGACACCCTAGGGAATAAAATGGTGGTCATTGCAACTTTTTTTCTCGCAACGTATTTGCGCAATATTTTTTCAAAAACTGTTTCATGAATTAAAAAATAACAAAACAGTAAAGTTAGCCCAATTATTTTGTATAATGTGAAAGATGATGTTACGCCGAGTAAATAGATACCTAACATGTCACGCTTTAAAATTGCGCACACTCATGGAATGGCACCAAACTTCGGTACTTAAAAATCTCCATAGGCGTCGCTTTAATTTTTTTTACAGGTTACTATTTTCGAGTTACAGAGGAGGTCTAGTGCTAGAATTGTTGCACACGCTCTAACGCACGAGACGATACCTTACATGTGGGGTTTGAATGGTGTTTACATGTGTGGGCGGGACTTGCATGTCTGTTCGCTTCTGCATGAAATTGGTGAAAACAAATTCACCGATCACATGCTGACAGCTGTGATTGCGTCTTTGTTTACTTCCGGGTACCGGGCTTCCGACGGTCATAGAGATGACTGATGACCATATGGTCACCAGTCATCTCTATGCTTTCCAGCAGCGCCGGCCGATTCACTCTCCGGGCCCCGATGGCACGGAAGAGCCCGGAGAAGCACCGGATGGCGGCGGGAGGGGGGGACGTCCCCTCCAGCTGCCTATAAGAACGATCAAGCAGCAGCCCCGCCAGTTTGATCATTCTTATCCTGCACAGAATAGGTGGCTGAAGACGGCGATATCTGAATGATGCCTGTAGCTGCAGGCATCATTCAGATATTACCGCACAAAGCCAAGGACGTCCATGGACGTCCTTGGTGATTAGGTGGTTCACAACCAACTCTGTATACACCTCTCCCCCTCTGCTACTTAACTGACCAGATCAATATCCCAGGAGTTCTGATTCAAAAGTGTTCATTAAATTTTTTTGAGCAGTGTATATATATATATATATATATATGTATCAGTGGTAGTCCCTCTACTGCTTTAGCAACTGGTCTTCGATCCTGACCCCTGATCGTGACACTCTGATACCGGACAACATCTGACAAAGGAGGTGGCTGATAGACAGTGTGGCGGCAAGAGTTCTTTGAGAGACAGAGGGTGGTCTGTATCCCCTTCATCTATGGGGGCACAGAGGAACCAAAGCTCCTCCTAGCTTCTCTTCCCTCTGCATAGCATAATTAGATGTATATATTTTTTTCTTTGATGAATGTTATATCAGGGTTTCATTGGTTTTTTTTTGTTAATAGTTCTTTTAACCCACGTATATATAGCTGAAATAATACACATGAAAAGAAGCAATTTAATAAAATAAAATAAAACAACTTGTGGGTTAAAAGAACTATTAAGAAAAACAATGAAACCCTGATATAACAGTCATCAAAGAAAAAAATATATACATCTAATTATGCTATGCAGAGGGAAGAAAAGCTAAGAGGAGCTTTGTTTCCTCTGTGCCTCCGTAGATGAAGGGGATAGAGACCACCCTCTGCCTCCCAAGCACTCTTGCCGCCACACTGTCCATCAGCCACCTCCTTTGTTAGATGTTGTCCGGTATCAGAGTGTCACTGTCAGGGGTCAGGATCGAAGACCAGTTGCTATAGCAGTAGAGGGACTACCACTGACCAGTAGGATAGATACACAGGTAATCACCTTGGCGGATGACACAGGCTCAGCTGGGGTGCATGGTCTAAGTATTAACCAGTGTTCACCAGAGCTCCTGATGGTGGAGATTGATTATGTTGCGTGGTAGTACCAGATTGCGGTCCTCAGGATCGCCCCACCAGGAGGTGAGCAAGCCAGGGTCCAGAAGTGTATAAGCAGGTAAGAATCAAACAGAACCATAGTTAGTAAAACAACTCAAAGGTCAGTAACGAGTAGTTGCAAGTTGGGATCAGACAGAAGTGTAGTTGAAGAACAAGCCAAGGGGTGATAATGAATGGTAGCACAATATGGACAGAAGTAGGGAAGTAGGAAGTAGAAAGATACTGGCTAAAGAGAACGCAATCTGGCAAACAGGAAGTGCAGAGACATGGATTAAATCAGGAAGTTCAAAGGAGGAGCAAAGAGTTTAAGCTTCAGCAGAAGTCAAGGAACAAGGAGTGTTGTCTAATGGATCAGACAGGGCACTGTCCATCATCTTAGGTAGCTCAGCAAGAAGAATCATTGCTAAGCAGAGCTGTTGTCCTGGGTTCAAGTCCAGTCCAGTCCATGTAGGCTTGCTTGTGTGTAGAGACTGTGCTATGAGTCCTAATGTGAGGCACCATTATGCTGAGTTGGCTATTCTATTTAGGCCCTGTCACCACCTTGTTGGGACAACTAGGAGAGCTTATGCTGCTATTACCAAGTTTGTTGAATAACTTTGTTCTAATTCAGTCTGCCCCATTCATTGGTCTCTGTGTGCAGGTAGTCCATGTTGGGTTCCAACCAGCTGGCCCCACCTGTATGCAGAGACCCAAAGATACTCTAATTATAAACGTTTTACCTGTCTCAGTGAATCCCTCAAATAATATATATGTACCTGTCTTACCCTTTATACTGAATGTATAAAAATCCTGCAAAAACCTTAAGACCTTCTAAACTACAAGTAGCAGAAGGGCCGAGCTGTAAACTCAAATTCAGACATCTTGCCGGCCCTGACCTCTTACAGGCTAGTAGATCATTTAGTCTGCAAATATCAACTTGGAACTGAAATACTGACCATGCGTGAACTGACCATTTATTACCAAGTTAAAAAAAGACACTTAGAATAGACAGAACACATGGGGGCCACAGTAAGGGCATGCAAAATTCTTCATGTCCAAAAAACGAGAACATGAACCATTCATTAATTTTTGGGGTAATATATGTTTGTTTTGCAATGGTCTATTTATAATCTTTTTAGAATAATGCCTTACACATCCAAATCCATAGAGAACTGGGCTAGCAGGTCATTTGTTACACTCATATGTGAAATAGATACCGTGCGGTTAATGCATGGAACACTTCTTACACAAATTACAGGGTTTACAAAAATCATGTTTACTCTTCAGCATATTTTCCAAAGTTTATATATTTTTTAATATTCAGTTAGGGGGCCTTAACCCTTATAACAAAAAAGAGACATTATACAAAAAAGCAATTAAAGCCCAAATGAAGCTTCAATATTTATTATTGAAATGCACTGCAACGAGGCTGCATATACAGTTATAAACTTATCATTTTTTATTTTATTTATACTGACTCATTAATTAAAATACTCTGTGCTAGCTGCATGCTAGACAATGGTGGCCCCAATGGTCTCACACACCTTCTGGCCAGTGCTCCAATAAGCAGCACCCATGTTGTCTGAACAGTAAGTTGATTGGAGCACTGGGCCAGTGGCGTATCCAAGGTATGGCAGCCATGTCAAGTGCCATGGGCGCCATGGGGGAGGGGGTGGCAAAACAGCAGTCCACATTCAGTGAAGGTTCATGTAGTGCAAACTTTGCAGTAAATTAACTTTCACTGAATGTAGACTGTTTAATGACCAGGGGCGAACTGACCCATCGGGCAGTTTATGTAGTGCCAATCCATAATTTGTTGATTGAAAGATTAAAGAGTTTGACTTGTAGTTTTGTTTTTGTTTTAAAAGAGGCGCAGTTTCAGTGCTTGCCATAGGCGCCATTTTCACTAGATACACCTCTGCACTTGGCAGTGTGTTAAAGTACAGTAGAACTAAAGGCAAACGTTTATGTTCTTTTGGATAGAGTAATTGAAGGTTATAACCCTGTCAGTTGTTGTTTTTTTGCCATCTGTGTCCCATTGGGTAGATTTATTTTTCCAACATTCTTATTGTTTTCCCAATAAACAAAAATACAAAGATTTGGTCGAATGAAATCAGGCTCCTCTAGGTAGGGAACCTCAGAAAATGTACAATACATATACCAAATGGAAAATGGAGAAGTTATAATACACAATGCAACCAGACATCTAAACACTTCAGGTATAGTGAAGGTTATTGTTTTCAATTTTAGCAAAGAAAAGACACAAGAAGGAGAGATGCAGATGCTGCACACCCCGATAGATGCTTGAGAAATGGGAAAATTCCCCCATGGGGCTTTTGAACAGCAAAGTATTTAAATAGACAGTGTAAAGTAAAAAGAATAATACTTTAATAATGATCATGACATAATGCGATTAAAAACAATGGGTACTGGCTATATCATACAACATAATGTTCGATAGTGCAAGGTAGAATCACCAACATTAGCAGGTATACAGGAAGTGTAGTAACCATAAGGGAATCCCCGATGCGTTTCGACCTTAATGGTCATCTTCAGGGGGAAAGGTTACTGTAAAAATATATAGAGACATTGTTTATGCAACTTGAAACATATCAAAGCATACATAAGGTGAGTGTGTGAATGAAAACACTGATAATTACCACTATTGAAAGGGATGAATGTTATTATAGCCAGAAAAGTAAACCAGGTGCAGGATCCTGTCTCTCTGGGGATCTGGGAATCACCACAAATTCTCCGGATCCTGCACCTGGTTTACTTTTCTGGCTATAATGACATTCATACCTTTCGATAGTGGTAATTATCAGTGTTTTCATTCACACACTCACCTTATGTATGCTTTGATATGTTTCAAGTTGCATAAACAATGTCTCTATATATTTTTACAGTAACCTTTCCCCCTGAAGATGACCATTAAGGTCGAAACGCGTCTGGGATCCCTTATGGTTACTACACTTCCTGTATACCTGCTAATGTTGGTGATTCTACCTTGCACTACATTATTCTTTTTACTTTACACTGTCTATTTAAATACTTTGCTGTTCAAAATCCCCATGGGGGAATTTTCCCATTTCATTAGTTTCAATTTTATCCTTCATTGGGGAGATTTTCCTTCACTTCCTGTCCCATAGTAAGAAAGTGAGAGGAAATCCCTCTAAAGTGAAGTAAACAATAGTGTCCCCTTTGTTAGATTTCCCCTTTATAACTGTTCTGGGGACAAAAACACACCTAAACATCTACAAAATAAATGGGATTAAAAGTGAAAAGTAAAGTTTGCCTGGTCTTTGTTTCTGTGCAAATTCGAATTTGCTTGCAGAGTAAGTCCAAGCTGATGCCTGCAAGAGGTACTCACTCTCTGAAAAAATGACTCTCAGTACCAGGGTAGTCTAAAACGTTTATGGTCCAACAGGAGTGGCCACACAGACACAAAAGTGGTTCTAAAGACAGAAGGTTTTTGTTATCTTAAAGTGGTTGCTAAGCCACTTAGTGTTTTTTCTTCAATCCCCACTGTTACATTGTACAGTGTATGTGTTTTCTTTTACAAATAAGCCGCTATATACCTTATTTTATAGTGTCACTCAGTGCTCACATGACTGGCCGTCTCTCTCCTCTGTCGATCTGACAGCTACAGTGGGAGGGGCCAAGAAACCCCCACTGACGTCAGCCAGGAGGAGGAGAAGAGAGAGTCTGCCAGTTATGTGAGCCCCCAGCGGCTTTATGGAAAAGGTATACAGCGGCTTATTTATTTTTTAAATCCCATACACTGGGCACATCATTTACTAGGGATTGCAGAAAAAACTTTGTGTTATGACCGCAGCAGAAGGGGAGAGCTGGGGAGCGGATGGAGCTGACAGGAAAGAAGGGGAGGCAGGAAAGGACAGGGGAGAGCTGCAGATGACGGAGGCACGTAAACAGACCACGGTGTCAGGGCTCAGCAGCCATGATAAATTGTGGTCAGTTTACAGTGGGAGGGCAGAACCAGACAGGATCAGCTAGGTATTTCAGTTTATACAAGGGGCCAAATGACACAGCACAAGCACTGTGCTGTTCATGCTTTACAGGATCAGGATTCATTTTTTTTAAGGTAACAAACACTTTAATGCATTCTATGCATTAAGATAAAGAAAATCTTCTGTGTGCAGCAGCCTCCCTAATACTTACCTGAGCCCCATCCCAAACAAACAATACTGCACGAGAGTCTCGGCTGTCCGATACTGCACTACAGTCTGCAACAACATCGGGAGCCAATGGCAGTCCGCTGCTGTCAATCAAAGTCAGTGAGCCAGTGAGGAGAGAGAGGGGCAGAGCCAAGCCGCAGCTCTGTGTCTGAATGGACACACAGAGCAGCAGTTTGGCTCGGGTGCCCCCATAGAAACCTTCTTGCTGTGGGGGCAATCAGCAGGAGGGAGGGGCCAGGAGCACCGGCGAGGGACTCGAGAAGAGGAAGATCTGGGCTGCCCTGTGAAAAACCACTGCACAGAGCAGGTAAGTATAATATAGTTATTTGTTACCAAAAAAAAAAAACAAGACTTTAGTATCACTTAAGCTTTATCACCAAGCCACTCTTCTAGATGTTCAGCGCTTAAAATGGTGCCTGCACACTATACTGTTTTCATGTGCTCTTTGCAAGAATTTGTCACCCCCTGTAGTCAAGTTGAAGATGGAGAAAGTGGAAGAAGAAGGCTCAAAGTGTATCAGCAGGCAAAGTGATGGCAACAGTCTTCTGGGATTCTGTGTGTGTGTGCAGCAGCAGTGCAGAAGACTTTTCCATCACTTTGCCCACTGATGGAACATAACATTTCAAGCGTTCTTCTTCTACTTTCTCCATTTTCAATTTGACTACGGGGAGTGACAATTTTTTTGCAAAGAGCGTATGAAAACCTTATAGCGTGCATGCACCATTTTAAATGCTGAAGATGGAATGCACCAAGCCATGCTCTATTGGACACATCCTTACTGTGACCTATCATAAATACATCTATATTTCCAACTGACAAGTGTTCAATCTGACAGCCAGCATATTATTTAGCTGTGTGAATTTACAATTTAATAGTCACCAAATATGCTATAGATCTTATGTGTCTCTTTTAGGAGGGCTAATGTGTCCCATCAGCATTCTGGACATTGTGATAAAGATGCATTTGGTGTCTACCTGGTTGGTATCTTATACATTCATGAAACCACTTTTTATGAAGGTAACTCCATGCCAGCAGCAATAATTGTGAATTATGTATGAAGTTAGCCTTTGGTAGTTAAAAAATAAATAAAATATTAGGATGTGTATTGCTAACAGGATAAATCCATATACTGACATACATTCACATTTAAAGTCTGGTTCACAGTCAGACGGTGACCCCGCCTCTTATGTTGTCAGCGCCCGGAGCATGATGCCCCATGCCTATATAAATCGTTGTGAACCGCGCACACGGCATTACAGAGGGAGAGCTTGTTGAGTCAACATCAGAAGAGAAGAGGGAAGAAGATGCCGGGTGTCAGTACTGGATCCCTCTAGGACCCAGCACTCTCACCTGACACAGCCTTGGCTGGGAAACACTGATTGGCCAGCTCTCCTTTAAAACACCTGTGGCTTCACCCAATCAGTGCTCGTGATAGAGTTACTCTGCTTGCCTTGTGTGATCCAGCCTGACCTGTTTATCTGTAAACTTTGTGTATGACCCGGCTTGTTTGACCCTGCTTGTTGCTTGCGATTTGGTACCTTTCGAACTCTGATCTATCCGTGTATGACCCGGCTTGCCTAGACCACACTTTGGCTGACTCCTGTAAGCAACATCCATTGCAGCGGTGCACTACTAGCACCAGCAACACCACCAACATCCACACCTGCGGTGAACTACAAGTTCCAGCCTTCCTGCTCATCACAACACCTACTTCAGCAGTGAACTACAAGTGTCAGCTGTCCCGCTCGTCTCAACCCTGCATCTGTGGTGAACTACAAGTCCCATCGCTGACCTGCTTCTCAAGACCTGCTCATGGTATGTGCTCTTGTTATTGAACTATAGGCATATTAGCACACCTGAACTGTTGTCTGCTGCTAGCCTGATATGAAACCTGACATTATCACGAGCCATACATAAAAAGGGAAAACCCATCATGGATTCTGAGCAGGCTCAGATGTTTGCACAAGAACTTTGCCGTTTATCCCATCAAGTTCAGCAAATGGCCACAGAGCTCACCAAGGTGCAATCCCCTAATACAACTGTTACAAAAACTTTATCTGAACCGAAAATTCCTTTGCCTGACCGTTTTTCTGGCGACCGTAAGGGATTCTGCAACTTTAAAAACAGCTGCAAATTCTATTTCAAATTAAGGCCATCCTCTTCTGGCTCTGAAACTCAGAGAGTTCAGATCATTATCTCTCTGCTACAGGGTGACCCCCAGGCTTGGGCCTTTAACCTTGAACCAAACCATCCAGCCCTGCTAACTGTAGATGCCTTCTTTGAAGCCCTTGGATTGCTGTACGATGATCCAGATCGTGTGGCTACTGCAGAATCAACCCTGCGTAACTTAAAGCAAGGAACTACCACAGCTGAAATGTACTGCTCAGAGTTTCGCAGGTGGGCCCCAGAATCTGGCTGGAATGATGCAGCTCTCCGCAGCCAGTTCAGAATAGGTCTTTCAGATGCAATTAAGGATGCTCTGGTCAACTTCTCCTATCCAGCCTCACTGGAGGAAGCTATGTGTCTAGCCATTAGAATTGATCGCCGTCAGCGAGAGAGGGGGCGAGAAAAAAATATGGCTGTGGCAAACTGTATACCTCCCTTACCACCTGACCATCCCACCTCCAGTGCCAGTTCAGTGGAAGAACCTATGCAGTTAGGCTCCACCCGGCTATCTGCCCAGGAACACACACGCCGGCGTAATATGGGACTTTGCCTGTATTGTGGCCTCAGGGGTCACATACTCCGTTCGTGCCCTACACGTCCGGGAAACTCCCGGACCTAGGTGATTATGGGGAGGTCACCTTAGGTCTGCTTTCATCTCCCCAGGGGGACAGTCGTATACTTCTACCCAGTGTTATTCACTTTGGGACAGGGACTCATGAACTGTTGGCCTTGGTAGATTCTGGAGCTGCTGAGAATTTTATTGATAAGACTCTGATTACCTCTTTGTCCCTGGAAACTCATACACTAGATTGCCCAGTCCGCCTAATTTCTGTGGATAACCGGCCTCTCTCACAAGACCTTGTGCTTCAGTCCACCAATCCCTTCCAGTTACAATTGGGGGCCCTGCACTGGGAGAATATTTCATGTCTTGTCATTGACTCTCCATCCACTCCTTTGATCCTAGGCCTTCCTTGGCTTCAGAAGCACAATCCTGTAATTGACTGGCGAACAGGAAATATTCTGACTTGGTCCAATCAGTGTAAAGGAAGTTGCATCCAGCACCCTGTTCGACTTGCTGCTTGTCAAGTGGGAATGGAACAGATTCCGCTTTGTTATAAGGACTTTCAGGATGTGTTTTCTAAAGGGAGTGCTGACACCTTACCACCTCATCGCAGTTATGACTGTCCCATTGACCTTTTGCCTGACACTACACCTCCGCGAGGGAGAGTCTTTCCATTGTCCGAACCAGAGAACCTTGCTTTGCAAGAATACATCCAGGAAAACCTAGCTAAAAGTTTCATCCGTCCCTCTACTTCTCCCGCAGGCGCAGGTTGCTTCTTTGTCCCAAAGAAGGACGGGGGTCTAAGACTTTGTGTTGACTACAGAGGTCTAAATAAAATAACCGTTCCCAATCGGTACCCTCTCCCTCTCATCACAGAGTTATTCTCCCAAATCCAGGGAGCAAAGATCTTCTCCAAACTAGACCTAGGGGAGCCTATAATCTAGTGCGCATCCGTGAAGGAGATGAGTGGAAGACGGCCTTTAACACCAAGGATGGCCACTACGAATGTCTTGTCATGCCTTTCGGTCTCAGGAATGCACCAGCTGTCTTCCAAAACTTCATGAATGACATTTTCCGTGACCTGTTGGGTCGCTTTATGCTTGTATACTTGGATGATATTTTGATATGTTCTCCCAATCTTGAAACGCATCAGAGGCACGTCCGCTCAGTGTTGGCCCGATTAAAGGCTCATTCCCTTTTTGTTAAGCCTGAAAAATGTTTATTTCATGTCAAACAAGTACCTTTCCTGGGCTACCTAATCTCTGACACAGGCCTAACCATGGATCCAGCCAAGATTCAGGCCATCCTAGACTGGGCATCACCTTCAGACCTGAAAGCAGTTCAGCGCTTCCTGGGCTTTGCAAATTTCCATCACCTCTCTCACCAGGAAGTCTCAGGCCAAGTTTAAATGGACTACTGAAGCCCAGACAGCCTTCACTCAGTTGAATAAAGCCTTTACCTCTGCACCAATTCTACGCCATCCTGTTCCTGAGCTGCCTTTTATTGTGGAGGTAGATGCATCCGAAGTAGGGGTGGGGGCGCTTCTGTCACAAAAGGACCCTGTAACTGCTGCCATGCACCCCTGCGCCTTCCTGTCCTGTAAATATTCCCCAGCAGAGCGCAACTATGATATAGGCAACAGAGAACTGTTAGCCATAAAGCTAGCTTTGGAGGAATGGAGACATTGGCTGGAGGGAGCTCGCTATCCATTCATAGTTCTGACTGACCACAAAAACCTTGAATACATCCGTTCTGCTAAAAGACTGAACTCGCGTCAGGCCAGGTGGTCATTGTTCTTCTCCAGATTTGACTTTACAATTTCTTATTTACCAGGGCCAAAAAATGTTAAGGCCGATGCCTTGTCTCGCATTTTTTTATCAGAATCCCCACCTCCGCTTCCTCCACAATCCATTATCTCTGGGGACAGGATTTTGGCTTTCACCCAGACTGACATCTCTGAGGCCTTGTTACCTGCACAGGCTGAAGCCCCCCCTTCCACTCCCTCTGGTATGCTTTTTGTGCCTTTGGCTCTTCGTTTGCAGGTTTTGCAGCAGGTACATGCATCAAAGCCTGCAGCGCATCCGGGGTTTAGACAAACTTATGAGATTATCTCTCGCAATCTCTGGTGGCCATCGATTAGGCAGGATGTGTTAGCCTTTGTCCAGGCTTGTGAGGTTTGTGCCAGAAGCAAGGGCAGTACCTCTAAGCCCTCCGGTCTTCTACGTCCTCTACCAATACCTACTTGTCCCTGGACCCATTTATCTATGGACTTTATCACTGACTTGCCTCCGTCCCAGGGATGTTCCACGATCTGGGTGGTGGTAGACAGGTTCAGTAAGATGGCCCACTTTGTTCCACTTCCAAAACTGCCGTCTGCTAGAGAACTGGCATCTCTGTTCATTAAACATGTTTTCAGGCTCCATGGGGCACCAATTAACATTGTCTCAGACCGTGGCTCTCAGTTTATAGCCCAATTTTGGAAGGCCCTTTGTTCTCAGCTAGGGATTAAGTTATCATATTCTTCAGCCTATCATCCCGAGACAAATGGCCAAACAGAAAGAACTAATCAGACTCTAGAGAAGATGGTACGTTGTCTGATGGCCAATGATGAGGTGGAGTGGGTCAACATCCTTCCATGGGCAGAGTTTGCCTTTAATAATTGTGCCAGCTCTTCTACAGGGACCTCTCCCTTCTTCTGTGTTTACGGGTTGAATCCTCGTGTGTGCTCCTTTGATCTTCCACCCTCTGATGTTCCAGATGCCAACACCACGATTGAAAATTTCTCCAAAATCTGGTCTGACGTCAATCGTGCTATTTCTCGCTCAGTGCAGGCATTTAAGAAAACGGCTGATAAGAGGCGCTCAAAGGCTCCTGGATATAAAGTTGGTGACAAAGTGTGGCTATCATCCAGGAATCTGTCCCTGCATGTTCCATCCAAAAAACTTGGCCCAAAATTCATCGGGCCCTATGAGATTTCGGAGATTGTTAATCCTGTGTCCTATAGATTAAAACTCCCCCCATCCATGCGCATTCCTAATGTCTTCCATGTTTCTTTGTTGAAACCTGTTCATTCTAGTCTCCAAGTACTTTTCTCTTTTGAATGAACCAGAACCTGTAGATGTGTCGGATAGCCAGGAATATGAAGTGGCATATATTCTTGACTCCAGACGAGTACGCAATTCCTTGCAATATCTTGTTCATTGGAAAGGTTTTGGCCCAGAGGATCGATCCTGGATCCCAGCTCGCGATCTCCATGCTGATCGCCTTAAGAAGAAGTTCCATCTTCGATATCCAAGTAAGCCTGGGGGTGCAGGAGCAACCCCTCGAGAAGGGGGGGTACTGTCAGTACTGGATCCCTCTAGGACCCAGCACTCTCACCTGACACAGCCTTGGCTGGGAAACACTGATTGGCCAGCTCTCCTTTAAAACACCTGTGGCTTCACCCAATCAGTGCTCGTGATAGAGTTACTCTGCTTGCCTTGTGTGATCCAGCCTGACCTGTTTATCTGTAAACTTTGTGTATGACCCGGCTTGTTTGACCCTGCTTGTTGCTTGCGATTTGGTACCTTTCGAACTCTGATCTATCCGTGTATGACCCGGCTTGCCTAGACCACACTTTGGCTGACTCCTGTAAGCAACATCCATTGCAGCGGTGCACTACTAGCACCAGCAACACCACCAACATCCACACCTGCGGTGAACTACAAGTTCCAGCCTTCCTGCTCATCACAACACCTACTTCAGCAGTGAACTACAAGTGCCAGCTGTCCCGCTCGTCTCAACCCTGCATCTGTGGTGAACTACAAGTCCCATCGCTGACCTGCTTCTCAAGACCTGCTCATGGTATGTGCTCTTGTTATTGAACTATAGGCATATTAGCACACCTGAACTGTTGTCTGCTGCTAGCCTGATATGAAACCTGACACCGGGGAAGACTGGGCCGATGCTAGTGAAAGAGCTGTAAGAAGATAGCGGAGCCCGGCAGAAGGCAGAAAGCACCAGAGAGCAAGAGAAGAACCGGAGAGCGCGGAAAAGGCACCGGAGAGTGGGAGAGGAAGTTGGAGAGAGCGGAGAAGTCGGAAGAAGACCCCTGAAGTTGGAAGAAGACCGTCGGGGTCGGAAGAAGACCCCTGGAGCTGCCTAATAAAATATTTAAAAAACCTGTGTAGTGTGTTTTTTTTATTGACACTTTTCCCCCCAGCTAAATGAGTAGGGGTACGATGTAGGGCGCAGTGCCCCCCCTGCCCTAAGGCACCAACCCTCCCCCCATGTTGAGGGCATGTGGCCTGGTATGGTCTAGGAGGGGAGGCGTTCTCTCGCCCCCTTTCCTGACCTGCCGGGCTGCATGCTTTAAATAAGGGTCTAGTATGGATTCTGGGGGAACCCCCATGCCATTTTTTTAAAGTGTGGGGGATTCCCCTTAAGATCCATACCAGACTGAAGGGTCTGGTATCATCCTGGGGGAAACCTCACACAAATTCTTTTTTTTTTTCCCGTGGGGTTCCCCTTTAAGATTCTCCACACACGAGTCGCCCCGCAAGTCGGATTATCTTGATCAGACTTCTGGTGCGACCTATATTCAAATCAATGGGCTCCCATAGGGAACCATTGATTTTAATAGAGAAAGAAACGCCTGACGAGGCTTAACACAGCGTTAAGCCTCGTTAACTTGGCGTCTGAAGTCTTTACAGCTCTAACGCTGGAGCTTCAGAACGCACTGGTCCTGGTTTCTTTTTTCAGCTTAAAAACAGCTCAGCCATTTACAGCTCAAAAACTTCAGGGTGGGCATGAGGCCATAGGCTAACATGGAGAGCAGTTTTTAAGCTGCAAAAAACACTTATAAATGTGTCTGTAAAAATATCCGTGGGCATGAGTATTTTACATGATATATACGTCTTCGTAAGCCTTCGGATCTACGCTGCGATATTTTTGCGGCCACTGGGAGGAGTCCGCGTCGTTTTCAGCGTCTGGATATGCAAATGACTTTTTACGGCGATCCACGAAGATACGAGTGGTCTTCGCAATCGCTTACATCATTTTTTTGCTACGTACTGTTAGACCAGCTATTTGCTGGTCTAATGGTGCATAGCCCATGTTAAGTATGGCCGTCGTTCCCGCGTCGAATTTTATTATTATTTTTTTATTTTTACGTAACTCGTTCGGGAATAGGAATGTCCGTAAACGACGCTACTCAAACAACGAATGACGTAACGACGTGATTTCACGCAATGCACGGCGGGAAATTTCTGAACGGAGCATGCACAGTTCAATCGCCACGGGAACGCGCCTATTTTAAATGCTTCACGCCCCCTACTCGCGTAGATGGCTTGCGCCGGGAGAAATACACTACGCCGCCGTTGTTTACTGGACAAAATCTACCGGGATTCCACGTAGAGCCAGGTAAAATACGGCGGCGTAGTGTATTTCTGATACTCTACGCGAATCTAATTGTATGTGAATCTGGGCCATTAGTTTTATATTTTACATAGTGAAGAGCCCTGTTTTTAAGAGTAATTTGGATAATAGTCTGGTGTATTTTATTTTAGAAGTTTGATGTTTTGTATATATATGTATATGATACACAGCACTTTATGATTTACAGTATTGGGGAATTAAATATATATTATGGTCCCGGAACACCGAGGGGTCCCATTTATGGATGCCCTCTTTTGATATCACATATCAGAATGATATTTGTTATTTATTTCTGGTATCTAAAAGTAAACATTGGGATTCATCCAATCAGACCCCAGCAAGGGGTCTTTCAGACTTTGGGGAAATTGCAATGATCGGACATCCTGAGGACGCCTATTGGCGGAATACAGAATACTCCCAAAGGGAAATTGTTACAACACAGACACACTTAACAAAGACACACAAAAATAAAACAGCCATACAATTAAAATACAACATAGAATAAATAACACGGGTTAAAATAACAGGAAAACTACCAAATACAAATAATACACCACTTTCTCTAACATCACCCCAGATAATAACCAACACAATACCAACATACTATAAAAACAACACAAAATCCTGATCATAAACCAGAATTAAATATTCACCTCCAGCCCTCACAGCAAATAATTATTTATAATAATCGCCATAGGCAAAAATTATTTCCTGTGTTGCTCTGTGGTGCATCGTGGGTGTAACAATCTGTCACTGATAGTACTCCGCAGACTGACCAGCGTATTGTGGAGTGGGTGGGTGGAGTTGTCCAAAATTGAATGTAACTTGAACAAAATTCTCCTCTCAAACATTATTGTAAAAGACTCCAATCCAACAAAATCACTGGCCATGCGAATCAGTTTGTTGAATCTGTTGGTGTCAGACACCCTAAAGTCTGCCTCCCCAGCATGCCACTGTATATACGAGAGCATCCCCAGATAACTCTCTACTACTTCCACATCCACTCCTCGGATCGAGATTGGGGTCACTGGTGGCTTCCTCTTTCTGAAATCCACAACCAGTTCCTTTGTCACATTTAGATACCGATAATTAACCTCACACCATGTGACAAAGTTCTCCACCACAGTTCTATTCTCAGTCTCTTCCCCATTCTTGATGCATCCCACTACCGTAGAATCATCCAGAGGCGTTTCTAGGCGGATGCGGTGGGTGAGGGCCGCACCCGGGTTACACCCGCCAGAGGGGTGACACCCGTGGGTAGCAGCATGCACCTCTAACAGCGCCCACTGCCCCTGATTAGCTGTGCCTCAGCTTGCGCCGCTGTGTACCTCAGCGGCGCGGACCGAAGCCGTCTGCACTCGAGGGACAGACACACTGTACTGTACTGAGGGAGCGGTTCTGTACTTGGTGGGGGGTCTATACTGCAGGAGGGGGTCTGTAGTTAGTGGAGGGGGTCTGTAGTTAGTGGAGGGCAATCTTTACTGAGGGAGGGTGGTCTTTAGTTAGTGGAGGGGGTCTGTAGTTAGTCTGTACTGTGGGAGGGGGGTCTTTAGTTAGTGGAGGGGGCCTGTACTGAAGGAGGGGCGTCTGTAGTTAGTGGAGGGGGGTCTGTACTGTGGGAGGGGTCTGTACTGCAGGAAAGGGATCTGTACTGAGGGGGGACTATAGTTGGTGGGGAGGGGGTGACACCATATTCTTTTCGCACCGGATGACACCAACCCTAGTGACGCCACTGGAATCATCAGAAAACTTCTGAAGATGGCAAGACTCTGTCTGGTAGCTGAAATCAGTGGTGTAGACAATACAAAGTAAGGGAGAGGAACTGTCCCCTGTGAAACCCCAATATTGCTGATCACCCTATGTGAAACACAGTCTTGCAAACGTAAATACTGTGATCTTCCTGTCAGATTGTCTACAATCCATGAAATAAGGGAAACATCAACCTGTATTGCTGTTAGCTTCTCGCCCAAAAGAACCAGCCTGATAGTATCATATAGAGAGGTCAAAAAACATGACCTTGCAGTGCTTGCTGACTTATACAGGTGTGCATACATGCGATGTACCGCGAAAATGCATTGAGGTTGGGCCACTGTTGTTACTTCCAGATTGTTGGTGACCTCACATCCAGATCAGTGAGACGCACACCTGTTCCCTTTGGAGAGCGGCAGTGTTAAGCTTTAACAATACAGGCTGTTTGTGCTGGTGCCACTTTTGGGCACAATGTATTGTAAGTGCATATGTTGGGGTGTGTTTAATTGCTCAATTTTATGTATTACACTATTGATGTAATTACAGTATATTTTTTTGGAATCATGATTCCCATTTGAATGTGGGAGAGGAGTTGCAGACATGTACATATTACAGTCAGGTCCATAAATATTGGGACATCGACACAATTCTAATCTTTTTGGCTCTATACACCACCACAATGGATTTGAAAAGAAACGCGCAAGATGTGCTTAAACTGCAGACTTTCAGTTCTAATTTGAGGGTATTGTTTCTGCTTGTTCTTGGGGCATTTTGCCTTCAGTTTTGTCTTCAGAAAGTGAATTGCATGCTCAATTGGATTCAGGTCAGGTGATTGACTTGGCCATTGCATATCATTCCACTTCTTTCCCTTAAAAAACTCTTTGGTTGATTTCGCAGTATGCTTCAGGTCATTGTCCATCTGCACTGTGAAGCGCCGTCCAATGAGTTCTGACGCATTTGGCTGAATATGAGCAGATAATAATATTACCCGAAACACTTCAGAGTTCATCCTGCTGCTTTTGTCAGCAGTCACATCATCAATAAATACAAGAGAACCAGTTCCATTGGCAGCCATACATGCCCACGCCATGACACCACCACCACCATGCTTCACTGATGAGGTGGTATGCTTTGGATCATGAGTAGTTCCTTTCCTTCTCCATACTCTTCTCTTCCCATCACTCTGGTACAAGTTGATTTTGGTCTCATCTGTCTATAGCAGTATTTCCCAACTCCAGTCCTCAAGGCACACCAACAGGTCATGTTTTCAGGATTTCCATTATTTTGCACAGGTGATTCGATCAGTTCTGCCTTAGTAATTACCACAGCTGTTTCAATTGAGGGAAATCCTGAAAACATGACCTGTTGGTGTGCCTTGAGGACTGGAGTTGGGAAACACTGGTCTATAGGATGTTGTTCCAGAACTGTGAAGGCTTTTTTAGATGTTGTTCCAGAACTCTAATCTGGCCTTCCTGTTTTTGAGGTTGACCAATGGTTTACATCTTGTAGTGAACCCTCTGTAATCACTCTGGTAAAGTCTTCTCTTGATTGTTGCCTTTGACACACATACACCTACCTCCTGGAGAGTGTTCTTGATCTGTGTGGCCAACACACAGGGTGTTTTCTTCACCGGGAAAAAAATTCTTTGGTCATCCACCACAGTTGTTTTCCATGGTCTTCCAGGTCTTTTGGTGTTGATGAGCTCACTGGTGCATTCTTAATTTTTAAGGATGTTCCAAACAGTTTATTTGGCCACACCTAATTTTTTTGCTATCTCTCTGATGGGTTGGTTTTGTTTTTTCAGTCTAATGATGGCTTGCTTCACTGATAGTGACAGCTCTTTGGATCTCATATTCAGAGTTGACAGCAACAGATTCCAAATGCAAATAGCACACTTGAAATTAACTCTGGACCTTTTATCTGCTCATTGTAAATGGGGGAATGAGGGAATAACACACACCTGGCCATGGAACAGCTGAGCAACCAATTGTACCATTACTTTTGATCCCTTAAAAAGTGGGAAGCGCATATACAATGTTGTAATTCCTACACCGTTCACCTGATTTGGATGTAAATACCCTCAAATTAAAGCTGAACGCCTGCAGTTAAAGCACATCATGTTTCATTTAAAAAAAAAACATTATGGTGGTGTATAGAGCCAAAAAGATTAGAATTGTGTTGATGTCCCAACATTTATGGACCTGACTTTATGTGCTGAATCCATTTTACCTTCCTTGTTGATATAATCTAGAGGCTGAATTGGTTTCTATGGGTATTTAAAAAGGAAGTAAAGTCTTCCTCTTAATTGTACCTACAGGTAAGGCTTACCTGGACGTACTGTAAATATCTGTTAAACTTAAACCGTTTAGGAGATATTTACTATATATGCTGCCGCTGATGTCATTGGCGCATGCGCACTGAAGGGACGGCCCGCTCGTGCTATTTCTTCAGGACCTGTACCGTGACCGACTCCACCCGCACACATGTGCGGGAGTGATGTCATTGCGGCTCCGCACAATTACAGCGCCGGAGCCCCCAATCCCAGAAGTAACTCTGGGAAAGATGTTGGCCCTGGGAGCGGAGTATGCACTGCAGGGCATACTCAAGGTAGGTATTTCCTAATGAGCTAGTATGCGATGCATACTAGCTCATTGTGCCTTTGTCTTGCAGGTTTTTTTTTCCTAAGGTTTACAACCTCTTTAAGTCTGCTGTATAGACACTGATAGAGAAAAATGTTATCGACACTAATAGAAAATAACTTGGTTTTTCACTTGCAATGTTTTTATTTGGAATACTGTATTTTCAATTTGATATTTTTTACTTTTGGTATATTGTTCCACTTAAAGAGGAAGGGGTTGCGAGCACCGAGGTAGAAGTATCACCTATCTTTAACTATTCATAGTTAAATGACTAATTATTCATAGTGGTTTTATACACTTAAAAGGACTAAGCTGCTAATTAAATTGAAATATATCTTTTTGAGTCTGGCACCCTTTATATGATATTTTGTGTCTTTATTGTTAAGTGAATAGATATATGCATTATGCATATATAGTTTAAATATGCTTAGAATAAGAAGCCCTGTACAAATGCTTCATTTTAAATGAGGAACATTTGAAATCACTGATCACAAGTTTATATACTGTAGCAATGTTTCAGCTTTCCAGATAATGTGCAGCCTAGAATCTGACATGACAAAAAACATAAAATTGTGTCTATGTCTACGCCCTTTTCTATACTATTTAAGCAGCTCAGTTTACATGAAGCAGAACAGAGGACTTGGTTTATTGATTAATGGGAATAGAGCATTTTTTCAGGAATAGACCTGCTCAGCTATGGCAAGTCAAAGAAGAGATGCAACTACACAAATATTCTTATTTTGTAATTGTACATAATATGTGCTCCTTCACGTATATTTGTTCTGTGTTGTTTTGAACTGCATCAGGTTATTATTGTTCTATAATATGCTGACATCTAGTAGTGGTTTAGAACTTCTATTTTCTTTTTTTCTTTTATGTGCGCTCAGTCAATGTTAGCATTTTACAGAGACTAGGCTTAGGAGAGCCATTGTCTTTTTTACACTTCAAAAGGCTGGAAAAACATTCCCTGTGCTTTAAAGCTAGTTTGGCTATACTTCTCCTGGGACCCATGTTCAGCTGACAGCAGTCTGAAGCCCGCTGTCGGCTGATGTCTCAGAGCCGATCCAGGCTCGGGCAAGATTGCGACAATGAATTGAGGGTCTGCCCACAAGTCTGGACTGGCACCGGCTCAGCCTGAGTTGGTCACTCCCACCCCTCCACAGTCCAGGACTCCGGTGAGCAAGGAGGAGGCAGAGCAGAGAGCCGGTGACAGTTACCAGCTCTCTGCTCAGGGGAAATTCTGAGAACCGAGCGATCATTGGTACTTGATCGCTCAGTTCTCAGTGTTAGAGACGGCAGGAGATGAGCATCCACCAAGGTAATTATGATTCGGCAACAAAAAAAAGTCCATTCTTTTCTTTTAACTATTTGAAGTAAAATTACATTAGATTCAACCTCTTTTTTTTTTTATATTAAAAAATTAAAGTGACAGTAAACCATAAAAAAAATAATAAAAAAATGGGCCCCTACGGGATAATATGATAACATCATAATGTGCTAGTATGCACTAGGACGGACTTACCTTAAAATAAGGCACCTCGGCAGTGAACTGTCAAAGTTGGTATGTTAATGTATATAGCGGCATTTGAAACAGGACAGGTGCCATCTGGTCTGTTCAGAAGGGATCCATGAACAGATACCCTGATTGGAATTGGAATCAGAATGGGGTGGATGCAGTGGCAGTGCGTCCATAGAGGGCGACCCCTCTTGCTCCCGCACCGCCACTGAATACAGTACATATATTCATGCATTGCATGAATCTATGTATTGTCACTGCCGCCCACTATTCAGATGGCCGGCCCCCTGGTGAGCATCGGCCATCTGAATAACGGCAGCTGGTTGGCTTTGGAAGTGCCTATCAGAGCCAGCGGCTCTGATAGCATTTCCGATTACAGCCCTTAGTATGTAATCGGCTTCCAAATAGTTATCCAGGGGACGCAGGGGGGATGATCAGGTTCACCTGTTCTGGTTACCAGTAACCTGATTGGCTGAAGCATCATAGAGGGCGGGAGAAGACATTGAGGGACGGTGGAAGCAGGATGGCTGACTCCAGAAAGGCAAGTTCCGGGCTGGGGGGGAGGTATTTTACAGGGCACAGTCGTAGCATTTTACAGGGCACAGTGGCGCTAATTGATGGGCACAGTGGTGCTAATTGATGGGCACAGTGGCACTAATTTATGGGCACAGTGGTGACAATTAATGGGCACAGTGGTGACAACAATTGATGGCAAAGCGGTAACAATTGATGGCACAGTGACTGCGTTTGGCGTGGCACAGTGGCAACAATTGATGTCACAGTGGCTGCGTTTGATGGCATGGCACAGTTGTGACGATTGATGGGCACAGTGGCGATAAATGATGGCACAGTGGCTGCATTTGATGGCATGGCACAGTGGCTGCATTTGATGGCATGGCACAGTGGTGACAATTGTTGGGCACAGTGGTGACAATGATGGCAAAGCGGTAACAATTGATGTCACAGTGACTGCGTTTGGCGTGGCACAGTGGCTGCGTTTGGCATAGCACAGTGGCAACAATTGATGTCACAGTGGCTGCGTTTGATGGCATGGCACAGTTGTGACAATTGATGGGCACAGTGGTGATAAATCATGGCACAGTGGCTGCATTTGATGGCATGGCACAGTGGCGGCATTTGATGGCATGGCACAGTGGCGACAATTGATGGCACAGTGGCGACAATTGATGGCATGACACAGTGGTGACAATTGATGGGCACGGTGGCTGCCTTTGATGGGCACAGTGGCTGCCTTTGATGGGCACAGTGGCTGCATGTGATGGGCACAGTAGCTGCGTTTAATAGGCATAGTGAGGCTGCAATTGTTTTTTTTTTTCCGTTTGTTTGCCCCCCCCCCCAAAAATGTCGAGCACTGGGTGGATGTCATTTTTGTGAGCTAGCTGCCCAGTCTGATTTTTACCTGCTTTAAAACCAGAGCTTTATAGGTACAGATTGGATCTATGGGCAGACAGATTAAAATGGACTTATGTCCATTTACATCAGGCTACCTCCAATTCATCAACTTTAGGTCTGGAAAAACAGAAAAATATGCAGACGTTTTAGATTTGTTTTCTGTACCTGGGACGGGCTCAGAGGTAAGCAGATGTAAACAGACAATGCCCATTTACATCAGCTTGCCCCATAGACTTCTTACATGGAGCTACTAATCAGGTCTGCCTGAAAAACTGATCGCACTGCACATATAAAAGGAAAGGCACCCAGAACCGGGTAAACAATAACTTTTTATTTATTTTTATTTTTTGTTCTTTTTACAGAAAATATTGTATTTTTTTTCTTTATATACTTTATTTTTTCAATCACACTTCTGTGATGTAGGTATGTTAAATATAAATCATGTTCTGCAGAGTTCCTCTTTAATCAGTTCATCTACTGCAGTGTTAAACCTTCTGTGTTCATTTTCATTCAGCAGTATACATTTAAGATGCAAATGACTGTAAGAGCTGAATACTTCATTGTTTAGGCCTAATTGTTGAAAATCTCGACATTTTGCGAACAATCCTCAGCGCTCCTGCTTTAACTAGGTATAAATAGAAGTCGCCTTACATTCTCCTTACCGCTTATTAACACTTCATTTAAGGAACAGGAAGTTCAGAATAAAAAAACGCTCCTCGGACTTCAGTCTTCGATTGAGCTGAGTATAAAAAAAGACACTTTGCTAATTGCTTGTTAGAATCAGCATTCATTGTGATTTTTTTTATTTTTTTTTATTCTCCTTATAAATGTATTCTTACAAGATGTAAGTATTGTTTATTAGACAGCTCCAGGCTAGCACAAAATGAACTAATTGAGTCAAGCGCTGTAAGGCCTGAAAGGGTTTGCTAACTTACTTCTCTGCATTCCACAGGACAAGTGATTAATATTTGGTACCTTAGGCCCGAATCGCCTTTTTTCATGTAAAGCTGAAGGATTTGATTCTCACAGATTATTCTCACAGCCGCTTTGCTCCAAGATATCTTGTCTATGAGATGACATAGAGCAGGTCAGGGCATCTTTGGAGAATAGAGGGACAAGTAGTTGTGTGACGGTGAAAAGAACTTTAGAATGGGGCCCTTTAGGCTTGTTCTGGGGGAATTGGGGGCATGTTAACAGCCTGGAGATAATAACTGAACACAAAGCATTCCTATCGCATGGGATATTGCGCTGTGCTACTCCATGCAGGGAAGCAAAGGCTATTAGCTTGTTATTTCCAGCAAATAAATTAATTATCATCCTGCATTCACAAATCTAGTCTGTCATTCTGTGCAGCCTTGAATGAAATAGGACCTCAAATGTGAAACACACTGGTAAACGGGGCACGTGTTAATGGTGTGCACTTTTTAAAGGCTCCGCCCATTTCATCTCCAAATCTGCCACATGATTACAATTTTAAAACTAGACCATGTCAATGCAGATTACCACCATTTAACACTTTGCATGAAAGAAAGGCATGACTATTAAATGGTCTACAGCAGTGGTTCTCAACCTGGGGGTCAAAAGAGGATTTGCCAGGGGTCACCAAAACCTGGGCTCTACCAGAAGACCTCAGCCGCCCACTCAGCCTCTTCACAGCCGCTCCTATTCAGTTCATGGCATAGCTGGGGGGCAGGGACTAGAGGTCAGCTGACTGGTTAGGAATGTGAAGTGGAAGGGGGCTGGAGGAGACCCTATCTGCTGATTTCAGCATAGGTGTCACTTCTACGAGAAACCACAAAGTCGGAGACACAGTGAGTAACACTACCTGTGTTTAGAGTTGCCTTTTAAAGTCCCCACTACAGTTCTTAGATCAGCAGATGACCTTGATCAAGAGCACATACGTTGGCTGATCCCAACTCCCTGACAGCACTGCCACTGATCCCAACTCCCTGACAGCACTGCCACTGATCCCAACTCCCCGCCAGCACTGCCACTGATCCCAACTCCCCGCCAGCACTGCCACTGATCCCAACTCCCCGCCAGCACTGCCAATGATCTCAACTCCCCACCAGCACTGCCACTGATCCCATACTGCCCACCAGGGAGTAAGAGAAGGAATAAAAATAGAGAATACATCTAAGGGAGAGGAAAAGAGGGGGAGGAACAAAAAAAAAGGGAGAGAAAGAATAAGGCACACGACCGGCACACGACCGGCAGAATCCATCAAGAAACTCGGTGGGAGAGCTTTTTTGCCAAGGAAACCGGTCGTGTGTATGTTTTTCATCGAGGAAACTGTCGAGGAACTCGAGCAAAAAAGAGAGCAAGTTCTCTTTTTCCTCGTCGGGAGTCTAAATTAGCTCGTCGTGTTCCTCGTCGGGCTGCTTTTCGACGAGAAACTCGAGCGTGTGTATGTTAATAAACCCGTGCACCTTCGGTAAAAGTAGTGTTTGTAATGGAAATAGCACATTTGTCACGCTGTAACAGACTGAAAAGTGCAAACTTTTTCCTAACACGCAGTAACATGAGATTAGTAAAAGCAGCCCCAACGGTTGTGGCAGTGGAATCAAACTTCCCCTGCCGTAGTATGTGTTGAAGTCACCGAGCTTGAGAACAAGGAGAATTGGTCTTGACAGTGTGTACGCAAAGCAAGCTTGTCGAGTTCCTCGACAAGCCTAACAAGGAACTCGACGAGGGAAACGATGTGTTTCGCCCGACGAGTTCCTCGGTCGTGTGTACGAGGCCTAAGAGAAAGAACAAGAAAGATGGCTAGAGAGGGATGGTGAAAACAAACAAGAAATGAGGATAGAGAGGGATAGAAGGGAAAGAAAGGAGAAAAAAAGAAAAGAGTGGTACATCCTAAAATGTACTATAAGAGGTTTTAATATTGTACGAGTAGAAGGGACTCAGGGAGCGCTAAATGTCCGTGGGTTAGGAGCGCAAATTACTCATGCCAACAACCCACAATAGGAAAATAATTTTACCGTTAGGGGTCCCCACAACTTGGGAAATTTTATTAAGGGGTCACGGCACTAGAAAGGTTGAGCACCACTGGTCTACAGAGAGTCTTGTGATTTCTACTACTGTAGTAGGCTACCCTCTCAAGCTTATAGAGGATGCCAGCTCGTTGATAAATATCAGCTCCTTTATGTAACAAAGTAGAATTCAGTTATAAAAAGCCAACTCATTTTGGCCATTCAGGCCTTATTCATGGTATGGTATGATTAAGATGTGAATGGCCAAAATGCATTGTTTTTTTATGGCTGTGTTCTACTTTGTTAAATAAAGAACAACAGCTAGCTGATATTTACTGATGTGCTGCCTTCCTCTATAAGCTTGTATATCGTGTGAGGTTCCCAAAGACCATTCAGCTTGAGCTGAGTGTTGAGATGTGGAGTTGCTGAGATATCCCAGCAGTGGTTGTAGCACGACTCCTTTAGTTTTTCCATAGGTTACTCTCTTGACATCTATTGCTTTATATATAAAAAACTGAGATTTGACATACAGGTTGTGAAATGTAAGCAGATAAAATTTCTCCTTGAGTGTTAATTGTGCCCATGAAATCTACACCAAAAATGTCTTCCAGATGTAATCAACACCCACAAGGCTAGGCAGGCTAAACTAATTTTCAGAGATTCTAGATCCAGGAAGCACTTAATCAGCGACATTGGCATCAGGGGCTTGATAGCTGCTGCTAATCCAGGACTGATTCATTTTGATAAATGTCAGCCGGTCCACAGAGTCTGTGAACAGACGCGCTCTCTTATCAGTCACAAAACCTCCACAAGCACTTAATGCTTATTCGGAAAGCATGCTGGATGCAGGGTAGCTCAGCAGCTCAATTGCATACTTGGGAAGTTCTGGCCAGTGGTCTATTCTCATGACCCAGTAACTCAGTGGATCATCAACTGGAAAGCTCTCCATGTCTGCACATGTGGCTGCACATGTGCTAAAAAAGGCCCAGACAGCTAAGCTGTGGGAAGTGGGCTGGGAGATAACACCTCCCCAATCTGTTGGATCAGGATGGTTGCTCTCTACTCTTCCACAATGACTGTTTCCTCTATCTGGCACCCAAGTCACGTCAATGATCTCATCATCCCCTCAATCCTTATCATCACTGGAGCCAACTTGGCGATACACTGCAGCTGGGGGAACATGAATGCCAATTTGTTGTTTACCAGTGTTCTCCCATCTCTGTAGGCTCATGTTCCTACCTTCTTCAACCTCAGAATAAAGATCTGAATCAAGAAATTGGCTGTGCATCATCAAGGAGCAAGTGGCTGATGCTGTGTTCAAATAACTCAGCTGACTCCTCCATGCCTGATGCTGGGGCTATGGCAGGAGTAGCTGTGGACAAGGAGGCAGAATAAGAAGCTCTGGCAGCTGCGTTGGACTGCGCACTAGTCTCTGCTTTGGTGATGGAGGATGAGGATGGTTTGGTAAATTGACCCACCACCTCCTCTATATGCTGTGACTGCATAGCAATGGCAACATCACTAATTAACGGACCATGTCTACCTTTGCATGTGGACACAGACGCTGCTGGCTCCCTCACAGTGCCATGGGAACATTTGCCTCTCCTTGTTGGCCTCCCAGACATGATGGGGTACTTATTAACAAAATGTAATATACTGCGGTAAACCTGCATTTAAAGTACTGAAATATACTGCAGTAAACGTGCACTAACACACTGCAATATACTGCCGTAAATCTGCAATAACGCACTAAAATATACTGCGTTAAACTTGCACCAATGCATTACAAAATACTGTGGTAAACGTGCACCAACGCACTGAAACATGTTAAACATGTTGACTCAGGAAAAGAAGGGGCAGGTACATTTGACATGTTTACTGCCCCCTTCCTCTGCTTTCTATCCTGAAATATCCCTCTGTGTCCTCTGTGTGCCCACCGAAGCCGATGGGAGAGGAGATGAGAGGAAGGAAGCTGGCAGCGCTACAGGGGCACATGGGAAGCTGGCAGCAGGTAGAAGGGGGCGCACACTGGGTCAGTTTGCAGGTGCTATAACACTAAAAATAGCGCCTGCAAGCCGACCTGAAACAGCTGGTGTTCTCCCTGAGGGCTTTCACACTGGAGGGGTGAGCTAGCAGAACGGTAAAAAAAAGTCCTGCTAGCAGCATCTTTGGAGTGGTGAAGGAGCAGTGTGTATACCGCTCCTACACCGCTCCTGCCTATTGAAATCAATGGTGCACTGCGGCTATACTGCCGGCAAAGCGCCTCTAAAGAGGCACTTTGCGGTGGTTTTTAACCCTGTGTCAGCCACCACCGGGGGTAAAACCGCCCCTTTAGCAGCCGAATAGCACCGCAAAATTGGCGGTAAAGCGCCGCTAAACAAAAGTGGCGCTTCACCGTCGATGCCGCCCCTGCCCCAGTGTGTAAGGGGCCTAAGAGTCACAAGTGTCAGTAATAAGGCAGTGCAGCTGCACCTCCTGTTCGACAGGTACCTGGGCCCCATGCTTTGAATTGATGGGGTCTGGGCCCTGTACATAAAGGCCGGCTGCCCTGCTTGGCCCACTCATGACAACAACCCTCAAATAAGTTGCATGCTTGATTGTATTGGTGTAATCTCAACATCATCAGCAAAACAACTAACAATGTCCCTGAAGCACTTGTAAATAATCTCTCTGTAGCACTGCAAGGTTGAATACCATACATGGCTCCTTCTTGTTCATTTGTTGACCATCATCCTGTTTTATAGTCTTCTTTCTTTCACATGCTACTTTCATTAACAGCTTTTTCCTCCCCTTGAACTTTTAAGCCAAAGTTCCAAACCCAAATAAGCTTCTTCTAATTACACCAAGCTCAAGAACTTCATTCTCTTCCAACTCTTGCCTGAAGTCCTGTGCAGGCAAGTGAGAGAATTTCATTAAACTAATTAGCTTTAATCAATTGCTTACTTAATTGGGCTCTACTTATAATGAATGGTATGATCCACTTCCAGCAACAAGAGGACCGGAGTTGCTCTATATGACACAACTGCTGTAGTATGTCAGTATTCGGATCTGTGTGAAAAGACGTATTCTCATCAATATCACTGCAGTGCTGAAGCATGAGTTCTAAAAACTGGTTTGGAATCTTTTAATAGACCAAGTGGCTTCACAGTTAATTAATGTTTTGGCACCAAAACAAAACCAAAAAAAAGTGTTTTCCTTGTGGAATAACAGGCGGTATTTTCTTACAGCTTTTTTCACACTTTTGAACTTAATCTTCTGGAAAATAACTGAAAACAATACTATTTTCTCAGCCATTTTCTGTTGCTGGGTAAAATGAGAATGCTTGCTCTACTGAAACGGTATTTCCAGCAAGTGATGAACCGCAATATCAGAGTGCTGTAGTGCAGAGAATTAACCACTTCAGACCCGCGCTATTGACAAAATACGTCAACAGCGCGGACCTGAGGCGCCAACTTGACGTCTTTGGACGTGATTTTTAGTGCATTACCCGCGCGCGCCACTGGGTGGCGCACGGCGGGTAAGCACTGTCCCGCCGCATCGCTGGGGATCTGATGCATGTACCTGGCGGCTGCGATGTCCGTCGGGTACATGCGATTGGCGAGAAAATGTGCAGATGACAGCAGGGACGTGGAGCTCTGTGTGTAAACACAGAGCTCCACGTGCTGTCAGAGGAGAGGAGACCGATCTGTGTCTCTTGTACATAGGGACACAGCATCGGTCACCCCCCTCCCCCCACACAGTTAGAACACACCCAGGATACACATTTAACCCCTTCCTCACCCCCTAGTGTTAACCCCTTCCCTGCCAGTCACATTTATACAGTAATTAGTGCATTGTTATAGCAGTGATAGCTGTATAAATGTGAATGGTTCCAAATTTGTGTCAAAAGTGTCCGATATGTCCGCCGCAATATCGCAGTCGCAATAAAAATCGCAGATCGCTGCCATTACTAGTAAAAAAAAAATAATAAAAAAAAAATAATAATTCTGTTCCCCATTTTGTAGGCGCTATAACTTTTGCGCAAACCAGTCGCTTGTTGCGATTTTTTTTTTTTACAAAAATACGTCGAAAAATACGTATCGGCCTTAACTGTGAAAAAAAAATAGTTTTTTTTAAAAATGGCCTATTTATTATAGCAACAAGTAAAAAATATATATATTTTTTTTAAATTGTCGCTCTTTTTTTGTTTATAGCACAAAAAATAAAAACCGCAGAGGTGATCATATACCACCAAAAGAAAGCTCTATTTGTGGGGAAAAAAGGACATAAATTTTGTTTGGGAGCCACGTCGCACGACCGCACAAATTTCAGTAAAAGCGACGCAGTGCCGGAAGCTGAAATTTCGCCTGGGCACGAAGGGGGTTTATGTGCCCAGTAAGCAAGTGGTTAATGTTGGATTCTGATTATGTTAAGGCTCCAAAAAGCCCTATATAGTACATTTGGAAGATGTGGCCACATTTGGCCAGTAGATGGAGCGAAGTAAAATAGGGATTTCCTATAATACTTAGCTCCATTTAGTGGCCAAAGACTGTATTTTCAATATAAATATCAATGATTTACATTCGAACAGCACAGGGTAGAGCCTATTTAAAATTGCGTTTTTCCCCATTTGCACAAAACAAACGTACTTTTACTTTCCCTGGGTAAATGGATATGTAATATTTTTTTTTTATATTTACTGTATCAAATCCATCCTCACCATCAGAGGCTTTGGTGAAAACCTGCTGGCTCTCACATTCCATGCCCTGGCGAATCTTATGCTCTAGCTTCCTGTTTGAACCATGTCGGTGTTCAGGTGGAGCTGCTTTCCTGAACCAGGTGACCTGACAGTTCTGAAGGGGGTGTCCCCCTTTCAGAACATAATAGCAGAGGACATTGACGTACTAAAATGCGATTTTTTAGTACAGCGGCTCCGACCTGAGTTCTTCAGTGTTTTCTCCACAGTCCGCTGGGTTGAACAAAAAAGAATACTGGTATGTTCCAGGCTTAAGTGAAAAATTAGCAAAGGCATTGTGGCGCTGCTAATTTTGCTCTGTGCATCTGAGCATCAATGACCTCTGATCAAGAAACGGTTCCATGATGTCTATAAATCCCATATACACATTCCTATACTGTAATTTAAATAGTGTGCATATAACTATATCTATGGCATTTAAAAAAGACATGCACATAAAACCCTCATGTCACTGAACCTGATAGCCCCATAATTACCCAATAATAAGGAAAAATTGAATGCTTTCAGTTCATTTTTTTTTTTTAGTTTTAGTGTACCTATGGCCATTTTTTTTTTTTTTTTTTAGATTAAACCCTCATCAAGTTTTAATTTCTCTTAGTATTCTTACTGGATGTTGGTAAATGTTTCACAACCTGGTGACAGTAATGATAAATCTCACTGTTCAATGTGCATCTTAAATAGAGTAAACGGCTTCCTGTTGATGCGCCACACTACTGAAGTGAATATATAAATATGGCCCTTTCATTTCTCCCAAACCCAAGGGGGCAGATTCACAGAGAATTAGATTATCGTAGAGTATCAGAAATACACTACGCCGCCGTTTTTTACCTGGCTCTACGTGGAATCCAGGTAGATTTTGTCCAGTAAACGACGGCGGCGTAGTGTATTTCTCCCGTCGCAATCCATCTGCGCGAGTAGGGGGCGTGAAGCATTTAAAATAGGCGCGTTCCCGCGGCGATCGAACTACGCATGCTCCGTTCGCAAATTTCCCGCCGTGCATTGCGCGAAATCACGTCGTAGTAGCGTCGTTTACGTACATTCCTATTCCCGAACGAGTTACGTTAAAAAAAAAATAATATTTTCAAATCGACGCAGGAACGACGGCCATACTTTACATGGGTTACGCACTGTTAGACCAGCAAAAAGCTCCTCTAACATTACGTAGCCAAAAAATGACGTAGGCGATTGCGAGGGACACTCGTACCTTCGTGGATCGCCGTAAAAACTAATTTGCATATCCCGACGCATGAAAACGACGCAAACTCCTCCCAGCGGCCGCAAAAATATCGCAGTGTAGATCCGAAGGCTTACGAGGACGTAAGCCTCCCGGATCGAAGCCCGAAGCCGCCGTATCATGGTTTGAGGATTCAAACTAGTGATACGGCGCGCAAAATTTGAAATTACTCCTGTCTAACACCAGTTAGACAGGCGTAATTGCTCTGTGAATCTGGGCCAAGGTCTCCACATTACGGCTCTCTGATGTAAGAGGGAAATCTGATAGGGACTATGATTTCAGAGGGGGACACTGATGGGGACTTTTATGTAAGAGAGGGCTCTTATATAAGGAGAACTCCAGTGTAAGTGGGACGTTGATGGGGACTCCTCTGTAAGGGGGACTTTGATGGGGACTCTTATGTAAGGGGAGTACTATTGTGTAAGAGAGAACTCAGATTGGGACTTACATATAAGTGTGGGACTCTGATGGAAAAGGGACTTTAATGGCAACGCTGATGTACAGCTGGTCTGCTGGGCTCACGAGTATTTGTTTTTTTTTTGTCTTTGTTTTACAGATTTTTTTCTGTTGTTCTTAAAGGAAAAATATCCCCCTCTGGATGATCTATGAACATTGCAAGGATTGTAATAAACTTTGTTTCAGAGTCCTACCTTTTATTATTCTGTAGAAATAGCTGTTTGTATGTCTGTGTCCATGTTCTGAGTGGATTTATAATTATCAATCAGATGCTGCACCTGCAGGGCTCTAATGAGGAAAATTGTAGGTTCTTTAGATGTGGTTTCCCTCTGGGAGTAGCTCACCAAAAATGACATTTTTGTTGCAGGGAATGCAAACCGTGTGTGTACAGAACACCTTCAGGTAGCCATATTGCATTTTACCGAGAATTACAGCAGCTGCAGATTGAAAAGGAACGGTAATTTTTAATCACATTCAATTACAATATGACATGAGTTGCAATTGTATAGGCTATATTTTTATTTATTTGCTATTTTTTCCCCCCGGAAAGTGGAGTTACCCTTTAATCATATACTGGCGATTAAAAAAAAAAATCCAAATAATCCAATTCTTTTAAATGTAATGTGTTCATTTATAAAACTAACATTTTCAGCCAGCGAATATTTGTAAAATATAGACGATTTGGCCCTCGTACTGAAAGTTTGGAGACCTCTGCCTTAAACAGACTGTAAATCTGATGTTGCTGCTTATATTTATACCTAATATAATACAATTCTGATAAAACAATTTAGGTTTGGCTGCCTGAATTAGCAATGAAACGTCCTGCAATACTGCAGCAATTACAAAAGTGATTCATCCACAGTCATCCCCGCCACTAATAATAAACACAAAAACCCTAAAACTGTTTAAACTGGAGTCTTTATTTTCTTGTGGCCAACCACTAATTACTTTGTGTTAGAAAGTTTAAAGGACTGGCACCAAGGTCCAAAGTGAATTATGCCACAGGGATGGCGCAGCAACTTTTTCGCCAATGTTTCACTCATTGCTGTGGAAATTAAGAGGTTATATATAGCCTGTGAGGAATAATGCATCACAAGTGATGGCAACCATGTTACAGCTTAAACCACATTATTAGCTGACCACAAATGGTGGCAGCTTTGGGCCTTCATTATAAATGCATTGACCTTTGCCGTAAGCCAAAGACGTATCCAGTTAACTCCAAGTGCACCACCATTGGCGGTGTTGAGAGGAATACATTTGAGCTGATTGAACAAGGAACTCTAGACTCAGGCTACTGTATCTGTAAGCCATGGGTGAATATCACTAGATTTAAATAAATGCTTTTAAGTGCTTCTAGACCAGTGGTCTCCAAACTGCGGCCCGAGGGCCGGATGCGGCCCTTTGCTTGCCTTTATCCGGCCCTTGGAGCACTATCCCTCCCACTGATACGAGACACTATTCTGCCATCTGACACCTACAATGAAGCACCATTTCTCCCACTGACACAACTAATAGAGCACTATTCCTCCCTATGATACCAGCAATGGGGCACAAGTCCTCCCTCTAATACCAGATGTTTACTAACAATGATGCCAGGAAAATTTCCACTCTCGCTTGCCAAAGTCCGGCCCTCCAAGAGTCTGAAGGACAAAAACAACGGCCCTTTGTTTAGAATGTTTGGAGACCCCTGTTCTAGACCCAATAACTAAAATGTTATGTTGAATGTTGGCTCAAACTTGTGTTGCAAACACACGATCACACATCTCCCCAATGCTCCCCAGCACCCCCCCCCCCTCCACTGTGCTGTCCAGTCTCCCCACAGCTCCCCCTCCACTGTGCGGTCCAGTCTCCCCAATGCTCCCCCCCTCCACTGTGCTGTCCAGTCTCCCAATGCTCCCCAGCACCCCCCCTCCACTGTGCTGTCCAGTCTCCCCAATGCTCCCCAGCACCCCCCTCCACTGTGCTGTCCAGTCTCCCCACTGCTCCCCAGCTCCCCCTCCATTGTGCTGTCCAGGCCCCCCACTGCTCCCCCCTCCACTGTGCTGTCCAGTCTCCCCACTGCTCCCCAGCTCCCCCCCTCCACTGTGCTGTCCAGTCTCCCCAATGCTTCCCAGCACTAACCCCCCCTCCACTGTGCTGTCCAGTCTCCCCAATGCTCCCCAGCTCCCCCCCTCCACTGTGCTGTCCAGTCTCCCCACTGCTCCCCAGCTCCCCCCATGCTCTCCCCCCACTGTGCTGTCTAGCCCATTCCCCACTGCTCCCAGCTCCCCCATGCTCTCCCCCCCACTTTGCTGTCCAGTCATCATCCCCCCCACTGCTCTCCACCTTCCCCCAGTGCTCTGTGTTCCCTGGCTCCCCCACAAAGCTCTCTGGTCCTCCCATACTCTCTGACCCTCTTGCTCCTTGGCTCCCCCCAACAGTGCTCTCCAGCCCCCCAGAGCTCTGTTCCTCCCGCGCCATTCACAGTGTGCAGGGTTCCTCCCGTGCTCCCTAACCCCCCAGTTCTACCTGCACCCAGAGTGCTCTCTGCCCCCTGTGTTGTCCAGTTCCCCCCGGTGCTCTGTGCCCCCCCCGTGCTCCCTGGCACCCTCTGTGCTTTCAACTTCCCCCATGCTTTCTAGCTCTCCAGCCTCCACAGTGCTTTTCAGCCCCCAGTTTTCTCCAGTTTTCTCCCTGGCTCCCCCTATGCTCTCCACCCCACCATGCTAACCAGCTTCCCCTCCCAGTGCTTTCCAAATCTCCCCCACTCCCCCTGTGCTCCCTGGCTCCCCCCCAGTGCTCTCCACCCCCTGAAATTTCGACCATCAAGAACTCGGTGACATACAAGACGTACGTCGAGCCGAGATCAATGAAGTTCAATAGGCAGTTCGGCTCTTTTGCTTGATTCTGAACATGCATGTTTTTTTGCATGTCGAAATTGCATACAGACGATCAGAGTTTAAAAATAGAGAACCTGCTCTTAATATTTTGTTGGCGGAAAATTCTGACAGCAAAAATCCGATGGAGCATACACATGGTCGGAAATTCCGTCCAAAAGCTCACATTGGACTTTTTTTGACGGAATTTCCGATCGTGTGTACAGGGCATCAGTCTTCTTGTAATCCTAATAAAGAGTTAATTATGTTGAGATCAGGGCTCTATATTGGCCAAACCATCACTTCCAGGACTCCTTGTTCTTCTTTACACTGAAGATAGTTCTTAATGACATTGCGTGTATATTTGGGGTATGGCATGATGGATAAGTATCTGCTTGTATTTCTCAGCATTGAGGATATCATTGATCCTGACCAAATCTCTATCTCCACTTGCAGAAATGCAGCCCCAAACTTGCATGGAAACTCCACCATGCTTCAGTGTTGCCTGCAGACACTCATTATTGTACCGCTCTCTGGCCCTTCAAGAACAAACAACCTCCTGCTACAGCCAATTATTTCAAATTCTGACTCTTCAATCCAGAGCACCAGCTGCCATTTTTCTGCACCTCAATTCCTAGAGACGATTTAGTTTGCATGTGCCGCGCTATATAAGTTTTCATTCATTCATTCATTCTATGTTTTTGTGCATAATTAAGTTGCTTAGCCTTGTTTCCATGTCCCATCCTCAATGTTATTCCAATCTTACATTAAAAACACTGAACTTTAGTAATAATTAATAACAATGAATCAATGTAAAAAAAAAAAATATTTGAAGAAAAATAGATGTCAAATTTAGACCTTTTTTTACATCTGTTTTTCACAAATAATAAATCGGGGGTTCCATGTGACGCTATCAGGGTAAGGAGATTTTTTTTGTTCATGTGTTGGACCCGGTGCAGAGACCATAGCGGGAGTAACTAGGCTTGGAGGAGATGGTTTCCAACTTAAGACTTCAATAGAACCAACTGGGTCTCTAGAATACATCAATTTAGATAGGGGGACATTTAACTGGCTATTATGAACAATCCACGTTATTCACTCATTATAATAGACACGCAATTAATAAAAAAAAAAACAATGGTTTATCTGGAAGGTAAGTTGCTGGGAGTATATTGCCTATTTGGTAAGCAGGCTTGCATTACAGCTAATTTAGGACAGTTGAATTATGGTCCTACAAAGTCTGGGTGATTATACAAATGTGGGGATTGGAACATCATTAGATCAGCCTTGCACAATTTTCTAACACAGAGGAACAATATAATATCTTTCTGGTTTAGGGAACCACTGCTAATAATTACTATATCTACAGCTCAGGGTTTATTAGTGTGATGGTCACTGGAAAGAATAAACCCTACGTTTGTAACCATTGGGAAAGTTCCCTTCTTTTACAGATAACTAGGTAGAATGTTCCTCACATGTGTGGTGTCATTGGTGTCAGTGGGAACTTATCTGAGAGGCAGAAATTGCTCATTGCTCAAGGGACCCCTAGAAACCTCTGGAGGAACCCTAGTGTTCTACAAAACCCTGGATGAGGAAGGTTACATTCGATTGTATCTGTGGGTGTAGTGACAGACATGAGGTTTTCGTGATACAGTATTCTGTAAAGTTACCGTGTCGTCATATGGTCAACTCAAATAACTATTGGAATAAAATGGAAATGTACATCATAATGCAAGAAATAAAAATGTTCTTTGTCATTTTTTTGTAGCTGCAATTTGTCCTCTTTCTATTCTCAGTGTGTTTCTATGGTTACAGAAAATTATATTTCCTTCCTGAAAAATGGGATCAGCTTTTTGTTTTTGCTACAATTGTGATTTTCTTTAAAGTGTAAATGTTCTTTTAATAGTCATCATGTTCTGTACAGTATCCCTCCAGGCTCATCGCAAAGAAAGAGAACAAGACAGAATTAGGCTTATGGATATATCTAAACAATTGTGGAGGAAGTAGCTTGCCCATGGGTCTAAATATTTTTAAAGACTTTCTGCCTAATAAATGTAGCACTACCCCCCGTAGGAGCTGCTGGTTAGGTTTGGGCCTGCACGTTACCTCAACATTCATTGTCTAAGGCAGGGGTCTCCAAACTTTGTAAACAAAGGGCCAGTTTATTGTTCTTCAGACTTTAGGGGGGCCGGACTGGGGCCAGCGTGAGAAGAAACTTAACCAGATATCATTGGGCGTAAACAGCGCCCCATCTTTGATACTAGGGGGAGAATTAGTGCCCCATTGTTGGTGCCAATGGCATGAATTGTGCCCTTTTTTGGTGTCAGAAGGCAGAATAGTGTCTCATATCAGTGGAAAGAATAGTGCCCCAAGGGCCAGATAAAGGCAAGCAAAGTTTGTCTAAAGTTTGTCTAAAGTCTAAAATAATGCCAATGTCCACACAAGATTTAAAACCTCGAACTGTCAGGTTTTATTATTTTTGCTGAAAAACTTGTGAAGAAGGTTGAAGGGGAAGGGAAGGTTCAGGTACACGGTACAGATCACTGGGGAAAACCTCTAAGCTCCAAAGTCATTCACCCCTTCCTCTTGAGTGGGTATTGCTTACCCGGATAGACCCCTCCCACCTGGCCTAGCAGCCGGGATGATGCACAAACCAATTCGACAACAGTCTCTGCTACATACTGATTGAGAACAAATTTGAAGAATCCGGAATCCTCTGGATGGCAGAGGATTCCGGAATTAGCAATTAACGAACTTCCAGCCTTACAGTTAAAGAGCCTTTAAGCCACCCGGCGAACTGTAGGACAACTTGAGTTGTGGATCCCTCCTTAATAAGGATCACCAGGCCTATCACACAGTAATGGGAGGCTTTCTGCCTGATGTGGAGTGTCGTGCTCGTTCCCTCCCTTGGACTACAGGAGAGTCAGGACGCTCTCTATGTTGCAGATAGAGAAAGGATCTGTGTGTTAGTGGGTGTCCTGACTCTCCTGTAGTCCAAGGGAGGGGCAAGCACGGCACATCACACCAGGGAGAAAGCCTTGCATTACTGTGTGGAGTTACAGACAGAAGACCACACTTCCTCCCTCGGACTACAGGAGAGTCAGGACGCTCTCTATGTTGCATATAGAGAAAGGAGCTGTGTGTTAGTGGGCGTCCTGACACTCCTGCTTCGCCCCCTCCCCCCTCAAGAGGCTTTCTCCACACCAGGAAGAAAGACTTGCATTACAGTGTGGAGTTACAGACAGAAGAACAGGAAGTGAGGATTTCTCAGACGAAATAAGGACATTTAAAAGCAAAATGGAAGGATGAGGTAAGTGAAGGTGGACTGCACTAAGGTAAAGGAAGCTATTTAACATTTTTATCTTTTAACCCCTTTAAAGTAAGGGAAATCTCTGAAACCCGGACATACACAAAAGTATGAAGTTGATGTGGTATTAAACTTTCCCAACTTTATCCAAAAACTAAAAAATGCATTGGTTGAGTTTTAATGAGTTATTTTTAAAACTTTTGATCATCTCATGTGTAGTTCAACTTTCAAGTTTCTGTACGGCTTTATTCAATTAGCAACATAAACATTATAAAGTGAAAGTTTTGGCATGCGTCTAGTTTTTGACAAACAGCATGGTTTAAGCTGGGATTGCCTTTTAAAGGGTTACCTTTTATTACGTTCCAGCGTGTGCTCAGCCTAGCTGGTCGGGACACTGAAGTTGAAGTTGAAAGGCAGCTGGTTGTTTGCAGGTTGGTTTGAACCATATGGTCCTATCTGCTACATTTGCCTCCAGCTATAAGGCTTTTCATTCTGCCAAAGCCCCTTCTGTGACCCAAACGGCTTTAGCTGACCTCTTGAGAGGCCTCCAGACAAAGTTAAAGAGGATCCTGGATATTCCACTGCAAATACACTTTCATTCTGAACAGAACTTGGAACAAAGGACATTTTTCATTCCAACCTAATTAACTTTCTTTGTTTAAAGAGTCCATTGTAAGCTTACAGTGAATATTTGTGTTTGTGTTGCGCTATGTGTGGTCATCATATATCACTTATAGACGTCATGCCTATCAGGATAATTACAATTTCGGTTTTCTATCCAACCATGAAGAGTTATTGGACATCGGTCTAAGAATACAGGCATTAATCAGCTCTACCAAGAACTTCCATTGTAGAAAGTTATGAATCTTACTACACTGCCAAACTTGGCATATTTATGCTTCCTAACTCATAGTCTACTATTCAGCTGTAGAGTGGCAGGCATATTGGAAATTAAAATTTCTCATGGTTACCCAAAGCGGTGTTACAACTAAAAGCAAATATTTATTATATTGCAACTTGCCAATTCCTAGATGTGATGGCTGCATTAGTTTTGAATTCTTCTATTGGATTTGTTTTTTCTATTTTCATCTGGTGATGTGGCCAGTAGGTCAATTGTTTTTTAAAAGCACAAGTTCTCTTGCAGAAGTATCTTTTTCAGGGATGAGACAAACCATTCAACACTGACAGGGGTTGTTACAACGATCAGCTGTTATTCATTTACGTCCAACCTTTATCTCAAAAAGGAAAATAAACTTCTGTAACTGCTTACAAAGTGTTAGCTGGAGTTGGGCTTATGACCCGTACACACAATCGGAATTTCCGATGGAAAAAGTCCAATGGAAATTTTTCATCAGACATTCCGACCGTGTGTATGCCCCATCAGACTTTATCCGATGGAATTAGAAAGAGAACATGTTGGCCCAGATTCACAGAGAGTGGGCGCACATTTACGCCGGCGTAGCGCACACACAGTACGCTACGCCGGCACAGCGCAGAGAGAAAAGCACTGCATTCAGCAAGCCATTGCTCACCAAGATGTGCCAGCATAGCGTATTTTCGAAGGCAGAGTGAAAGTGGGCGTGATCCATGCAAATGAGGCATGACCCCATGGAAATGATGGGCCGAGCGCCAGACAAGTACGTATAACGAACTGCGCATGTGCTGCGCATGCTCACAACCACGTTGGAAAAAACTGCCTAAGATATGCCGGATCACTGTGTACGCCGTTAACATAACCTACGCCCAGCCAGACACACGTCCAACGTAAAATACGCCAGCTTGTGTTCCCTGGTGCAGACATGAGCATGTCTGTTGCTGAGTTACACCTCCTTTATGGGGAATAACTTTACGCCGGAAGTACAACTTACATGCAGCCTGCGTCGGGCGCACATATTTTCGTAAATTGCCGTATTTACCTCATTTGCATGTTTGAATGGCTAATCAATGGGATTAGCACCATGCACCCAGCCTAAGTGTACGCCCACCCTACGCCGGCTTAAGTAAGTTACGTCGGCTGGGTGTAGCCTGGTTTTAGGCGTATCTCTGTTTGTGAGTCTGGCGCACAGATAGGATGGCGCACATTTGCACTTACGTCGGCGTAACTTGTTATACGTCGGCGTAAGTGCTCTGTGAATCCGGGCCGGAAAACATGCATGCTTGAAAACAAGTCAACGCATTCTCCGAAAAATGGAACTTAATTTAGGCTCGTCATAGTGTTGTACGTCACCGCGTTTTAGACGGTCGGAATTTGGTGTGTATGAGCGGAATTCCGTCTGAAAAAAACATCGGAGTTTATGCTGCCGGAAAAAAACAATCGTGTGTACGGGGCATTAGTGTATTTTTATCTGCTAGTTCAGTGTATTTATACCCTGTTAGTCCATCTAACACTCCCCTCTCCCCCAGATTAACAACGATGTTTTCCAAATGTGCCCCCCATCACTCCTTCATCCAGAGTGGGGGGCTCTAATACACGCTTTCCGACGTGAGCTGGCGCATGCGCACTGGGCTTTTTTCCTGGCCGGCGCATGCGCAGTTCGTTTTACGCGGGGGCGCGCTTAATTTAAATACAGCACGCCCCCTCCCTCACTATTTGAATTACGCGGCCTTACGACGCCGCATTTACGCTACGCCGCCGAAAATTACGGAGCAAATGCTTTGAGAATAAGTCACTTGCTCCAGTAATTGGCGTAGGTGTAGCGTAAATACGGTACGATACGCTACCCTGCCAGATACGCAATTTTTTAAAAATCTGGCCCATACTGTACAAGTAAAATCTATGTATGGAGATTTGTTTCATCTCTGTGTATCTCTGTTTTACTTCACTGGATACATTTGAGGGTTTACATCCACGTTAACTACTTCAGCCTCGGAAGATTTCGGCTGCTCAATGACCTGGCCATTTTTTGCGTTACTTTAACTGACGGTCGTGCAACATTGCACCCAAACAAAATTGACGTCCTTTTTTCCCACAAATAGAGCTTTCTTTTGGTGGTATTTGACCATCTCTGCGTTTTTTAGTTTTTGTGCTATAAACAAAAAAAGAGGGACTATTTAAAAAAAAAACAATATTTTGTAAGTTTTGCTATAATAAATAGCCCCAATTTTTTCCTCAGTTTAGGCCGATATGTATTCTTATGCATATTTTTGGTAATAAAAATCACAATAATCATATATTGATTGGTTTGCACAAAAGTTATAGCATCTACAACATTTTTATCGTAACTGCGACATTATGGCGGACACATCGGATACTTTTGACACCATTTTGGGACCATTGGCATTTATACAGTGATCAGTGCTATAAAAATGCACTGATTATTGTGTAAATGTCACTGGCAGGGAAGGGGTTAACACTAGGGGCTGATCAAGGGGTTTAGTGTGTTCCCTAGTGTGTGTTCTAACTGTATGGATGATGTAAGTGACTAGAGGAATTGACAGATCGTGGTTCCTAGCTTGTAGGAACTCACAATCTGCCTTTCCTCTTCTCACAGAACAGGGATGTGTGTGTTTACACACACACGTCCCTGTTCTGCCTCTCGTTCCCGCGATCGTGCGTGGCCGGCAGTCATCATGACCCACAGTGCATTATATGTATGTCAATTCAAGTATTGTTTGGAATCCAAGGATTAAATAATGTTATATGTTGCAATCCCTTTCAATTAAAAAAATACTGAAAAGCAAATAAGGTATTCTTATTTAGTTAATATACTGTAGTCTATAAACTATAACTATGTTCCGGGTCATACAAGTGTACTGTACTCCCCCAGAGATTCCTAGAATCTATAGAGAAGAACAACCAAACAAGCATGGTGGTCACAGGATATAATGCATAAACATATACATTTAATATGTAAAGTAATATTTATGGACTAACTATAAAAACTCCTGAAGGGGAAACATGATTTTATATTGTTTGTGTTTTGGGACTTTTATTTGAAAAGTAGTGGTGTTGTTATATGCAGTTATCTAAATTTATATATCCTGTCCCATCCTAATTTCCTATTAGAGTGCCAAGAACCTGGTCATCGTGGATAATTTAAAGATATCAGTGTTGGGTTGCATCACTAATAGTCCAAAGCTGTACAGATCATTGTACAGCTCGGCACGTACGGATCTGCAGGAAAGATTAAAGTCATTGGTGGACAAGAGTGATTTTGTCAAAATTCCCTCGAAAAGTAACTGTTTTTACAACTTAAATCTAACATTTTACCAAAGCGGAAACAGTCAGTTTTGATAATCAAGTTATTTTTGTAAATTTTTCTTAAAGCGGAGGTTCACCCAAATTACATCTATATAAGACCAACTTCTTTATACTTCTAACACAGTGAAAGAAGAGCATAAACACTTTTCTAATGGCAGAACCGGTAAGAGGAAAATCTTTACCATGTTCCTGTTGCGAGTTTGCTCTACACGGCGCCTGCGCACCGACTAGGAGCCGTGTAGAGCTGACTGCGCAGGCGCCGTATAGAGCTGATTCGCAGCTCCACATGTTCGGCTACTTTCGGAAACTCTGTGACTCTCGTGACACGCCTACGCAATATGGGGGGCGGGGCCATATCCGCTGGGGAAAACTTTTTTTTTTTACATTGGGACAACCATCGGTCACCTCCCCCAGTCAGTCCCCTCCCCCCATAGTAAGAATCACCTAGCAGGGAACATATTTAACCCCTTGACCGCCCCCTAGTGTTAACCCCTTGCGCATTATAACAATTGTGAAAACCAATCACTATACGCTTATTGTGATTTTTTTTTTTTTTACCAAAAATATGTAGAACAATACATATTGGACTAAACTGAGAAATGTTGTATTTATTTTTTTAAATGGGATATTTATTATTGCAAAAAGTAAAAAATATTGTGTTTTTTTCAAAATTGTCGCTCTGTTTTTGTTTATAGCGCAAACAAATAAAAACCACACAGGTGATGAAAATTCCCTCAAAAGAAAGCTCTATTTGTGGGAAAAAAGGCATCAATTTTGTTTGAGAGCCACGTCGCTCGAACACGCAATTGTCATTCAAAGCGTGACCGAAAGCTGAAAGTTCGCATGGGCAGAAAGGGGGTATATGTGCCCAGTGAACAAGTGGTTAAAGTGATTTTAAAGGATAATTCAAATAGCAAGCTTGCCTCACTGCCTCACTGTGCCATCTGTAACATGCCTCACTGTGTCATCTGTAACATGCCTCACTGTGCCATCTGTAACAAGCCTCACTGTGCCATCTGTAACATGCCTCACTGTTACAGTGATAGGCGGAACAGTAATTTTCCCAGCAGAGCCTCTGTTCAGTGTTCCACCTATCACGGATGTCCTCTCGTCCGAGGCTGAGGCTGAGGATGAGAAGGCATCCGTGATAGGCTGAACACTAAGCAGAGGCTCTGCTGGGAAAATTACTGTTCCGCCTATCACGGAACAGTCAGAGGAGGAGGCGTGCTTTTTTAATATTGGATGGCCGACGGCTGAGTCAGCTGACAGACAGATGTAATTGTGGTAACGCCGCCCAAGTAATGGGAACGGCATTACCACGAGGGGAAGAGTAATCAGGTAGATTACTCGTTACCCTCAAAAGGGGCTGCGTTAGGTAACAGCGTTTATTTTAATGCCGTTACTTACAACATCAAAAAATAGGTGCAAACAGGTTAAAAAAATGCAGCAATGGTCACTAAGAGTCGGTTCACACAGGGGCAACACGACTTCCAGCACGACTTTGGGAGGCAACATGGACACGACTGAATCATCAGGCAACTTACAAGGCCACTTCAAGTTGCCTCCAGGACAGTACAAGGCAACTTCAAGTCGCCTCCAGGACATGAGGCTTTCCAGTGGCCAATCAAACAATCAATCAGCTCTTTGGGAGGAAGGGGGAGGGGCAGTTTGCCTGAGAAATGTATGTTATCTTCCTGTATTGTTGCTTCATTTAAGACAGTGATCAGACTTCTGAGGCAACTTCCATTGAAATCAATGGGTACAGGTTGCCTACAAGTCAGATTGAAGTAGTACAGGAACCTTTTCTGAAGTTGGAGCGACTTCAGTAGTGTACATTAAGACGACTCCTTTCACTTCCATTGATTTTCTCAACCGCCCGACTTGGGACGACTTGGGGAGACTTCAAGTCGGATCCCAGGTCGCCCCTGTGTAAACCGGCTCTAAATGATAAGCATTTGTAAGTCCATGCATCAAATGGTTGACTTGAGAGTAGACACCATCACCACGGAACAGATAACAAACAGGCAAAACCTGGTGAGAGGTAGAGGTAAGTGCCTACTTACCAGACCACCATGACCCTTCGTTTGAAAACAGGATCAGGTGAAGCTTTAGTACAGTTGTTGGTATGTACTGTACCTGGATGGGACTGGCCAGGAATGGACTTTAACAGAAGAAATTATTATGAAAAAAGAAAAATGAAGAAAAACGGGCCATAGTGAAGTTCTGTGATTTATTGTAAAACAGATTAAAGGGGTGTTCCAGCCCAAAATTGTGTTTATTAAAAGTCAGCAGCTACAAAAAGTGTAGCTGCTGGCTTTTAATAAACACTCACTTACCTGCTCCTGCGTTCCAGCGACGCGCTGACCGGGGCTCCGCTCCGCTCCCCACCTCCCCAGCCGGCGTCTCCATCCTGACTGTGGGCACCCAGCCGTGACTGCCTTCGGCTTCATGGCCGGGCACCCACTGCGCATGCGCGAGCCGCACTGCGCATGCACGCACGGCGCGGCTCGCCGCTGATTGGAGAGGCGATCGCATGGGACCTGTCAGTGTCCCATGTGATCGCCTACAGGGAGGGGCTGGTGTAGGCGATTAAGCCTTAATCGCCTAACCAGCCCCTCGGCGGAAGCAGGAAGTGGGACAGGAAGTCCCACTCCTACTGAAGCCCCCACTCCCCCCCCCAAAAAATTACATGCCAAATGTGGCATGTAAGGGGGAGGGGATTAAAGAAAAGTAAAAATTTAGGGTGGAACTCCTCTTTAAAAGCAAAAGCCAAATGGCCGCTTACTTGTGCAAGGGCCAAGAGCTTCCTGACGACATCAATACATGAAACGTACATCGAGGCGTTCCTGCTGACGTTCAGCTACTTCCAGATTTGGCACAGAGAGGCGGTGGATCGCACGCTACACGAGAGTGAGACACAGTGCGGCCGGGGCTCCACATCACATCTAGCTGTAACACGCTTTATTCTTTAGTGCCAAGGTCTCGGCATTTGCACAGGTAAGCGACCATTTGGCTTTTGTTTTTAATCTTTTTTACAATAAATCGCAGGTTGTTTGAAAAATAAAATGAACAGATTCCACACAAGGTGGATGGAGAAATCCTCCCAACTGTGCTATTGTATTCTGACAGCAGGGACCCCTCCGCTGTCAGAATACACTGAACGGGGGAATGGCGAGGACGTGACGCACCTGTAGGTGGGAGGAGCCATGGGATTGCCGGGTCGGAGACCATCCAGAGGAGGGGAAGGACCGGGCGGAGGAGCTGAGGGAGTGTCATGTCCCGGGGTGTATTCGAACCTGGGTCTTCCTGGTCTTAAACCATAGCCTTACCTGATGTGCCACAGAAGAGATCTAGGCCTTGGGAATATCCTTATTGTGTTCAACACACACCTCGGACTCACTAGCTCCACCTGCTGCCAGCTGTGGACAATTCTCATTCCTTTAAATAGGAAGTGAGGTCATCACTCAGCGCCCGTTTATTTGGATTACTTCCTGGGTGTTTTGTCTTCAGTGATCTGCATTGTATTGAACTCCTGCCTGATATCCCGACTATTCTACAGCCTGCTGATTTTGTACTTTACCGCCAGATCGTGTATGACCTTTGCCTGCCTGACCCTTCTCCGGAATCCGATTGTGAACTATTTCGCCTGATCCGTTGCCAACCGTATCTGCCTGACGACGCTTTGCCTGGATCTCCAGCATACCTGTTCCACTTCGGACACTACCTTTTACAGGTACCTTACATAATAAACGGGCCACAATGGCAGTGGACCCTGCTGAGATTGTTAAGGCGATTACACGTCAGGGACAACTGATCGGAGCGCATGAACAGCATCTTTCTTCCCTGGACGCCAAGTTAGATGAACTTTGCACTATGCTTAAATCTTGTTTGCCTGGTTCCTCTGCAACGGTCCAGATGCCGGATCCTACTTCTGCTACGGTCCAACCCGCCTCTTCTGTACCACCAAAACTTCCCTTGCCTGACAAGTTTGGTGGTGATACTGAGGACTGCAGAGGCTTTTTAAATGTTTGCCGTTTGCATTTCCGCAACAACCCTGTGACTTTTAGCACTTCATCTGCCAAAGTGACTTTTGTAATTTCCTTGTTAAAGGGGAAGGCCCTGGCCTGGGTCTCTCCTTATTTGGAACGAAACGATCCTATACTTCAAGATGCTGAGAAATTTCTGGCTTCTCTCCAGACTGTATTTGACAAGCCAGATAGAGCATCTGCAGCTGAGTACTCCCTCTTGGACATACAACAAGGCACCAGATCTGTGGCACAGTATGCTATTGAGTTCCGTACCCTTGCTGCTGAGACTAATTGGGACTCAAGGGCATTACGTGCAGCCTTCCGAAAAGGTCTCACAGATCGCATCAAGGATGAATTAGTCTATAAGGATCTCCCAGAAGACCTTGAGAAATTCATAGAGCTGTGTGTTCGTCTGGATGTTCGGTACCATGAAAGGTGCCAAGAGAGACTTAGAACCCGCAAGTTTCCTAAGCCAGTTTACCGTTTGGCCCCTAACTTCCAAGCACCACCTCAGCCAGAACCTGAAACCTCTGTTGAACCCCAGGCACCTGTGGAACCCATGGATGTGAGCCGTCTCCACCTAACTGAGTCAGAGAAACAAAGGAGGCGTTCATTGGGCCTATGCCTGTACTGTGGACTTAAAGGACATTTAGTATCTGTCTGCCCTTCCCGTCCAGTAAAAGGCAGGGTCTAACCAGTGTTGGAGGAGCTGGCTTAGACCTTACAGGTAGATCCTCCAAGACCAAGATTACTGTTCCGGCTACCATTTACCTTCTAAGCTTGTTTTCTGCGAGGCTTTTGTGGATTCTGGAGCTGCTGGCATATTCTTGGACTACAATTTTGCAAGAAAGAACAACATCCCGTTTGTTCCAAAGTCTAGACCCCTGAATATTACCACCCTGAATGGACAGCCCTTGGGAGATGGCATTGTGAAATTCGAGACTACGACAATCACCCTTCAGGTAGGCCTCCTCCACAAAGAAGAAGTTGTCTTGTCTCTCATTGATTCTCCGCTTCTGCCTATCATCCTTGGTTACCCATGGTTGCAACTTCACAACCCTTCTTTTGATTGGGAAAAGGGAGAACTAACCTCCTGGGGATCGTGCTGTCGCCCTAATTGTTTGTCTCAACCCAAAAGACTTTCTGCTTGCATGTTGGCTCCTGTGACTATTCCACCTACCTTGCCTCGTGAATACCATGACTTTGCAGATGTATTTTGCAAGCAAAAGGCAGAGGTGTTACCTCCACATCGTCCTTTTGACTGTACAATTAAATTGATTCCCGGAGCACCTCTTCCCAAAGGAAAGACCTACCCCTTGTCTCTGCCTGAACAAAAGTCTATGGAGGAATACGTAAGAGACAACTTGGAAAGAGGTTTTATGCGACCCTCTTCTTCTCCAGTAGGAGCAGGTTTTTTCTTCGTTGAAAAGAAAGATGGGGGCCTTCGACCATGCATAGACTATCGGGGGTTAAATCAAATCACCGTAAAGGACTCCTACCCTTTGCCTCTCATTCTTGAACTGTTTGATGTACTTAAGGGGGCTGTCATCTTCTCCAAGCTAGACCTACGAGGGGCATATAACCTGATTCGAATTAAAGAGGGGGACGAGTGGAAGACAGCATTCAACACTCGTAATGGACACTTTGAATATTTGGTCATGCCATTTGGGTTGTGTAACGCACCTGCTGTCTTTCAACGTTTCATGAATGAAATTTTCCATGATTTCAGCAACCGCTTTGTGATCATCTACTTGGACGACATTTTAATCTTTTCCAAGACTCATCTAGAGCACATCTCGCATGTGAAACAGGTATTACAACGACTTAGAGAAAACCATCTTTATGCAAAAATCGAAAAATGCAGTTTTCATCAAAGCTGTATTCCTTTCCTTGGGTACATCATAAGTGCTGACGGTTTCCAAATGGACCCTCAAAAACTTTCCGCTGTCTTGCAATGGCCCCAACCGACCACTTTAAGAGGACTCCAAAGCTTTTTAGGGTTTGCAAATTACTACAGACGCTTCATTAAAAGTTTTGCCTCCATTGCGGCACCCCTTACTGCCATGACTAAGAAGGGTACAAATTGTAAGGTGTGGTCTTCAGAAGCAAGATCGGCTTTCCAGCGATTAAAGGACACGTTCAGTAAAGCTCCAATTCTTCAGCATCCAAATCCTGATCTCCAGTACATTGTTGAGGTTGATGCCTCTGAGGTTGGAGCAGGTGCCGTACTCTCCCAGAGACAGCCAAAGTCTGGTAGAATCCATCCAGTAGCTTTTTTCTCTAGAAAGTTTTCTCCTGCAGAGATGAATTATGATGTTGGGAATCGAGAACTACTGGCCATCAAATTGGCATTGTCTGAATGGCGACACCTTCTGGAAGGGGCTCCCAAGCCTTTTACTATCCTCACTGACCATAAAAACCTACTGTATCTTCAGACTGCTAGACGTCTGAACTCACGTCAGGCTCGATGGGCTCTGTTTTTCTCCCGTTTTAATTTTGTCCTTTCTTATGTTCCAGGGCATAGAAACAAAAAAGCAGATGCTCTTTCCAGACAGTTCGCTACCTCTGAAGAAGATCAACCAGGCGAGCAGTATATAATCCCACCTCACAAAATTGTTGCGCAGATCTCCACGGCTCTTTCCCAACAGCTACAAGAATCCCAGAATCGTGTTCCCCAGGGCTTGAAGATACCACCAGGTCGCCTGTACGTAGCCCCTAGTTTCAGAAAACCTGTACTCCTCTGGGCACATAATGGCGTGTTATCCGGTCACCCTGGTGTCACCATCACTCTTAAGACCTTGCAACGTCATGTATGGTGGCCTCATATGAAAAAGGATGTTACTGACTATGTGGCTGCCTGCCCAACTTGTGCTGCTAATAAAGTACCCCGCACATTGCCTGCTGGACTGTTACATCCACTTCCGGCACCTCGCCAGCCTTGGACCCATTTGACCATGGACTTCATTGTAGACTTACCCAAGTCCGAGGGCATGACTGCTATATGGGTCACAGTGGATCGCTTTTCCAAAATGTCTCATTTTGTGCCGCTCCCGGGATTACCTACAGCGAAAGCACTGTCCACTCTTTTCCTTTCCCATATTGTAAAACATCATGGCATACCTACCAATGTCGTCTCAGACCGCGGATCCCAGTTCGTTTCCCGATTCTGGAGAGCGTTCTGCAAGAAACTGGGAGTAACGCTCTCGCTCTCTACTTCACATCACCCGCAAACTGATGGTCAAACCGAACGCATGAACCAGACTCTAGAAACCTATCTTCGACATTATGTCAATGCCTTACACTCCAACTGGTCTGAGTACTTGCCTTTAGCTGAGTTCGCCCTAAATTCCCGTTGGCACAGTGCTCTTCATACCACACCATTCTACGCAGCCCTAGGCTATCACCCTCAGACTTTTCCTCTACTTCAGCCTTCTTCTGGTGTACCAGCAGCAGATCAGCGGGTAAAGAATATTCTACTACATTGGAAGAAGATTCGTTCATTACTACAAAAGTCAGCAGGCAAGTACAGACTTTTTTCCAACAGACGAAGACGCCATATACCTCCATATGTGGTGGGGGACAGAGTTTGGCTATCAACCAAGTATGTGAGACTGAAACAACCTTCTACCAAATTGGGCCCTCGATTCATTGGTCCTTACAGGATCATTGCTCGAGTTGGGCCAGTTTCCTATCGCTTAAAATTACCTTCCTCTCTCCGGATACATCCTGTGTTTCACGTTTCCCTCCTCAAAAAAGCTATTTTCAACCGCTACTCCAGATCACAACAGCTACCTCCTCCTGTTCTTGTTGATGGACAAAGTGAGTTTGAAGTCTCCAAGATTCTTGATTCCAGAAGACATGGCCGTGGCCTTCGGTATCTGGTTCATTGGAAGGGATATCCTGTCACAGACCGCTCCTGGGTTCCAGCCAAAGATCTGCATGCCCCTTCTCTTATACGAGACTTCCATGCCTCGTTCCCCACTAAACCCCGCTAGGCCCCCGGAGGGGTCCATTGGGGAGGGGGCCCTGTCATGTCCCGGGGTGTATTCGAACCTGGGTCTTCCTGGTCTTAAACCATAGCCTTACCTGATGTGCCACAGAAGAGATCTAGGCCTTGGGAATATCCTTATTGTGTTCAACACACACCTCGGACTCACTAGCTCCACCTGCTGCCAGCTGTGGACAATTCTCATTCCTTTAAATAGGAAGTGAGGTCATCACTCAGCGCCCGTTTATTTGGATTACTTCCTGGGTGTTTTGTCTTCAGTGATCTGCATTGTATTGAACTCCTGCCTGATATCCCGACTATTCTACAGCCTGCTGATTTTGTACTTTACCGCCAGATCGTGTATGACCTTTGCCTGCCTGACCCTTCTCCGGAATCCGATTGTGAACTATTTTGCCTGATCCGTTGCCAACCGTATCTGCCTGACGACGCTTTGCCTGGATCTCCAGCATACCTGTTCCACTTCGGACACTACCTTTTACAGGTACCTTACAGGGAGGCCAGGAGAGATGTGGACAACGCAAGGCGGAAGAGATCACCTCACTCGTAGCTCCCGTGCAGCCCAGCCGCGCGCCGACACCTCCGAGCAGCCGCCCCAGTAAGACGCTCGGCATGCAGAGTAGCATGCTGAGCCTCACGCTGATGTAACGAACGCCTATTCACCCTCCTCCTCTCCTCCTCCCCTCGAGATTCCCGGAGTTCAAACCAGGGGATTCCCCAGAAAATAAGAGCCGCCTCGCCCCTCTCTGTAACTCCGTCCCGAGATTGATGAGACCGCCGTAAACGGGCAGCAGCAGTAGCAGCAGGCTGCAGGGTGAACCGAGCAGGATGCTTCCTTAACCCCTTCCTTCTCACTGCCATTTCTCTTCTGAGGTAAAGATCGAAGGACTTGCAGGGAAGTGGGATATTGGAAAGGTAAGCTTTTTTGATTGATTCCTGGGAGAGAACAACATGGGCTATTAAAAGCGGACGATCAGCCCAGAAGGTACGTCATATGCCCCTTATTTTCCTATAACCTAATGAACAAATAAATATGAATGTGGAGATCCAATAAATGAAAAGGGGTTAGAAGGAGAGAAAAAATATAGAAATAACTCCTTGTTGCACATTTGGAACCATAAGGAGAAATGTAAATATTTCTATATTAAATGCTTTCAGGATTCTCTTAAAGGTTTTTCTCAAAGGTTTCTGAATGAAATATCTAACCCTATAGTCACTTTCTGAACTTCTCGAACTGTACTGCCACATAAATGTCATATGATATGTAGTCTGTACTGGATGCATAACACCTACCTATACTTACCTATTGGATATATAACGAAAGTACTAAGTCCAAAAGAAGGAGAAAAATACCGGAGGAGCAAGGAGAGGAGCTGAGGAAGAAGATGCAGGAAATATTCAATCCATTATTGGAAAGATCCCCAGAGGATCCAATTAGGATAGATAGAGTCCATTGCGTTGGTAACCCCCGAAGAATGGACACTGAGAGGTCAAGAGACGTTATAGTTAGATTCAGGGGGTTTGAAGAAAAGAAAAGGATCTGGAAAAATTTAAGAGGAAAACCACCTCTGGTGTATAGAGGATCAGAACTCCAGATCTTCTCAGACCTAGCGCCAGAAACACTGGCTAGACGGCGACTATTAAAACCTCTGCTGATCCAGCTGACAACTCAGAAAATAAAATATAATTGGGGTTTCCCAGCCTGCCTAATAGGAATCAAAGAAGGAAAGTCTGCTATTCTTAGATTCCCTGAGGATCTTAAAACATTCTGCAGCAGATTGGATATTCAAATTCCAGATCTCCCTGGCTGGGAGTAGGGGGAGGAAGATGAGAGGGAGAGGGGCTAGGTGATGCCACTAATTGACGAGGCGACAACTGGCATCTCTCTCCCCCCCTGAAATGGGGGGGGGGTTTAATCCCAGGCCCCACCTAGAGAGATTTGAGCCAAACCCAATTTTGAGGTTGGCTCAGAGGCCGATAGAAGGCCAACGGGGGGGGGGCGGGAGGGGGGGGAGGTTGGGGAGGGAGGGGAGGAGGGACGAGGGGAGGAGGGAAGGAGGGGAGGGATCAAGAGGGAGGAGGGAGGGAGGGTGGGTGGAGGTACTATCTCACCAAATGAGCCAAGAAGAAAGAACAGTCTAAAGAAGGATAGACGAGTCTCCCGAGAAAAGAGAAAGGGCAGGGGAAAAAAAAGAGAAAAAGATGCCGATAATTAAACTTCTGTCGTATAATGTGAAAGGCCTTAATAGTCCAACAAAAAGACACAAGATCCTAAAGGAATTGAAAAGTTTTAGAACAAATGTGGCCTTCCTGCAGGAAACACACCTTTCAATAGAATCCAACATTCAGCTATATTCACCAGATTTCCCTGTTTGGTATTATGGAGATACCATCTCCAAACGAGCAAGGGGAGTAGCCATAGGCTTAGCCAAAGGAGTTTGGTTCACATTAGCAGACCGGTTGGTAGATCCTGACGGGAGATTCCTCTTCTTAAATAGGGTATTGGAAGGGATGGAATGCACATTGGTGAACATTTACGCTCCAAATGTCCAACCGATAAAATATTTAGTGGAAACATTAGAAAAATTTAAAGATTTTAAGCAAGGGAAGGTAATTATTGCCGGAGACCTAAACTTTTGTTTCGACCCGAGGGTTGACAAGACCTCCCAGTTACAAGGGGAAAAAAAAACGCTCTTAAAAAAGATAAAAAATAGTCTATACAGAAGTCAATTGATAGATGTATGGAGAGTCCTCAACCCGGGACAGCGGGATTATACGTTCTACTCCTCAGTTCATGGTAGCTATTCCCGCATTGACCACATTTTTGTAGACCATAGTAGTTTGGAGATGGTGGCGGGGGCGGAGATAGGGGCCATGACACTTTCAGACCATGCCCCAATAAGTGTCTCCTTAAATATACTAGGAAACCAGAAATTATTCCAGAATTGGAGGCTTAATGAGGAACTAATGATGGACGAGAGTAGTCTAGTGAGGGTTAAAAAGGAGTTGGAGGACTATTTCAGGATTAATGACACAAACGAAATATCGGGAGCAACACTGTGGGATGCACACAAAACGGTGATAAGAGGGATACTGATCTCAGAAGGGACAAGGAAAAAAAAAGAAAGAAGCTGCAAAAGAGAAAAAATAATAGAAGAGATATCAAATTTGGAGCAAAAACATAAAAAATCTGTAAAACAACGAGAGATATATCAGGCCCTAGTTAATAAACGAAACTAACTAAAAGAGCTAATAGACCAAGAAACAAAAAGGGAATTTAATTTAATAGCTAAGGAAAGGTATTTGTGGGGAAATAAAACAAATAAACATCTGGCCAGGATGGTTCGGAAAAAAAAAAAAAATTATATAGAAAAAATTTAAAATGAGAAAGGGGAGTCAGTACACACAACAAAAGAAATAGCAGAAACTTTTAGAGCTTACTATGGAGAAGTTGTACACAGTGGAACAGAGGAAGTGGAAACAGGGAGAGAAGAACAAAATAACAGATTTTCTAAAAGGAGCTGGTGTCTCAAAATGTAGTCAAAACGACGAATTATTGATGGACAGACCCATCACAGAAAACGAAATTAAGATAGCTCTTGCAGACTCAGCGCTAAGAAAAAGCCCAGGGCCGGATGGCTTTACCGTCCTATACTATAAAAAATGTAAGGAGATACTCATCCCTAGACTATGCCAGTATTTTAACGGGCTGGGGAAAGATTATCCGCTAAGTAGAGAAGCAGCAGAGGCGACTATTACAGTCATCCCAAAGGAAGAAAAAAGATGGCAAAACCTGCGCAGGGTATAGGCCGATATCTTTGTTGAATATAGATACCAAATTATTCGCAAAGATACTAGCCGGAAGAGTGAAACAGGAGATGACAAAACTCGTTCATCCTGACCAGACGGGGTTCATCCAGGGGAGAGAGGGAAGAGACAATGGGGTAAGGGCTCTTCTTGTCCTTCAGAAAATGAAAGAAAGCGGGCTCCCCAGTCTACTCCTGTCGATAGACTCTGAAAAAGCGTTTGACAGGGTAGACTGGGGACTCATGCTAAACACACTAGAAGAAATGGGTTTTGGGCAGACGATAATGAGATGGATTAGAACTTTATATCATGCCCCGACAGCAAGGATAAAAATAAATGGAAGTCTCTCCCAAGCGTTTAATATGAAAAATGGAACAAGACAGGGATGCCCCCTGTTACCAATGTTATTTGTTCTATCAATTGAACCCCTGCTGGCCAGGATACGCAGGTACCCAGAAATCGAAGGAGTGAAAATAAAAGAAGAGGAACATAAGCTTTCTGCTTTTGCGGACGATGTCCTCTTCTACTTAGTCAATCCTAAGACATCAATCCCAAAATTACTTGAAATATGTAGCCAATATGGAGAAATCTCAAATTTTAAATTAAACATTACTAAAACAGAAGTCCTGAACGTAAATACATCTAAAGCAGAGGAACAAGAACTTAGAGCGAAGTATCAATTTCCGTGGGTAGAAAAACTTAAGTACCTAGGGGTTAAGTTAACAAACTCAATTAAAAAAATCTATGAGATCAATTATATCCCTCTTCTGGAGGAAATTAAAGCAGAAATAACAAGGGTAAAGAGTAGGCCAATATCATGGATTGGCAGAATTAATTTTTGTAAGATGGTACTCATACCTAAAATTTTATATAAATTCCAGATGCTCCCTATCATCCTACCAAATGTAATGCTTCAAACCCTTAAAAATCTGATCATGAAATATATCTGGAGGAATAAGAAGCATAGAATATCGCTCCAGGTTTTAAAACAACCAAAAGAAAAGGGGGGGCTGGCAGTACCCGATATCAAAAAATATTATGACGCTGTAGTGTTATCGAGAGTAGTGGAATGGGCTAGAGGAAAAAAAAAAAAACGGTGGATCAGTATAGCAAATGCACTATCTGAGGCAAAATTAGAAAAAATAATATGGAACCCCCCTCATAGTAGGGTTTTGGGCATAAACACACATGAGATCACTAGGAACGCACTCAATATTTGGGACACTATTCATAAAAGAATTGATAAAGAATATAATTCACCTTTTATGGCATTAAAGGACAACGATTATTTTGAACCAGGTAAAGTCTCAGTGGGAGGAAATTGGATAAAAAAAGACACGGCACAATTAAGAGATGCCATAAAGGATGGTCACTTAATATCACTGCACGAAATGGAAAATAAAAAATTATTTTATGAAAATAAATAACTGGAGGTACCAACAGCTCAGACACTTTATCTTAAAATTACCACAGCCCTTAAGGACAGGAGAACAGTTAACAGATCTGGAAAAATTATGTTCTATAGAAAATTCTAAAGGAACGATCTCAAAGTTATATAAGATCTTACTTAAGGTGGAAGAGCAGGAGGTACCTCCTTTTATTAAAAAATGGGAGAGGGAACTAGGGACACAACGGGACAAGGGCACAATAAAGAAAATACTGAAACTGACACACACCTCAGCGACTGACATCAGGACGGCAGAAATGAACTTCAAATGCCTGACTGGATGGTAAATTAAGTAAATATAAAGAAGGACAATCAGCAGCATGTTGGAGGGGGTGCAGATCCATAGGTACGATGGCCCACTTATGGTGGGAATGTCCCAAAATAAGAAAATACTGGGAGACGATCATAGGTTTCATAGAGGAAATTACAGAGAAAAAAATCAAGATGGATCCATGGATAGTTCTTTTCCATGGAGGAGAAGAAAGTATTAAAAGGTACAAAAACTCTTTAGTTCCGCACTTGCTCAATGCGGCCAAAAGGCTTATCCCTAGTAAATGGCAAGAGATCGAATGTCCCCAGATATGGGAATGGATCGATATGGTAGAAGGGACATACATCATGGAAGACCTAAAAAACAGTATTGAGGACAGTAAAAAGAACCAAAACCAGAAATGGGATAAATGGAAGAGATTCAAGAGGACCTGGAGCTACGCTGAAAACCTAAGGGAAGAGATCTAAGGAAAAGAAAGTTAGACAGGGAAAAAACATACACGGCAAAATTTTGGTGAGAAAAGGGGAGGAGAACGTGGGGGGAAAGGGGGGAAGGGGGGGAGATCCACTAGGGGAGTAAATTTGGGGGGGGGGGGGGGAAGTTGTAAAAGGAATAGAGTATAGGTCTTTTGTTTGGATATATGTCTAAAAGACTAAAGAGAAAAACTGAAAAAAAGGAAAAAAAAGATGAGTAAATATACATATATATATATAAATATATATAAAAAATATATATATATAGTTCTCTCACTGATGATGCGAAACCAAAATAGAGATGCTTTTGACAGCTACAAGGGGATAAAAGGAGCTTCCTACGTAAAATTTACGAAAACTCTATGAGGTGGAGTCTGAAGTGAAGAAAAAAAAAAAAAGAATACACTGAACAGCACTGCAGCCGATTGCTGCTGATTGAATGAAAAATTGACATCATCCCATTCGACCAAAGTCAATCATTAGAATAACTTGTCGAGTAGGAATGGCCATTGATAGATCAAAATTCTGTCAGTCCTTGTTGAACCAGCCAAATTTCAATCCATCTATGGCCAGCTTTCAGGGCCGGATTAACATAGGGGCTGTTGGAGCTGCAGCTCCAGGCCCCTTTCTCAAGAAAAGCCCATTTGCCCAAAAAAAAAAGGTGTAAGAGAAAAAAAAAGGATCGACTTTGGGGATTGTAGCTCGACGACCAGAGGTCATAGAAACCCCACATTTGGGGATTAGCCAGGTGAAGATCTACCCCACAACTGGTCAAAATATGGGATGGCTATCATTAATGGTTCCGGAGATACGGGGCTGCTTGCACAGCCTGTCAGAAGCTACATACAGAGCGGCCAATATAAATACAAGCTGACACACTGCAGCAGACTGAGAGGATGAGATCACAGTGCTTATAATAATTATTTGTATATTACTTATGGTTACTTATATTACTTATTGTAATTAACCCCTCGCTACCCAGGCCAATTCTGACACTTCTCTTCTACATTTAAAAATCATTATAGGCCGTCACTCACGGGGGGTTGGGTTTGAGTGGACAAGCTATTGCTTCAGGACACCCTTGGCGAGGAGGAGAGGACCACCAATTTCCTCCCTTCTCTGCCTTAGGGTACCAGTTTAGACCAAGGGGGTAGGTAGGGTTGGGTGGGGTCCAGGGGGGGTTTCTCTTCTTTTTTTTTCTCTCCCTCCTTCCTCTCCTCTTCTCTTGCAGGTTCAGGGACGTCTGGGTCCCTTTCTAGGGAACTGGAGGTGCAGTCAGAAATGGAGGCCCTTTCAATGATCTCTCTCAATGTTAAAGGATTAAATATCCCGGAAAAGAGATGGATTTTACTGCAGGACTTGAAAAAAAGAGGGAGTAATATAGCTCTGATACAGGAAACACATTTTAAGAAAGGGGGGTCCCCTTTCCTTAGAAACAGATCCTTCCCGACAGTATACCATGCGATGGACCTGGCGGCAAAGAAGGGGGGAGTATCAATACTTATATCATCTAACACGCCATGGTCTTTAAAAGACTCACTGGTGGATACTTGGGGGCAGTACCTAGCGGTAAAGGGGACGATAGGAGGGGTAGTATTTACGTTTGCTACTTTTTACGCCCCCAATATACAACAGGATCTGTTTCTGAGGAACTTTCTGGAAAGACTAACAGGATTTCAGGAAGGCCAGTTGATTATATGAGGGGATCTGAACATTCCCCTGAACCCTATTTTGGACACATCAACCGGAGGTTCGTCAGTTGCGGGGGGGACCCGAAAACGAATTTGGCAGTTCTTTCAACAAGGGAGACTAATAGATATATGGAGAATGATGCACCCTGGCGAGCGAGATTATTCCTTTTACTCTGTTACGCATAAGACATATTCCCGTATCGACTACTATTTTGTACCCCATAATCAGCTCATGCCTGCATCCCATCCCATTCCATGTGGAAACAGACACACCCACCAACGGTAAAGATGTGGCTTAACCGAGTGGAAGAGATGAATAGAATGGAGGACCTGGTGTGGACCTCAAGGCAGAAACGGAAGGTGTATCTCGATACATGGACCGAGTGGAATGTGTTTAGATACTCAGAAGAGAAGAAGGCTCTGATAGACACATTATAATGGAGGGACCTGGCAGTAAGGATAGCGAGGAGGGGGAGAGGACGGACTGAGGAGGGGGGGTCTTTTTATTTTTGTTCTGGGTCTTTGTTTCTGCTTTTTTTTTGTTGTTTTTTTTTTTTTTTGTGTTTGTTTTCTACTTTTGTTCTTATTGCTTGGTAGAGTGGGACAGGTTAGGGAAGCCTAGGCCGCAAGTGACTAGCAGGGAGCGGTCCGATTGCCCTATCCTCCAGGGGACATCAGATTCCCTGGAGGAGGGGGATTTATTGGCCTCGTGGAAATAAGGAATGGTACCCATAGACCCAAGGGTCATTAGAGGACCGGATGCCGGATTAGTGTGTTAGTGATAGAAGTGATATGATGTGTGATGCACATATATATATACTCTTTTCTCTTTGTTTTTTTTTTCTCTTTTTCGTTTTAATGATGTTATTATGCACCATTTGGGTATTTTTGTAGATTTCTTTTATATGTTATTACGACTTCATGGCCAGAGGAATGGCCTTTTCCTTGTAAGTCGCTTCGTGTTTGAAAACAATAAAAAGAAAATTTTAAGATAAAAATCATCATTTGTTTTTTGCTAGAAAATTACTCTATGGTGGTCTTTGCAACTTTTTATGTTGCACTGTATAGTGCTGCACGATTCTGGTTAAAATGTGAATTGCAATTTTTTTTGCTAAGAAGATCACGATTCTCTAACGATTCTTGCTGTGTAACATCATCTTTCACATTAAAACAAAACAAAAAAAATGGGCTAACTTTACTGTTTTGTTTTTTGGGTTTTTATTATTCATTGAAGTAGGCAAATGCAGTGTGACATAAAATATTGCAGCAATTGCCATTTTATTCCCTAGGGTCTCTGCTAAAATATATATAATGTTTGGGGGTTCCAAGTCATTTTCTAGCAAAAAATATTGATTTTAACTTTAGAAACAAGTGTTGGACTTTAAGTGGTTACATTTCCTGCATTTACACACAGAAGTTTGATCGAAGAAGGAAGTTGGTTACAATATTTCATGTTGTTACAAACTTGGCAGACTGCCCTGAAGTTTATGCCTTTGATCTAAGAAGGAAGCGTTAGTTACAATGTTTCCTGTTAAAAACTTAGCAGGCTCCCCAGATATTTTCTTTTGACAGCTGAAATTCTCTCCACTTGTTATATGAAAGAATCGGTAAACTTTGCATTGGAGATCATCAGGGGGGTTGAATGGAGATCACAATTTTTTAACGACTAATTGTGCAGCTCCAGCACTGTATTTGGGCAGCAATTTTTCAAACATGTTTTTTTTTGGAAATAAACTGTTTCATTCATTAAAAAAAAAACACTAAAGTTAGCACGATTTTTTTTGGTATCCTAAGCGATGCGTTAACATTTTTTTAGGTTACATGTTCAGAGTTACAGAGGAGGTCTAGTGCTAGAATTATTGCTCTCGCTCTAACGATTGTGGCGTATATAACCTGTGTGCATTTGGCTCTGATACTAGCCAGGGCCTTCCCAGGCAGTGTGATTGTGTTCTGCCAGTGAGTACAATGATTAGTGTTGCTAACTATAGCTGGCAGCACTGATTGTTTTGGTAAAAACCTAACAGGCTGGTTGTACTCAAGTAGATTAATAGATTGACTTGTGTAAAACCAGCTAGGCCATACATAGATCGACTATGGCTGGTCTCTGCATAATTGGCGTAATTTCAATCCATGTATGAGCCGCTTAACCATTACGCATTTACTAAACATCCTTCCACAAACCTTTTTACATGTTTCCTTCCCAGATACCTTCATCCTCCTCTCCTGTACATACTCTCCACACTTTTCTCCTATACATACTGCTCACTGTCATACCCTCCACCCTTCTCTCCTATACATAGTGCCCACTGTCATACTCTCCACATTCCTCCCCTGTACATAGTGCCCGCTGTCATACACTCCACACTTCTCTCCTATACATAGTGCCCACTGTCATACCCTACACACTCCTCTCCTGTACATAGCGCCCACTGTCATACCCATCACACTCCTCTCCTGTACATAGTGCCTGCTGTCATACACTTCTCTCCTGTACATAGTGCCCACTGTCATACCCTACACACTCCTCTCCTGTACATAGTGCCCACTGTCATACCCTCCACACTCCTCTCCTACACATAGTGCCCCTGTCATACCCTTCACACTCCTCTCCTGTACATAGTGCCTGCTGTCATACACTTCTCTCCTGTACATAGTGCCCACTGTTGCACCCTCCACACTCCTCTCCTGTACATACTGCTCACTGTCATACCATCCACATTCCTCTCCTATACATAGTGCCCACCATCATACCCTCCACACTCCTCTCCTGTACATACTGTTCACTGTCATACCCTCCACATTCCTCTCCTGTACATACTGCCCCATCATACCCTCCACACTTCTCTCTGGCATATACTACCCTCTGTCATACCCACACACTCCTCTCCTGTACATACTGCCTACTGTCATATCCTTCACACTCCTCTCCTGTACATAGTGCCTGCTGTCATACACTTCTCTCCTGTACATACTGCCCACTGTCGTACCCTCCACAGTTCTCTCCTGTACATACTGCTCACTGTCATCCCCTCCACACTTCTCTCCTATACATAGTACCCACCGTCATACCGTCCACACTCCTCTCCTGAACATACTGCCTGCTGTCATACTTTTCACACTCCTCTCCTGTACATAGTGCCTTTTCCCGTACCCTTCGCACTCCTCTTCTGTACATTCTGCTCACTGTCATACCCTCCACAGTCCTCTCCTGTACATTGTGCCCACTTTTAGACCCTCCAAATTCCTCTCCCTCACCTGCACATACTTCCCACTTATATACAGTCCATACTCCTCCCCTATGTCGCTTACCAACAAAAACAGTTCTTTAAAATTATACTGAATACCCTCAATGTTACCAGCTCTAGAATGGGCACACTTTTGTTACTAAAGGAAATCTCAGTTCTCATATTTGTTCTGCCCCATTATTAGTACTCATTTCATTTTGTGATTACTACTGTAATGTATTGAGGAACATAAAGGATCTCCGCTACTCTAAATATGGCACTTGTAAAAAATATGCACAGCATATAAGCATATTAGGGTACACTAAAATTTTCAGACTGAGCCCTCCAGTGCTGCGCTGTGATCAATCCGGCATTGCCCGGGCGCTTCCATCTTCACCCAGTCTTACTTCTGGGTTCTGTGCCTTTGGTCACTTGCCTTAGCTGGGCTGCGTTCATGTCATTCCCACGCATTTATTTATTATTTATAAAAGGCCCCACCAAAATCCTCAGCACCAAGCCCATGATGTTCTTAATCTGGCCCTGCCAGCTTTAGATTCAGATAAAACTACAGAAATTTCTTATCTTGAACAACCTGAATATCCATGAAGTGTAAATACTGAAAATAAGTGAAAAATAAAAGCAATGAAAATACAATTTATACCACATCTTGCTAATATTTTATAACACTTACAGAATAATTCATTTGACAGAATAAAACAACAAATTGCTAATCCTGGAACATTCACATATTATGTAAAAAAAAAAATGACAATTCAGAAAGATGCTTCCAAACAAGGACTTGGTGTGTTGCTGAAAGAAGAGAAACCAATTATTTATGCCTCTAAATCACTAGCAGAGACAAAAATCAGTTGTGTTTGGTTGGAAGCTTTTCAATCAACACATTTACAGACAATGACTAACCATTAAATCAGAACTTAAATTCTTGAAATTAATTAAAAAGATTCTTGCAGCCAGGGAACAAAGGTGAAACTACAGTTAATCAAAATTACATTGTAGTAACTTCCAAGCTTAAAAATGTTAACACCCTAAGTAGGGTGACCCTGAGCTGAGTTCATATTTAAAATATTAAAGGTATTTTTTAATGTAAGCAGCTTTAAAATTATATTAAAGGCAATAGAAAAAAAATGCATGGAAGTAAAAAACCTTGAGCCTTTAGAACCACTTTAAAGTGGATATAAACCCTCCATACACCCAGCGAAGTGAACAGCCTCAGGTGATACACAGAGATTGACCAAATCTCCCTACATAGGTTTTATATGTATATCTGCTGTCTTCACATTTATATACTGTTTAGAAAGTAGAGATTGTGTTAGGAGATTTTCTCTTCCTGGTTAACACAGAGTGTGATGTCTGGGCATACAGCCAAGATAGCTAACATTGCTGATTGGAGGAAAGGCACACACCCCCTCTCATCATAGGCAGAGACTCTCAGAGGTGTTTTGTAATAGGAGCTGCTCTCTGCTAATCTATTTTAGCAAACTCCTTTGACAAAAGTTTCTGGCTGCTTTTGTCTAAAAAGTCAAAAAATATGTCATGAGTTCTCAGGCTGATAACAGAGGAACTGTTCAGAAGAGACCTATAATGCCGCGTACACACGATCATTTTTCGGCATGAAGAAAAGACAATTTGCGCTACAGCGTGATGAATGTGATTACTCCAATATGAATGGTAGTTTTACCAGAACGAGCGCTCCCATGTCATAACTTGCTTCTGAGAATGCGCGGGTTTTTAACGTAGTTTTAGCCCACACATGATAATTTTTTACAACCCGAAAAATTACATTGTTTAAAATGTCGTTAAAAAATGCAGCATGTTCAGAAAAAAAATTGCTGTTTTTTAGAACCCGAAAAATGATGTGAAGCACACACACGATCATTTTAAATTACATTTTTTTTAAAACTACGTTTTTTCTCATGCCGAAAAATGATCGTGGGTACGTGGCATAAGACTTAGCTCATTGAAAAGTGATAACAAAATACTGTAGATATACAGTATGTGCCCAGGTCAAATTTCATGAATCAGCTTTACATCCACTTTAAGTACCTGAATTTGATGCAGTATAAGTCTCTTGCATACCAAAGCTGGATTGGAAAAGGAAATAGCAGTAGAAAAAGAACAAGAAAGCAGAGAGACAGAGGTATGGGCTCATCACTGTGCTGCTTCTCCTTTCACTGTCCAGTCACAGGCTCAGGGGGGGTCCAGGACAACCTGACCTCAGATGAAGTGGGTTAAATTATGCTGGCCATCAGACTGAGTACATCTAGTGGCAGATTTATCCAGTATAAATCTCCAAATGGACCAAAGGTCACTATTGCAGCAAAAGATCGTTTGCTATTTTTTTTGTTTTTAAGTGATTATTAATTTTTATGTTGTTTTTGGCTAAAGGTCTGTTTTAACCACTTAAAGACCGCCTCACTACTAAATACGTTGGCAGAATGGCACGGCTGGAATTTCCCTCTGTGCTTGCGTGCACGTGCGTGCCGCCGGCGGCGGGCGTGTGCCCCTGCTGTGAGCTCCGTGACCGTGCCCGCGGGACCCGCGGACTTGATGTCCGCCCGTGTCCCGCAATCGTGTCACAGAGCTGCAGAACAGGGAGAGGCCAGTGTAAACAAGGCTTCTCCCTATCCTGCCAAGTGACACTTGCTCCCTCTCATCGGGAGCAGCGATCAGTGACGTGTCACTCGTAGTCACACCCCCTAACAGTTAGAATCACTCCCTAGGACTTAACCCCTTCCTAGCCCCCTAGTGGTTAACCCCTTCACTGCCAGTCACATTTATATAGTAATCAGTGCATTTTTTTTTTAGCACTGATCGCTGTATAGATGTGAATGGTCCCAAAATAGCATCAAAAGTGTCTGATGTGTCCATAATGTCGCAGTCACAATAAAAATCGCTGATCACCGCCATTACTAGTAAAAAAAAATATTAATAAAAATGCCATAAAACTATCCCCTATTTTGTAAACGCTATAACTTTTGTGCAAACCAATCAATAAACACTTATTGTGATTTTTTTTACCTAAAATATGTAGAAAAATACACATCGGCCAAAACTGAGGAAAACATATTTTTTCAGATATTTTTGGGGGATATTTCTTATAACAAAAAGTAAAAATTATTGCTTTTTTTTCTAAATTGTCACTCTATTTTTGTTTATAGCGCAAAAAATAAAACTTGCAGAGGTGATCAAATACCACCAAAAGAAAGCTCTATTTGTGGGAAAAAAAGACATCAATTTTGTTTTGAAGCCACGTCGCACGACCGTGCAACTGTCAGTTAAAGCAACGCAGTGCCGATGGCCCGGTCATTTGTCAGCCAAATGGTTCCGGTGCTGAAGTGATTAAAGGATAAGTGCACTTTGACAGTGAGTGCACACTGTCTGCAGCCACTGACCGCAGAGTGAGCAGGCAAGCAGCCGCATTTTCCGATGCTAATTCTATAGTTCAGGCTACTGCATCCCAGATAGTTGAATATCACTCCGCCGCCTGTTGTCAGGGACGCAGTAGCCACAACTATAGAGGTAGCATCGGGGCTGCCAGATTAACTCCACTGTTTTTAAATGAGACCTGCGCGCTGCCACTGCGGGGCTTTCGCAGCCCTCCACTGTTTTTAAATGAGACCTGCGCGCTGCCACTGCGGGTCTTCCGCAGCCCACCACTGCCCTTTATCCGAGAAAAGCATTCCAGGATCGTCCCAGGCAGAGGAGTTGGTAACTTTTTTTTTTTCCTCCCTGCTCCGCTTCCGAGTGCCCCGCCTCCCAGCTTCCACCCTGCAGTGCCGACAATGCAAGAACCTGAGGTGAGGAGGAAGTCTGGGACTTGGGATTGAGGAAATGTCACTGGTAAGGGGGGAGTTGGGGGGCACAGACTCTAGCAAAAGTGTGTGTGTACACAGCACTGCAGCAGGCAGTGAGAGAGGGGTGTGTAGTGCAGTCATTCTCAGTCACACTGTGTGTGGGACACGGAGAGCTGCTGAAATTAGAGTCCAGCCTGCTATGCTGGGATTTGTAGTCCCATGGAGGGGAGGGCAATGCTTACACATACTGGGGAAGGGGGAAGGGGTCTGGTCATACAAAGTAAAATACTCTGTGCTGTGAGGGGGCTGCTGTGGCTGACCTGACCCCTTCTAGAAATACTTATTGTCTGGCACACTGTTTTGAAGGGAAACTCTGGGGATTCTGGTGTAAGGGAGGCTCTCTGGGAACCCTGATTTATGGGAAAAAACTGTGATATAAGATGTAACACTATTTACTCTGGTGTAAGGGGTAATGCTGTGAACTCTGAAGCAGTGGCAGTGCGTCCATAAGGGCCACAGCCCTCCTCTCCTGCCACAGCTCTATCATCATAGATTAATGCATTGCATTAATCCATCTATGGTCACCACTGACACCCCTTATTCAGGTGTCTGGCCCCTTGTCGGGCGCCGAGAGCCTGAATTACAGCGGTGGGTATTGTTTGGAAGCGTCCAAAAAGGTGAATAGTGGGCGCCATGCTGGGTGATCGCTGTTCACTCAGCGTTGTGTTAGGAAAGCAAATGAATATTCGCTTCCCTAACACTGAACCGCCTCTCAGCCAATCAGGTGCTCAGGTCTGTTACCTGTCACCTGATTGGCTGAAACAGGCGCTGTGATTGGACGCCTATCAGGCATCCAATCATAGCAGAGGACAGGAGAAGACATCAAGAAACATGGATAAGAATACTGCCGCCGTTGCCTGCTGCAGACAAGGTAAGTGCCAGGCGGGCGGAGGATGCACAGTGGCAGCATTTGATGGGCACAGTGGCAGCGTTTGATGGGCACAGTAGCTGTGTTTCATGGGCACAGTGGCTGTATTTGATGGGCACACTGCCTACATTTGATGGGCACAGAGGCTGTGTTTGGGCACAGTGGCTGCGTTTGATGGGCACAGTGACTGCAATTGATGTTTTTTTTTCCCCCAGTTTGTTTGCACCCCCCCCCCCAAATATTTTGAGCACCATCCGTCATTGCTTTGAAGTAAAGGAGCACTCAGATGTGAGGGGGTCACTGTGGCATATGTAGGGGCACATTCACAAATGCTTTGATTTCTGAAGAGTGATCCACAAAACAGGTCACTCTTCATAGAACATTTTAGAGGTGGCGAGGAGACGTATCATCTCCTCACCCCTTGCTTTAACCCTATGAACTGCACACAGTTGTGGGGCGCTTGCAGAGTGCCGTCATTCATTTGAATGAGTCACAGTCAGTGGGTGCGACACCTGCTGAAAGCAAAAAGGAATATAATTGCAGCTGCAGCATGTGAACATGCCCAGCCGCTGCCTCGACAGCTAAAAGGTGGTAGTTGTTGAGGGGTGGTAGATTAATGGTTCAACCACAGAGTTTTACTGCCCCTCAACCACAGGTGGGAATACTTAAATGTTTTAATGAGTTAAAAATATAAAGTGTTGTTTTTTTTTTTTTAACATTTATAAGTGTTAAAAAAAATGATACATTTTAAAATGTTTGTTCACATTTATTTATAAGAGTGCGTGTGTATGTATGTGTATGCAGGGGCGGACTGACCATTGGGACTTTCGGGCACTGCCCGAGGGCCCCATGCCACTAGGGGGCCCCATGAGGGTTGCCAGGCTCAATAAAACCAGGGACAGTATGTAAAAATCTGTGTTTTTTTTACATCTGTCCCTGCTATGTCTTAAACCGATATGCTTTTGATGTGAAAAACCTGAGATTTTAGCTGCCCCGCCTCTGCACTGCCTCCTGGCGTGGTGGCCATCTGTAAGCCCAGGGGCCCCATAATCTTTTATTGCCCAGGCGCCCCATCGGGTTGTCAGTCCACCCCTGTATGTATGTATGTATGTATGTGTATGTATGTATGTATGTATGTATGTATGTGTATGTATGTGTGTATATATATATATATATATATATATATATATATATATATATATATATATATATATATATATATAATATATACACACACACACGTGTTTGAGCTTTGTTGTGCACACCCTAATGCGATAGGCTGCGCACGCCTATGCTTGCAGGGTTGGATATAGACAAACACCAGAGGCTGAGGCTGCTGAATTGAGCTATACATGCATCTGTGGAGAGGGAGGGTTGGTTAGATTAAGTCAGATGTAAGGGGCAAAAAAAACGTTGAAGCATATCCAATTCAAGCGCATTTAATTATGTCAGACCTTTACATTTTAATATATGAGATGATACAAAACAAACACACCACTAATGACCTTCAAATGTTAGCACTGAACTATATCATACTAAATGGCTGGACAAAAGGCAAAGGATGCATGTTCTCCAACAGTGGCAGAGTTTTAGAACATTCATAAACAGTTGGTATATATGGATGATCTCCTCTGCTAATGATATAGATTGGTTGCCACCAAATCTATGGCAACTGAGGGTAAACCAAACAGCCACAGGCATTAGGGTGTTAAGTAGGGATGAGCTTTGTGTTCAAGTCAAACCCATGTTCGACTCGAACATCGTATGTTCAACCGTTCGTCGAATAACGAACGTTATGGGCCGTTCGCGCCAAATTTCGAGTGACGTGTCTCGGCCCATAATTCACTGCGGCATCGCAGTGGATTGCTGGCTGATGATTGGCCGAGAATGCACTATAACCCGCATTCTTGGCAAATCACAGCTTGCAAAAAATGGAGAGCCATAATTGGCCAAAGCCAGAGTGGCTGCATTGTTGGACACAGGTCAAGCTGCATTGTTGGGCACAGGTAGGCTGCATTGATGGACACAGTTAGGCTGCATTGTTGGGCACAGGTAGGCTGCATTGATGGACACAGTTAGGCTGCATTGTTGGACACAGGTGACGCGACATTGGTGGACACAGGTAGGCTGCATTGATGGGCACAGATGAGACTGCATTGTTGGGCACAGGTAGGCTGCATTGATGGACACAGGCTGCATTGTTGGGAACAGCTGAGGCAGCATTGATGGACACAGGTAGGGTGCATTGATGGACACAGGTAGGCTTTATTGTTGGGCACAGGTGAAGCTGCATTGATGGATACAGGTAGGCTGCATTGTTGGGCATAGGCAAAGCGGCATTAATGGACACAGGTAGGCTGCATTGTTGGGCACAGGCAAAGCGGCATTGATGGACACAGGTAGGCTTCACTGTTGGGCACAGGTGAAGTGGTATTGAAGGATACAGGCGAGCTGCATTGTTGGGCACAGGTGAAGCGGCATTGATGGACACAGGTATGCTGCATCGATGGACACAGGGGAAGCAGCATTGATGGATACAGAAACCACAATGTCTTGGGCCAGCCCTGGTCACTGAGAATATTAATTGGGGGGACAGAGGACAGTAATTGGGTCGCTGAGGACAGTATTGGGGGGGGCTGAGGACATTATTATTTGGGGGGCTAAGGACAGTAATAGGACAGGAGTTTGGTAATTGAGGACAATATTGGGGAGAGAGCCTTGTGGATGCTCTAGCCTGCTCAGTGCCCTACTGTGGGGAGAAGGGGGGGGGGGGTGGTATTAATTGGCCAATGTCTAAATTTGTACTAATATGTGTATGTATGGATGTGAGTTAAGGACCTTAGATTGTAAGCTCTTTTAAGGCAGTGATTGAAATTATAGTACAACATACTGTATATGTAAAGTGCTGCCTAGATTGCACTATATAAATACTGTAAAAAACAAATAAGAACTAGGAGACCTTTTTTAACCAACACAGGAAGTGTGCAGAGGACACAGGAATTCCTGACAATGTTAAGAGATTGTTCTTGCACTTATCAAACAGATATAATAATTTGTTTCCAACTCTATATTTAGCAAGCCAAAAGGGGTGCAAATAAGGCAAGTTTACTGATAAGATTTGCATACACTTTAAGCCACCTCAACCTCTCTATTTATGCATTATGACTGCATTATGAGGCTTATGCTACATAATTATCATCAATTATCCTTTTTGAAATAAGAGAGATTTGCCACCATATTGTGTCAAGCACAGCAAATAACGTTATTAGAGAAGTGAAATGCAAATACAATAATTTGATATTCAATTTTAACTGCCCTATTTAACCACTTAAACCAACCCCAAAAGGTTTTACCCATTAATGACCAAGCAATTTTTTGTGATACGGCACTGCGTTACTTTAACTGGCAGACGTGTGAAGCTGTACCCAAATAAAATAGATTTCCTTTTTTTCCCCACAAATAGAGCTTTCTTTTGGTGGTATTTGATCACTCCTGCTGTTTTTATTTTTTGCGCTATAAACAAAAAAGAGCGACAATTTTGAAAAAAAAAAAAAACAGTGATTTTTACTTTCTGCTATAAAACATGTGCAATAAAACAATTAATAAATAAAACAAATTTCTTCATCAATTAAGGCCAATATGTATTTTGCTACATATTTTTGGTAAAAATAATCCCAATAAGCGTTACAAATAATGGGATATTTTTATGGAATTTTTATTTATTTATTTTTTACTAGCAATGGCAGCGATCATCGATTTGTAGCGGGACTGCAACATTGCGGCGGACATAATATACACCATCACTGTACTAATCTGGCAGGGAAGGGGTTAACGTCAGGGGCTATCAAATGGTTAAATGCGATCCTAGGCTTTCTAAATGTGTGGGGTTTTTTGTGACTGGATGAAGACAGAGATTGCTGTTCCTGCTTAGCATAAACACTCGATTTCCATCTTCTTTCCTGTCAGAACAGCGATCTGCTTTGTTTACATATATATATAAATAATAATAATGAAAACCTTTTAATATTATTATTTATTATTATGAATTTGTTATGTTCTATTCGTTTAGATGCAGCATTTTTTATTCTGGATAATTCATAACTTTGGATAAATTTGTATTCGTTACGTTCACTAACAGGCAAATTTAACCACTTAAGACCCGGACCAATATGCAGGCTAAAGACCCAAGGTGTTTTTACAATTTGGCACTGCGCTGCTTTAATTGGTAATTGCGCGGTCATGCAATGTTGTACCGAAACAAAATTTGCGTCCTTTTTTTCCCACAAATAGAGCTTTCTTTTGATGGTATTTGATTGCCTCTGCGATTTTTATTTTTTGCGATATAAACGGAAAATGACCGAAAAATTTAAAAAAAAATGATTTTTCTTATAACAAAAAGTAAAAAATATCGAATAAACTAAATTTTAGTCAAACGTTTAGGCCAAAATGTATTCAGCCACATGTCTTTAGTAAAAAAAATCGCAATAAGCGTATATTTATTGGTTTTCGCAAAAGTTATAGCGTCTACAAACTAGGGTACATTTTCTGGAATTTACACAGCTTTTATTTTATGACTGCCTATCTCATTTCTTGAGGTGCTAAAATGGCAGGGCAGTACAAAACCCCCCCAAATGACCCCATTTTGGAAAGTAGACACCCCAAGGAAACTGCTGAGAGGCATGTTGAGTCCATTGAATATTTTTTTTTTTGGTCCCAAGTGATTGAAGAATGACAAAAAAAAAATGTTTACAAAAAGTTGTCACTAAACGATATATTGCTCACACATGCCATGATTAAATGTGGAATTGCACCCCAAAATACATTCTGCTGCTTCTCCTGAGTACGGGGATACCACATGTTTGGGACTTTTTGGGAGCCTAGTCGCGTATGGGGCCCCAAAAACCAAGCACCACCTTCAGGCTTTCTAAGGGCATACATTTTTGATTTCACTCCTCACTACCTATCACAGTTTCGAAGGCCATAAAATGCCAAGATGGCACACAACCCCCCCAAATGACCCCATTTTGGAAATAAGACACCCCAAGCTATTTGCTGAGAGGCATGTTGAGTCCATGGAATATTTAATTTTTTTGCCCAAGTCATTGAATAATGACCTAAAAAAAAAAATTACAAAACTTTGTCACTAAATTATATATTTATCGCACATGCCATGGGCATATGTGGAATTGCATAAGTGGCCCCGAAAACCAAGCACTGCCTTCAAGGCATGTGTGAGTGAAATCAAAAATTTATGTCCTTAGAAATCTTGAAGGCGGTGCTTGGTTTTCGGGGTCTCATACGTGGCTAGGCTCCCAAAAAGTCCCACACATGTGGTATCCCCATACTCAGGAGAAGCAGCAGAATGTATTTTGGGGTGCAATTTCACATATAACCATGGCATGTGTGAGCAATATATCATTTAGTGACAACTTTTTGAATTTTTTTTGTCATTATTCAATCACTTTGGACAAAAAAAAAAATCTATGGACTCAACATGCTTCTCAGCAGTTTCCTTGGGGTGTCTACTTTCCAAAATGGGGTTATTTGTTTTTTTGTGCTATTTTGACATTTTATGGCCTTCGAAACTGTGATAGGTAGTGAGGAGTGAAATCAAAAATTTACACCCTTAGAAAGCCTGAAGGCGGTGATTGGTTTTTGGGGTCCCGTACGTGGCTAAGCTCCCAAAAAGTCTCACACAGCAGAATGTATTTTGGGGTGTAATTCCACATATGGATTGATCGGTGGGTATGCGCACCATTAGAATACCTCCCTTCATCCACCCACTTCTAATGATGGGCATACAGTGCCTGCCGCCGAGAATGTGTTTATAGCACGACAGCATCGCGCTGATTCTCGGCGACAGGCTACCGACATCTCGCACTCGCTGGAATAGTAAAAGCACATTCCAGCGAGTGCGTCATAGAAGCGACGGGGATCCGACGCGGATTCCCGCCAATTCTACACGTGGGCGGAGTTTGTTATGAATCCTGAGAAGGAAGTCCCCGCCGGATTTTAAATAAAAATCCGGCATGGGTTCCCCCCTCAGGAGCATAACGGGCCCTTAGGTCTGGTATGGGTTGTAAGGAGACCCCCCTACGCCGAAAAAACGGCGTGGGGGTCCCCCACAATCCATACCAGACCCGTATCCAAAGCACGCCGGCCGGCCGGTCAGGAGGGGAGTGGGGGGCTCGGCGCTGGCTCCCGCGATGGGGCTCGCAAGTGCTCAATCTCGCCGAGAAAGGGAGCGAGATTGACACAATATCGCGGTCAACCACTGTACATGCACCATTTTTATATGCTGAAGCATGGGGGCATTCTCCTGCAAAAAAGTTATGCCGCGTACACGCGGTCGGACTTTTCTATGCCGTGTACACATGGTCAGACTTTTCCACGGGTAAGGCCTCCGTAGGAGTGTCAACCGTATGTACGCGGCATTAGGAGAAAAATCGCTCCTCCGCCCCTAATGCCCCCATGCTTCAGCATATATGCTCTTTTTTGGACTGTGGTGGTGAAATCACCTCCTACAGTGTTGGAGTCGCAGCTTTATATATATCGTGGGAGCAAACGCTGTTGCTGTCACGCTAAATAAATCCGCGCTGCAACTGAATGGCGTACCTGCTAAGCAAATGATGGTTAACATTAACCGCTTGCCGACCAGCCGCCGCAGTAATACGGCGGCAGGTCGGCACGGGTGCGCGAGAGCCCGTAGCTCTACGTCGCCACCTTCCCGCAAAAAAGTTATGCCGCGTACACACGGTTGGACTTTTCTATGCTGTGTACACATGGTCAGACTTTTCTATGCCGTGTACACATGGTCAGACTTTTCCACGGGAAAGCCTCCGTAGGAATGTCAACCGTATGTACGCGGCATTAGGAGCAAAATCACTCCTCCGCCCCTAATGCCCCCATGCTTTGGCATATATGCTCTTTTTTTAACTGTGTACGTGAAATCACCTCCTACAGCACTGGAGTCACGGCTTTATATATCGTGGGAGCAAACGCTGTTGCTGTCAAGATAAATAAGTCCGCGCAACAGCTGAATGGCGTACCTGAAAACAGTAAAGTAAATTACATACCTGAAAAGCGATTAGGTCGCACGGTGCCACATGCTCCAATCTGATGATCAAACAAGTGACTAAAAAGTGGCACGCTGCTGTAATAATTGTCCACATACAAGTGGTACCCCTTTCCGAATAAGGGTGACACCAAGTCCCAAACAAACTTGCCAGCGCTCCCCATGTAATCTGGGCATCCTTCCGGCTCTACCTCACTATCTTTGCCCTCATAAACCCCAAAGCTCCATGTGTAGCCTGTTGCCCTGTCACAGAGCTTATAGAGCTTGACCCCGTATCTGGCACGCTTGCTGGGAAGGAACTGCTTGAAAGACAAGCGGCCAGCAAATTTAACCAGGGACTCATCAACGCAGACAATTTGCTGGGGATTAAACAAGGCTGCATAACGTTCATTGAAATGGTTTATGAGGGGCTGAATTTTGTAGAGCCGGTCAAATTCAGGGTCTCCACGTGGACGACAAAGTGCATTGTCGCTGAAATGCAGGAACCGCAGGATCGCCTCGTATCGTTTCCTGGCCATGTGAGCAGAGAATATAGGCATTTGGTCAATTGGCTCTGTGGACCAATACATGCGCAATTGAGGAAATGGATGTATGCCCATATTGAGGGTAAGGCCCAGAAAGGTCTTAAATTCGGAAACCGTAAGAGGTCTCCATTCTTTGGCAAGAAGGGTCTGGGGATTAGCGGCGATGTAAGTACCAACATACAAATTGCTTTGGTCCACAATAGATCTATAGAGATCTTCCGTGAAATACAGCGAATAAAAATCAAGTGGCGTAAAATTCGCTGTATCCACCTGAATTCCGGGTTGGCCAGTGAATGGGGGAAGTACGGGTGCTTCAGAAGTGGTGGGGACCCAATCAGGATAGGCGTATTCTGCAGGAAGGGCACTATGGGTACGACGGGCCTGTCTTTTTCTTCTTCTTGGTGGCAGCGGGACACTACTTGTGCTTGCCACCTCGCCAGCTTGAACTGCACTTATGGGACTCGCCACATCACCACGTGATACTGCAGTGCTGGATGAACGACCAGGGTGTACTAGGCCGCTGGTACTTGCCAATCCACCAGAAGGAATAGCGGCGCTAGTACTGGCTCTCTGCTCCATACAAGGGTCCTGCGGTTCTTGCTCCTCAACAACCTCAGAACGGGATCGGGTACGCCTGGCCTTAGCAGGGATCACCACTCCGTCGTCAGAGCTATCTGACATGGAGCCGCTGTCGTAAACAGGATCGTATTCTGAGCCCGAATCTGACAGATGCGTGAACTCCTCATCACTATCTGACATGCTCAGGATTCTAACAGCCTCTTCGCCAGTGTACATTCGCTTTGCCATTTTGAGCTCTAAATTTAGTCGTAGACTGATGATGTTTTACGGGTAAAAAAAGCACCTGGCTATAGAAAGGCAAATGTAGAAAACGCTTCAAAAAAACTGTTAGCGATCGCAGGGATCAGGCCTGTCTCTGTGAACACTGCAGTTGTGTGTGATGTGTTTTTGAAGTGACAGTGATCGATCGATACTGCACTTGGGTGGGTTGGGCTGGGCGAAGGGGCAAAATGCAAGTGCTAGCGGGTATCTGGGCTGATTCCGCTAACAATGCGTTTTTGGGTACCCTAAACTGCTGGGTACGCTAGTATAGATCAGATCAGGTATCGATCTGTTCAGATACTATACCACTAAGGGGGGTGTATGCTTTGCGAGTGGGCGTAAGCGTTACTGGCACTAACCTAACGCTGCCTGGGGCGACGCAGACCCTGACTGGCGCAAAAATTTAATTTATATCACCCGCCGGGCGATCAGGGGGTTAAACCTTTATTGGGTTATATACGGCGGGTGCCCTGATGCTATAAACAGCAAACTAACTAACCAACCGTAACACTTGTACGGTGATCACTGGTGAAATGGTTAACTAGGGGGCAATCAGGGGGTTAAAACCTTTATTAGGTAATATATGGGGGTACCTAACGCTTTCTAAAAACCTAAATAACTAACTGGCTAACCTGCGTCACCAGTGACACTTATATGGTGATCACTGGTTAAAGGGTTAACTCTAGGGGCAATCAGGGGTTAAAAACTTTATTTATGGGGGTACCTAGCGCTATAGAACCTGGCGGCGAACCTCAAAAAAAACAAAACTGCCTAGCGGCAACAGTGACACAAATACAGCGATCAGAAAATCGATCGCTTAGTGACACTGGCAATAGGGGGTGAAAGGGTTAACTAGGGCGGTGATCAAGGGGTTAAACCTTTATTAGGGGGGGTAGGGGGCTACCCTAGACCTAAAGGGGGCTAAGACTAACTGCCCTGACACTTTTTACTGTCACACTGACACTAAATGCAGTTATCAGAAATAAATAATCACTGCATTCAGTGACACAATGTGACAGTGGACTGGGGGGTGATCGGCGGTGACAGGAAGGGGTTAAGTGTGCCTATGTGTACCTGTGTCAGTGTACTGTTAGGTGCAACTTACTTGGTGATGTGTTCTCTCCTCAGCGTCGGACGAAAAGACCGACACGAGGAGGAACACAGCACTTCCCTCTTCCTGTGTTTACACTTAGCACAGGAAGAGGCGGGGGGGCGCGCGCATTGGCTGTGAGCGATCGCGAGGGGGTGGCTGAAAACAAATAGCCGCCCCCTCATCCCGGATCGCTCCCGGAGCTAAAGGAACCGCTGCATGTACGGTGGGGGGGTCCGACCGGACCCCCGAACCCCCTCAAGGCACCAACGTATGTATACGTTGATGTGCCTGTCGGTGCCATTCTGCCGACGTAAATGTACATGCCGCGGTCCTTAAGTGGTTAAAAGGAAATTCCAATTCCAATGGCCAGTTTTTGCGATTCGGCACTGCGTCGCTTTAACTGACAATTGCGCAGTCCTGCAATGTGGCTCCCAAACAAAATTGGCGTCCTTTTTTCCCCACAAATAGAGCTTTCTTTTAGTGATATTTGATTACATCTGCGGTTTTTATTTTTTGCGCTATAAACAAAAATAGAGCGACAATTTGGAAAAATAATCAATATTTTTTACTTTTTGCTATAATAAATATCCCCCAAAAATATATAAATAAAATATACGTATTCTTCTACCTATTTTTGGTAAAAAAAAATCACAATAAGCATTTATCAATTGGTTTGCGCAAAATTTATAGCGTTTACAAAATAGGAGATAGTTTTTATTGCATTTTTATTATTATTATTTTTTTACTACTAATGGAGGCGATCAGTGATTTTTTTTCATGACTGTGACATTATGGCGGACACATTGGACAATTTTGACACATTTTTTGGGACAATTGTCATTTTCACAGCAAAAAGTGCTATAAAAATGCATTGTTTACTGTGAAAATTACAATTGCAGTTTGGGAGTTAACCACTAGGGGGCGATGTAGGGGTTATGTGTGACCTCATATGTTTTTCTAACTGTAGGGGGTGGGGCTGTACGTGTGACGTCATTGATCGTGTTTCCCTATATTAGGGAAGACACGATCAATGACAGCGCCACTGTGAAGAACGGGGAAGCTGTGTTTACACACAGCTCTCCCCGTTCTTCAGCTCCGGGGACTGATCGCGGGTCTCCGGCGGTGATCGGGTCCGCGGGTCCCGCGGCTGCGGTCACGGAGCTTCGGACCGGGTCGCGGGCACACGGCTGGGCACTTAAAGAGGATGTACAGGTACGTGCTTGTGCCCAGCCGGCCCATTCTGACGACATATATCTGCAGGAGGCGGTCCTTAAGTGGTTAATAGTTAGTTATTCTTAGTTAGTTATTATTTCAGATTTTTTAATTTTCAGACTTTCGGATTGTCTTTCCTATTTTCAGGTTTTTATTCTTTGAAATCTTCCTTCTTTTCTGGATTTTCGAATTTTCAAATTTCTGCATTTTCGAGTTTTCAAACTTTCAAATTTTCAGATTTTGAATTTCCGAATTCCTGAATCTTCAAATTTTGGGATTTCAAATTTCCGACTTTTCACATTTTTGGATTAAGAATTTTCAAATTAATTTGAAATAACGAATTTTGATTGTAATGACTGACTTGAAAAAATAAAATAAAATAAAAACAAATTAAACGAAAACAAATACATTTTTTGGCAGTGCACATGTCTAGTAAATATGCAAGTGGTTAAAAAGCCAATGGTATTGTTGGGAACTTGATGTTTTCAGAAAATAGGCCTTACCATAAATAGTTTGTTAACTAAAATTTTAACCAAATACTAGACACTTCTAGTGGCATGTTAAAAAAAAATCATATAACACTTTGCTCACCTCTTAAGAAAAAAATTAAATGAAACGTGTTCATTGCATATTAGAAACCAATGCTTTCTTCAGATATACTGTATTTATCGGGGTATAGCGCGCTCCCGCGTATAGCGCGCACCCCTAAAGTTGCCGCCATTCCTGTGGAAAAAAAGTTTTTTGTACTTACAGTTTTGGTGTCTTGCGCGGCGTCCATCGGCGGCTTCGGGTGTCCTCTTCGTCTGGTCCGGCGTCCGTCTGCGGCTTCGGGTGTCCTCTTCGTCGGGTCCGGTGTCCTCTTCGGCGGATCCGGTGTCCGGTTCGGCGGGTCCGGTGTCCTCTTTGGCGGGTCCGGCGTCCTCGCGGCGTCTTCTCGCTTTCCCGCGCCGAGTTTTAAATACTCCGCCGGCATATACCGAGCGCAGTACACTCGGGTATAGTCGGGCAGACTTGGCTCCTCTCGCGCTGACGTCCTGGACGTACAGGACGTGAGTGCGAAAGGAGCCGAGCCTGCCCGACTATACGCGAGTGTACTGCACTCGGTATATGCAGGCGCAGTACACTCGTGAATAGTCGGGCAGGCTCGGCTACTCTCGCGCTCACGTCCTGTACATCCAGGACATCAGCGCGAGAGGAGCCGAGTCTGCCCGTCTATACCCGAGTGTACTGCGCTCGGTATATGCCGGCGCAGTATTTAAAACTCGGCGCGTGAAAGCGGCTATCGGCGTATACCGCGCACCCACGATTTTGCCCTGATTTTCAGGGCAAAAAAGTGCGCAGTATACGCCGATAAATACGGTAAGTGTTCTAGATAAAATAAATATGTCTCCTTTATCTACTTACTCTTATAAAAAAATCTCCATTTCCCTTCAGACCATTAGGAAATGTTTACTTCACCCACTTGAGCAGTGACCGACCTTTGGCTTCATGATCTATTGCAACAGTCACTACTTTTAAATAAAGAGTAATGAATTGGTCCAGAAAGCTGTACAGTTACATGAAAACATTAGTGAGAACTGCTTGAGTATCTCAAAATCATTCTTATTTTTCTTTAAAATCTCTTTAAATAGATTTACCTTTCAGGACTGAAAATGTTCAATAAACATAAATCTTCAAGGCTGTTTAATTCATTAGAAGGTCAAATGTTTTATACCCGCGCCATGTGGAATACCGCGCCATGTGGAATATAATGTAATATAAAACTACACTTCTTTTAATTTACTATAGTTTTCAATAAAAAGTGGTCATCCAAACTTTAAAGGGTCACTAAAGGATTTTTTTTTTCTTTTAAAATAACAAACATGTTATACTTACCTCCACTGTGCAGCTAGTTTTTCACATAGTGGCCCCGATCCGTGTCTTCTGGGGACCTTCAGTGTCTGTGTCTAGTCCTCCCCGCAAGAACTAATCACCTTCATGCGAGAGAGCTTGCATGGTGATCAGTCCTTGAGGGCGCGCTCCTGTGATACAGTGAGCGCCCATAGCCTCTCACTGTATCACTCGGCCCCACCCCACTGGATGTGATTGACAGCAGCCCCAGCCAATGGCTGCGCTGCTCTCAATCAATCCGCTCTAGCCAATCAATGGCCAGGCTGAGCGGCGAAGAGGATCTCGAGACCGAGCACGGGACTTTTGAGGGGTCAGGTAAATAAAACACCCCAAAACTCGCTCATCCATGTCTTTGTGGACCTTGCTTTGTGCACTAGGGTGCAATCATGTTGGAACATTAAGAGGCCATCCCCAAACTGTTCCCACAATGTTGGGAGCATGAAATAATCCAAAATGTCTTGGTATGTTGACGCCTTAAGACAGAGGTGTCCAAACTTTTTGCAAAGAGGGCCAGATTTGATGAAGTGAAAATGCGAGAGGGCTGATTATTTTGTTTGACATTCTTTGAACCATTAAAATTCAGTCTAAGTGTGTTCGTTTGAGCACTAATACACTGCCCAACAAGAATTATCTTGCCTTTGTGGCTGTGTGTGAGTAAAGAGATGAGCTCAGGTGTATTATTTAGATAAACCATATTTATTGGCGTATAACACACACTTTACTTTAAGAGGTAAGATTCAGGAAAAAAACTAACAATTGTAAATAAAGAACTGTGAAGCAAAATAAGGGTCAGTGCCCATCTGCAGACCCCCAATTGCCGTGAATGCAGCACCCACCACTGCCAGGAATGCAGCACCCATCATTGACAGGAATGCACTTACCATTGCCAGGAATGCAGCACCCACTATTGCCAGGAATGCACTCACCATTGCCAGGAATGCAGCACCTACCATTGCCAGGAATGCATTTACCATTGCCAGGAATGCAGCACCGACCATTGCCAGGAATGCACTCACCATTGCCATCAGTGCAGCCCTGGAGGGGACATGGAGGGGGCGGGACGAGCGCCAAAGATATCCTACAGGAGAATCTCCTGTTCACACAGCAGCCTCTTTAAGAGAAAATCCCACCTCCTTTGATGGACAGAACAGTCATCCAATGGCAGCTCCGAAAACTGGACTTCCTATTATAGCGGCTGCACTCATCCTCCTCCCTTCAAGGCAGCCACCTATATATATTTTGTGGCCCCGGTGCTGGGAGATCGTTGGGGGCCATAAAAGATATATATGTTTAGATAACCAGACGGGCCGTTCAAAACCAGACCGCGCGCTGCGATTGACCAGCGGGCCGTACTTTGGACATGCCTGCCTTAAGAGTTCACTTCTTCCCAACCCCTGAAAAACAACCCCACACCATAATCCCCTCTCCACAAAATGATTTGGACCAGTGCACAAAGCAAGGTCCATAAAGACATGGATGAGAGAGTTTGGGGTGGAGGAACTTGGCTGGCCTTAGAGTCCTGACCTCAACCTAATAGAACACATTAGGATGAATTAGAGCAGAGATTGGGAGCCAGGCCTTCTCGTTCAACATGAATGCCTGACCTCACAAATACACTTCTGGAAGAATGGTGAAACATTCTCATAGACACACTCCTAAACCTTGTGGACAGCCTTCCCAGAAGAGTTGAAGCTGTTATAGCTGCAAAGGGTGGGCCACCTCAATATTGAACCCTACAGACTGAGACTGGGATGCCATTAAAGTTCATGCGTGTGTAAACGGAACCGTCACAATACTTTGGGTAAATACCGTGTATTTTCAGTAGGTAAGCTTTGCATATCATTGATTTACAGTCTGGTGAAATGTCAGACATGACGTATAGCATTGTTAGTGTTAATAATGCTTTATTTTATTTCATGGGAGGAATGCAGCATTGCCTTTCGTGAAAGCTTACATTTATTTTATTACATTTAGTGTGCCGTCATTTTGATTTGTTGAAGTTGATTCCGACCTCGACTTTTAATCTGTGAGCACAATAAAGGTGGCATAGAATTTCTCAGACAATACTAAATCATCTTAGGATCACAGGTAACATTTGTATTTTATCTCCCTTTTATGTCTTGCATTGCAGAGTCACACACACCTTTTAACTGAACCCCAGGGATACACCCTGTCCTCAATACCTTGGTGAAAGGGAACGATAAACAGCCACGGAAGGAAAAAAGTCTTGTGTCTGGAAGTTTTCCCATGTTTCAAGGTCAAGTTAAATTTTTCTAGCCTCACATATAAAGTAAGACTAGGTTTAGTGAGGAAAAGAATAAAGATGAATTAAACCAGCCTGCACAATCAGCGGGCTCTATAACTCTTATTACAATTACAGGCTGAGTGCCCCTGCTCGTTTATCATTGTGAAAGGTGTCAGACTTTGTTCACAATTAAATAAAGTACAAAAATGGGTGAGATTTTGGCAAGATAGGAGGAGGTTTTCTCCATCAACCTCAATAATGAAGGAAGGTAGAGAGTGTTTAAAGGGGAACTATAATAGTATTGGGGTCACGGTTATTTGCTTTTTTTTAAACGGTAAATGTTTTTAGACTTTTTGTTAACTTTTTTATTTTCGGTCTATGTTAAATATTTGAGTTGCAGGGTGAACTGATAAGATAGGATCCATAGACCATTGTGGGTTCTCTAAAATAAGTACAGCAGACGTTGTTTGCTTTTTCAGACTTCATGGGTTTGGTTTACCAAAGGCAAATAGTCTGCTCACTTTGCAAGGGAATTTAGCCTCAGCTTAATGGATGAGGTGAAGCTTTGCTGACTTCCATATTCCACAGGGCCGCCATCAGGGGGGTACAGGCAGTACACCTGTAAAGGGCCCGGGGGTTCCCAGGGGCCCGGATGGCAACCCCCATTTATTTTTTTAGGGATCTGGAGGTCCCTGGATGACAACCCCCCTTTTTGTTTTATAAAAAAAAATCCTTTTCTATATATTTTTTTATTTATTTTATTTTTTATATATATTATTATTATTTTTTATATATTTTTTATATATATATATATATATATATATATATATATATTTTTTTTTTAAATAAAAGGCTCAGATGTCCCCAGGGCCCCATGTGGCAAACCCCTGTTTATTTTTTTTATTTTTGTTTATATATATTTTTTTATTTTTATAAATAAAGGTCACAGGTGGCAACCCACCTTTTTTTGTAATTTCTCTTTCTAAAAAAAAAAAAATTATTAAAGGGCCCAGAGGTCCCCAGGGCCACATACGGCAACCCCCCTTTAAAAAAAAAATATATATATATTTTTATATATATTTTTTTCCTTTCTTTTTATTAAAGGGCCCCTGGATGGCTTCCCCCCCCCCCCTTTTTTTTATATATACCGTATTTTTCGGACTATAAGACGCACTTTTTCCCCCAAAAAATATGGATGAAAATGTCTCTGCGTCTTATAGTCCGAATGTAAATCAGGCACCGCTCCCCGCCGCCGCTGTCAATGCCCCCGTTACTGCTGGCAAAAAAGCTGCTGCCGCCCCCCCCGCACGAAGATGCCCCCCCCCCCCACCTGTACTTCCGAGTCCCGGGTTTCCCGCGGCTTCTGCCCGCACGGATTAAGTATTCCATTCGGTGCACACTCGCGGCCAGGGTCTGTGAGCCGGGACGTGTCTTGAGAGGAGGAGGGGAGATCATACCCACTGCCCCACTATGCAGAGCGACATGAGGTAGGACACCATTGTAAGGGGAGAGTGGGCAGGAGTTTATGGCAGCCAAGGAGTGAGTGTGTGCAGTCTCCTAATGCTGTGTTTGGAGGACAGGTGACAGCCCGCTCTGCTGGGACTTGTAGTGCCTCTGTGGGGGGATATGGCAACATGCTCTGCTGGGAGTTATAGTGCCGCTGTGGGGGCTGAAATATGGCAACCTGCTCTGCTGGGACTTGAAGTGCCTCTGTTCTGCTGGGACTTGTAGTGACTCTGTTCTGCTGGGACTTGTAGTGCCTCTGTGGGGACTGAAATATGCCAACCTGCTCTGCTGGGAGTTATAGTGCCTCTGTGGGGGGCTGAAATATGCCAACCTGCTCTGCTGGGACTTATAGTGCCTCTGTAGGAGGGATACGGCAACCTGCTCTGCTGGGACATGTAGTACCTCTGTGGGGGACTGAAATATGCCAACCTGCTCTGCTGGGACTTGTAGTGCCTCTGTGGGGGGCTAAAATATGCCAACCTGCTCTGCTGGGACTTGTAGTGCCTCTGTTCTGCTGGGACATGTAGTGCCTCTGTGGGGACTGAAATATGCCAACCTGCTCTACTGGGACTTGATAATCCAATCACATGCAACCAAAATATTGTTTTATTTTCCTTGCATGTGATTTTATATCCTTTGCCAAGTGAATTTTCACTACATTCCCTCAGTCAAGGGATAATATCCCTGCAAAGTTAAAATTCCCTTGCAAAGCAAAAAGCCTATTTTTCTTTTGCTAATAAACCCCATTTATCTGCTCTACTGCTCTGTCATGCGTTTTTTATTTTTTTCAGTGGTGAAAATCTAACTACAACTTTTTTGCCCCGTACGCACGACCGGGTTTTCTGACGGGAAAACTGCGAGGAGAGCTTTTGGCCGGGAAAATACAGGAAAACTGCCGGAAATGGGGTGACAAAAAAAAGAGAATCAGCTCTCTTTTTTCAAGTCGGGGGACTTTTTCCCCCGCTGAAAACGGTAGTTTTTACAGTTTTCCTGTGGGGAAAAAGTCCTATGGAGCATACACATGGTTGGGAATCCCAAGGAAAAGCTCTCATCAGAGTTTTCCCGACAGGAAAACCGAACGTGTTTGCGGGTGAAAAAGTAGAGAGCAGGTTCTCGGTTTTCCCCAAGGGATTTCCGACAGACCTTTTGCCTTTGGAAATCCTGGTCGTGTGTACAGGGCATACGTTTTACCTTTGCTGGAGAAATTTTCCATCACTTGCTGATAATTTGTTGGGTGTTTGGACTTTGGGTAGAATTGTCAGGGACTCAGCTGCCTCTCACTTAAATCTTGTTGTCTCTGCAGCCCCTTTTAGAACGCAAAAACTTTGATCTCAAGTGTTCCACAGACATGCATCATCTAGTGCTTTAAAGGACTACTGTACCCAATACCTTGTTCCTTGTTTCTCCTGATATCTGCACTCTTGCTGCCCCGTTGACAGACTCCCTAGTTATGACCTTGTGTCATGTACCCATTGAAGGCCAAAGTGAAGAGAAGGCTTCCCTTTAAGCTCTAGTACAAACACCCCTGGAGGTTGTGACAGGCATAGGCGTGCGCACAGGGTGTGCCCAGGCACACCCTAATAACTCTGTGCAGCACAGATTCCCCCTACTACCCTGGCTCCCCCTCAGGCCTGTCGTGACAGGACAGGCAAAACAAGCAATTGCTTGCCGCGCCGGCGCTTCCTATAAATGCTGCAGCCTGTAGTGTGGCCGAGCTCCTCTTCCTGAATCCCTCCTCCTGCAGTCCGGCCGGATACGGCGCAGTACAGCAGATTCAGTTTCCTGTTCCCTGGCGGACTGACAGGAAGTGCACACACTGAGTGCTCACTTCCTTTCAGTCCGCGGCCGGGAACAGCAAACTGAGTCTCCTGCCGGGCGGTATGCGGTAGGGAGGGGGGTAAAAAGAACATGGGGGGAGGCAGTCATCACCCATTTTGTATGAAAAATATGGTAGCTTGCTGACCATAACCCTACCTGGCTAGATGATATGTATCATAAACAATTACAATAACTTTCTTTCCATTTTCTTTCATTACCATCCCATTTCCATCTTATTGCTTCTTTTTTGAATCAGGTAATATGTATTAAAGCTTTTTGCAAAAATGTTGCTTGGGGCCCCTAATTTCCTTCAAACGACTCTGCTCCCCCTCTTCCCTCTGCAGCACCTCCGACTTCCCTCCTATCCTCTCCTGCCATCTGTTGCTGGGAGATGTTTTAGGATGAGTGAGGGAAGGGGCCGGTAAATATGTATTTACCAGCCCCTTCTGTTTGTGAATGAAAATCATGAGTGATCGGTAGTGTGTATTTGAGCTTTGGGGTGCACACCCTAATGCAATTGGCTGCGCACACCTATGGTGACAAGGAATGCAAAGCACAAAGGAGGGAAGGTACAGAGAGAACAGTTCACTGGTGGCTGCTCCTGAAAGTGGTAAGGCAGCTCTCAGGCAGGGAGAAGAGAAGCTCAGAGGGAACATGAAGAAACATAGTGGAGGAGCAGGTCAGGCCCAGCAGCTGAAGAGAAGGTGACACTAGTAGGCAAAGGTGATGCAGGTGATGCAGAATAAGACCACCAGGAAAGAGCTGGAGTAGCAATTTCAGGGTCAGGGGTCAAGCTGGGTAAAACACTCTGGATCAGTAGGGTTGAAGTTAGCAGAGTAGTCACGAACCAAAACCAGGGTTATACACAGCTGATCATTAGAAGAGTCCTTAAAAGAGTCAGGGTCACAACCAGAAATCAGATGGAGGGGAATCCAAAGGCAAATTGAGTTGTCAACAGGAAATCAATATTCTAACGAGGATCAAGATACATGGAAGTATGTGTCACAGACAAGCTGAAGATCATCCAGCAACCATCAGTTGCAGCTTTTTCCGTTAAAGTGATTCTAAAGATTGTATTTTTTTTTAATAACAAACATACTTACCTGCTCTTTGCAAGGGTTTTGCATAGAGCAGCCCTCATCCTCTTCTTTTGGCTGGCTCCTCTTCCTGCAAAGTGCCCCAATAGCAAGCTTCTTATTATGGGGGCACTCAAAATGGCTCGCTCCCAAGCTGCGCTCCTGTGAATGGACAATCTATATTCACACACAGAGCATGGCTCAGCTCTGCCCCCCACTCTCTCCTTATTAGCTCAATGGGTGTGATTGACAGCAGCATGGGCCAATGGCTCCCACTGCTGTGTGAATCAATGAGAAGAGAGAGACCTGGAAGAGCAGCTGCTCTCATGCACAGGACTGGATCAAAATGGGGCTCAAGTAAGTATAAGGGGAGCCTGCACCCAGAAGGTTTTTTCCCTTAATGTATAGAATGCAGTATGGTAAGAAAAACCTCCTGCATTTAGAATCACTTTAAATAGGGCATTTGGTGCCAGCCTGGATGTGTTTTCACACTAAAGGAGTGTGCCCATACAAGATACTGCCACAAATTCCCAGCCTGTTTCTTGGTGAATGTGCCCCTCTGTTCTAGATGGCATCCTGACACTGTGCTTGTTTGGGATTTCACACTTTGTCGTCATGTCGCCAGCCCTAAATGTTGTCCTGTCCCTGACTCCGTATCTACCTAATTATTTAGTACTTAGCCTTTAATTTATACTCACTGTCATATATTTTTAAGTGGGGTGAACCTGACTCCCTTGGGGTCAGGGTTGCCAACTGTCAGTAAATTTACGAACAGTTTGTAAAATCTGTAATTTTTGCATCTGTCTGTGGATGTCTTTTATGGATATGGAGACATGTGTATATTAACTGGCTTTACTCACTCTGGTTTTTATTGTGGTTTTCTAATAAGAATGACTTTCCTAGCATGTGTTAGGCCTCGTACACACGAGGGGATATGTCCGCTGAAAACGGTCCGATGGACAGTTTCAGCAGACATCTCCGATCGTGTGTATGGGCTAGCGGACAGATTTCTCCACCCGACAGATTTCAAAGCATGCTTTGAAATCTATCTGGTGGGAATCTGTCCGCCCGACATGTCTGCTGGTTAGTACACTTACCAGCAGACATGTCGTCCCCCACCGCCGCCGCGCCGCCGCCGAATGGATTCGGCGCATGCGCGGAAGTGTTTAACTTCCTGGTGCGGTGACGTGGCGGTGACGTGGCGGCGTCAACGTCACCGCCGCGTCACCGTCACGTCACCGCGCCGTCTGGTGGCGGGGAATTTGATCCGATGGTGTGTACACGCCATCGGATCAAACTCCCGATCGGACATATCCGATGGAAATGGTCCGCGGACCGTTTTCATCGGATATGTCCGATAGTGTGTACGAGGCCTTATTGTGATGATTGGAATTAGGTTATAGCTATCACCACCCTAAAGAAGCTCAATGTGCTTAAAGGGGTTGTAAAGGTTTGTTTTTTATTTTCTAAATAGGTTCCCTGAAAGTGGATGTAAACCCCAAAAATTATTTTTTTGATGTCACAATGTAGAGTATAAGATTTCCTATGATCTGTGCCCAGTCTTGCCGCACAGAGTTAATCCAGCTCTGAGAAATCCTCTTTTAAAGTTCAGTGCAAATTAACAGAATTCCAGATAAAAACTTGCCAAATTATAAAGTCCGTTTCTCTGTTATTGCTTTCAGTAACAGGTTATTTACAAATCTAGCTTGGACATGTTTATCATAACAAGAGGTGATCCAAAGTTCATTGTATATTACTAGGATGTGTTATGATGTTATATCACCTCATATTATGATAAACAAAACATAACATATGATAAACATGTCCTAGCTAGATATGTAAATAACCTCTCACTCAAAGCAAGAAGGGAGAAAACTGACTTTTTTTTATCTAGGCAGGGTTTTATCTGGAAGGCTGTTCATTTTCACTGAACATAAAAGAGGATTTCTCAGATCTGGATTAACTCTGTGTGGCAAGACTGGGCACAGATGATAGGAAATCGTATACTCTACGTTGTGACATGGGTTTACATCCACTTTAAGCTAGTGCATTGTTGGTTCACTTACCCTTTCCTTCCATTTCCCTTCTAAATGTTTTTTCCTTTGTTTTCTTTGTCTGAATTTCTCACTTCCTGTTCTTCCTCAGTAAGCTGTTCTGGCTGACTAAACACCACTCAGATGATGGTGTGAAGTTAACTGAGGAGAAACAGGAAGTGAGAAATTCAGACAAAGAAAATAAACATTTAGAAGGGAAATCAAAAAAAAAGGTAAGCGACCCAACAATGCACTAGCTTAAAGGAACCTATTTAGAAAATAAAAAACAAACCTTTACAAAACCTTTAAAGGGGTTGTAAAGGAATAATTTTTTTCCCTAAATAGCTTGCTTTACCTTAGTGCTTCACGCTTTTCAGGCCGGGTTCACACCTATGCGAATTGAGTGCGGCTTAAACCGCATCCAATACCCAGAACATTTCTAAATACATTGGGCCAGATTCAGGTAGAAGATAAGTCGGCTTATCTCCAGATAAGCCGTCTTATCTCTGCGTTTTAGGCCTCCAATCTATGCCACTGATTCATAAAATCAGTTTAGCATAGATTTTCCTTAAATCAGACACGCGTAAGTCTCTTACGCTGTCTAATCTTATTTTCATATTTTAGGCTGCCCGCTAGGTGGCGTTCCCATCTAAAATATGTAAATAAGCCTATACGCCGATTCCCAAACTTACGCCCGGCCGGCGCTATTTTTTTTACGCCGTTTGCGTTAGCGTAGTACCGTCGTAATGTTATTCCTGCTATATGAGGCGCAGCCAATGTTAAGTATGGACGGCGTGCCAGCGTTTTCTTTCACGTCGTTTACGTTGTTTACGTAAAACATTCACGAGTAGGGCTTTGCGTAAGTGCCGTTCACGTCGTTTACACGTCGAATTGACGTCGAGATTTGGAGCATGCGCACTGGGATCAATTCACGGCTTGCGCATGCGCAAATGTCTGCTGCCTCATCCTGATTATCTATATCTGCACACCCCTCCGAGAGAGGATCAACCTATTTGGGTTTAGGATTCTTGAGTCTATATACTAATGCGCCATTGGCCTTTAACCCCCCCCCCCCCTTGGCCGCCAAGTTGCCTGGGTGCGTTCCTGGGTGTCTGAATGTTGTTGGTCTCCATCAATAATATTAATCAATCCATCCTACTATACAAATGCCCTGAAGAAGACTGTGAAAGTTGAAACGCGTTGGGGTTCATATTCTCATTTATGATCTTTTGATTGATAGGGATTCTAATTATTGTGTATATGGTTATTTACAGTATGTATATAGATACACATTTTGTATGGATTTCAACAAATTTGCCTGGTTTTAAAACAATTGTACAATAAATGTTTTGTATTTTAAAACAATATTGTTTCATGGTGCCTATAAATGAAAAGAAAACAGTTTTGGGACTTTATATAAGGCATTGACCTGGTACAAACCGCTGCCTCCATCTCTATCTATAGATGTCCCTGGTGGGCTCCCAGATCTCAGTAATAGACCTCCAATGCACAGCAGATTTGTGAGTATGTTAGGGGGTCTCTCTCGTCACATTTTATGTAACAATCTTTTTAATAGTTTTTTATATGGCAACTATGGCAAATTATTTATGTATATTCTAGTACCTAATATACTTGTGTATAAATATCAACTATTAGGGGTTATTAATAGGGTTGTCCCGATACCACTTTTTTAGGACCGAGTACAAGTACTTATACTTTTTTTCATGTACTCGCCGATACCGAATACTGATACTTTTTTTTAAATGTGTCCCCAAATGCAGCCATGTCCCCCACATATATCCAGCCATGTCCCCCCACATATATCCAGCCATGTCCTGTCCCTCACATATGCAGCCATGTCATGTCCCTCACATATGCAGCCATGTCATGTCCCTCACATATGCAGCCATGGCATGTCCCTCACATATGCAGCCATGTCCTGTCCCTCACATATGCAGCCATGTCATGTCCCTCACATATGCAGCCATGTCATGTCCCTCACATATGCAGCCATGGCATGTCCCTCACATATGCAGCCATGTCATGTCCCTCACATATGCAGCCATGTCATGTCCCTCACATATGCAGCCATGTCATGTCCCTCACATATGCAGCCATGTCATGTCCCTCACATATGCAGCCATGTCATGTCCCTCACATATGCAGCCATGTCATGTCCCTCACATATGCAGCCATGTCATGTCCCTCACATATGCAGCCATGTCATGTCCCTCACTTATGCAGCCATGTCATGTCCCTCACATATGCAGCCATGCCATGTCCCTCACATATGCAGCCATGTCATGTCCCTCACATATGCAGCCATGTCATGTCCCTCACATATGCAGCCATGTCATGTCCCTCACATATGCAGCCATGTCATGTCCCTCACATATGCAGCCATGTCATGTCCCTCACATATGCAGCCATGTCATGTCCCTCACATATGCAGCCATGTCATGTCCCTCACATATGCAGCCATGCCATGTCCCTCACATATGCAGCCATGTCCCTCACATATGCAGCCATGTCATGTCCCTCACATATGCAGCCATGTCCCTCACATATGCAGCCATGTCATGTCCCTCACATATGCAGCCATGTCATGTCCCTCACATATGCAGCCATGTCATGTCCCTCACATATGCAGCCATGCCATGTCCCTCACATATGCAGCCATGCCATGTCCCTCACATATGCAGCCATGCCATGTCCCTCACATATGCAGCCATGTCATGTCCCTCACATATGCAGCCATGTCATGTCCCTCACATATGCAGCCATGTCATGTCCCCCATACCTAGTGGTAGATGATGCCGATGCCACCACCACCGCCACTGCTGCTGCTGCCGCGTTAACCCCGTGCATTACAGCGCCGCACTATACAGGAATCTTCTGTTTGAATACTCCTAATCCCCGCCGCGCCATGCATAGACACTCCCCTTCTCGGGATTGGACGGATCCCGAGCAAGGGGGAGTGTCTATACACGGCTCCATGCATTGACACTCCCCCTTGCTCGGGATTGGACAATGTATTCTATTTAGGTATAAATACTGGTATCAGTATCAGGACAACCCTAGTTAATAATATTACCATAATTACTGTTTTTTACCTTGTTATATACAGTGTCCTTTGAATCAATAAATACGATATTATACAGTGCCTTGAAAAAGTATTCATACCCCTTGACATTTTCCACAGACAAAATTGTAAATGTATGTTATTGGGATTTTATGTGATAGACCAACACAAAGTGGCACATAATTGTGAAGTGGAAGGAAAATGATAAATGGTTTAAATTTTATTTTACATATAAATATCTGAAAAGTGTGGCATGCATTTGTATTCAGCGCCCTTTACTCTGATACCCCTTACTAAAATCTAGTGGGACCAATTGCCTTCAGAAGTCACCTAACTGGTGAATTCTGGTAAATTCCACCTGTGTGTAATTTAATCTCAGTATAAATACGGCTGTTCTGTGGAGCCCTCAGAGGTTTGTTAGGTAACCTTAGTGAACAAACAACATCATGAAGGCCAAGGAAAACACCAGACTGCAAAACTATCAAGACATCCACCTAAACTTACAGTCCAGGAAAAAAGAGAGCTGGTTCTCTTTTTTTCCCCGGCAGTTTTCCTATCGGGAAAACTGTGATGGATCATACACACGACCGGTTGCCATGCCATCAAACGCAGCCACTGTGCCATCAAGCTTTAGAGCAGAGACTAAAAGTAAGGCCTTCTCATCCAACATCAGTGCCTGACCTCACAAATGCGCTTCTAGAAGAATGGTCAAACATTCCCATAGACACACTCCTAAACCTTGTGGACAGCCTTCCCAGAAGAGTTGAAGCTGTTATAGCTGCAAAGGGTGGGCCAACTCAATATTGATTAAAGGTGAACTACTAATGCGCTACCAAACGTGTTGATACTGAGAAACGTGCTTAATAATAAAGTGCTTAAAAATATAAAAAGTTTATATAGCAGCTAGACTTCTGTAGTATTGCCAACACCAGTGAATATATATACGGTATAGTGAAGCAGCGCTTAGTACTATCAGCAATACCTAAAATAAGGTGCTTGTAAATAAAATTAGGTACAAATACAAACATCACATCCCAAAGTGTATCAAATTAAATCGAAATAAGTTAAAATTCTAAATAGTCCAATAATAAAGTGCATCCAAAAATCAAATTGTTCAGAACCCAACACAATATTGAACCCTATGGACCAAGACTGGTATGTCATTAAAGTTCATGTGCGTGTAAAGGCAGGTGTCTCAATACTTTTGGTAATATAGTGCATCTACTAATTTATAGGATTTATATTGAGAGAATAGTTTTCGCATCGCTTTCTATATAAAGAGAGACAGTACAATACTGATCCGATACAAGAGGGTTAGGAGGGCCCAACTCGTGAGAGCTTACAATCTAAAAGTTTAGACTGCTTTTAGAAGAAAACTTCATGCATTAATGAAACAATATTATTTCTTGGAAATTGTTGCTTTCAACTGAGTGACATTGTACAAGTAGAAGGACAGAGAAATGCTCCTTTGGCTTTGGCCCAGTAATTCTCACCCTGCCAGTTGGGCCTGACAGATACCTTCAGCGAACAGTTAACACGTGTAAACATGTCAGGCATAAAATAAATAACTATTGAAAAGAAACAGATCATAGAGAGCGCTCGCATTAAAATGTAATACTGGCACAATTAAAAGTGTGAGGTCCTGATGGACTGGGTAAAATATAGATATTCAAATCTTATTTAATAAAATAATGCAAAGGACAATGACAGTATGCAAAATGCAGAAACCTATAAGCAAACAGACATAGTTTAGTGTACTTAGATAAATAAAAAATAAGGATAGATTGTAATTAGCTGGTATGTGGTCATGATTTTTGTAGATTAAGTGCTTCTTACCATGTCTTCATGACTAATCTTGATCGTGTTTGCTGAAAGGGTAGTCAGATAATAACTTTTTCATATTTACATGCTAAAAAAAGGGGCAGCTGGAATTTCCTTACCCCAAAGTACCATCTTGGCAGCTACTCCCTGGTTGGAATTGGTAATGAGCCCTAGGCTTCATCACATGGACTGCTGTGGCTCTTTTTAGAGCTGGATCTTCTTAGATATTTATTTACATAATGCCAGAAATGTTGCAGACTTTATAGAAATGTTCTCACTGCAAACTATCAGGCATCCAATTGTCTTCAGGAGACAATGGGAGGAGAGGAGGACAGGAGAAGACCCATGGAGGACACTGCTCGCATCACCCGCTGCCCCACCGAGCAGTGGCGGCATTCGATTGGCAGAGTCGGAGCATTTGATGGCACAGTGACAGCATTTGATATGGACAGTGGCAGCATTGGATGGCACAGTGGCAGCATTTGATGGGCACAGTGCCAGCAGTCAATGAGCACATCGGCAGCATTCGATGAGCACAGTGGCAGTGTTTGATAGGCACAGTGGCTGCTTTTGATGGGCACAGTGGCTGCAATTGATAAGCACAGTAGCAGCATTCGATGGGCACAGTGGCAGTGTTTGATGGGCACAGTGGTAGCGTTTGATGGGCACAGTGGCTGCGTCTGATGAGCACAGTGACTGCAATTGATGGGCACACTGGCTGCGTTTGATGGGCACAGTGGCTGCAATTGATGTTTTTTTTTTTTTTCCGTTTGTTTGCGCCATCCCAAAAAAATTGAGCACCAGCCACCACTGTTTTTCCCCAGAATAGCCTTTAAAGGGGTTGTAAAGTCAGAAGGTTTATTTATCTTAATGCATTCTATAAATTACGATAAAAAGCCTTCTGTTTGCAGGAGCCCCCCTAATACTTACCTGAGGTCCCTCCCTGTCCAGTGATGTCCACGGGTATCTCAGCCGTCTGAAATTCTCCCTCCTGATTGGCTGAGACACAGCAGGGGCGCCATTGGCTGTCACTGCTCTCAATTAAAGTCAGCTAGCCAATCAGGTAAGAAAGAGGGTGAGGCTGAGTCAGGGCTCCGTGTCTGAATGGACACAGGAAGCTGTGACTTGGCTTGGGTGCCCCATAGCAAGCTGTTTGTTGTGGGAGCAGTAAACAGGAGGGAGGGGCCAAGATCATAAGAGGAACCTGAGAAGAGGAGGATTCAGGCTACTCTGTGCAAATCCACTGCAACAGAGCAGGTAAGTATAACATGTTTGTTATTTTTTGGGGGGAAAAATTTACTTTACAATTACTTTAACCACTTGGCCTCTGGAAGAATTTACCTCTTCATGACCAGGGAATTTTTTGCCATTCAGTACTGTGCTACTTTAACTGGAAATTGCACGGCCATGCAACACTATACGCAAATGAAATGTATATACTTTTTTCACACAAATACATTTTTTAATGATTCATTTATTATTATAGAAACATAAAAAAAAAAAGACAGAACATAAATTGAGGGCAAAATGTTTTTTGCTACATGTGTTTGGTAAAAATAAATCCAAATAAGTGTACATATTAATTGGTTTATGTGAAAGTTATAGTATCTACAAACTATGGTATATATACTGGCATTTACACAGCTATAGACATTATACTGTAATGGCGACTTATAGTGGGACTGTGATAGAGTGGTGGGCAATCTGGCACTAATAGACTAGTGACACTAATATACAGTAGTGATCAGTGTACACTGTACTAATGACATCAAGGGGTTAACATTTACTATCTGTCTGTCTTTTCTCCCTGCTTTTCAGGGAGAAGAAACAGTCAGATCGCTGTTCCTATACACACAGAGTTCTGTGTGTTTGTAAACACCAAACTCTGCATTTAATTAGACACAGCCAATCAGCTTATTTCAGCCAAAATCATTGGTATGTACAAGTATGTGATTGCGCCTGCACCTGCTACCTGCTCACAGTATATTTACTGTGAGTGGTTGGCATGTACTTAAAATATTGTCGATAGATAGATAGATAGATAGATAGATAGATAGATAGATAGATAGATAGATAGATAGATAGATAGATAGATAGAATGATAGGATTCATTGTTATTGTAAATACAAATTTACAACGGAATTTCAAAAAGGTAACTCTTCTCATCTTTAAATTTTACTTGCATCTGCAACAAAAAGGATCATCACCTCGGTCTAGAGAAATGCCTCTCTTTGATAGAAAACTGGATGACAAAGAGTTATCTTAAACTCAACGGTTCGAAAACAGAACTTCTCCTGTTTCACGCCAATCAAAAGAATCAACTTGCAACAACTTGGACACCCCCGCCCATTCTGGGCAAAATCATCACCCCTAGCACCGAAGTCATATTCGACACCTACATGACAATGGATGCACAAATAGGGTCAGGATTCAGCGGATCTCACCATCTGCCAAGCCTACTACGCAGACTTATTCCATTTATTCCTAAAGAAGACTTAGCAGTCGTGGTGGGAACAATTGTTAACTCCAGACTTGACTATACAAATGCCCTTTACCTCGGACTCCCAAAGTAACAAATCTCTTGCCTGCAAGTCGTTCAGAATACGGCTGCTCGACTTGGAAACTGGGCTGTGACTAGGAAAAAACCATGGGAATCCATCTCACCTTCGCTGAGATCCCTTCACTGGTTGCCAGTAAAAGACAGAATTACTTTCAAAGCACTCTGTCTGACGCATAAGTGTATTCTGGGAAATGCCCCCCAATATCTATGCAAAAAACTAAAAGCTCACAACCCCAATCGTTCTGCGATCCACCAACCAAAATATACTCCAAATACCCAAAGCCAGATACAAGTCCAAAAGAGAAAGAAGATTTGTGGTCCAAGGCCCTAGACTATGAAACGCTTTACCAACCTCCATTCGGTTGGAGGAGAACCACTTGGTCTTTAGGGGAAAGATCAAAACCTCTTTTGAGTTCAAAGGAGAAATAGACAAACGAGTAGACATGTGCACAACAAAAATTTTCGTTAATTTCTGTTTCGTTTCTGTTCGTTTATCGTGATTCGTAACGAGTCGTAATTTCGTAAGACGTTAGTTATCGTATTCGTACTCTTTAGTATTTTCGTAACACTTTTTTTTTTACGTTTCCCTTATTTTATGTTAGTTTATTTTTCGTTGATTCGAGATTAGTATTTTCGTTAAATGTTGTATTCTGCCTCGTTCGTATTTTTACAATGAATTTATTTGTTCATTCGTTTTACGTTGGTTTATTTTTCGTTGTTTTAATATTCGTATTTACATTATATTTTCCATAATGCCGCGTTTGTATTTTCGTAAGAAATAAATCTTCGTTGCTTTATGATCATTCGTATTTTCGTGTCTAATTTCATTTGATTGTAACAACGTTCTTTTGTAGATTTTTTTGCATTCGTAATTCTGTTAAAATACATTTTACGTTTTTTCTACACACTACTCGTCGTACTTTTGTAAAACATCGTAATTTACTGCGATTGACTTGACAGATCCACAAAACCGGTGCAACCTACCCAAACACACCCTGGACTCTGGATGGAATGCACTGCAGTCTAACACAGATAAAGACACAAGGTCAAGGAGCCACTAGGTAATAAGAAAGAAGCTCATTGGGGCAGTACTAATGAAAGTGAATTTACGTTATTTCATTTCCGTTTTCCGAAGATTCGTAATTTATTTTTCGTTAGTTTTGCTTTTCGTTTATTAGTCTTTGTTCGGCATTTCGGTTGTTTTCTTTTCGTTCTTTTCGTTCTTCGAATATTAGTAAGTTTGCATTTTCGTTTATTTTTCGTAATTATGATTATGATTATGATTTTTTTTTTTGTGTTCGGTATTTTCGTTATTTCTATGTTTTCGTTTCTTTTTTCTTTCGTTGTGTTGTTCTTTTACATTTAGTAGTTTCGTATCTTCGTAGTTTTCCATATTCGTTATTTTTGGAAATATTGTTATTCGTTATTATTTGCGCTAAACCATTCGTTGGTTAACGAATCAACGAAAATAACGAATAATGACGGAAAACGTATTCGTAACGAAAAAAATTGCACATGTCTACAAACGAGCGCCCAGAGGCGATTCAGTTCGCATGTGCCGCGCTATATACGTTTTTCACTCACTCACTCACATATCCATAAAAATGTACAAAACATAAATTATTTTTAAAAAAATCACTTAAAATTACAAAGCATTAACTCTAACCAAATATTTCCTAACCTGATTAATTTTTCCATTTAGGCCGCGTACACACGATCGAACATGTTTGCTGAAACTGGTCCGCAGACCAGTTTCAGCGGACATGTTCGATCGTGTGTACGGCCTATCGGACCGTTTTTCCAGCGGACAAAAGTTTCCAAACATGCTTAGAAACCTGTCCGATGGAAACCTGTCCGTCGGACATGTTCGATGGTTAGTACACAAAATCATCGGACCAAAATCCTGCGCATGCTCAGAATCAGTTCAACGCATGCTTGGAAGCATTGAACTTCGTTTTTCTCATCATTGTGTTCTACGTTACCGCGTTCTGGTCCGAGGGGATTTTGGTCCGATGGTGTGTACGCACATCAGACCATCAGACCACTTCAGCCTTGTCCGATGAAAGCGGTCCGTCTGACATGTTTCCTCGGACATGTCTGATCGTGTGTACAGGGCCTCATAGTCTTAATTGTCTGCAGGAAAAAAATCTCTGTCTTTACTTATTTGTTCTAATTGTAATATTCCTGTAACTTCTGCCTGATGGTAATAATTAAAATAGATGATAAATGATGGCTAGGATGAGATGAATATCCTAGTATTTTGATGGCAGATTTATCACTGAATGAAACAGCAGAAAAATTACGTTTTTGCAGTTAGGGAGATAGGTATAGTGTAGTTGTAGTTCCTTTTTTTTGTAAGGTAAATGGTTGTTTACTGAGCACAATAGCTCAAACTCAATTTACACAGCCTAGTCATTTGTGACTTACCCTTCTCTTCACCCCCACCTTCCCACCTGTCATATTCATACCAGGACTATTAAATGTGTATTTGTAAAATAAAGAATTCATATAGAAATAATAAACATGTTATATTTATTTCATATGATGAGATATAAAATTTAAGTTTAAGGCCGCGTACAGACGATGAGACATGTCCGCTCAAACTTGTCCGACGGACCGTTTCCAGTGGACATGTCTTATCGGATTTTGATCCGATGGCGTGTACACACCATCGGACGAAAATCCCCTCGGGCTGAGGACGCGGTGACGTGGCGGTGACGTTGACGCCGCCAGGTCACCACTCCAGGAAGTAAAATACTTCCACGCATGCGTCAAATCCATTCGACGCATGCAGGAGATTTCTGTCCGCTGGTTAGGCGTATTAACCAGCAGACATGTCGGACGGACAGGTTTGTAGCGGACAAATTTCAAAGCATGCTTTGAAATTTGTCCGCTGGACAAACCTGTCCGCTAGGTCGTACACACGATCGGATATGTCCGCTTTGCGGACCAGTTTCAGCAGATAAATTCGATTCGACCTCGACAGATGCTCTACCTGAGAGCTCTCCACCAGCCCGTAGCTCCTAGGCCGAATTTCGGGGGAACCTGAGCTATCAATGAGCACCACCCGCACCACTCGATCCTCCTCAGCTAGAGGATCATCCCAGGCGCCTCCCAGCCGCCTCGTCCTTTAGTGACTATTTTAGGCTGCCGACATGCTGCCAGGCGGCTACAGCAAAATGGCGCCGGACGGCGTGGTCTCAAACCGCCAAACCTCCGCACCGCCGATCCAGCCGGATGGCCGCCCGCCATAGACCCCGCAGGATCCACCGGCATCTCCGCCAGCACCACCGGGCTCCGATGGGCCCCATAAAGCGGTGACTGACTGGCAACACCCCCTTCACATTCCGCCCGCTCCATGCGGCGAGAAGGCCGTAACACAGCCTCCGTCGCAATATACTCAGAACGCGGAGGCCTTCCCCCAATTGTTGCGAACAGCACCAGAACCGGACACGCAGGGCACAGGCTCCATGTCCCCTACCCCCTGGACACTCTGAATGACTTTCCAGCCCTGCCGAGCCCCATGCTCCCCTCTGTGACACTGGGGCCTAGCGCATGCGACGGACCATGCCTCCCCGCCGAGCGGGCTCCTGCCTCCCCACAGGCACAGAGGGCATCCTGGGCCGAACCTGGGGCCCCTTCATCAGGGCAGCCCCTACCCAGGACCCCGGGTGTCCCTGCAGTGGCCTACCAGTCAGACCCCTCGCCCCCTCCCCCGTCCTGGGGTCCAGACAACAGAGGACAGCCTTTCTGGCAATCATACCTGCAAGCCATCCCCACCAAGGAGCATCAAGCTCTCATTTCTGCTCATGATAGCAAACGCGCCTTAATGATATAACTTTTCCCCCTGAAGGCCCCTGTTTCATTTTTGTTTTCGTTTTTTTTTCTGGCTGCCCTGGACCGACCCTCTTTGTGTTGGTCGAAGCAGAGGTTACTGACCCCCCCTTGTGGTTTTCCACTAGAGAGTTCCTTCCTAGACTTTGGTCCATCTGAGCCTCCCCGACCAGAACTTTCCAGGCCCCCCCAGTTGGGGAGTCCGATCGAAACTATTTTGGCCTAGGACTCCTTGGTCTATCAGTGTCTATTTGATAATGTTTAATGTGTTTGATGCAATTGTTCTTAATCTGTTTTTTTTTTCTCCCTTCTAGAGTTCTCTGTTTCTGTCTTCCACAGTCTGCTTCCCGGCCTCGTAGGCTCCTGACTAGGGATGAGCTTCGAGTTCGAGTCGAACACATGTTCGACTCAAACATTGCCTGTTTGCCTGTTCGGCGAACAATGAACAATTTGGGGTGTTTGCGTCAAATTCGAAAAGCCGCGGAACACCCTGTTAAAGTCTTTGGGAGAAATCTAAAGTGCTAGTTTTAAAGGCTAATATGCAAGTTATTGTCCTGAAAAGTGTTCGGGGACCTGGGTCCTGTCCCAGAGGACATGTATCAATGCAAAAAAAGTTTTAAAAATGGCATTTTTTCGGGAGCGGTGAATTTAATAATGCTAAAAGTGAAACAATAAAAGTGAAATATTCCTTTAAATTTCGTACCTTTGGGGGGGGGGGGGGTGTAAAGTTAGCATGTGAAATATTGCATGTTTCCTGTACTTCGAACTGTCCCTGCACAAAGTATAATTTCTGAAAGAAAAAAAGGCATTTAAAACTGACTTGCGGCTTTAATGAATTGTCGGCAATTCAGAGAGGTCTGGTATGGATATTAAGGGGAACCCCACTGTCAATTTAAAAAAAAATTACGTGGGGTTCCCCCCAAATATCCATTCCAGACCCTTCAGGTCTGGCGTGGATTTTAAGGGGAACTCCACCCCAAATTTAAAACAAAATGGCGTGGAGTTCCCCCAAAAATCCACACCAGACCCCTTATCCGAGCACGTTAACCTGGCCGGCCGCAGAAAAGAGGGGGGCCCCCCCTCTCCTGAACCATACCAGGCCACATGCCCTTAACATGGGAAGGATGTCCCCATGTTGATGAGGACAAGGGCCTCATCCCCACAACCCTTGCCTGGTGGTTGTGGGGGTCTGCGGGCGGGGGGCTTATCAGAATCTGGAAGACCCTATTAACAAAGGGGACCCCCAGATCCTGGCTCCCCCCTATGTGAATTGGTAATGTGTACATTGTACCCCTACCATTTCACAAAGGAAGTGTAAATAGTTGGAAAAAACACACACACACAGTAGAAAAAAGTCCTTTATTAATGATAATAATAATAAAAAAATAAAAAAATACAGCAGTGGTAATCCACTCGGTCCCGGCTCCCTGCTCCAACGTTGTCTGTATCCATCGATGGGTGATCTCCTCTCCGGTCCAGCGATGAGAAGTCCGGGATCCAGAGCTCCAGAGCACAACATCGGAGACTGCCTGTCTCCACCGGACACAGCCCAGCGGAATGACGCGGCTGGAGCTTTGACATTTCTTATATAGGGGCCACCCGTCAGGTGACCCCGCCCCCTCTGACGCAATGGGGAAGACTGGGCTTCCCCAGTGACGCAGAGGGTGCGTCAGAGGGGGCGGGGTCACGTGACGGATGGCCCTGCCTCCCCTATATAAGAAATGTCAAAGCTCCAGCCGCGTCATTCCACTGTGCTGTGTCCGGCGGAGAGAGAAGGCCTCCGATGCTGTGCTCTGGTTTCCGGACGATCGCTGGACCGGAGAGGAGATCACCCATCGTTGGATACAGACAACGTTAAAGCAGGGAGCCGGGACCGAGTGGATTACCACTGCTGGATTTTTTTTTAATTAATAAGGACTTTTTTCTACGGTGTGTGTGTGTGTGTGTTTTTTCCAACTATTTACACTTCCTTCGTGAAATGGTAGGGGTACAATGTACCCCATTACCAATTCACATAGGGGGGGCAGGATCTGGGGGTCCCCTTTGTTAACCACTTGTCCACCGCCCACCGTCAAATGACGGCGGGCGGAGGACTCCATTATCCTGACATCACGTCATATGACGTGATGTCCTTTTGAAGCCGCGGGCGGGCGCGCGCGCACCCGCCGCTCTGCTGGGATCCCGGTGCGAGTGCCCGGCGGCAACGATCGCCGCCGGGCACACGCGATTGCCCAGTAACTGAGCGGGGACGTGGAGCTCTGTATGTAAACACAGAGCTGCATGTCCCTGTCAGGGAGAGAGGAGACAGATTGTGTTCCTTGTACATAGGGACACAATCGGTCACCTCCCCCAGTCACCCCCCCTCCCCCTACAGTTAGAACACTCATAGGGCACACATTTAACCCCTTCCCCGCCCCCTAGTGGTTAACCCCTTCACTGCCAGTCACATTTATACAGTAATCAATGCATATTTATAGCATTGTTCACTGTATAAATGTAAATGGTCCCAAAAATGTCAGAAAAGTGTCCGAAGTGTCCGCCATAACGTCGCAGTCCCAATAAAAAAATCGCAGATCGCCGCCATTAATAGTAAAAAAATAAAAAAATAAATTCCATAAACTATCCCCTATTTTGTAAACACTATAAATTTTGCGCAAACCAATCGATAAACGCCAAACCAAAAATATGTAGAAGAATACGTATCGGCCTAAACTGAGGAAAAAAATATTTTTTTAATATATTTTTTGGGTTATTTATTATAGCAAAAAGTAAAAAATATTGAATTTTTTTCAAAATTGACGCTCTATTTTTGTTTATAGCGCAAAAAATAAAAACCGCAGGGGTGATCAAATACCACCAAAAGAAAGCTCTATTTGTGGGGAAAAAAAGGACGCCAATTTTGTTTGGGAGCCACGTCGCACGAACGCCCAATTGTCAGTTAAAGCGACGCAGTGCCGGAAGCTTAAATTTTGTCTGGGCAGGAAGGGGGTGTAGGTGCACAGTAGGCAAGTGGTTAAAGGGGTCTTCCAGATTCTGTTAAGCCCGCAGACCCAAACAAATACCAGGCAATGGTTGTGGGGATGAGGCCCTTGTCCCCATCAACATGGGGACATCCTCCCCATGTTGAGGGCATGTGGCCTGGTACGGTTCAGGAGAGGGGGGACCGCACTCTGCCCCCTTCTTTTCTGTGGGGGACCCCCACGCTTTTTTAATTTTTATTAATGAATCCTCTCTGAATTGCCAGAGCCGACAATTCATTATAGCCGCGAGTCCGGTTTAAATTACTTTTTTTCCTTTCAGAAATGACACTTTGTGTAGGGACAGTTCTAAGTACGGGAAACATGCGATATTTCACATGCTAACTTTACACCCCCCACAGGTATGAAATTTAAAGGAATATTTCACTTTTTTTGTTTCACTTTTAGCATTATTAAATTCACTGCTCCTGAAAAAACAGCCATTTTTAAAACTTTGTTTTGCATTGATCCATGTCCCCTGGGACAGGACCCAGGTCCCCAAACACTTTTTAAGACAATAACTTGCATATTAGCATTTAAAATTAGAACTTTAGATTTCAAACGTTCGAGTCCCATAGACTTTAATGGGGTTCTAAAGTTCACACGAACATTTGGTGTGTTCGCAAGTTCTAGTGCAAACCGAACAGGGGGGTGTTCGGCTCATCCCTACTCTTGACCCTCCTCGTGTGGATGCCACCCTCCCGGACCCGGTCACGTCATCTGCCTAACCAGATAAGTATACCTGTAGCACACTTACCACCTGACAATGGCTAAGATATTTTTACTAAACGTCCACGGACTCCGATAAAAAACGGCATTTGGCGCTCCGAGAATTTAGGCAGTCGGGGGCGGATATCATAATGGTGCAAGAAAAAACACTTTGACAGGGGGGACTCCTTCACATTTGCCTCTAGACATTTCCCTCAGGTGTACCAGGCCTTCGGCCCAAGGAAGAGAGCGGGTGTCGCGATTCTCATTAAAAAGGGAGCCCCCTTTACTTGCTCCTCCACTTATCTCGAACCGAGAGGGCATTACCTTATCCTTCGGGGTCGCTGGCAGTCGCTGGCCTTACCCTTTGTGTAGTATATGGCCCGAACACACGCCAGCACCGTTTCCTGACCAAGGTGCACACCCGCCTCTCCCGGGAGTCCAATGACTTCCTGGTGATCGGGGGAGACTTTAATCTAGCCCACTCCTCAACCTGGGACCGCCTGGTGGCGAGACCCCGGGCCTCGCAGACCCCAGGCCCTTAGGGACTCTAAGCTATTCCGCCAGCTCACTAGGAGGCACGCGTTGCCTGGTGGGCTCTTCATCCAGGCGTTCGCCAATACACGTTTTACTCAGCACCACATCGTACTTATACACGTATAGACTACTTTTTCGTAAATAACAACAGGCTGCGCATCGCAGAGTCGGCGAGCATACTGCCCATATGTTGGTCTGACCATGCCCCCATCACGCTTTCCTTAAAATTAAGCGCTCCCCTTCGCCGGCCATACAACTGCCCCCTCGAAACTGGAGCTGGAGGCGACCTTACAGCACTATTTTGTTGAAAATGACACCCCGAAAGTCTCCCCCTCCACCTTGTGGGCAGCCCACAAGGCGGTCCTTAGAGGCCGGTGCCTGGCGCTTTCTTCAGCCATGAAGAGATGCCAATGCTGCCAGAGTGCTGGCGGTTAATCAGCTGAAGGCCCTTGAGGCTCAGCTGCTGCTGAAATCATCCACCGCACTCCTTAAACGGATAGTTCAGGTGCGCGTAACACTCCGAGACCTTGCGATAGTCAAGGTAGAGAAAGCACTGATCCGGCTAAAGCAACTCTATTATGATAAAGGCAACAAGGCGTAATCGCTTTTAGCCAGGAAGCTAGCAGACCGTGATCTTGCCTCCACCCCACACCAGATAAAGAATAGAGGAGGTGGCCTGCTGACCCACTAAACAGAGAAAATAAGTGTGGCGCTAAAAAAAATATGTGTAAAGGCTTAAGAAAGACTACATAAATAAGTCTTATAACAAAATAATAAAAACACCATAAGTGCTCAAATAGTCCACAAATTGCAGTGGAAATAAATCGATGAAAGTCTGTGAAGAAAATCAAAATTCCAGCTGAAAGTGACTGTGTATTGAGAAAATTTGATAGTAGGTCCACCACCAGGTAATAATGATGAGAGGCATACCAGAGGGATGGACCTTAGTAAGTACAGGCATACCCCACTTTTAAGTACACAATGGGGTTTATTTACTAAAGCTAGAAAGCGCAAAACCAGGCTCACTTCTGCACAGAAACCAATGCGCTTCTAACCCCAGATTGTTTTAATTAAGCTTTGGTAATAAAACCTGGAAGCTCATTGGTTTTTATGCAGAAGTGAGCCTGATTTTGCGCTTTCCAGCTTTAGTAAATAAACACCACTGTGTACTTAAAAGTGGGGTATGCCTGTATACACTTATCAGGTCAGACAAGCTTATAAAATATCGGTGTTCAGACTCCAAAGCGGCCCCATGTTAGATAGGACAATGAAACACCTAGGCAATCTCATGTATATTTAATGTGGAACCAATCGATAAAAAACCAACCAGATGGTATCAATAGACACTTCAAATAATAGATAATCCAGGTGACTCAGAGTATATGGAGTGTTTGCTGCTATGGATGGCAGCTACAGGGAAAATGTTACAATAAAAGTGCTGCCCACCCCCAGGACATAGCAAATACTTTTGCAGACTTTTACACTGACTTATATAACAAACCAGAGGTCCCTCACAATCCCCCCTCACCCGACCTGACAGTCCGTATCACCCGATACCTCGAACAGGCCGGTCTGCCCCGACTTCAGGAGGCGGACCTACAGGACTTAAACACCCCCATAATGACGGAAGAACTGGCGGCGACTGTGAAGGGCCTTTCCGGCCCATAAATCCATGCATCGTAGTCCGCTGCCCTCCCAGTCAACATCCCGAAAACCGAGATCTGCCACTTGCAGTTGAACTTCCCTTACACTTGAGAACGCTCTTCCCTAAGTACCTGGGGGTGCAGATCACCCCATCCTTCGGCTTACTTTATTAGGCTAACTTCCCCCCTCTCTTCCGGACGGTTAGAGCTCTCCTCCAAAATTAGAAGGCCCATCATATCTCCCTCCTGGGCAGAATCATGTCCGTTAAAATGGTATTCCTCCCCAAGCTCCTCTACTTATTTCAGATGCTGCCCATTCCAATCCCGTACGCCCACTTACGCAGACTCCAGAGTGATGTGCTACGGTATGTCTGGAACTATAAAAAAGCATAGGATACCCTGTACAGTCACGATGGCGTTGTGCGGAGACGGAGGATTGGCATTCCCTGACTTCATTCGATATTATCAGGCCGCCCAGTTGCGTGCAATAGTCTCATGGTTCCCCCAGAGTTCCTATAACAAATGGACGGAAATAGAAAAAATCTAGCTAGCTCCAATTCACCCAAATAGTCTCCAGTGGGATGCGCGTGTGGAATTAGACCCCTGCTGCCTACTGGGATCGATGTCAGTGCTGCGTGGGCTCTGGCCCAAAAGCTGTCCCATGAAAAGGGCACTTAAGTCCAAATGTTCCCTGTAGAACTCCTTTATCTGCAACCCCAAATTACCAGACAGCCTAACTCACCAGATGTCCTGGCCCTGGGCCTTGTGGAACTTATTCCACTTTGGGCACGTGGTCGACCCGGGGTCCCATAGGTTTCTGGCATTCTCGGAGCTCCAAACGAAACACGATCTGCCAAGAAGGGTGTTCTATAGCTATTTACAAATCAGGCACTATGCCCAAACTATAGCCCAACGACTTCAGTTCTCCCAGCCTTCTCCATTTGAATGTATTGTTCTGGAGGGTCGCCACCGAAGGGGACTGATTTTGAAAATATATCAGATCTTAAATGCGTATGATTTGCCAGTGCGGGGGAAACATGCATACATGTTGTGGTGGGAGAGGGAGCTAGGAGAGGCACTGCTGACGGAGGCCTGGCAGGTCACCTGGAGATAGGAGGCCAAAAGTTCCCTGTGTACCTTGTACAAATAAAAACACATATAAGGTCCACTTCTTCTGGTACCAAACCCCGGATATACTCTATAAAATTTACCCCTCCACCTCTGATCGATGTTGGCGCTGCCACCAAGACAGGGGCTCCCTCTTCCACATCTACTGGGCTTGCCCCCTCATTACCCCGTTCTGGCAATCTACGCAGAAATTGCTCACCCGTCTCTATGGGACGCCAATTCCCCTGACCCCCAAAATGTTTTTGCTGGGCATATCTCAGCCTAAACTTGCCAAACGATATAAAAAACGACTTAGGCGTATCCTAACCACAGCTAGGTGCCCTCAACTGGAAGAAATCCACACCCCCATCTCAGGAAGCCCTGTACGCAAGGATCAAGGATGTGGAATTGATGGAGAAGATGACAGCCAGAATGTGTGATGGCCTGGACGGCTGCGGGAGCAGACATGGTTACCTAGAACCTATTCTTGTTCTGTGTGACGGATCTCAGATACCCCAGGTGGGCACATCCACAAGACCTGTGTCTCCTGTCCTCCAACCACACCCGCAGCCTGCAGATTCGCCATAACTTGCCCTTAACCCCTTAATCACGAGACGATCCACACAGGTGTTGAGGGTTAAACATGCAGAGCTTAAACTGTTTATTAAATTCCAAGACATACAGTTTTATACACAGTTAGGGACACGCCCCTTAGCCTTGTCTAAGAGGGGGGGGCTGAGGGACAAGGAACAACTAATGGGAACTGAACATTTGTACATTGAAACAGGCTACAGATAAACATAATGAGATTATAGTAAGCAGGCAGCCTCTCAATACACATCCCCTCGGCTACATGTGAATTGAGTTTGGTGGTCTCAGCCCGGCTCCCGGTGGGTGTGCTATGCAGGGTACGCCTGTGCTTAGTACGCCCACCCCCCCCCCCACAAAAACCACCACACTTGCACGCACACGAAATTGGTTTAAAAAAAAAACACATGCACTTTGGCCATGCGGTCTCTTAAAATAAAGAGAGGCGAAGGACCTACGGGGCTGGCTGGGTGGGCTAGGCCCCCTCACTCCCTCATAGGGGGAGTCCCTCTGCCCCATTGGGGTCCCGTTGGGCCCCAGTTGGGCTCCCAAGAGGAGCAGGTAGGGCGGGGTGAGTGGGAGGCCCCCCTTCACACCCGCCATTGCCACCAGGGGCATGGAGAAGGATGGCGATTGCCTCCGGGGGGAGGGTCTGCCTACTCCCAACTCCTACAGTCCAGCTCCTCTCTCTCGAGTTCACGCACAAAAATACACTTTAAAAAAAAAAAAAAAATACACATCCCCTGCGGAAAGATGTCTCCAGTCCAGACCATTGTCTATGTGACATGACTCAACACAATTAGACACAGCAACAAGGGGGAGAAGAGATGTAGCATTACATTACATTATCTCAATGCCAGCTTGTCCCGGGTCTCCAGCCTAGTCTGGGCCATAGTCTGTGGGTAGGAGGCACGCTCACAGTCCCTTCTAAAACACACAGTGACAGTGGGTTCTGTCACATTCTGTATTTCCCTTCTTTCTTTTCTTTTTCACTTCTCTTCTTCCCCCTCCTTCTAATTGACTACTGTTGCAGTGTTGGTTGCGACACTAACTGTGTGATACGGTTTAACGTGCCAGGGTTATTGACATGTTCATTTGAGTGACTAGTTCTTTATTTATTTTTTCCTCCCATAGCCATATTGTGCTGGCCATCGGCCCAATCCCTCCTGCCCCCACGTTTTGTGGGAATAGTTTTCATATTTCCTGGCACTTGTTTGTTTTGATCTTTTAATGTACTGTATGTGTAGTATCACAAACTGTGTACTGTTTTATATAAATAAAATCGTTATTTGAAAAAAAATAGCTGTCAAGCTCCACCAAACCTCCCACTACTTGACTCTGCATTTTCTCTGTGTGCCTGCATTACCATGGACCATTCTCAAGGGTAGCCACATTTAGCCTGTACCCAGTCTGACCCTGCTCTTGACCTCTTAGTTGCCCAGGAACATGCCTAGGTTAATTGCCTAATGAGGTATTTTCCCCAAAATACCCCCTTAGAAAGATTCAATATGTGGTATGAGCTCTAGCGTGGGGGTGGAATGTTCATGATGCATCCATTTTTGCTGCCTCCCCCTAGGTTATTAGCTGCTAGCACAGAAACAAATGATGCTCAGGCCTTGGCACCAGCCTTCTAGCAACCAATGGCACTTGGGGGTTCTGCCCTATTTATTGCTAGGCTGCACAGCATCCTTGGTTGCTAGGACACAGATGGCTATAATCCACTGCATCATTGGTTGTTTTAGTGCAGGCAGCACCAGTGTCCTTTCAACCAACTCAATAATGCTGCCCTGAGTACTGAGCGAGAGTGTCCAGCACTGAGTGCTACTATTGCCTCAGTTTGTATATTTAGTGGCACACCTCTTCTGCTACTTACTACCCTACTCTGCCACCTGACCCTGTTCTGCCTAATCTCCATACCCTCCTGCTATTATATACAGGAAATTCACCCACAGGGTTTATTTTTTTACTTTCTTTTCTATTTACTTTACTTTCTAGCACTTTCTTACTCTGTATGCTGGGCTGAGGTATAATAGCATATTCAACCACCCTGAAAATCCAGTGCTGTCCTCCTGTCATACACCAAGAACTGTTGCACCCCAGGTTTCATGCCTCCATCTTTTTATGATTTCATCAGGATGCCTGCTGTATTTTCTGGATCCAAGTAGCTGGCCTCCTGATGACTTTGCACTGAGCATGTGCAATGTGTTCAACACAACCTCAAAGTCTCCTGGGATGTGTGATGTGGGTAAGGACGTCATTCTCACCCAAACAAGAAAGAAGGAAGCATGAGGTATGCTCTTTAAGAGTATCCATCAACTAAATGTTCTATCTTTTTTTTTGTAATGTGGAGGAAAGAGTGGAGGGAGAGTACAATGGTATAATTATGTAAAAGTGAGAGAAGATCTGCTTTACTGCTTACTGCTTTTCACTGTGCAGGCTTGTGTTACCAGGTTATATGTCATATTTGTATATATTATTTTATATATATATATATATATATAGAGAGAGAGAGAGAGAGAGATAGATACACACACACACACACAATATTGTCAAAAGTATTGGGCTGCCTGCCTTTACACACACATGAATTTTAATGCCATCTCAGTCTTAGTCTGTAGGGTTCAATATTGAGTTGGTCCACCCTTTGCAGCTACAACAGCTTCAACTCTCCTGGGAAAGCTGTCCACAATGTTTAGGAGTGTGTCTATGGGAAGGTATGACCATTCATCCAGAAATGCATTTGTGAGGTCAGGCACTGATCTTGGACGTAAAGACTTGGCTCAAAGTCTCTGCTCTAATTCATCCTAAAGGTGTTCTATTAGGTTGAGGTCAGGACTTCAAGGCCAGCCAAGTTCCTCCACCCCAAACTCTCTCATCCATGTCTTTATGGACCTTTCTTTGTGCACTGATCCAAATCATTTGATGGAGAGGGGATTATGGTATGGGGTTGTTTTTCAGGGGTTGGCTTGGTTCCAGTGAAGAGAACTCTTAAGGCGTCAGCATACTAAGACATTTTAGACAATTTCATGCTCCCAACTTTGTGGCAACAGTTTGGGGATGGCCCCTCCTGTTCCAACATGACTACACACTATAGACACACTCCTAAACCTTGTGGACAGCCTTCCCATAAGAGTTTAAGCTGTTATAGCTGCAAAAGGTGGGCCAACTCAACATTGAACCCTATGGACTAAGACTGGGATGCCATTAAATTTAATGTTGCGTGTTGCGTGTAAAGGCAGGTGTCATATATATACATATGATCACATTTACTGCATCATGACAACCACCGATCAAACAGAAGCTAAGATGGCAGCTTCCTTGGCAGTAAAGTATAGGAGAGTTTATTTCCACTTTAGGAAGTCTTCAGTTGATTTACTAAAGGCATAAGGAATTTCCTTTAGCTTGGTGAATGAGGTGTGGTTTTGCCGTCTTCCATTATTTAATCATGTGCAATCAATAATACTTATTTATTTTATTTTATTGCACTTTCTCTGTATGTGATTGGGTATTCTTTAAAAAGTGAATTTTTCATCTGATTCGCCAACTACATTTCCTTGCAAACTGAAAGAAAATTCCAATTTTTCTTTAGTACCCACCCCCACCTTTAAATTTAGCCCATGTGCCAGTAGAGTTCCATTCGACAGCCTCTTCTTTCTGTACTACTAGCGCATTAAATATTGAATATAATAGGAATATAGACATTATTTACCTTATATTGGGGGTCTAGAAGCCAAAAAATGTGAAAGAAGAATTTTCAACGCTATCAGATAGCAAAAAGGTGGGAAAAAAAAGAAAGAAAATTATTTAGAACAGATAAGTAGCACAAAGATGGGTTTAATAATCGCTAACATATTTGAGAATTAGCAGGACGATCCTCTTGAAAGTGACAACAAGCCTGTTGAACCTTAACGCAAACCAAAGCTGGACGAGGGTTTTGGAATGCCTTTGTTAATCCCCCCCGAGGCTGTGACAAATTACTCCGCCAGCCCCAACGTGTATTATGACTTAGAATAAAACCAAGGAGCTTCTCTGAAATGTAATATGAAAACAATTTTCACCCTGTGTGTTATATGGACTACAGTTATTTTTTTTTTCTTTTTATTAAACTATGTATATAAACATACATCACTGAAATAAGGCAATGTGGTTTTTCACATTACTGGCAAAGCTCAGCACTTAATGGTTTGACTGGATAAATCCAGCAGCTACATATACAGACCATTTAATAAACATTCAGAATTTGTGTTCGGCTCTGTGGCCAGCACATAGTTTGGGAAGTCTTTAAACACAGACGAAAATGTACAGTTACCTTCCAAATAGGAGCCAAACTAAAATAAAGAATTTATAAAAAGGCAAAACTGCACAAAGGGAGCCGTGTACTAAATGTTAATATAAGGTGCGGGGTGAAAAATGTTTTTTTTTTTTATCATTTTACATTTTTAAAGACATTTTTTCACATGAACTTTATAGTAAAACACCATTAAAGCATGCTTAATCACTCCAGTCCCTGAAGGTTTTAACCCCTTAATGACCAGGCAATTTTTTGCAATATGGCACTGTGTTATTTTAACTGACAACTGCACAGTTGTGCATCGCTGCACACAAAAAAATTGATGTCCTTTTTTTTCCCATAAATAGTGCTTTCCTTTGGTGGTATTTGATCACCTCTTCGGTTTCTATTTTTTGCACTATAAACAAAAAAATCCAACAATTTTGAAAAAAGATTATATTTTTTACTTTATGCTATAAAACATAAAAAATACTTCAAAAATCAAATGTATTCATCAGACGAATATGTATTCTGCTACATGTATTTGGTAAAAAAAATAACCTGCAATAAACATAAATTAATTGGTTTGCGCAAAAGTTATAGGCCCAGATTCATAGAGAATTAGATTCTCGTAGCGTATCAGAAATACACTACGCCGCCATTTTTTACCTGGCTCTACGTGTAATCCAGGTCGATTTTGTCCAGTAAACGACGGCGGCGTAGTGTATTTCTCCCGTCGCAATTAATCTACGCGAGTAGGGGGCGTGAAGGATTTAAAATAGGCGCGTTCCCGCGGCGATCGAACTGCGCATGCTCCGTTCGCAAATTTCCCGCCGTGCATTGCGCAAAATCACGTCGTTACGTCATTCGTTGTTTGAGTAGCGTCGTTTACGGACATTTCTATTCCCGAACAAATTACGTAAAAAAAAATTAAAAAAAATTAAATTAGACGCGGGAACGACGGCCATACTTAACATGGGCTACGCACCGTTAGACCAGCAAAAAGCTGGTCTAACAGTACGTAAAAAAAAAACAGACGTAAGCGATTGCGAAGACCGCTCGTATCTTCGTGGATCGCCGTAAAAACACATTTGCATATCCCGACGCATCAAAATGACGCGAACTCCTCCCAGCGGCCGCCAAAAATATCGCAGCGTAGATCCGAAGGCTTATGAAGACGTAAGCCTCTCGGATCGAAGCCCGAAGCCGCCGTATCATGGTTTGAGGATTCAAACTAGTGATACGGCGCGCAAAATTTGAAATTACTCCTGTCTAACACCAGTTAGACAGGCGTAATTGCTTTATAAATCTGGGCCATAAATCTGGGCCATAGTGTCTACAAAATATGGGATAGATTTATAGAATTTTAATATATTTTTATTATTTTACTAGTAATGGCGGCAATCAGTGATTTTTGGTGGGACTGCGACATTGCAGCAGACAAATGGGACATTAAGTGCCACTTTTTGGGGACCTGTGACACCAATATAGTGATCAGTGAGTGCTAAAAAAAATGCACTGTCACTGTATAAATGACACTGGCAGGGAAGGGGTTAACATCAGGGGTTAACATCAGGGGTGATCAAAGAGTTAGGTGTGCTCCTAGGAAGTGCTTATTAACTGTGTGGGGGTTGGGCTGACTGGAGGAAGAGATAGATCTGTATTCCTGATTAGCAGGAACAAAAGATCTCTCTCTCTCGCCCCCTTTCTGACAGAATGGCGGACTGCCTTGTTTGCATAGGCAGACCACCATTCTGCATCTCCAGCGGACGATCACGGGTGGCCAGCGGCTGCGATGATTGGCTCCCGCTGTGTCCAATTACAGGGGCAGCGGGGCTCCGACGTCGGGCGTACGTGCCCCGGAGGTAAGGGAGAAATCTTCTGAAAGTGGTTAAGTAGCTAAGGCCTTGTACACACGACCGAGGAACTCGTCGTAAATGAAACATCAGAATAAGAACTCAGATCATCACAGAGTGGGACTGTGGATCAGAGAATGTACAAATGCCACGTCCCGAAATAGTTACAAAAAATTTGGATATACACATATGTATAGAAAAATACATGTGTGTATAGGAATGACAATGGACTTTTTAGGCGTAGTAAGATTAAAAATGGATATATATTACATAAAATAGAGTACAAAATTATTAGAGAACAGATAAAAATAACAATTTGCCACAATGATGGCAAAGCAATACAAGCACATTAATGTGACAAACCACCTATTGATGAAAATTGTAATTATACGAAAGACAAAAAAAAGTGGAGAACTCGCAGCCACTCAATATGAGGTTTGAAGTCCAGTAGAATTTTCAAAAGGTGGGATGTTACACGATGTTTAGCCCAACATTTTTCGCGTTGTATGGACCCTTCTTCGGGAGCTTTACAATAGCTTATTGGGAAGATTGGATGGACAAAAAACAGCATGGGCAGAGGTCATAGAAGATAGTCAGGATGAGTAGCGTGACGTGTATCAGGAATGGGAGGATGACATTATCCTTAGCTAATCATGATTATCAGGATAAATCAGACCCACAGAGAGTTCGATGACATAGGCAGCGCTCAATCGGTTGCCAGTTCCAATGTTAAATAGGAAACTTCAAGGGCACACGGCGTTTACTAGTAGGGATCAGCTGGTCAAGGAACCCAAAACTGCATCGGCAGATCGATTCACAAATGTTCCAAACTGCCCCTCTTCAAACCGAGAATCATAAGCCTGATGGACGTTAGACGCAACCTCTGCCCGTGGTGACAGTCTCCGGGATTGTGAGAACTGTACCCATTCCTGATACACGTCACGTCATGACCTCTGCCCATGCTGTTTTTTGTCCATCCAATCTTCCCAATAAGCTACTGTAAAAGCTCCCGAAGAAGCGCCCATACAACGCGAAACATGTTGGGCTAAACAACGTGTAACATCCCACCTTTTGAAAATTCTACTGGACTTCAAACCTCATATTGAGTGGCTACTAACTTTATATTCTGAATTCGGATTAGGATATTTTTTAATAGTGTAAAAAAAGAAGAAAAAATACGTATTTCATCTGTTTTAATCTAAAAGATGTCATCAGTCATAGATAAAACATCTCCCATCACAAGCAGGAAATGTATTAAAGATACATCAATGAAAAGGAGTAATTATTTGATCTGCCAGTCGTACAGAAGGAGGACACTGCTGTACGGGAAGCTGCTGATATGGGCGCTTGTGATTACCTTCCTGCCCTATGAATGAACTGCAGCTTTCACAGATTGAACTGTAATTCAGTGTGAGGCTTCAGACACATCAGAAGAGATCTGTAGAGCTTGCACTCGCTCTAGGGAATTACAAATTGTACGGGGGCCGCCTATATGATCAAGGAGGAGTGCTGAGAACACGCTGGATGAATGAACCGCATTTACCTTAATAAAGTCTTTCACATTTTTAGATTTCTCTGTATATCTGGGTTAGTATGTTCTAATATTTCAGAATTATGTCTGCAGTCTTAGAAAGTACAGCTTTTATTAGGATGGGTTCCCATCTTTGTTTGGTGGGTTTCCCATTAAAACACATCAAAACAGATCTCAGGTATTAAGACATGCATCAATGTGTATCACGATGCACGTCAATGAATCATAATGCTTGTGTGTTATGATGTGCATTGATCTCTAATTAAATGGGTTTGATTTACTAAAACTGGACGGTGCAAAATGTGGTGCAACTTTGCATACAAACCAATCAGCTTCCAGGTTCTTGTCTAGGGTATAAAATATGTTTCTTTGTAGACATGTGCACTGCCGAAAAATGTGTTCGTTTTCGTTTCATTCGTTTTTTTGTTCTGTTTTTTGAGTCATTCAATTTGATCGCAATTCGTAAATTCACACATTTGAAGGTGTGAAAATTAGAATATCTAACTAACTTACTAACTAACTAACTAATAATAATTAACTATTAAATTATAGGTATTGGAATTTCCTTTCAAATTTAGCTGTTAGTGAACATAACGAATGAGAATTTATCAGAAGTTATGAATTACCTGACATACAAATGTAACGGAACAAATTAATAATAAATAAAAATAATAATAATAATATATTTTTATTATTATTGTTTTTTTATTATTAATAATTCATTACATTACTTTCGTTTAGATATGGCATTCGTTATTTCAGATAATTCATAACTTTGTTTAAATTTATATTTGTAATGTTCACTAACAGCCAAATTTGGAAGGAAATTTCACCAATCCCTATAATTTAATAGTTAGTAATAATTAAGTTGTTATTTGTTAGTTATTATTTCGGATTTTCGCATTTTTGGGATTTCGAATTTCCTAAATTTTAGAATTTACAAATTTTCTAATTTACTAATTTATGAATTTTTGAATATTCAAATTTACGAATATTTATTAAGCGGGTTTTCGTTAATTTGGATATCTAAATTGTTGAACCACTTGCTTACTGGGCACTTAAACCTCCCTCCTGCCCAGACCAAATTTCAGCTTTCAGCGCTGATGCTCTTTGAATGACAGATTGCGCGGTCATACAACACTGTACCCAAATCATTTTTTATCAGTTTTTCCCACAAATAGAGCTTGGTGGTATTTGATCAACTCTGCGTTTTTTATTTTTTGTTGAAAAAAATGTAAAAGACCGAATAAAAAAAAATATATATATTTTTTTATATTTTGTTAAAACATTTTGCAAACTTTTTTTTCTCCTTCATTGATGTACGCTGATGAGGCTGCACTGATGGGCACTGATGGGCTGCACTGATGGGCACTGATGGGCTGCACTGATGGGCACTGATGGGCTGCACTGCTGGGCACTGATGGGCTGCACTGATGGGCACCGATGGGCTGCACTGATGGGCACCAATAAGGCGGCACTGATGGGTACTAATAGGCGGCACTGGTGTGCACTGATAGGCAGCACTGATGGGCACTGAGATGTTACACTGAGAGGTGACAATGATGGGTGGCACTAAAGGGAATTGATAGGTGGCACTGATGGGCCCTGAGAAGTAGCAATAATAGGTGGCATTGATAGGTGGCACAGATAGCTGGCAGTGATGGGCACTGATAGGTGGCAGTTATAGGTACTGATGGGTGGCAGTGATGGGCACTGATGGGTGGCAATAATGGGCACTGATTGGCACTGGTAGGATACACTGATAGGCAGAACTGCTAGGTGGTACTGATGAGGCACTGATTGGCACCAATGGTGGGCATTGATAGGTGGGACTTGTGGGCATTGATAGGTGGCACTCATAGGCATTGATAGGTGGCACTCATGAGCACTGTGGGCACTGGCAGGTGGCAATGGCAGATGGCACTGGCAGGGGTCTTGATTGGAACAGATGAGGCAGAATTGCTTCTTCTTCGAGACCGATGTCCCTTGCACATAACCCAGTGATCGGCTTTTTTTCTCCTCACGCTGTTAGCATAAGGAAAAAAGAGGATTACCAAGCTTTTGTTTACATCGCGTCATCAGCTGTCATTGGCTGACAGCTGATCACGTGGTAAGGGGTAAGGGGACCAGCCCCTTACTCGGATCTGTGACCCGGGTGATCACAGTGCGTGAAGCACGCGAAGGGGAGGACATCTATTGACAATTGGGGTCCATGCTGTGGTTGTCATTCGGCTATAGCGTGGATGCCCAGTGGTTAAAAAAAGTTTGGAACCAAACAAATTGCACATGTCTATTTATTTGCTCTCCTAACTGCTAGACCACCACTGGATGGAGTACAGTGACCAAAGCAGCCCTTTATTAACAAATTATAAATTAACTTAATAATGTAATGGGGGATCTAATGCGCTACAGGGAGTAGTGAAATGTGAGAGGGTGAGGATCAAGCCCGATGTGTGCGTGAAAGCTGCTATATCTAAAAAGTGTTCGTAACGCCGTAGAGACTGTTTGGTATTCGAGCGTTCAGCATCACCAGAGATCCTCAGTTAGACGTAAGGCGGCGTTTCCAAATGCTGAGTTCTGACATGTTTTATGCGCCTGTTTTTATTGATCACATGTAAGAGTCCATTTTGCGTTTTAATAAACTGTTCCCTGTTTTTACTTACTTCACCATTGGGGCACCCCTTTTGTTTTCTTCTCTCCCTTTGACAACAAGCATTTTCAACAGCTCTCCCCATTCATCATTGGGTGTACTGATCTGCAGTAAGGGGGATTGTTATAACACTGGAGGGTGGAAGGCGAGGAGGCAGAGTCCAGGAATTACAGCTATTTGAGCTCAACTTCACGCAGGTACCACCAACCATAGTAATGGGAGCCATACCCAGGACAGGTCCCTACAAATGTATGTAATTTTTTCTGATCAAAAACCCATAGCAGGGCCTTGTACCCCGCCACCTGCCACAACTAAAAACTCAAGAACTGTAGTCCTCGCTGCATTCCCAAGAAACCTGGAACTCAAAAAACCTGCCAGGAGGGTGGGACGTTGTCTCAAGCATGCTCTCCTCCGACTGCTGACTTCCAAAACATTCCTACAGATCCCCCTACTAAAGCCCCACCTCCTATAGCCTTTTCCACCAATCTTGTAAGTCCTGTTTTAAATAATACTTCCAACGACCAGAAGCCCCTTCCCACAAGCAAACACTGCCATGTCGGCCCTGTTCATGTTTTCTTCCTTCTATTCTGGACCTATCTTTTGTCAAAGCTAAGGCCGGTCATAGATGGAGCGATTTACTTTCCAGCAACCAGTGCAATCGCTCAATTCCCCTATTAACACAGTCAGGAATGTTGGGGGAATCCCTCCTGTGAAGTCATTGTGTTCACAGTGAATACAGCCATTTTTGCTATGGGCTATAACAGCCGCTAGCAATGATCACATGTTAAATCCAACAGGCTGGTGTTGTACCCAAGTTGAACGATCGCTCAACTTGGGTACATTCAGCCTGTTCACACATGGTTCGAATCTGGGCCAGTTAAGCAGGTTTCAAACCGTCTATGGCCGGCTTTGATTGAAGTTAGAATGATTGGCTACCGTGCACAGCTGCACCAGATTTTGCACTCTCCAGTTTTAAGCTGGCCGTACATTATACATGTTTCATATTCAATTTCCTTTAGGTTTGCCTTCATCTATGTTAGTGGTTCTCAACCTGGGGGTCAAATGACAATTTGCCAGGGGTCACCGAATCCTGGGCTGTTCCTGAAGCCCGCACTCTCAGCCTTTTCGCAGCCATCCAGCAGGGCTGTCCCTGGAGCCTGTGGCTGCCCAGCTGGGCTGCTCCTGGAGCCCTTTCCCGCCCATTCAGTTCACGACATGGCTGTGGGGCAAAGACTAGAGGTCAGCTGACTGGTGAGAAATGTGAAGTTGGAGTGGCTGGAGGAGACCCTATCTCCTGATTTTGGCATAGGTGTCACTGCTGCGAGACACCACAGAGCTGGAGACACAGTGAGTAACACTACTGTGATTAGAGTTGCCATTTAAAGTCCCCACTACAGTTCTCAGATCAGAAGATGATCTTCATCAAGAACACCTAAGCTGGCTGATTAAAACTCCCCCCCAGCACTGCCAGAACTCCTAAAATGTACTAGAAGGGATTTTAATACTGTACAAGTGTAAGGGACTTAGGGCCCTAAATGTCCGTGGGCTAGGGGCGCAAATTACTTGTCTGGCCTTAGGTTCTGATAACCCATGCTATGAAAATTCTACTGTTAGGGGTCCCCACAACTTGGGAGATTTTATCAAGGGGTTACGGCACAAGAGGGGATGAGAACCACTGATCTATGTAGTGTAAGGGCCTGCCTGATTGCATACAAATTGAAAATGTTCAGGTTTGAAAATTGCACAAGAAATGTGTATAATGTATGTCCAGCCTTAGTAAATCAACCCTAGTTTATTGCAATACACCTTGGCACACATGTACAGTAGATGTGCATAGTCTCCATTTTGATGTGCCTCCAATAATTTCAATAGAAAAAGGCATAGGTGCTAAAATGCATAGGTGTGAATCCAGCCATGGATACATGTACACCAATCTGTTCTTTGATAAAATCTTTATGGAAAAAAAATCTTCACTCATCGTTTGAAGAAAATAAATAAGAGTTACCCACCTGCTGCCCTAATTTTCTTTTTAGGTCAGTTGTCACAGCTTCCACAGCGTTTTTTTTTTACCTTGCCAGCTTTAAATGTGCCATTTACATGATTACATAGTTACATAGTAGGTGAGGTTGAAAAAAGACAAAAGTCCATCAAGTCCAACCTATGTGTGTGTGATTATATGTCAGTATTACATTGTATATCCTTGTATATTGTGGTCGTTCAGATGCTTATCTAATAGTTTTTTGAAAATATCGATGCCCCCACAGAGACCACAGATACGAAGGGAATTCCACATCTTTGCCGCTCTTACAGTAAAGAACCCTCTATGTAGTTTAATGTTGAACCTCTTTTCTTCCAATTTTAATGATTGGTCACATGTCTTGTTAAAATCCCTTCCGCAAAAAAGTTGTATCCCTATTGTGGGGTCACCAGTAAGGTATTTGTAAATTGAAATCACATCCCCTCTCAAGCGTCTCTTTTCCAGAGGGAATAAGTTCAGTGCTTGTAACCTTTCTTCATAACTAATGTCCTCCAGACCCTTTATTATCTTTGTTACCCTTCTTTGTACTCGCTCCATTTCCAATACATCCTTCCTGAGGCCTGGTTTCCAGAACTGGACAGCATACTCCAGGTGCGGACGGACCAGTGTCTTGTAGAGTGGGGGAATTATCGTTTTATCTCTGGAGTTAATCCCTTTTTTAATGCATGCCCATATTCTGTTTGCTTTGTTAGCAGCAGCTTGGCATTGCATGTCATTACTGAGCCTATCATCTACTAGGACCCCCAGGTCCTTTTTCATCCTAGATTCCCCCACAGGATCTCACCCTAGTGAGTAGCTTGCATTTATATTCATTAATTTAATGGGCTATGCCCTTCAGTGAAAGTTTGACCAGTCTGTCTGTACTGAACTCAGGGGCCCCCCATCCATGCTTCCGACCTTTTCAGTATGCCAGGTGCATGGATTCCAATGTGGGGTGGGTGTTTTTTTGAAGCACCGGATTTAGAGCCAGATGTGGGCTTGGGGTGCAGAGAATGCAAACAGAGCCCACCCAGGTGTGTTACAATAGAAAATGTATATTTACTGTTGAAACACTCATCCTCCTCCCGACCAATCAGGGAACGAGTCTTTAGACCCGTCACCCAATTGGCTGAAAGGCCAGGCGATCCTATTGAATACCTAGGAGGAGGGGAGGAGATGCACGGCCGCCTAGATAAAGGAGATAGAGGAGATGCCCGATCCCATTGCCTGTACCGCTGCCGATGCCCACAACCTAGATGGGATAAGACAGCAAACGTGCGGGGGGCTGGGGGGTTTGAGGTGTCGCTGGGGATGGCTGTTTTCACCCCAAAAGACACCAGCTGCTACTGACGAAACTTATGGTGACAGCAGACTTCTTAGACTAGGTCCACTAAAGCCTCGTACACACGATCGGATATCTGATGGAATCTAATCCGATGGATTTTTTCGATCGATGTCCAATGAAGATGACTTTCATCAGTCTTGCCTACACACCATCAGTCAAAAATCCGACCATGCTGTGGCCTTGCCCTTTCCAACTTAGTCTGTCTGAGTGTCGTTTGTATGGTTCTAGGCCCATGCTCCTCAGCAGTCAAGAACAGATATAGTATCTGTGTTGTCAATCTCTGCGTCAATGAGGAGACACTGGTGCCTGAAGAATCCATCACTTTAAGGAGTGTCAGGCTCCATGACTCAACTTCATGGTTCAATCCACTGATCCCTACATCACTAATGAGTAGGGGCAAAGAAAAAAAAAACACAGTGCTGCATACCGACTAACTTTCTGAGATGGGAATGAGGGACACCTATCAGCAAAAGTATGCAGGCATAGGACACACCTCTTGCCACGCCCCCTTAAAGGAGAATTGTATAAAAAAAAACAAGATTGGTTAAACCCACAAGTGCTTTTTTTTTTACCAATACTATTCCTTTATATTGGCTTTTGGAATTTACAAATGCAGCAATTTAGAAATCAGATGAAATGTTTAGCACTGGGAAACACTTTTTGATAGATTAAAAGTGCATTTTATATACAACTATATAGATCAGAGCAACATGAGGGACAAATGAGGAGGAATGAGGGACATTACTCCAAATCAGGGACAGTCCTTCGAAATCAGGGACAGTTGGGAGGTATGGTGCTGGGCAAGGTACCAAGAAATTACCAATCCCGGAAGTGTTGGAGTCTGCAGAATATATAGGTATTGGTATCTCTTCACCACTGCAGAGATTTGCAGGGGGACAGCAGGAGAGTGGAGTATTCAACGTTGAAGTCATTGTGTTCACAGTGAATACAGCCATTTTTGCTATGGGCTATAACAGCCGCTAGCAATGATCACATGTTAAATCCAACAGGCTGGTGTTGTACCCAAGTTGAACGATCGCTCAACTTGGGTACATTCAGCCTGTTCACACATGGTTCGAATCTGGGCCAGTTAAGCAGGTTTCAAACCGTCTATGGCCGGCTTTGATTGAAGTTAGAATGATTGGCTACCGTGCACAGCTGCACCAGATTTTGCACTCTCCAGTTTTAAGCTGGCCGTACATTATACATGTTTCATATTCAATTTCCTTTAGGTTTGCCTTCATCTATGTTAGTGGTTCTCAACCTGGGGGTCAAATGACAATTTGCCAGGGGTCACCGAATCCTGGGCTGTTCCTGAAGCCCGCACTCTCAGCCTTTTCGCAGCCATCCCGCACTCTCAGCCTTTTCGCAGACAACGTTTTCTTGTCATCAGGCAAATAAACTGTATTTTAGCGCCAAGTCAGAATAATGAGTCCCTAAATGTGGGGAGGTTATCAACCCAGATTTTAAGTACTTGCTGTTTTGTATTGAAAATAATAATATATTTTGCTTGTAATCCCCAGTTTTGCTGTATTCCAGTTGAGCAAGATTTTGGCATCTTAAAGAAGAAAATCTAATTACCAGGCCAACAGAGATCCATATTTAGTGCAGTGTACTTAAAAACCGCAGTACAGTTTTATATTAGGGAACGTACCATTTGTCTGGCTGGTTTAGATTAGGACAACACATGGAGACAAGTGAAATTTAATGCCGCGTGTATTTACAATTTCTGTAGATTTCATTATGGTTTGATGTCACTGTCAAAGCCACAACAAACTGGGAGAACTATTGAGAGCTGCAATTAGGATGTAGTAATCCCCCACTTACTGGGAAGAACACAGTATTTCATTGTGATCAGATGGAGATGGTCCCAGAACCTCACAGTATCACCATTACAGTGTTCTGATAGCAATGTGGTCACAAGAAAATAGTGGCACTGCGGTCAGTAAAATTACACACTGGGTTACTAGGTTGAGCAGATGAAAACAAAACAAAACATTTGTTCCTCTAACATGTAAATAGGAGTTAAGTTGATGGGCTGATTCGGCAAGAACATGGGTGGTTTAGTAGAAAAAAATTGGAAAATGTTAAAGGGCATGGTTTTAATGAGAGTCCCTCACCCTTGGCTTATGTTAATCAGACACAAAACTAAGCCCCACCAGGCATTCATCTTTGGGGTGCATACTACCCTAAACACTTTTACCACTCAGTACATCGTCCAGTCCCGTCCAGCTGTAGCAGCTTACCGATTTCTAAAGGCTGTCAGCAGTGAGTCTGTGCCTTCTGCCCACACCTAAACGCTGGGATCTCATGCACCAGGGCTAAATGTTCAGTGTGCATCAGGCCTTAGTGGTTCAATTCACCTGTGTAGGGGCAAACTGCAGCGTTCCTGCAAGGAACCAGGAAATCAAAAATTACAGAAGTGTTGGATTCTGCAGGATCCTTAGATGCCAGAAAGTGCATAGTATTTCTGGGAGTTCACCAGCCTTGGGCTATGTTACCCATTTTAAAACCAACCCTCACCTCAGTAGAAATACTATTGTTGGTTTGGGATGAGAGCATGAAGCTCTGCACTGAAGGAGAAGGCAAGGTATGCATTCAAGATGAGCATTAACGTAATTACCTTCAGTCACCACTAGGTTAAGCTGGCCATAGAATGATTTATTTACTTTTGATCAGCCAGTAGGCTCTAAGATATCTTAGTGCCTTCTTAGTTTGGATAGATGGTTGCAGCATAATAAGTGTATAATAGCAATTAGAACATACTGTATATACTCGAGTATAAGCCGACCCAAATATAAGAAGAGGCACCTAACTTTACCACAAAAAATGGGAAAACGTATTGACCCGAGTATAATCCTAGGGTGTCCATCGGCATGCCTCACTGTACCTCACTGTGTCCATGTGCATGCCTCACTGTGCCCATGCCTCACTATGCCCATGCCTCACTATGTCCATGCCTCACTGTGTCCATGAATAGTCTCACTTGTAGAACTGGGGCTACATGTGTGCCAAGTTTCCAGTCCAGGGGACCTACGGCCGGCTGGTACAAGGTCCCCAAATTTACTGGAGAAATGACATTTAACATGGAAGTCTATGAAAGGGGTGCCTGAATTTGAAAAGTCGGTGCTCCCCAGCCGTAGGTCGCCTAGACAACAAACTTTGCACACTTGTAGAGGAAGAGTGGGGCTATATGTGTACGTAAGTTTGGGGTCCAGGAGTACCAGGTACCCAAAGTCCGGGAGATTAGCCGCAAAAAGGTGACTCGAGTATAAGCCGAGAGGGGCATTTTAAGCAAAAAAAAAATGTGCTGAAAAACTCGGCTTATACTCGAGTATATACGGTAATTGTAAGATAAATACGATGCAATGGGCATTGTATTGATCTAATAACAACATTCAGCATCATTACAGATTTCTGTAGCATTTTTCCCTATTACATCATCTTGAGCTATGGTGTGAAACGTGTAGAGGAACAGGACACCTCCCTTACACCTCCCTTATCCTGTCAATACAACCTGAATTTTTCTTATCTTAAAATATTCCTACTGTTCATGTTTCATTAAATACATATAGGGCTCTTTCTTGGTGGTTATGCAATTAGGGAATACCTGTATGATTACGGCTATCTATAACTGGCTACGTATGCATATTATTTAAGGTTAAAATTTGAATCAATTGTTAATAAAAATGGTATTTTATATTTATTGTTGGTTTTATTCTTGTAATGGTAGCACATTAAGAACTCATGCACGCTTGAGCTCAAAAACAACAGTTTTTCTAGCGTTTACCTTTTTTTCTGCCTCTAAATGATCCTCCATGCTAACCTATGTATCCATACACACATAGGCATAGGCACACAAAACACACCTAAAAGCATGTAAACATGATCAAATGCATTTAGAACTTAACTGCTTCCCACCCACGCAACGTCATATGATGTCACAGGGTTTGAGCGGTAATATCTGAATGATGCCTGCAGTTAAAGGCATCATTCAGATATCTTCTATTACAGCCGGCAATCCCCTTCACCATAAGAACAATCATAGCAGCTGTTATGCCGCTTGACCTTTCTTACAGGCAGCGGCAGGGGACACCCCTTTGAACTGGCGAAAGAACCGACTGGTGTCGCATGATGACCATAGAGATATCCAGGGGGGGCAAATGGTCCCCCAAATGGTCGTCCAGGGGCCAGGAGCAATGTTATGACAGCACACCCGGCCTCCGAATTTGAAAAAAAGTCATCACCACACCTTGTTTTCAGGCTTCCCAGTCTAGAGTTCAGATCTGGGGACTTATTGACCCCAGATCTCATTGTAAAGAGGACCTGTCAAGCACTATTTCTATTACAAGGGATGTTTACATTCCTTGTAATAGGAAGAAAAGTAATAAAAAAAATGTAAAAGGAAAGCATCATACTACAAAAATAATAGTAAAATTAACAATATATATATATTTAAACGCCCCTGTCCCCGTGTGCTCCCTTGCAGAAGTGAACGCATACGTAAGTCACACCCATATATGTAAACAGCATTCAAACCACACATGTGAGCTATCGCTGCGAATGTTATGGCGAGCGCAATAATTCAAGCCCAAGACCTCCTCTGTAACTTAAAGCATGTAACCTGTAAAAAAAATTAAAGCGCCGGCTGTGAGGATTCTAAGTACTAAAGTTTGGCGCCATTCCACAAGCGTGTGCAATTTTTAAGCATGACATGTTAGGTATCTACAGTTGTTCTCATACGTTTCCATACCATGGCAGAATTTATGATTTCTTGGCCATTTTTCAGAGAACATGAATGGTAACACAAAAAAGTTTCTTTCACTCGTGGTTAGTGTTTGGCTGAAGCCATTTATTATCAATCACCTGGGTTTACTCTTTTTAAATCATAATCACAACAGAAACTACCCAAAGGACCCTGTTTAAAAGTGTACATACCCCAGTTAATACTGTGTATTGCCCCCTTTAACATCAATGACAGCTTGAAGTGTTTTGTGGCATTTGTGGATGTGGCTCTTTATCTTCTCAGATGGTAAAGCTGTTCATTCCTCTTGGAAAAAAAGTTCCTGTAAATTCTTGGACTGTCTTGCATGAACTGCACGTTTCCGATCTCCCCAGAGTGGCTCAATGATATTGAGATCAGGAGACTGAGATGGTCACTCCAGAACCTTCAATTTATTCTTCTGTAGCCAATGACAGATCGACTTGGCCTTGTGTTTTGGTTTATTGTCATGTTGGAATGTCCAAGTACGTCCCATGCGCAACTTCCTGGCTGATGAATACAACTGTTCCTACAGTATTTTTTGATAACGTACTGCATTCATCTTGCCATAAATTTTGACCAAATTTCCTGTTCCTTTGTAGCTCACACATCCCAAAACATCAGCGATCCACCTCCATGCTTCACAGTAGGAATGGTGTACCTTTCATCATAGGCCTTGTTGACTCCTCTCCAAATGTAGCGTTTATGGTTGTTGGCCAAAAAAAGCTACATTTTGGTCTCATCACTCCATATGACTTATTGCCAGAAAGTTTGAGGCTTGTCTCTGTGCTATTTGGCGTATTATAAGCAGGATACTTTGTGTCAATTGCGTAGAAATGGTTTTGTTCTGGCGACTCGACCATGCAGCCCATCTTTCTTCAAGTGCCTCCTTATCGTGCATCTTGAAACAGCCACACCATATGTTTTGAGAGAGTCCTGTATTTCATCTGAAGTTATCTGTGGGTTTTATTTGTACCTTGAACAATTTTCCAAGCAGTTGTGGTTAACATTTTAGTTGATCTACCTGACCGTGGTTTGGTTTCAACAGAACCCCTAATTTTCCACTTCTTGATTAGAGTTTAAACACTGCTGATTGGCATTCTCAATTCCTTAAATATCTTTTTATATCCCTTTCCTGTTTTATACAGTTCAAGTACCTTTTCCCACAGATCCTTTGACAATTCTTTTGCTTTCCCCATGACTCATGAGCACAACTTTATTTACTCGGCGGAAGATCATCTTTCAAAATATGCAAAACAATTGGGCTAATTTTACTGTTTTTTTTAATACATGAGACATTCCCCCCCCCCCCCCCCAAAAAAAAAACGCATTTGAAAAATTGCTGCGTAAATACCGCGCCAGATAAAAAGTTGCAATGGTCGCCATTTTATTCCCTCATATCTCTGTTAAAAAAAGAATACATAATGTTTGGGGTTTCTGTGTAATTAGCAAAAAAAATATGATATTTACATATAGGTGAGAAATGTCAGAATTGACCTGGTAGGCAAGTGGTTTTAAGCATTTATTCATTTCGATGGTCAGAATAAATGAATATTCTGGACAATGAAATGAATAAATGCCCAAGCGCTTGGCATGCCTACACGTGCCTAAATTTGTTTGCAAAAACGCAGCTTAGGCAAGTTTTTGAAGCTGTTTTTCTCCTGCCAGGAGAAAATTGTTTACAAAAGCCTCAAGCCTCGTACACATGGGCCAGAATCTAGTCAGGAAAAATACTTTGTTTTTCCTGACGAGATTCTTGGCAAGAATCTCTTGCGGCCCGAGTGTACAGACGCTTCTTTCAAAAGAACCGCGGTTCTTTTGGAAGGCAAGAACGTGGTGACGTCATCACGTCCGACGAGCATGCGCTCGTCACATTCGATGCTGTTGCCGCCATCTTGCTGCACCCTACCTATGCCTAGGCAGCTACCGCGCATGCCTCAAAGGCATTTAGAGCATGCGTGGGTTTCCACGGCGACTGGTAAGTATACACACTCTCTGGTTTCTCGGCAGGAAGACACTGCTGAGAATCACAACGAGAAAATAGATAGCAGGTTCTCTATTTTTCTCGTCAAGATTTTAGGCAGTTTTCTTGACGAGAAACCTGAAAGCCTTGTACACACGCTCTGTATAGTCAGCAAGAAAGCTCTGCCAGCAGTTTTCTTGCTGGTTCTTACCGAGTAAACCGAGCGTGTGTACGAGGCTTGAGTGTGCATGAGGCCTAAATGTCCAAAACAACTTTTTGCTTCTATTGTCTTTAAGCTTAGCCCTCCAGATGGCTCAGGAAAGTCATAGATATATAAGTTTACTGAAATTTGATTATTGCCCCTTTTTATGGTGATCTATACTGTGCAGAAAATACAGCGAGCAATCATCTCTTTATGCTCTGACTGCTGTGTAATGGTCAGCCGTAAAATCTAATTGGATGAAGTGGGCACTGAACTCTGCATATTTTCACTGCTTTTACACTATGTACTATTGAATTATCCTGGATATCTTTCAGGTTACAAAGTTCACTCTTTAGATAATAAATCCCCATTCCTGCTTTCATGTTTATTTTAAAGTTTTAAACTGTAATGAGTTACTAGAAAAGTTCTTGGCACTTTTCAACTTTTACTATAACACTTGTCATAGTAACTTAAACAGAAATCAGAATGCATTATATTTATACTGATACTTCTGAATTTCTTAATAAAAGCATCACAGATAATGGTGTGTCTACATGATGTGGTTGTACATAAAGTTATTTTCTTCACATATGATGACTCTGGTGATGTCAGCATTTGTGTTTTGCAACAGTAATTTTTGCACTCTCCAACAATGAGGTAAGGCTTCTGTACTTTAAATATTCTTGGACTGGAATGATTGTCTAAGCCAATCTGACAGAGAGTCTACAATAGCTGAAAATTATCTCTGTACCGATAAAATTTAAGAATGTGAAGCCACAATGTTACAAATGATCTGGTAGTGTATGTTATCTGTAGACTAATAATGGAATATGTTGGTGTTCCTGCTAGGTTTCTGGAATCCATTGGCAATATCTCTCCGCTGTGGTCTTTGTTTTTGCCCCCTTTCTCAAGACTATGGTAAAGATGTCGCTCTCAGCTATCAAAGAGATTTGGACCAAGCTTGATGGTGAACAGGAAAACAAACTGGGCACACTGCTACCATTTACGCCGCGTACACACAATCGGTTCAAACCGATGAAAACGGACTGAAGTTCGTTTTCATCGGTCCAAACCGATCGTGTGTAGGCCCCATCGGTCCGTTATCCTTCGGTCCAAAAACAGAGGGCTTGCTTTAAAATCGAACCGGTGGACGGCTAACCGATAGGTCAAAACCGATCGTTAGTACGCACGAGCATCGGTTAAAAATCCACGCATGCTCAGAATCAAGTCGACACATGAACCGATGGTGTGTAGGCACATCAGTCCATCAGTCAGCTTTATCGGTGAACCGATGAAAACGGTCCGTCGGACCGTTCTCATTGGATGGACTGATCGTGTGTACAGGGCTTTAGACAGATCATGACAGATCCCCAGTACTGCTGGAATGCAAACAAAACCACTGGGGGTATTGGATTATTTACAGACTTGGATGGGGATATTGGATGGTTTAGTAGAATTTTTGCTGGTTTCATTAAACCTCCTACTAACAAAACTTTGCGTAGTTTGCCTACTTTCCACCAAAGGAATATGGAACCATCACCTAGGTTTGCAAGAGATGGGGGTCTTTTGGCAGAACTGGAAATTCTGATAGTGATACATAACCCTGTGAATCAACATGGGATATATATAAAGCAAGGATGTAAATCGCCTTTTAAATAACTATACAAAACTTTCGTAGTTTTATAGGAGGAGAGGAATGGACGGGGGAGGGCTGGGAACCTTTGGCCTTGGAGGCCAAATTTGACCAACTAGCCAATTCGTGGTAGGGCTAGGAACAGATTTTTGTGAGTTAAATGAAGTGAATCACACAAAGTGTGCCATGGTGGCTCAATAATAAGTGTGTAGACAGGTGCAGTGTATTTTCTCAACTAAATAAAGTGTTGGTTGGTGTCGCGCAGACTTAGTAGTGCAAATAGATACATCATGGACGTGGACTTGTGACCCTGCCCCCTCTAACACATCACAGGGATTTCCCATGATTTGTAAGAGGGGGCGGGGTCATACGTCACAGATGGCCCCGCCCTCGGTTATAAAAAAACTGTTAAACAACTTGCGCGTCATTAGGCGGGTGCAGGCAAGATCGTGCTTCGTTCCTTACTGGAGTGGAGAGCATCACTGAAGAATGGATCATCGAGAATAGATTACAACGCTGGACAGACTGGATTACATTGCTGGAATGTTTTTTTTATTTTTTTATTTTTAATAGAGGACTTGTCCCAAGCCATCTTCTGTCATTTTTAACATTTTCACACTTTTTCTTTGTGAAATGGTAGGGGTACAATGTACTCCGTTACCAATTCACATAGGTGTTACCGGGATCTGGGGGTCCCCTTTGTAAAATTCGATCGTGTCCAACGCGGTGACGTGAAACACAATGACATGCAGAGAAAAATGAAGTTCAATGCTTCCAATGCGTCGACTTGATTCTGAGCATGCATGGATTTTTGACCGATGGATTTCCCCACAGACGATCGTTTTTTTCTATTGGTTTTTTGACCATACAAAATTTTCTAAACAGGTTCTATTTTTTTTCACTGATGGGAACAAAACTGATGGGCCCCACACACGATCGGTTCGTCCGATGAAAACGGTCCATCGGTTCGTCTTCATCAGACGAACTGATCGTGTGTACAGGGCTTAAGGCTCCATTCACATCTAGGCGTTTTGTCGCCTTACGCCCGACGCTGAAGCAGCCCTAGATACGCTGGAGGGGCGAATTAACATTGTCGGCTATGGAGATGGTTCACATCTCCACGCCGAACGCCCAAACGCCCATACGCCTGAAGCTCAAACAAGTCCCGGACCCTTTTTTTCAGGCGTATCGGGCGTACGGGCATAGCCGGCAATGTTAATTCACCTCTTCTGCAAAAAATCAATAGGCGTTTTTTGTCGCCGCAAATCGCGGGGACAAAACGCCTATTAATTTGTCGCCGCAATACGCCGCTACAGCGTACGCCTAGATGTGAATGGAGCCTAAGTCTTTCCTGCCACTGCACCACGCTACACCTCCCCACAAGTAGGCATGATGGAAAGTGGGTTTTCCTAATAGGCATTGTTTATTATTCTTTTTGCATCTTTCAACATCAGCTTCCTTTGCACCTTTTGGCAATCGGTCTTATGATATCTCAGAGTCCCACAGGAAATAGGTGCTGAATGACTTGCCTTTGCAAGATGTTATGATCACAGTTCTGAATGAGTAGTGGGTAATTATATAATGCCCAGCAATAGTCGGTGACTGCAGATTCCAATCTTATGAATGACTGAATGCTAGACAATCTCCACCCAGGCCCAATATATATTGCTAGTATAAGCTCAGAAGGGATAATGCCTTCTGCCTCTGACCCCATTCATTCCCTGAAAATTAGAAGACTTCAGTTTTCCGAAAAGTGTTCAGGCAGTTTTTTTGGAAGACAGGAAACTTAAGTAGTCAGCTTTGCAAACCTTTTAATTATCTCAAGCAGTTATATAAATTTTAATTATCTGAGATCTTCAAATAAAATGGGTTGGTGTCCTCATGGCATCAGAAGGAACAAAAACAATATCAAAACCTGACAGAGATTTAGCCCCACCCATTCTACTAATAGAATTTATTCAGGATTCTACTAAAAATGGATTCATCCACAATTTTAGATTCTTGTGCTCCAAGTGTGTTTGCTTTCAGGCCAGCAATGGCTAAATTTTTTGGAAGCAGATGGAGGGTCTTTCTCAACAATATCTTTATGTGTCATCTTTATTATCTATAGACAAGCAGAATAGCAGGCTAAAAACAGACCCTACTACCAAGACCAGATATCTGTAATCTAAACAGCACATGCATAGAATTCAAGCAGCTTAGACAAATGGATTGTCGAGCTTTGAATATACAGTATAGAGTCCTGCAGACTGTGTTAACGTAATAAGTATGATCAGGAACATTCTATAAATGTGTCTACTCCAATCCAATGACTATGGTGTCTAGCATAATACAAACTGATCGTTAGCAGGCTGGAGGGACAGGCACATAGTGTTAGAATGTCAGAAAATGCAGAGTCCTGCATTCAACCTTCTCACAAAAAAATAGATGTACTAGTACAAATATTGAACTAATGTATGTAGAAAAGCTTAGATAATTCTGCTGACCACTATAGGTACATGCAGTGGGAAATTCATACCTTAGATCTCCTAACTACTACAGAAACGCAATGTTCAACCACACCTGAAATGTGGTAACCACTAAAGGAACACACATCAGGAAACCATACCTGAGATCTGCTAACTACTAGGGTTACTTACAATGGGAAACCACACCTGAAATCTGCAAACTACTGGGATTACTTACAATGGGAAACATACACAAGATCTGCCAACTACTATGGATTCATGCAAGGGAGAGCCAGGCTAGGTTAAATTTTCAGGGTGACTCGGGGTGGCTGGCTGACTCATCAGGAAACACCTCTGATACCTCCCCCTACATTGGAGAAGGAGAATGATAAGGAGGTTAGGAGGAGGAGCTGCCTGGAGTATTGAGAAGGGCCCCAGCAAGTGGGCACCTCTTAAATACTCTGAGTCATGCCAGAAGGCAGGAGTCAGGTGGAAGATGGAGTGCTGGGGTAACTGTCGGTGGCCCTTGGGGGCACCCCCCCAGTTTGGGCGTCTGACCTCAAGCCTGGGAGCTCGGGTGCTGGAGAGATCCTCTACAATACACAGAGAAGTCCTGTCCTGGATGCACGGGAGCAGGTGTGAGGACAGCGGGAGAGAGTAAGCATGTCCAAGAGTTCTCCAGGAGAAGTCAGCCGGGTTGTTGGTGAGTGTGCAGTTGAGGAGGACTGTGGAGAAGAAGCCAGGTGGGCTAGTGAAAGGGGCAGCTGCAGCCAGGTGGGCTGGCAGTGCCTAAAGAGATGTTGCATGGATCAGTAGCCACAGGGATGCAAGATGGACACTGTATTATGCTACACAACCCAAGGGGCCCAGGGACCCTGCCTGTAAAGGACTTTTGCTTCAAAATCTGACTGTTGCCTTTTTCTCAGACTAGCCATCAGGGTGCCAGCTGGAATTCTGCAAGCACGTTTAGTGCTGGAGGAAAAGAGGAGTGTACATAGCTGTACATAGGAAAGTTGTCCTTGAAGAATTGTACTGAAGTCAAGTGGTCATCCCATAACCTTTCCAATCTCTTTGCAAGTTTTACCCCTCAATAAAACATAAAACAAGTGACTCTAAGGCCATGTACACACGATCAAATTCATCTGCTGGAAACGGTCCAATGGACCGTTTCAGCAGACAAATTCGATCGTGTGTATGGGTGGACAGACAGGTTTTTCCAGCAGACAAATTTTAAAGCATGCTTTAAAATCTGTCTGCTGGGAACCCGTCCGTCGGACATGTCTGCTGGTTAGTACACTAGCCAGCAGACATATATGTCCGCACATGCGTCGAATGGATTCGATGCATGCGCGGAAGTGTTTTACTTCCTGGTGACAGTGACGTGGCGGCGTCAACGTCACCGCCACGTCACCGCGCTGTCTGCCGGCGGGGATTTTGGTTTGATCGTGTGTACACGATCAAACCAATCTATCCCAGCAGACAAATCCGATCAAAACGGTCTGTCAGACCGATTTGATCAGATTTATTTCATGGTGTGTACGCGGCCTAAGTGTGCCTTTGAAAATTCGGTGTGCGATCTGCTAGCTACTACTGACACACAGGTAGTGTGAAACCACACATGAGATCTGGTGATTACTACAGGTACACATAGAAGGAAAACAAAGCCTGAGATCTGATAACTACTATAGACACACATAGTGGGAAACCACACCTGAGAACTGCTATCTCCTACAGAAAGTCACAACAGGAAGCCGAACCTAAGATCTGTTAAATACTGCAAAAGAAAGTACTACAGTAGGGTGACCAGACATCCCCGGTTTCCAGGGACAGTCCCTGGATTGAGGACACTGTCCCCTGACCAAGTCTGTCCCCGGTTTAGTCCCCGGATTGGATTTGAACAGGGGCTGGGGAAAATTCAAAGACAGTCAGTGAAGAATTAAAAAAAATCGGATTTACACACCCCTGCTCTGCCGCTCCTACTAGCTTAGAGGAGTGTTTGTTTTCCATTATCTGTGCCCCTTTCTGATGATCATGTGCTGGTCGGAGCGGAGGGAATATTTCTTCAGTTTCAGGTGCATGCCCATTCAGCTCCACTCGCATGTTCTTCTGCCTTGGCACAAGTCCCAGCCAACCGCCTGCTTGCTTATCTTCTTGGCTTCCTTGGCAGAGTGATCTTCCTCCACTCCCCACCCAGTAGTAGTCTGGGGCCAGGAGAGTGAGACTTGACAGGCTGTGAGTCAGGCAGCGGCGGCGGCAACGGACAGAGAGTCGCTGATTGCCGCCATTACTAGTAAAAAAAAAAATATGTCCCCAGATTTCATTATAAAAATTTGGTCACCTTATACTACAGGCACACAAAATGAGAAACCAAACCTAACAACTGCTAATAATTACATCAATGGGATGAACACAGGAGTCAACACCTGAGTTATGTTAACTACTACAGGAACACACAACAAAACAACCACAGTTGAGCTTTGCTAATACTACAGGCACTACAAGGGAGATCGCTAACCACTACAAGTATACAAAACAGGAATCAAAAATTGAGATATATTAATGCTAAATATATTATTGTACATACAAAAATCTAAAAATAAAGCAATAGAGAGTATGCATAAAAGTAATAATCTCCATACAAATGTTTGACACTTATCGTTCGCTGAATGGCTTTGTCAGGAACAAAAGTGAACATTCTTTTCTATTAAATAGATACAAACAAACATTACAGTGTTACAAATACAAAGTATATCACATCAAATATTGATGCTTGATTATAGAAAATGAGAAAGATAAAATGAATCATGTATTGGATAAAAAATTAAGCTTCATTTTTTTGTCCAATAGATGATTAATATTGTTTTTGTTCCTGACAAAGCCATAAAGCGACACATGTAGAACGATAAGTGCAGAACATTTGTATGGAGATTATTGCTTTTATGTATACTCTTTATTTCTTTATTTTTTGATTTTTGAATGTATAATAAATAATATATTTTTTATACAATATCGGTATTTTGAATTGTCATTAGCACATTTAAAATCCCATCACTATCCTAATGGGACCTTACATATCATTCATTAAGGTATGATGGTGCCAAATAATTAAAACCATAATTGATCACTCTAGAACTGTATACCATATATTAATGCTAGGTACAGGAAAGGTTTTTGCTCATTCAACCCAGTCGGTTAAACAAAAAAAATGTACAGATCACTGTACTAAGACATCCAATGTTAGTGCACTGATCACCCCGCTGAGCTATTGTGTTCTAAAAGCCATTGGCTGCAAGCGCTGACCAGATGCTGGTTTTCCAGCATGCTGGTCTGACAGAAGCTGGGTTTTGAGGCTGGTTTCTGTCGGACGAGGAGCTGTACACACGGGACCGAAAGTTGGCTAGTAACTGCCAAGCCTATCTTAACTTCTACAGGCACACAATGCAAAACCACACCTGAGATCTACTTATCATTATGAACATACACAACAGGAAACCACAAATAAGATCTGCTAGCCACTACAGGCACACACAATGAGAAACCACTCCTGCTCCTCTTTACGTGGCAATTCACAAAGTGTTGGTGGTCCATCATGACCACTTTAACATGTCACAACATTTTATTGCGTTTGGCTGCAGGAGTTTACATATTTTTTTTTTTTGTGAAGTGTAAGTAAAACATTAAATGCTTTGCTGGTTATGAGATCATTTGATCAACAGAACAGTAAACAACCCTTAAAATATTACTTATAATCACTCTGAAGATCACTCTGAACAGACAAGTGTTTATTTACAGCAGATGTTTCCTAAAGGGGGCCTAATGAATGAGCCTCTGCCTCGTTATCAGAGAGAGATACACATTATGCTGGAGATTCGCATCTTAGTGAGCCTCGATTATCAAGTGACTGAAGATCATTTTTTCCGAATCAACAAAGAGCCCAGACTATCAATCTAAAGCTGAATTTGCCAAGACAGATGTTGTGTCTGTGAAGGAGGTGCTACTTAGCCACCCTTGTTTTAAAATGGACCTAACATCTGACATATTTTTTTCATGCTAAGTAAATGTATGCTAAATAAAGTAACGCTACATTTCTAACTCTTAGGCCGCATACACACGATGGGATTTTTCCACTGGAAATGGTCCGATGGATCATTTCTGCAGAAAAATCCGCTCGTCTGTAGGGGCCGGCAGACAGATTTGGACGGATTTCTCCGGCGGAAAAGTTTCAAAGCATGCTTGTCGGATATGTCCGCTGGTTAGTACGCCTAACCAGCGGACATATCTGTCCGCACATGCGGCGGATCCTGTGAATGGATTCGACGCATGCGCGCGGAAGTGTTTCACTTCCTGGTGTGGTGACGTGGCGGCGTCAACGTCACCGCCGCGTCACCACGCTGTCCGCCGGCGGGGAATTTGATGCGATGGTGTGTACAGCCATCGGATCAAAACAGCCCGGTGGACATATCCGATGGAAACGGTCCGTCGGACCGTTTCCATCGGATAAATCCTATCGTGTGTACAAGGCCTTACAGAGATCATGGCATGACCCCTGATGATGCCTTCATCTGCTTTTTGATCCAGAGACCCAGAAGGACCACCTTTGTTCAGGAATCATCAATGCATGTACACTATATGGTCAAGAGTATTGGGACACCTGCCTTTACACACACATGAACTTTAATCAGTGGCAGTGCGTCTATAGAGGGCGCTGGAGCGCCTCCCCCTCTGGCTCTCGCACCGCCACTGACTAATAACATAGATTCATACATTGCATGAATCGATGTTATTGTCGCCGCTGCTGCTGGTCTATTCAGATGGCCGGACGTGAGCGCCGGCCACCTGAATAACGGCAGCTGGTTGGCTGTACGGAAGTGCCTATCAGAGCCAGCGGCATTGAGGGACGTGGATGGCTGACTCCAGTAAAGGTAAGTGCCGGATGTGGGGGAGGGGAGGAGCATTTTACAGGGCACAGCGGCGAATAAGGGCATAGTGACATCAATAGGCACAGTGGCGCCAATAGGCACAGTGGGGACAATTGGCACAGCGGCATTAATCGGCACAGTGGTGACAATGGGCACAGTGGCAACAATTAAAGGGCACTGTGGTGACAATTGGCACAGTGGTGACAATTGATGGCACAGTGGCTGTGTTTGATGGCATGGCACAGTGGCTGCATTTGATAGCATGGCACAGTGGTGACAACTGATGGCACAGTGGTTGTGGTTGATGGCATGGCACAGTGACTGCGTTTGATGGCATGGTACAGTGACTGCGTTTGATAGCATGGCACAGTGGTGCGAATTGATGGCACAGTAGCAACGTTTGATGGCATGGCATAGTGACTGCATTGGATGGCATGGAACAGTGGTGACAATTGATGGCACAGTGGCTGCGTTTGATGGCATGGCACAGTGGTGACAATTGATGTCACAGGGGCTGCATTTGATGGGCACAGTGAGGCTGCAATTTTTTTTTTTTTTTTTCGTTTGTGCCCCCCCAAACATTTTGAGCACCAGCCGCCACTGACTTTAATAGCATCCCAGTCTTAGTCCATAGGGTTCAGTATTGAGTTGGCCCACCCTAAAGCTGTTTAGGAGTCTGTCTATAGGAATGTTTAACCATTCTTCCAGAAGAGCACTGATGTGGACTAGAAGACGTGGCTCGCAGTCTCCGCTCTAATTCATCCCAAAGGCATTCTATCGGGTTGAGGTCAGGACCCCATACCCTCCACCAAATGTTTTGGACCAGTGCACAAAGCAAGGTTCATAAAGACATAAATGAGATTGTCTGGGTTGGAGAAACTTGACTGTCCTGACCACAACCCGATAGATCACCTTTGGGATGAATTCGAGCGGAGACTGTGAGCCAGGCCTTCTCATCTACATCAGTGCCTGACCTGACAAACACACTTCTGGAAGAATGGTGAAACATTCTCATAGACACACTCCTAAACCTTGTGGACAGCCTTCCCAGAAGAGTTGAAGCTGTTATAGCTGCAAAGGGTGGGCCAACTCAATATTGAAGTTATATTAAAGTTCATGTGCATGTAAAGCAGGGCTCAAAATTTCAAGTCCTGAGCTACTAGCCAGGCCTCAAGAGTTACTCGCCACCAGTTGCCCCACCTAATTCATACACTGCCCTGCGCCTAATTGCACCCGTAAACACGCCCTCGTAGATTATCTCATGGAATGACAATGTTAAATGTTTTATGCAGAATCAAGTTACAAAATTAAATATTACCAACAACAACTTTAACAAAATGGGACAGGGCACTGGGGGCAGACCAGAGGGACAGGGCACTGGGGGCAGACCAGAGGGACAGGACACTAGAACTGGGTCTCTTCCCCATTCTCTTGCTTTCTCCTCTGCAACTCCCATCCATCCTCTCTCTCTTCCATTCATCTCTTCATCAGGAGCCTGTGTGTGCGGCTCCACGCTTCCCCCTTTTATTCAGGCTGGCAGGGAGGAGAGGAGCTGAAGCACAGCGGGAGGGAGTACAATCCAGCACTGATATCCACACAACTGCACAGCCATTGACACCATAGCACAGCACACACTGACACCGCACAGCACACATTGAGACCAGTCTGTTTGCAGTGCTCAGGCTGAACTGTTGGACACTTACATAGAGCACAAGGAGAAGAAAACTGCACAAACTGGAAGGCTGCCGCTCTCATGTCAGGGCAACTTTCAGTGAGCGCTGCACCGGAGTGGTAATTTTCCCAATCCTCCACCTCACTCATTACTTTCTGCTTTGCAGCTACATTGGTCGAAGGAGGGGGGCAGGCTCAGAGAGGTCATACTGTTAGGTCCAATGGCTTAATGAGAATTGTAAGGAGAGCGCCTCTGTACTGCTCTGCCTGTGCAAGGCTCACCAGACTACTTTTCCAGAGCATGCACCTTTCCTCTTCGGCCACCAATCTCATCGGGACTCTAAGTGTAGGCACAGGGAGATTGGTCATGTAGCCCTGTCATCACTCGCCCATAGCTTAAATCCACTCGCCAAATGCTAGTAGGCGAGTGGAAATTGTGAGGGCTGATGTAAAGGCAGGCATCCCAATACTTTTGGCAATAAAGTGTATATATATATATACTGTATATATAAGTGAGTGTTAGTGCACGGTTAAGGAGTACACACACACACAATGTACCTGCACACTCCCAATCACTGCACTATGTATGTTGCACACTCCCGACCCTACAGTCTGTGTTTTACACACTTCTGACCTCTGCACTATATACCTTTTGTAGCGATCTCCCTGACCTCTAAGGGCTTGATGGTGACTCACAGAGTCAGGGAGGGCTGACATTCCTCCTCATGGTGCAGGTTACTAGGCATAGTGGGTGTAGTGCAAGATGGAAATATGGGCGCCAGTCACTTTTAAAAATGAACAAAGAGAGTTTTTATTTCTCTTAACAGGAACAGGGAAAAAGGGGGGTTAGGGCACAGGACACCCTTAGACAAATGCAATAGCAACTTGGCAGACTCCGCAGACAAAAAATAGAACTAGGCAGACAGCAATACAGAAAAGGGCCTTCAAGCTGTATTCAGCAATCTGTATCTTGAAGCAACTGTTGTCTCCTATAGAAACAACTTCACTCACAGTATCCCACTATAGATCTGCAAGCTTAGCTCCCAGCTGCCTGCTGGACTTCTCAAGCTTCACTCACAATATTCCACTGTATTCTTCAATAGGGATAAGCCCGATGTTCGAGTCGAGCGTACGTTCGACTCAAACATCGGGTGTTCTCCTGTTCACCAAATAGCGAACAATTTGGGGCGTTCGCGGCACGTTCGAAAGCTGCGGAACATCCTTTAAAAGTCTATGGGAGAAATCAAAAGGCTTATATGCATGGTATTGTCATAAAAAGTGTTCGGGGACCCAGGTCCTGCCCCAGGGGACATGTATCAATGCAAAAAAACTTTTAAAAACAAATGTTTTTTTCAGGAGCAGTGATTTTAATAATGCTTAGAGTGAAACAATAAAAGTGAAATATTCCTTTAAATTTCATACATGGGGGGTGTCTATAGTACGCCTGTAAAGTGGCGCATATTTCCCGTGTTTAGAACAATCCTGCAGCAAAATTACATTTCTAAAGGAAAATTTTTTTTTTTTAAAACTGCTACAAATAAAACTCATAAAAAAACGGCATTGGGTTACCCCCCCCCCCCCCCCCCCCCCCAGTCCATTGCCAGGCCCTTTGGGTCTGGTATGAATATTAAGGAGAACCCCGAACCAAAATGTAAAAAAAATTGCATTGGGGTCCCCCCAATTTCCATACCAGGCCCTTCAGGTCTGGTATGGATATTAAGGGGAACCCTGCGCCAAAATTTAAATAAAATGGCATAAAAGTCCCCCGAAAAATCAGACCCTTATCCGAGGACGCAACCTGGCAGGCTGCAGGAAAAGAGGGGGGATGAGAGAGCCCCCCCTCCTGAACTGTACCAGGTGTAACAGGTGCTGCCTGTTCTCCCCTATGACAGGCACTTCGTCGCCGTAATGCGTTCCATGCTGGAACGCATACGGTGCACGTGCGATGACGTCATCGCCGGGAGCCGTCATGCGTTCCAGCTTGGAATGCGGAAGTGCGCCATAGCAAAAGGCGCTTTTCTTTAAATTCAGCGCCGGATGCGAGGCACCTGTGGTCAGCCTATAAAAGCATTGATTTTACAGACATACCCGGTTGTATTATTGTCAGCCATAGCCTGTCAGCTCAGCTACCTTACACATGCAGCTGCTTTTCCCCCCTTTGCCGGAACACCGCTCCAGGAAACAACTACTACTTGCTGCTAAGACTTCCTCTACACCAACAGCATTGCTGGGAACTACCGTCAGGCCTTGAACACCTTGCACCATGGACATTCCATCTCCTGCATTAAGATACCTACAAACAGATAAGTAGTCATTCCTTCACTTGTAGTTCTATAGGAAGATCTAATGCTACATATATTACAATTGTAGTATTTCAAATACCGTGTGCATATTACCATATCTTCAGGGAGATACTATTGTGCTAAAGCTTATTGCAAAGGAGTACCTTAAAGGGACAGCTACTTCTAAATTACTACAGCAATATTTAGTTCACCTATGCTACTATAAATTACCTTAGCTATATTGCCTCTCATATGTAACCAGTGCTACATCTACAATTATAGCTCATGTCTGCAACTATATTTACCTAAGCTATACTGCCTCTCATGTTATATCTACAATATTTACCTCAAGTATGTTACTATAATTACCTGAGCTATATTGCCTCTCATACGCAAGTACTATTACTCAACTAAAGTACCTGTCATATGCAAGTAAGAGTTGTCACCACAACTTCTATTTACTATGAGCTTGACATAAGTACAAATCCTCATAGGCATTGTCCTAATTGTTTAACATGTTTGCTCTAATTTTTGTATGTAGCATCTTCCCTAGTGGCCTAAATACATCTCTACATGCTAAGGTTGATATGATGTAGATCAGCCCTCAAAATTTCCATTCGCCTGCTAGCATTTGGTTGTGGTTTTAAGCTGTGGGCAAGTGATGACAGGGCTGAATAACCAATCTCCCTCCAATCTGTACCTACACTTAGAGCCCCGATGTGATTGGCGGCCGAAGAGGAAAGGTGCATGCTCGAGAAAAGTAGGTTGGTGCTCTCCTTACAATTCTCATTAAGCCATGGGAACTAACAGTATGACCTCTCTAAGCCTGCCCCCCGACCAATGTAGCTGGAGAGCAGGGAGAAGGAAGTAATGAGTGAGGTGGAGGATTGCGAAAATGACCACTCCGGGTGTCCCAGGTAGGCAGTGCAGTGCTCACTGAAAGTTGCCCTGACATGAGAGCGACAGCCTTCCAGTTTGTGCATTTTTTTTCTCCTTGTGCTCTATGTAAGTGTCCAGCAGTTCAGCCTGAGCACTGCGAGCAGACTGGTCTCAATGTGTGCTGTGTGGTGTCAGTGTGCGCTGTGCTATGGTGTCAATGGCTGTGCAGTTGGCGCTGGATTGTAATCCCTCCCGCTGTGCTGCAGCTCCTCTCCTCACAGTTGCAAGAGAATGGGGAAGAGACCTGGTTCTTGTGCCCTGTCCCTGTGGTCTGCCCCCTAGTGCCCTGTCCCTGTGGTCTGCCCCCTAGTGCCCTGTTCCTGTGGTCTGCCCCCTAGTGCCCTGTCCCTGTGGTCTGCCCCCTAGTGCCCTGTCCCTCTGGTCTGCCCCCTAGTGCCCTGTCCCTCTGGTCTGCCCCCTAGTGCCCTGTCCCTCTGGTCTGCCCCCTAGTGCCCTGTCCCTCTGGTCTGCCCCCTAGTGCCCTGTCCCTCTGGTCTGCCCCCTAGTGCCCTGTCCCTCTGGTCTGCCCCCTAGTGCCCTGTCTTATTTTGTTAAAGTTGTTGGTAATATTTAATTGTGCAACTTGATTTTGCATAAAACATTTAAAAGTGTCATTCCATGAGATAATCGTTGAAGGCGTGTTTAGGGACGCAATTAGGCGTGGGGCAGTGTATGAATTTGCTGTTAGGTGGGGCAACTGGTGGCGAGTAACTCTTAAGGCCTCAGTACTGAACTCTTTAACTCTATAAAAAAAATTATATATTTTTTGGGGATATTTATTATAGCAAAAAGTAAAAAATATTGCATTTTTTCCAAAATTGTCGCTCTATTTTTGTTTATAGCGCAAAAAATAAAAACCGCAGAGGTGATCAAATACCACCAAAAGAAAGCTCTATTTTTGGGAAAAAAGGACGCCAATTTTGTTTGGGAGTCACGTTGCAGGATTATCAGCTAAAGCGACACAGTGCCGAATCGCAAAAAGGGGCAAGTTCCTTATATTATTGCACAGTGATCCAATAAATACTGAATACACAAATATAATAGAATAATGTCCAGTATATCCTACACTAAATAATAATTAATAAAGTGCTTCCAAAATAAATAAGTAAAGTGATTGCAAGATTTCTGACAATGTTGAGAAAATATCAGACACCACTCCTTAATAAGATTAAAATCGCAAGGACAATGATACCCAGATGATCAGGTTAAAAGTCTTTGATGATGTTCACATGCAGTGTTGCCAACTGTTCGTATTTTTACGGACAGTTCGTAAAAACTTTTTTCCCCTGTTCGTAAATGTCTGTGGTTGCGGGAATGTGCCGAGTTTGGTTCGGCTTGGAACTGCGCATGGAGATTTGAGGCAGGGGGTGATTGGAAGCAGGGGGTGATGGTGGCTGCTGTGGCACCGCAGAAGGGGATGGAGGCAGGGGGCAATGGAAGCAGGGGGAGATTGAAGGCAGGGGGGTGTTAGTGGCAGGGGATGATTAAAGGCAGGGGGTGTTGGTGGTACCGCAGAGGGGGATGGTGGCACCGCAGAGGGTGAGGGATGGAGGCAGAGGTTGTTGGTGGCACCGGAGAGGGGGATGGAGGCAGGGGACGATGGAGGCAGGGGGTGATTGGAGGCAGGGGGCCTGGGGGAGATTGGAGGCAGGGAAGATTGGAGGCAGAGGGAGATTGGGAGGGAGATTGTGGCACCGCAGAGGGGGGTGAAGGCAGGGGGTGTTGGTGGCAGAGGGGGATGGAGGCAGGGGGTGATGTGACTAAATAATTTGCCCTTATTATATCGAAAATAACAAAAATATTTTGTTTACCTTAATATCTACCTTAAATCACATTGTTATTTGTCTAGCGTATTTGTTTGTAGCCTAAATACTAAAATTTGCACCTAAAAATTTAATTTAGTAACTTTTGTGAAATGCCAGTAAAAACGTGGCTGCGCCAGTAAATTTCGGGTGTCGTGCCAGTAAATTTCAATCTGGTAGGTTGGCAACACTGTTCACATGTGATGGATTACTTTCAAACCTTTGTAGCTTTCAAGCCTTCATAGACCCTTGTTGCTCAAAAAGAAAAAGTGACATAACTCATTGTGCAGATAAATAAACTGGGTATGACATGTGTGTGATAAAAAACACAGTTGCACTCACACATGCCCCGCAAGACGATGGGGTGGGTAGAAATAGGATAATTTACTCTATCTACAGTACACAATGTCTAATTCTAATGTTTGCTTACTTATGCACATGTAAAATGTATTTTGTTTGATCACAAGCAAATGTGGAAATTTCAAATATTGGAAAATAATAAAAAAAAGTTAATTTAAAAAAAAAGTATTTGTTGTCGATAAAATAAGGCATAGCTACACTTGTAATTGGTTAAGCAACAAGTTTAACCTGACAGAAGTTCAGGTTTCTAATGATATTTTGCAGGATTACATCCTAAGGAATGCACTGTGCATCTGTTGAGTCGACCTCGAGTCTCCAAAGATTTTAGCATTTAGATTGGAGGGCTGATTCACAGCTGTAAGTTTGCATAATTATCATTAGCTTGTATATAAACTATCATCTTTTCCAAGTGGAGCTGGAAATCAATAAAATGCTGAATTACATTCAAAGGCTGATGCAAGGTTTGACATTAGAGACAAGGGAATTCGGTAATGTATTCCTCAGCTTCAAAATATTTATTCAATCAAATCTGCATACCGTATGTACTGATGATTGGATTTTTAAATTGAATTAACTGTAGCTGGGGTCATGTAATGACTTAGTGAGTTGATACCTTTTTTTTTTCCTCCTACTTGTAACTGCTACTGTCAAAATATTGAAATTACTAAAGCATGGTGAAATTGTGTTATTTTGAAATGTGTAATGAAACATAAAAGCTGTCATAACAGCCACAAAAAAAATGATGACTGAACTGAACGGGTTGTTTTTCAATGAAACAATGTATCATGGATATATCGAAGACATTTAGGTGTCAACTAAATTCAATATAGTTTAAAGGTGAAGGATATGTGCAGAAAATACATTATTTCCCTGTTTTGTAGATTTGAATATACCTTGGAGTTAAATGATGGGGTAGAGATGTTCAAACCGTCATAAGATGCGTGAAAAAGGCCATGTACAACAAAGTGCAACAAACGGTATTGAACAGGGGTCGAGGCCTTCAACATCATCTATTTTCCACATTTAAAGCCTCTTTACCATCTCTATCTTGATGTTTTGACAATAATTCATACCTTTAGCCATGTAAATCTGAGGATTAATATATATGAAGCTTTCCTGACACTAAACATGGGATTATTTTACTAGAACAGAGTGGCTCCACAACTTTCACACCTCCCATCCCGTTCTTGTACAATCCACATCTACACATTCCATGGAGATTGGATCTTGGTGTCTGTGCTACCTTAGTGGATATACTGTAAATGATGGGCCATTTTTCTGACACTCATTAGAGCTAAAGAAGTAGCTTGGAGAAGCAAAGAAACATTTTCAACATTACAGAACAAGTCCAATTGAATGTGACTAGCTGCTACTAGATATTTAACCACTTGCTGACCACCCACAGTCATATAATGAGTAAAAGGAGTGATGCGGCTCTCATTCTGGGATGACGTCATATAAATTCGCCCTATAATGGCTGCTCTCGCATGCCCAATCACGGCCACGCCGTGTCCTACGACCCCGTTCTCATGTGATCGGCTGTGTCCAATCCCAGCAAATCACATGTAAATGCGGTAATGCTGGTACTCGGTCCTTCTCACCTTTCACTGACAGAGTCTGTGGCAAGGGGAGCCAATCAGTGGCATCTCCTGGGAGGGGACACCAGGACAGGTAATCAGGGCACTAACCATCAATGCCCTGATTACAGTAAAGCCCCAGCAGTGTCCATCAGTGCCACCAATCAGTGCCCATCAGTGACACCAATCAGTGCACATCACTGAAACCAATCAGTGCCCATTAGTGCTCTCTTTCAGTGACCATGAGTGCCCCCGATCAATGCCCATCAGTGCCGAACATAAATGCACATTAGTGCCTCCCATTGGTGCCCATCAGTGCCGCCCATCAGTGCCACCTATCAGTGCCCACCAGTGCTGCCTATCAGTGCCCATCAGTGCCTACCAGTGCCACCTATACGTGCTCATCAGTGCCACATATCAGAGCCACCTATCAGTGCCCATACTGGAGAAAAGACTGGACAGCCACACTTCCACGAAATTCTTAATGAGCTATGATTAAGCGCTGATACCCAGTGTGAAACACATCAGTATTCCCCACCCCACTGTCTGCTGTGACTTGTAGTGCTGTTTCCATTTTTTATCATTAAAGGCAACTTTTTTAAGAATTTTGTGGAAGTGCGGCTGTCTAGTCTTTTCTCCAGTGTTCACTTTGTGCATTGCCTGCACCCATGCTTCTGAGAGGACACTGATTGCTGAGTGCACTCATCTGGAGCGGCAGTTTCCCTTTTCTTTATCAGTGCCCATAAGTATGGCATATTAGTGCCTCCTCAGCAGTGCCATCTAATCTGTGACCATAAGTGCCACCTCCTCAGTGCCCATCAGTGCAGCCTATAAGTGCCCATCAGTGAAGGGTAAAAAATACTTATTTACAAAATCTACTGACATAAATGTAGAAAACCTTTAAAAAAAAATATTTTGGTCTTTTTATTCTCTTTTTTGTAAAAAATAAAAAGCCCAGCTGTCATTAAATACAACCAAAACACATCTCTATTTTTGTAAATAAAATTATTAAAAATGTATTTGGTCACAGTGTTGTATGATCGCACAATTGCCATTCAAAATGTGACAGTGCTGAAAAATGGCCTGGGCAGCAAGGGGGTGAAAGTGCTCTATGTTCACTGTAAAAATATATATATATATATATATATATATTTACTTGCAATATGCCAAATTGGGACCATTTGTGCACTTAGAAATTACACTTCCTGTTCATATTAATTGGTCACTGTTTTTCCCAGAAGTCTGCACAGAGCTGGAAGTCAAATTAGAAGAATCCCTCACATTTAAATCCTTACTAAGACCTTATGGCTAAAAGGGATGCCAATGGTGCTGGCCCCAGGAATGGTGGCGATTCAATCCAAATACATTCAATGAAAGCTACATTTTCTTAAGATCAACACGGTCCTTTAATTGAAATGAGAATGTCAATAATTTGGTTTGGAAAAAGCACCTTTGCTTAGAGAGGTAAAGGTTAAAGAAAAAATAATCTAATTTTTTAAGTTAATAGCTTTCTACTGGGGTCAGCAACTGAGGTTACTTTGGAAAGAGAGATAAGTCTTGTCTTAGTCTTAGTGGTATGTGAATCACAGAGGAGAAAAACCTCCATGGACTTTCAAGTGGCTTTGTGGTCAGAATATTTCAAATGTTCTGGTCAGTCACTGGCGGAATGTTGATATTTCACTGACAACTATCGTTCCATGGCTTGAGCCATTACATGATCTGAATATTTCTTGGCTTTGGCCAGTATAAGGAAAAATATTAAATGGAAATCAAAATGTTTACATTTTTTAGGCATATACTTGATTTAGGGATTCATCGAGTATCCTCGTACCCTCATGATCCCTTTTTTAACCCCCACAAAATATACCATACTACATGACTTGGAATAAACATTGGATTGGCTACACATGTCTTTTTTATTCACATAAAGTACAAAATGAAACAAAATTTAAATAATAAAGAAAAATAATAAAACGGTGAACAGTGTTGTGCTGCTCCCACTATTTTATGATCAAAATACCGGTATATTAATGATTTCACATATAAAAAAAATAAAATAAATAAGTTCAATCTTCAATGCAACCTTGTGCTTTTTCATAACTGCATATACTGTAAGTGTATGTAACGACTATATTTTGTTTCAGATAAAGAAGTGAATGGTTATGAACAGCCCTCAAATTTTCCACTCGCCTGCTCGCATTTTGCGAGTGTAAAATGAGGGCTGGCGAGGAGCTGGGCTGCCTGGGGGGGGGGGGGGGGGCAGGGAACCGTCAGCGGGTGGGGTTGATCGGGAGACGTTCTCCCAGCACAATGTGGAAAAGGAGTTGCTAGCTGAAGCGTTTGGAGAGCTCTCTCTCATACAGGGTGTGGTGAGGGCGTTATTAGAGGCGGGGAAGGGTAGGGGTTGGGTGGGACAACTGGTGGCGAGTAACCCTTGAGGCCTGGCTAGTAGCTCAGGACTTGAAATTTTGAGCCCTGGTTATAAACCCTGATAGACTTTTTTTATTGCTATTTTTCATTATTGGAATCCCATTAGAAAGATTTCTTTTCACTCCCTATTTCAGATCAGGGAGGAAATAATGTGGGAGATCCCCATTGGAGATGTGTTGGAACCCGGGTCCCAGGACACTTGTATCTCACCAGATATCAAAGTAAGTCTCTACCACCTCTGTGCTGCTCAGTCCTTGACCTCTTTACATCAACATGCTTAACAGCAGTTCATTTCCCTTCATTTCCCCTTTCTATTTAGGTGCTTACTGGCTTCTCCTTTTCTGACAAGTGCTAACTGGTAATATTACCTTTCACATTCCATCTCATCATCTGGTTTCTCACCTCCAACCTTCCAACCACTACGAATATTGGTTTCAGCAACACTATTTATTGGGACCACTGGTTCTGGGACCCCACATTTGTCCCCTGCTGTGTATCTCTCGCAGGTATAACATTTATTACTTTTGATCACTTGCTTTATCACCTTGCTTCCCCCCTCCCCCTGTTCCTCCTTTCTTTCCCTCCCTTCTTCTCCCCCCTCCCCCTCTCCCCTCCCCTCTCTCTTCCCCCCTCCCCTCTCTCTTCCCCCCTCCCCCTCTCCCCTTTTTTTCCCCCTCCCCCTTTCCATTCCTTTTTCCTCCCCTCCCTTTCCCCTTTTTTCCCCACTTGATCACTTGCACTTTTCAGGATATTCCCTATATTTACCTACTTTAATACACAATTGATAGGTCCATCTCCATATTTACCCCATTGGCCGCCGTGGGAGACAATTTTCCTTGGCTGGTTGGGCGTCTGAGCTGACGGGACACCTGCTCCTAGGTAGGCGACACAATTCCTATTCCCCAATATGTACTATTGTATATACCTGTTCCTGTCGGTAGGTTGACCTACATGAACTGGATTATATGTGTTTCAACTTATCTATGTTTTGTGTTTGTATATTACTTTCAGAATTCCTCCTGACGAAGCGATGCAATGTCGCGAAACTACTAGAGAGACTGGATTCACCGGGAATCCCCATTTGGGGACTGCAATTTCAGTGATCTGATCGATCGTCACGATATGTGTATTGTTTTAATTGTCTTTAATGTCTAATGTTTTTATTTTATTTTTCATATTATATTAATAAATGTACCTATTTTTGATATATCTGCTCCTCTCTAAATTCATCTACTCATCCTGTACCGTAATAGTCCTCCTTGCCTGTTCTTTCCTGTGGGTTCTCTTGGGTCCCTGGGGTTCCCTGAGCCCTTTCTCTATATAACTAGATTTTGGATGATGGTACTGTTTTAAATTCAAGGCTATATAGTTCATCGAAGAGGCTAAAAATTATTTCAAGAGGAGGTCTCTAAAAAGTGAGGGGACATTCCCTCTTAGACCGATGTCACAATAACAACTGTGTGCATCAAAAGACTTCCTCTCACCTCTTATTGCTATGGTAACTCAAAAATGTGGGATTTTCCATCACATGTTGTACCAGAGATAATGGCCACCAAGATCAGTGGGGATAAAGCACAATAAAAATCCAAGGTTTAAACCCGTCTGTGACAGACTGCCTTTCTCATGACCTGGGTGCCTCTCCAAACAGTGCTCTCTCGCCGCTGTAACCCAGGAACAAGGTATTATAGCTGGGAATTGCATCCAGGAACTAGCCGACACTAACTTAGATGCAAACAGGAACTGCCTTTATTGTAAATTCACACAACATTTTGAGCACACAAAATCAGATAACAGCTTGATCACATTATCCTAAACAATGCAAAGTTTAAACAGTAATATCATCAGTACATCTAACAGTAAGCTAATCAACAGCCAGGCACCCAGAAAGCTTTCATTAGTCAGGCCCACCCCAGACAGTCCTTTGGGAGTTTGGTTTTCTCGTGGTTTTCAATCTGTCTATTAGAAAATTCATCATAAGACAAAAGTCATACAAAGTTCCAGCCAGTGGTCCATGGTGCAGTAACTTGGCTCTCCCTCTTCCCTGCCATCTCCTGACTCCCATCCCAGGCTTAAGCTCTACACTAGGTAGGTCATCTTTGCTCACCTGGCAGGTCAGGCTGAGCAGCAGGGTGGCGAAGCGCGGCAGGGGGAGATGAGGTGGCCTGGTCAGGGCTGACCAGGGGGGAGAGACTCCAATGGGTCAATGAGCCGTCCTCTGCTACCAGTGCCTGCCAGTGCCCATCAGGGCCACTCATCATTGCCACCTCTCAGTCCCACCTATCAGTGCCCATCAGTGCCCCCTCATCAGTGCTTATCAGTGCCACCTATCAGTGCCCATCAGTGCCTCCTTATTAGTGCCCATCAGTGCACTCTCATCAGTGCCACCTATCAGTGCCCATTACTGCCTCCTTATCAGTGCCCATTAGTTCAGCCTCATCAGTGCACATCAATGAAGGAGAACATTTTTCAACATTTTGTGGCAAACTATGAAACAGTTTGGATTTTTTCAGAAAACAAAAAACAAAAACAAAACAGCAGTGAATAAATACCACCAAAAGAAAGCTCTATTTGTGTGATAAAAATGTCATTTGGGTGCAGCGTTGCGTGACTGCGCAGTGGTCATTCAAAAAGTGACAGCGCTGAAATCTGGAAATTGGCCTGGGCAGGAAGGAGGTTTAGGTGCCCAGTAAGCAAGTGGTTAAAGAGGCAGAATGTAAGAAAATATTTATGTATTGCAATGACGTATTGGATTATGTTTTCCTTTTTTTGTTCAGACAAACACTTTATGTGAACTCATAGCATTTTACCCACAAATCATTTGCCCTTTTGAAGAAACGTATTTGCAGAGATTTTTCGGATGACCCCTGCTTACGTTTTATTTATTTCTGGTTTATTCCAAATCATGTTTTAACTCAACAAATGTAAACCTTAATAAATGACTGCTAACCATGAATGAACACAAGCCATGGAGCAAAGCATAATAGTAAATGATGAGTTCCGATAAAGACAATAAATCAGGTGTGATGTTTTTAGTGTAGACGGTAGTCACGGACAAATCGGGGGGGAGGCGTTCAATGAACAATGACATGTTTTCCGCCTCAATAATAACGCAGAAGTCGCTTAGCACTTTTTATTATTGGTTTCAAGTAGTTTGTTTTGCTGCAGAAAACATCCCATTCAGAGGCGGGAACAAGTTGTCTGTGAAAATAAACAGCCGGCTTCGTGTTTTGTCTGTCGCAGAAAAAAGGACGAGATGGTATGAAAAATAGATGAATGCGTCCTATAATAATATGACGGCTTCTGTGAATAGAGTTTAATGACTGAGAAATCCATATACAAAGAGTTTCCACTTTTCCTGGTCCCTGATTGAGGAAATGATCGAATACAGAAACCCTTAAAGTAGATGTTAACCCTAACTGAATACATTGTTAAACACTTGCAGACCGGAAGATTTACCCCCTTAATGATACGATACTGCATTGCTTTAACTAACAATTGCGCGGTCGTGCGACGATGTACCCAAACAAAACTGTATTTTTTTTCCCACAAATAGAGCTTTTTTTGGTGGTATTTAATCCACTCCTTTTTTTTATTTTATTTTTTTTTGCGCTATAAACACAAAAAGACAGACAATTTAAAAAAAAAAAAAAAATTTACTTTTGCTATAATAAATATCCCCAAAAATGTTTTTAAAAAACACATTTCTTCATCAGTTTAGGCCAATATATATTCTTCTACATATTTTTGGTAATAAGTGTTGATTGGTTAGCGCAAAAGTTATAGGCCTGGATTCACGTCGGACTTACGCCAACGTATCTAAAGATATGCCGTCATAAGTACAAATGTGCGCCGTCGCATCTCTGCGCCGATTCACAAAGCTAGATACGTCGAAAAGCAAGGCTTCAGCCGCCCAACGTAACTTGCCTACGCCGACGTATCCTGGGCGCATAGTTACGCTGGACGCATTTGGCGTACCCATGTTAAATATGGAAATGAGTAAGATACGGTTTGTGTAAGGGTTACGTCCGGCGTAAAGTTATTCCACATATAGGAGGCACAACCCATGCAAAGGTATGGACCAGGGAACAGCCATCGTATTTTACGTCGCTTATGTAGTACTACGTGAATAGGGCTGTGCGTAGGTTACGTTCACGTCATAGGCAGTGTATTAATGTACCTTAGGCAGCTATTTCGACGTGACTGTGAGCATGTGCACTGGGATGCGTCCAAGAAACGACGCATGCGCGGTTCGTTTTTTGAAGCTCAGCCCATCATTTGCATGGGGTCACGCTTCATTTTAATATATCACGCCCACTTCTAGCCCACTTCCACCTACTTTGACTTACGTCGGCTTACGCCAACAACTATACTCTACTCTGGCGCAACGTTGATCGCATATTCTTTGTGAATAGCATGCTTGCCTCTCAACGTTGTGCCGGCGTAGCGTAAAGAAGATATGCTACGCCCGTACAAAGATGCGCCGTTGGCTGTGAATCTGGGCCATAATGTCTACAAACTATGGGAAAGATTTATGGCATTTTTATATATATATTTTTTTACCAGTAATGGCAGTGATTTGCGATTTCTAGCGGAACTGCGACATTGCGGCGGACAGATCGGACACTTTTGACACATTTTTGGGACCATTGACATTTATACAGCAATCAGTGCTATTAAAATGTATTGATTACTGTGTAAATGTCACCGGTAGGGCAGGGGTTAACACTAGGGGGCGACCAATTGGTTAAATGTGTTCCCTAGTTAGTGTTTCTTACTGTGGGGGGATAGGACTGACTGTAGGAGGAGAGAGATCGCTGTTCCTACTTACTACTCTCATCTCGCCTGACAGAACAGGGATTTGTGTGTTTACACACACAAATTCCCTCTCTGGCTCTCGTGCCAGTGATCACGGGTGGCCAGCGGTGATCGCACCTGCTGGCCACACTATTATTTGAATAGATTTTAAATAAAACCCAAACATTTTTCAAACTGAATTTTATTTCCTAAGAGAATAAAATAGAATGTTATAGAGTATAATATAGTAAAACAGAACAGAATAGAAAATACAAGAATAGAAAAAAAAAGTGAAAAAAAAGGGTCAGAATAGAAAAAAAAGGGTCAGAATAGAAAAAAAACAATAGAGTAAAACAGAGCAAAATAGAACAGAAAATAAAAGAACAGAATTAAATAAAATAGAAAATAAAGGCATAAAACAGAATAGAAAATAGAGGCATATAATAGAATAGAATTGAATAATTTAGAAAGAATATAACCTTCTTCTAAAATCCGAAATGCAAAGAGAATGAAATAGAAGAGAAAATAAAGGAAAAGAATAGAAAATAATACACTAGAATATAATAGAAAATAAAAGAATAAACTATAATAGAGTAAAAAAGAACAGAATAAACAATAAAAGAATATTCAAAAATTGAATAGAAAAAAGGACAGAATAGAAAATAAAAGAATATCATAAAACAGAACAAAATAGAATAGAAAATAGAAGAACAGGATTGAATAGAAAAAAAGAAATAGCATAGAATTTAATTTCGAATAGAATCAATTTGACTTCAAATAGAATATATATAAACAGAATAGAAAATAAAATGACAGAATAGAAAATAATAGAATAGAATAAAATAAACAATACGAAATAATGGAATAAAATAGGAAGAATATAACCATCTTTCGAAATTCGAATTTTGAATAGAATACATTTAACTATGAATACAATAGAAAAAAGAATATAATAGAAAAGAACAGAAAATAAAATAAAAAACATTAATATAGACTACAAAAAACAATAGGATAAAATAGAATAGAAAGAATATAACCATCTTCCAAAATTTAAATTTCAAATAGAATAAATTTGATTTAGAATGGAATTTGATTTGAATGGAATACAAATGGAATTCAAATCGACTTGGAATGGAGAATTTGAATTGATTTGAATTTGAATAAATGAAACTAATTTAAAAAACAAATTAAACATATTCGTTGTTTGTTCTATTCAATTTCTTTATTTTATATTCTGTTCTTATCTTTTCTATTATATTATATTATTTTCTATTCTATTCAATTCAAATGTATTCTATTTAAAATTTAACTAAACTAATTTATGCAAATAATGAATCTAGATGAAACCAAACACATTTTTATCGTTCTGTACATGTCTATTTTATACCATCAGCATTGCATTAACAATTCAAACAATAGTTATACTTGACAATCCAATATAAGCTTTCTTGAAAAATCTCCTTCCATGTTGGGAGTTCTGGTTGTCTGCTGCTCATTTATTTCCACAACTTCTTGGATTCCATGCATGCTCTGCAGCCTCTCCACTGCTGTTTACTTTCAATATTCTAAGGACTATATATCCCATGGTACCTTGCTGCCCGCAAGCAGTGATTCCTGTACTGACTCCACCTCCTGTAACTCCTTCTCTCAAACCTTCAGTAGTTCAGAAGGCAGGCTCTGTGAAATATGTGACACTGCAGTGCCTATTCACAGGACATAGTGACTATGGGCCAGATTCTCAGCGGCGATACGACGGAGTATCTCAGATACCCCGTCGTATCGCCGTTTTTTTTGTCTCGTATCAATGCGCGTGATGCTTAGCATCACTTTTGCATAGATACGCTGCAACATCCGACAAGTGTAAAACCATTACACTTGCGGATCGTAGGTGTAATGACAACTCCGGCCACTAGGTGGCCTTTACGTTTTCTCATTTGCCTATGCAAATGAGGTTAGTACGCCGATTCCCGATCGCTTTTACGCCGCCCCGTCGTCGCGTACATCGTTTTCGTCCGCGTAAGGTTACCCCAGCTTCTATGTGGAGTAACCTTACGAAGTTCCGTCGGATGCCGTCGGGTCCCGTCGGATGCCATGTTAAGTATGGCGTCGGGTCAGCGTCTGCTTTTTCCGTCGCTTACGTCGTTTTACTAACTCGTTCGCGAATAGGGAGTTGCGTAAATGATGCTCACGTCGTTTTGACGTCGGTTTCAACGACGCTTTCCGACGTGAGCTGGAGCATGCGCACTGGGCTTTTTCCCCGGCCGGCGCATGCGCAGTTCATTCGACGCGGGGGCGCGCTTAATTTAACTACATGCCGCCCCATTTAAATTGCGCGGGTTTACGCTGGGCGATTTACGCGACGCCGGCGAAAACTACGGAGCAAGTGCTTTGAGATTAAAGCACTTGCTCTAGTACGATGCGGCGGCGTAGTGTAAATGGCTTACGCTACGCCGCCGGAATTCTATGAGAATATGGCCCAATGTGTCCCAGAATTCAAGAAATTTCCAAAATCAGTTTACAAACTTCAAAATCATTAAAATTAATATGAATGAAGCCTTGAAATACAATGTGAAAATTAATATGTGATTTAAATATAATCGGCTTGTGTATACATCGTAATCAGCTGTCAAAGATCAGAGGTCAAGTAAGCCCACACTGTAGCCATCCTGGTTAAATAAGTGCTTCCAATGTAAAAATGAAAGCCTGTTAATATCACTAAATACAACTAGTTATATTGCCCAAAAAAAGAGCTGCTAATATACAGACAAGTGTCCAAAGCACTAGAAAGTTTTGCGTCCATGATTTTCCCTCTCCTACATCATGAAGAGGGAACTCTGCCTTTAAAAGTCCATTTAAAGTGTGCGTACAAAAACATTTTTTTAAACTTGGGATAGGGTGTGGAATCATTAGAACCCTCAAGTTTTTAATGTTTCAGCTAGGGAGATTCATCCCTCAATGGGCCAGATTCAGGAACAGTTAGGCTGGCGGATCCAGTGATCCGCCAGCCTAACTGTGACTTTGAGCCGGCGTTTCTGTTTTCTGTAACCAGAAAACAAGAAACGCCGGGTTGAAGCTCCGATGCGAGCAGCGTAACTGAGTTTCGCCATCGCATCGTTACTTCAACTTAAAAATGGCGCCGGGGGCGTTCCCGCCGATTTCCGCTCAAAAAATATGTTAAATCGGCAATTCACGATCGCATTCCGGCGCGACGCAGTGACGTTACGACGTTTCCGGACGGGATACGCGGCGCATAGTTATACCTACATGGGGTTGGAATATCCTATGTTAGGTATAGGCGTCGTCATCGCGTCGGAAAAAAATAAAAAACTGTCGCTTGCGTAAAACGGTCATGAATGGGAATGTGACGTCATTGACGTTCATTCACAGATTTTGGAGCATGCGCACGGGGATGTTTTGACACTCGACGCATGCGCAGTACGTTGGCGGCGGGATTGCGCTTAGTTAGCATACTACACGCCCCGTACCCGCCCAATTTGAATTCCGCCGGCTCATTTGCGATGCGCTGCCGCAACTTTAGGAGCAAGTGCTTCGTGAATGACAGCACTTGCTCCTAAAATTTCTGCAGCGCAACGCAAATGAGAAGCGTTACTCCAGAGCAAAGATGCTCTGGACTACCTGAATCTGGCCCTATATGTCCCAGAGGCGCACAGGCTGGGTTTGGGTCAAACTCACATTCAACCCAAACCCAAAGCTTATGTCAAGTGAGAGTAAATCCTCCAATGAGGACAGTTCCAGCAAAAACTGCCTTCAATTTGTAGAGATTTCCTGTCACTTCCAGTTGTGTCTCTAGGACAGGGAATGAAGAGAACTCTCCCCAGCAGGACACAAAAAGCAAAGCCCAAGCTGATAGGGATTTTAACCCTACCTACCCAACGCATTTCAAAACTAAAACAAGAGATTTGGCTAGACAGAAATTGGGGTTGATTTACTAAAACTGGAAAGTGTAAAATCTGGAGCAGTTCTGCATAAAAAACAATCAGCTTCCTGTTTAATTTGTCAAAGCTTAATTGAATAAGAAGAATTTAGAAGCTGATCGGCTACTGTGGACAGCTACACCAAATTGTACACTCTCCAGTTTTAGTAAATCAACAGCATATGTGAATAGAAATCTCAGAATCACTGGACAGGCGTGAATGGAGTAGATATTTGGAACTTGGTGAAGACCTACGAGACCATGGAGGAATATCCTGACTAGGGGAGGGCTGGCAGCCTTAGGCCTGGGGGGCAAGTCCAGTCAAGTGGCCCATTGAACCGCCGAATCAGCTCACCATCCATGGCCCATCTGGTTTTTCAATGCAGCCTCACCAGTGCCCATCAGTGCAACAAACTCCAGTGCACATCAATGCAGCCTGATCACTGAGACAGGTTACATGGGGAGTATGGGGGTCAGCTAGGGGTGTCATGGTCTCTCACCTCAGTGATCTCAGCTCAGCAGGTCCTTGCACACCATGGCCTCTTGGGGGGGGGGGGTGATGCTCCTGGTCCTGGGGTAAAGTTGCAGCCAGCGCCCAGCCCTGCGTCCCGACTCCCTGGCATGCCCTGCCTCTGCCTGCTTCCAAGAATCCAGTCCCAGGGAGTTCTAGTTTCCTCTGCGCTGCTCTGTTTCCACCCACCCAGAGCTTGAGCGTGTACTACAACTCCTGGTATGCAACAGCTAGTGGTCGGGCCGACTTCCAAGACTAGAATAAAAATAAAATGGTAGCGGGCATTTTGAACATAAGTTGTGGTGGCCTAGGGGACAATTGCCACCCTGTCCCCTGGCCCAGCCCTCCCCTGATCCTGACTGAGTAGCAAGCATTGAAGGAGTAGTACTAAATCCTCTCTTTTCAGGTATTATAGATGAAATATAAACTGATGAATAGACAGCCCTTTGGTTTTTTCTATGGTCAGGTTTTAGATAGAGTACCAGTTTAGAGTTTGTGGGAAGGTTTACAGATTGGAAGATTTTTATAATGGAATGAAAAGATGTAATTACTAAGAATAGTATTGTTCTTGGTAAATATGCAATTAATCTGGCTGAAATTCTTTTGGGCCAGAAAAATTTGCTGCATTTGCGTGACCTTCCTTTGGACAAAACCACTGAAACTGGCAAGAGGGTGAACTTAAAGGACATTAATGTATTTGCTGGCGTGTAAGACTACCTTTTTACACTTAAAGAAAAAAAAATGGCCAACAAGCAGGGTTGTCTTATACGCCGGGTCAGCTACTCGGATGCCTGTTGGATGTGCGGTAATACTGTATGTAGTATGTAGCTTCGGCTACATACAGTATATACCGCTTAACCAATCCCGATGAGCAATGTATTCAAATGAATACAAAGGAATTCAAAGGAGTAACAACCTCTGCCAATCCGAGCAGGCATCCGAGCAACAACCTCTGCCAATCCGAGCAGGCTACATACAGTAGCCTGCTCGGATTGTCTTTGAGAGTCAAAGAGGCGTGGGCTGATGTTACAGCCTCTGCCAATCCAAGCAGGCTTTGTATTCATTAATAGAATACATTGCTTGCCGTGATTGGCTCCTGCTCCAGCAAGAAGGAAGAAGAATATGGCTCCAGCTCCAGCAAGAAGGAAAAAGGATATTGCTCCAGCTCCAGCAAGAATGAAGAAGAATATGGCTCCAAAAGGAAGAAATATGAAGTGTCGGGAAAGCCTCGGAAGAGGGGTCATCTTATAAGGTGAGTACAGGCAAAAATCCCCCAAAAAAAATTAAAATTAGGGGGTTGTCTTATACGCCCGGTCGCCTTATACACCGACAAATATGGGTAGTCTTTTTTTAATAACTATGTACAGTAGCTATGTAAATGTAATCATTAGGCCACCATCTTTTTAACCCCAGGTTGTTAATTACACTTATGCCGCGTACACACAGTCGAAATATCTGATGGAAAAAGTCAGATGGGAGCTTTTCATTAAATATTCCGACCGTGTGTATCCTACATCGGACATTTTCCGTCGGAATTTCCAATGGACTTAGATAGAGAGTAGGTTCTCTATTTTTCCGACTGAGTTTTGCCTGGCCAAAAGTCTGACCGTGTGTACGCGGCATTAGAAAAACGTATGTGGTGAATTTACAATTTAAAGTCAATTAAAAGTCCTAAAATGAAGTGAATAGACCTACCTGCTGTATAATACGTACCCGTATCTATTCCCGGAGGATGAAATACAGTTTTCACATGTTCGTGCAGCTCTATATAAATATGCCTAAAATCGCTCAGGAAGCAAAACTTTAAAATTTGCATGCAAGAAGAAATTTTGTAAAGTTTGCTAATGTGTTCCACCATCCAAAGAAAGCACAAGTGATTGGATTCTTAATGCATGAATTTGTCCAAACCTCAAGTGCTTGATAGGAGCCAGTAAAATAAGCCTGTTGGATTCCTCTGGTTTCATCCTCTGCTAAAAAACCTGTTCCAGACATGGAGAGGAAAAGAAACAATATTTGCAGAAATGGACCAGAATGCCTTCGTATTGACTGTGATGAAAATGAGAGCCAAGAATCCTGTTTTTGCTATCTCGTGCCTGTGTCTAGGAAAATAAATAGGGTGGAAAACACATTTACAGTGCTGTCAGCTGTTACATCCTTCTTGTATCAATGTTAATACAGAAAATTAGTTGCAGCAATTTCAACTTGGAAAGCTAGAAAGTGTTTGCTGTCCGTACTCCAGCGATGACTCACCGAAGGCAGCGTCCTCTAGGGGGCAGCAAGGAGTTGCCAGCTTTCTAAATTTGTACTGTACTTCTATCTAATAATAATACAAAGTTCTAGTATCCTGCAGGAAAGTCAACCTAGCAAAATGTTTTTAGGGCAGCACCGTAACAGCAAAATATGTACCAAAGTACAGTGTAAGCAATTAAAGTAGTGGTGTAATAAAACCATTTGGAGATATCACAGGGCGGGGTCACCCGTCCTTATCATAGGGGACCCCACACTATATTTTATTAACATTTGGTGCGGGGTTCCCTTTAATATCTATACCAAACATGAAGGGCCTGATATGGAATTTGGGGACCCCACGTTTTTTTTGGTTCGGGGTTCCCCTTAATATTCATACCAGACCCAAAGGGCCTGGTAATGGACTGGGGGGGGGGGGGGGGGGCTGCCGTTTTTTTCAATGACTGTATTCCTGGGACCTGACAATTCACAAATAGCCTTGAGTAGTTTTATATGTTATTTTTCCTTTAGAAATTACATTTTGTGCAGGGACAGTTCTAAACACGAGAAACATGCGCTACTTTACAGGCATACTATACACCCCCCCCCCCCCATGTATGAAATTTAAAGGAATATTTAACTTATTTAACTTTTATTGTTTCACTTTAAGCATTATTAAAATCACTGCTCCCGAAAAAACTTCTGTTTTTAAAACTTTTTTGCATTGATACATGTCCCCTGGGGCAGGATCCAGGTCCCCAAACACTTTTCATGACAATAACTTGCATATCGACCTTTAAAATTATCACTTTTGATTTCTCCCATAGACTTTTAACAGTGTTCTGCTGCTTTTCAAACTTGCTGAAAACACCCCAAATTGTTTGTTGAACGGGCAAACAGCCAATGTTCGAGTCTTACTCATGTTCGACTCGAACATAAAGCTCATCCCTAATCATCACTACTGTATAATGATATCAAAAAACATATATATGCTGTATGTACATTAAAACTTCAAACTTACATGAAGAAAATATACATACAATTAACTGAAACTACTCTTCTAATCAATCACAGTAAGCTTCCTAACCTCTATGTTGAAGAAGCAAAATAAAATAAATACAATTAATAAACATACCAATCCACATATCCGTATAAATATCTGCATATATTGTGGTGTAGCCACCATGAAATGTCCACTATTTTCCTATATTGATATATATCTATATATGTACAAGGGGCTTACACATTACCCCTAAAATAAGGATTGAAATACCATCTAGGGAGCTGTAGGTCCCATAACTGGAAATATTCAGATAGAAGGCTCCAACATATATAATGACAAGGTAATGATAAGGTATGGCCAGTCAAGGCTAAGAATATAGTCCAAATGAACTACAATTAGGGGTTTAACATACTTAAAGAAGTAAAAAACAATATTTAACCAAATTAAATCTGCCTAACAAGGTTGAGACTCCACACTTTCCTCTTAGATAGCATCCAAACATGCGGTCGGAATGGCCTCCACATATATAGTCCACAATTGGGGGTGGTCACTCCCGAAGACCACCAACACCTCCCGAGAGATGCCCAAAGGAGAGCTGGTGCTTGGGTAGGGTGGGTGACAAAGTACAGGGGTGGCCTAATGTATATCTAAAGCCAAGACCATTTTCTTCTTTTTTTAGAGTAGGGAATTGATAAAAGCACTGTTAGTTTTTGGTTTTTGTTCTTTCGCTTCTTTGTCCTATTTGGGGGATTTGCTATCACTTCCTCCTTTATGAACACATCAAACAGGAAGTGAGAGGAAATCTCTCCAAAGTGAGGATAATCCCTTTTTTAGTCACTTGTCTCTGGTGTCCCCATTGGAAGATCTCACCTCTATCTCTGTACTGGTAACCAACAACAATTTGATCACCAAGACAAATAGAGATGGTGAATTTCCACAGAGGGGACATAAACAGAAGTAAAAACCCAACAGAAGTGCTAACCAATCCACATTCCAACCAAAACAAAAACATGGTTTAAGATATAAAGGATGTGGAATCATAGCAAGTCTAATAGTAAAAACACTATAAATGATTGTTTATTTAAAAGATGTACACTAGGGCTGCTGAATATAATCGTATAATCGATGCATCGAGATTCGGGGCCTCTGATGCTGCATCGATGCATGTGGCCCCGAAAATCGATCTTTGTGACGTCATCCGACATGCCCCGCCCCTCCCGGGAGATCGCTCCGCGCGTGTCCTTTAAAATACTAGTTTTGTAAAACGTGCGCTTTAGAATCCATTAGGTGCCCGCCGCTGTATGTGCTTATGAAAATATATGTGATTCCTACCTTATATCTCCGTATATAACAGTACTTGCGATCATGTGACTCCATGCTTCTGCCTGCCTCTCTCCTCCCTCCTCTCCTCTCCCTCCTCTCACATCTCTCCTCTCAAAGTCTCCTCTGACGTCAGCCCCGCCCGCCTATCTTGTGATCTGTGACTTTAGCTACAGACGGTGGGCGGGGCTGAGAACGGACATGATGAGAAGAGAGAGGCAGACTCGAGCATGGAGTCAAATGATAGCATGTACAGCAATACACACGGAGCTATGAGGTAAATCTGCATACGTTTTAAAAAGCACATACAGCAGTGGCCGCTGAATGCATTAGAACAGCATTTATTATCACAGAGGAAGGTTATCAGCAGTGTGTGTACTCCTGCATGTGCTCTGTCTGTGTCTGCATTTCTCTGGCTCTGCACATTCCACTGTGTTAACTCCTAGAGTGCTGGAATGTGCAAAGCCCAGAGAAATGTCAGCACACAGACAGTGCAGTGAAACTCACAGAGCTGTCAGTGGATTATAATTCCTTCTGACCTCCCAGCAGTGTGTGTGTATTGCTGAACCCTGTAGTGCACTGGATTAGTGCACCTTTTTAAAGGGGAGTTCCAACCTATTTTGTTTATTACAAAAAGTGTAGCTGCTGACTTTTATTAAACTGACACTCACCTGTCCCACGGTCCATCGATGCGGCCGCCTGTAGCTCCACTTCTCTCCCCCTCCTCTCCGCCGACAAATCTACTGTGGGCACCCCGGCCATGACAACTTACGGCTTCATGGCCGAGTGCGCACTGCGTTCTACTATTGGCCAGCCAATCTTCTGGGACCTGTGTTGTGTCCCAGAAGATCGCTGGCACAGAGTGGCCGCCTAGGACAAGAGGGGTCCTCTCCTAGGTGGCCAGGACAGGAAGGAGAAAGTGAGACAGGAAATCTGCCTAAAAAGGAGGTTACACACCCCACCCATGTGGCATGTCAGGGTGCAAGGAGTGCTTAACCACTTGCTTACTGGGCACTTATACCCCCCTCCTGCCCAGGTGATATTTCAGCTTCCGGCACTGCGTCGCTTTAACTGACAATTGCGCGGTCGTGCGACGTGGCTCCTAAACAAAATTGACGTCCTTTTTTCCCCACAAGTAGAGCTTTCTTTTGGTGGTATTTGATCACCTCTGCGGTTTTTATTTTTTGCGCTATAAACAAAAAAGTGCGACAATTTTGAAAAAAATACAATATTTTTTACTTGTTGCTATAATAAATATCCCAATTAAAAAAAAAAAAAACTTTTTTTTCTCAGTTTAGGGCGATGCATATTCTTCTACATATTTTTGGTAAAAAAAAAAAAAAAATACGCAATAAGCGTCTGGTTTGCGCAAAATTTATAGTGCCTACAAAATAGGGGACAGGATTATTATTTTTTATTATTTATTTTTTTACTAGAAATGGTGGCGATCTGTGATTTTTATTGGGACTGCGACGTTATGGCGGACACATCGGACACTTTTGACACATTTTTGGCGTCATTCACATTTATACTGCGATCGGTGCTATAAAAATGCACTAATTACTGTATAAATGTGACTGGCATTGAAGGGGTTAACACTAGGGGGTGAGGAAAGGGTTAAATGTATTCCCTACATAGTGTTCTAACTGTGGGGGGAGGGGGGGGTGACTGGGGAGGTGACCGATCTGTGTCTCTATGTACAAGAGACACAGATCCGTCTCCTGCTCTCCAGAGACAGAATGCTGTCTCTATGTAAAACTGCAATGAGAGATGATCTATGAGATCATCTCTCATTCGCCGCACAGATCGCATCGCAAACGGCCACTCTGATTGGCCGTTCGCGGCGATCTGTGATTGGCTGTGTCCAAGAGACACGGGCAACACAGTGTTTCCCCGCAGCACGCTCTGGAGCGCGCGCCGGGAAGCAGCTAGTGACAAGCCGTCAATTGACGGCTTGTTGACAATTTAGATCTGCGCTAGAGCCGTCATTCGGCTGTAGCGCGGATCTCAAGTAGTTAAAGCGGAAGTTCCACTGGGTGAAACTCCGCTTTAAGGGAGTGAGGTTATTTTTAATTCAAAGCAGTTCCAGTAAATATTTTGTTTATTAAAAGTCAGCAGCTACAAAAAAAAAGTGTATCTTCTGGCTTTTAATAAAAAGACACTCATCTGTCCCACAATCCAGCGACATGGCCACCCGTACACTCCATGCTCTCCCCTGCCTGTCCACAGCGCTGGCAATACCACTGTGGGCATCCGGCTATGACAGCTTGCAGCTTCACTGAGCTGCCCTGCATAGCCGGGCAATCTTCTGGGACATGTGTCCCAGAAGATTGCTTGGTGGAAGGGCTGCCTAGGCCGCCCAAGCGGATATGGAAGCGCGTCAGCAATCGTGATGCATCGTGATGCATCGCGGAATTAAATCGAATCGAATCGTTGACCATGTAATCGTAATCGAATCGAATCGTGAGCCCAGTGAAGATGCGCAGCCCTAATGTACACCTTATAGTCAATTATAAAAAAAACTTTATGACCAAAGGTCATTGGAGCTTAAATGGCAGGACTAAATTTAACTTAAGATTACCTTCATGACTAATTTGCCCAGCTAAATTATTTTTAAATTGTTGTAAAAAGAACATATAATAATATTTTTTGCTAAAATGTTTTAATAGCTATGACTAAGCACTGAAACCGCAGTGTGAAACACATCAGCCATATACCCCACTGCTTGCTGTGTTTTGTAGTGCTCCATTTTTTTTTTATCATTAAAAGCTACCTTTTTAAGGTTTTTGTGGAAGTGCGGCTGTCCATTTCTTCTTTTCAAGTTTTGCTTCGTGCATTGCCGGCACCCAGGGCCGTCTTTACCGCAGGGCAAAAGGGGAAGCTGCCCAGGGCCCTGTCAATCTTTAGGGGCCCAATTTAAGCAGAGCTGCCCATTAAGCAGTGGTCTGCCCGTCGCCTGACTGCACTTTCTGCGCACAGAAGCCGGGCCTGCCATCGGCGCACTGTGCAGTCTCTGCTGCTGAATATTTTCTCTAGCAAGGAGCGAGGAGAGAGGAGTGGGCGGGGCCTTGAGCTCCACTGACGCTCTGACCCTGCCCCTTGCTGTGAATGGTGTGCGCTACACAGCGGGAGGCCTCGGGGAGGTAGGAGTCGGACTGCGCAGTGGAGCCGACAGCAGAGTGCTCCTGTGAGTGAGGCAGCTCAGGCAGCCACTGATCAGAGCGAGCTGAGCTGGCCAGGACCGGACAAGGTAGGTCTTTCTCCTCCCTAGGCTCCTGCTCCCCATATAGGTAGTTAATCCATACAGTTAGTAAATCCTGACCAGTCCAGGCTGTGGCTGTGTCCAAAAGGATTTATTTGCATGGTCTGGGCTAACACCAGACCAGACACTGCTTGATAGGCCTACTTTAGGCCTGATTCACATGTATGCATGTTGGGGGCCACAATTTCAAGGGCACAGCATCCTATTCATTTGAATGGGCTGCTATGCCTGCGTTTCCCACAGAAAAAAAGGTGCATGCAGCATTTTAAAATTTTAAAATTTCAGTGGCCTTGAAATCCATCCTGGCAAACTTGCTGCAGTTTTAGGTATGTGGGCCATGGGGGGGGGGGGGGGGGGGGAGAAAATGTTTGCCCAGGGTCCAATCCATATTAAAGACGGCCCTGCCGGCACCCACGCTTCTGAGAGGACATTGATTGCATAGTGCACTGAACTGGAGCGGCAGTTCCTTCTTTCTCTAATGTTTTAATAACGTTTTATAATTATCTCAATTGGATCAAAAAAGTTTGTATTTTTTTTTTTGAACAGTTGACAAGCTTTTAATAACTTATATATATATATATATATTAGCATTGTACTGTCGTCTTCAAAAACAAAATGCTGCCAGCCGAAACAATATAGGGTTATTTACTAACAAACCTCAAGTGATCACCAAGTCAAAGCTAACACAGTGATCACATGATCGGGAATCACACTGATTGGTTCCTGATTGGTAATAAAGGCCAGAAGCTTTCAGAGACACCGCGGTCCCTAGGTAGGAGAATGCACAGCTGTGGGCTCCTAGCTGTTAAAGGGAACTTAGGTTAAAGGAGAAATCCAGCCTGAGCTCATTTGTCTGGGCTTCTCCTAAGGGTCACAGGATTGCAATTCTTTTTGTACTCCTGTGATTGATCTGAAGTCCACTCTCTGCTGATGTCATCAAGATCAGTCCAGGCAACGCATCATTTCAACTCTGGGAGTCTGGATCCGCCAGGTGCCTGGACTGATGTCTGTCTCAGCCTCTCAGTGAGCTGATGAGACAGCCACTCCCCGCCCGTCCACAGCTCAGCACTCCAGTGAGCATGGAGGAGCAGAGAGGAGAGCTGCTGATTGACAGTCAGCAGCTCTCTGCTCAGGGAGCTGAGAGAACCAAGCTCTCGGCAGTGCTCGATGGCTCAGGTCTCAATGTAGAGACGGTGGGGGACAGATGCATACTTACCATACCTAGGTAAGTATAAATCTGCAAAAAAACAACAAACCCATACTTCTCCTTTAACATTCTATTAGCAGGTGGATAAGGAACATTGATTTACAGGCTGCTGTCTGGAACTGATGACTCAATGTGCAGTTCAGAAACTGCATTGTTGCATAGAGCAGTTGGCCAGGCATTTTTTTAAGAATGATTCAGGTTCAGTTCTTAACCATTTCAGCTCCAGAAGGTTTTTCCCCCTTCATTGTCAGGACAATTTTTTCGACACGACACTGTGTTATGGTAACCACTTGCCGACCAGCAGCCGTCATTATACTGCGGCAGGTAGGCACATTCCCGCAAGCTTTCGTAGCTGTACGTCGGCACTTTAAGCAGGACACTGAGAACATCTAGTGCCATAGATATAGTAATGCAAAGAAAATCTTTGGATTGAAGGTGAATATTGCAGCTGTAGTTCTGATTAATTAGGCTTCAGCAATACATCAACAAATCTCTAAATTCAGAAACAGGCTAAGAATTATTGATAGTCCTACTGTAGATTATGACAGGTGGGCACAAACCGACTGACATATTAATGAACAGACGCAGACTGACAGATATTGATGAACACATACCAGCAGACAGCGATGAACCCTAAAAACAAGATGCCGGTTGGACCTTTTAGTTAACCTAAGGTCATGTTTGGGAAGCTGTTTATTAAAATATAGATTTTTCCTTTATCCCTTGATAGACACTGAGACTAACCATAAAAACACAAATCCCCTCTAAGCTTTTATTTCATGAACTGGAACAAAGAGTGAAATGGGAGATAATTGAAAATAATTTGATACATTGCACTGTACCAAAATCATTAAGCTGTAAATCGGTTTAATGTAGTGTGTGATATTTATTAAAAAGAAAAAAAAAGAAAGAAAGTCAGTTTAACTTAGCATTTTGATGTAGAAGTTCAATAATTATTTCCTTCAGCCTTTTCCTAATCTCATCGAACATTTAAATTAAATTTGATGACATTTTCAAGAGCAGTTTAATGAGCAGACATTAGCTAGTAGACACTGTCCAAGGAAAGAAGTACCCAGTTTTATAATAGTATTGCCTGCAGAAAACGAATAATCGTCTATTGGCTGAGAAATTTACAGTCAGTTATGGACAAATTTCGATATTTTTTAAAAAAAATACTGTCTATCTATGTAGGTACAACTCTTTTTGAAGTCTAAAACCAATTACCAATATCATTAAAATTTAGCAACAGTTTTAACAAGCTAACTTAATTTCAAATTTGTTTTTATTCAGGTCCGATTCTAGGGAGTGCTGGGGTGGACAGCACCCTCACAGACTTTAGTTATACCCCCTAGGTCTCCAAGATATCCACTGCACCAAGACCCAGCCCCCAATCCCCAGTGCAGGCCCCCATTCTCTGTAGTGGGGCTACTGGCATACTAACCACCAATGCCATCACGTGGGTGCCTCACCACCAGAATTCACAGTTTAGGCTCAGATCCGTCACTTCTGGGTCCCGTTTTTTAACTTACACCAAGCTTTACCGTCCAGAGCGAGAAGTGGAAAGCATGCCATCGCCACAGGATCAGCCTCATCGGCACACACTGTTTACACCAAGTGCCAGGCTAGGCACTCTAACATAAGAGTACAATTATAATTTCTTTTTACTGCTTTTAAACAGGCATTAAAATACTACACTATGAGACCTCCTTAAATGTCTCCTGTGCAGTAATTTTTTATGGCCTAGATTTATTCAGGGGGGTCATTTGAGTGGAGTGGTGTTGGCAGTAGGAATCAACCTGGTATTCTAAACGTGCATTTTGACCTTCCTTAAAAAGGGGTCAAACACCTCTGGTGAGTCGCCACCTCCTCATTGAGCACTCGTGGTGGAAAAGCAAGTAGCTTCATATAAGAGCAATTTGTTTTTTGGTGTTGGGATTACTATTACATGTGGACTCTCATATTGCTACAGTATGTCTATTTTCTAGTATTTAAATTTGATTCACCTTTATTTACACACTGTTTCACTTATAAACATACCTAGCGCCTATCCTTTCATTTTATACACATTACCAGAATTTACATTAAGAAGGAAGTGGAACATCCTCCACCCAGACCTGCAACCTCCCCCAGGACCTACAACCTACACTGCCTTCCTGCTCCTACCCTCTGTCGGCTTCTGATGGGTACACCTGATGTAGAGGGCCACTCGGATTGGAGCAATTGATGTAAGGTGAAACTTTGAAAATAATGAGGGAAAATTATGTAAGGAGTACTGTGATGGGGAGAACTGATGTAAGTAGGCACACTGAAGGGGGCAATTGATGTAATGGGGCACTCTGAGAGCCTAAGGTAAGGGGAAGCTCTGATAAAGACACCTAAATTAAGGCAGGAGTCTGATGGGGACAGTTAATGTAAGGAGGGGACACCTGATAAAGGGGTTCACAGGTTCTGTTTAACCACTTGCCGACTGCCGCAAGTACATTGACGTGCACGGCTGATCAAAGGGACATACCTGTACATGTACGATGTCCGCCGGTGTCCCGCGATCATCTCACGGAGGGGTAGAACGGGGAGATGTTCTGCCTAGTGACAGGACAGTGATCTAGTGATCATCGGGAGCAGTGATCACTGTCATGTCACTTGTAGCCCAGCATCCACACAGTTAGAATCACTCCCTGGGACACACTTAACCCCTCCCTCGTCCCATAGTGGTTAACCCCACCACCAAGTCCATCGGTATGTTTTCATTGGACAAACCGATCGTGTGTACAGGGCTTTATAAATAGTTTTTTCTAATTCCTTTTGGTCCTCCCCACTATAATCTGTGGACCAAATCATATTAAGTTAGTTATAGAAACATTTTTATTCTATACACTTAGGGGCAGGTTTGTGTTCAACAATAAAAAATGAAGAGAGTAGAAGACAGAAGGACACTACAAAGTCAAATGGTAGAGAGTAATTAAATATATTTGATAATGAAGATTAGCAATTCAATCAATAACAGGAATCAATAACAAGTGGCAATCTGTAAAGGTCAAAGTTAGGCTTTAAAAATAATGTATTTTTATATATGCTCTCTATTTATTTATGTGATCGGTATAAAATATTTATTGTTGACTAAAGTAGTCATAATGCATTGCATATGGATAATTTATACTCTCAAATCCTGCCAACATGTGGAGCTCTGGGCTTCTTTTCAGATGTTTCTCATGTTTACCTTACAAGATACCTTTTGTTTATCTTTTCTTATTGGCTTTCTGAAATAAAGGTGTCTACAGAGCTCAAAAACTAAAGACTGAAACAATCCTGTTCATTTCCTTTCAAACTGTTAAAGTGTTTGTTAACCTTAAAAAATAAAATAAAGATCCTGTTCTTTTAAAGCATGTTATACAGCACAGTGCTTGTGCTGTGCAATTTGGCCCCTTGTATCACCTGAAATGCCTGGCTGATCCTGCCTGGTTCTGCAATGCTGTTTGTAAACGGACTAACATATATTATGGCTGCTGAGTCCTGACACTGTGGTCAGTTAGCGTGCCTTCATCATCCGCTATGTCTCCTGTCTCTCCTCTGTGCTTTCCTCCATCCTCTCCCCCCTCCCTTCCTTGCCTGTCATCTCCGTGTCCGTGCCTGCCCCCTCCCATCCTGCTGCTGAAAATATGGTTACATTTACATTATCTTCTCGGTTAGTTCATGTGATATCCCCCAGTGAATGTGCTTTATAAAAAAAAACAGCTATATACCTGTTTCAGAGCGCCGACAGGCACTCATGTAGCCCACCGCCTCTCTCCTTTCTCACATGACAGCTACAGTGGGTTGGCAGCCACTCTCCTCCTCTCCTCCTCCCCTCCTGGCCAATGTTAGCGGGGGATCCTCAGGCCCGCCCGCTGCAGCTGTCAAGCCGAGAGAGGAGAGAGCCAGCGGGTCATGTGAGCATCAATCTGTGCTCTGTAAACATGTATATAGCTGCATTTTTTTTATGAAGCACAGTCACAAGGGGACATTACATGAATCAACCGAGAGGATAATGTAAATTTAACCCTGTGGGTTAACAACTGCTTTAAGTTTCAATCAGAGATAGTCTGAAAGGAAGTAGCGTCTGCTGTGTTGGCTTTAGAAGGTCCATAGGGCTTTGGAAATGTATAGTTATAGGTCTACAATATCTTAAAGTTTTAATTATAAATAAACATTGAAAATAAATAATACAAAATACTATTATGTTACGCATAATTTTAGAACAATAAATAAAAAAATAAAAAAACACTATAGACCCCAAACCATTATATTTCCCCCTAAGGCTCCATGCACACTGAAGCTGATAAACTGCAATTTATTGGCATTTTGGCTTTTTTTTTAAAGCCCATAAACTGAACTCTATGTTAGCCTATGTGCCCATGCACACCTGGGCATTTTTCAGTGTTAATGAGCTTTAGAGTTTATATAGAAAAATATTCGCATATGAAGGTCATATGCTACTGCGCTGACTTTATATGTACCGTGAAAAAATTCCTTAAATCACATGCATGAATGATATCAATAATAGTGGATTGAGTATCCACTATTATTGATATCATTCATGCATGTGATTTAAGGAATTTTTTCACGGTATATATAAAGTCAGCGCAGTAGCATATGACCTTCATATGCAAATATTTTTCTATATAAACTCTAAAGCTCATTAACACTGAAAAATGCCCAGGTGTGCATGGGCACATAGGCTAACATAGAGTTCAGTTTATGGACTTTAAAAAAAAAAGCCAAAATGCCAATAAATTGCAGTTTACATATATATCAAAAGAAAAAAACAAAAGAGATCGCTAAAAAAGATCACTAAAAACAACAAAAAAACAACAAAAAATTGTGCCAGAAAAACGATTGTCCAACAACCTACAAAGGTTGTGGAAAATGTGACAGTCTCTTCACGTGATAGTGCCTTGTGTTCCTTGTCCCAATATTCGTGACTTTTCACCCTTAAAATAAGTGTCACCACCACCTTGTATATATTATGCGCTCACCAGACTTCAGGATAAATACAGCATGTAGTTATGTTAGTACCGATGGCTCCAAATGCTTACTATCACACCCAGGGATGGATTCCTCTTAATTAGTATATGCTCCGGTAAGGTTTCCTTGCTCCCAAAAAGAAAAAAACTCACATGATGTAGTATTTCGATAAAAAACTAGGCAGTTTTATTAAAAAAAAAAATTGCACTCACATTTAAAAGTGTCAAACCGACACTAGTTTGTCCAGCGTTACTGCTCGTTGCCTTTCCGGCGTGCGTTCCACGCCTCGGTTAGGGTTGCGATTCAGTATGCGCATGCGTCATCAGGAAGTCATCAGGGAGCTTTAGAGTTTATTGGGTTTTTTTCTGAACGCCCAAAATTTGCGTTTAAAGTGCCGTTTTTTGGCGGGAAAAACACAAAAAAAAAACGCAAAACACTGAAAAACGCCCAAAAAACTCTCAAAACTGCTCAAAAAACCCTGACGCCAGCATTTTTTAGTGTTTTTTATCCGTTTTAAGCTGATAAAAGCTACACTGAAAAACGCTGATTAAAGCTATTGCAAAAATGCTAAAAAAAAAATTGCAAGGCTCCCTGCAAAGCTACTGGCGTTTTTTTATAGCTTTTATCAGCTTCAGTGTGCATGGCTATATGAGAGGCCTGTGGCAGGCGCAGCACTATAAAGTGCCTCATGTGCTGTGGCATTAGAAGAATTGTGATATCTCTGACTTTTCAGTCCAACAAGACTGTCTATTACTCTGAAATTCCTCTATTGCTGTTCTATGGAAGCAGTAGGTTTAAAGAGCACACCAAATGCTTAAAATAACTTCTTTAATAACTTCACTATATAAGATACTGCTGCTTTGCAGGAGACAGTCCATGTACAAAACACGTGATGAATAAGTATAACAGAAAATGGTGCTTCAAATATTCAATCTTGTCATTTAACATAAGATAGTGGATATAGTTCTTTCTTCAGTATTTACTCTCTCTCTCTTTCTTTGTAAGTTATTAAAGGGCAGTTCCACCCACAATTTCACTTGTTAAATATAAATACCCCTGTAATACACAAGCTTAATGCAGTTTAGTAAAGTTAGTCTGTAAACTAAGGTCCGTTTTGTTAGGTTGTTACAGCATTTAGATAGTTTATAATCTTGAAATAGACCGTGGCCATCTTAAGTGTGGACATCATGAAGCCAGACTGTATGACTTTCTGGATTTCAGCTTTGCATATCTCGCACATGCTCAGTGCTGCACAAGCAATGTAATAGGCTTCAGTCAGGTTTGCAAGGACTACTGGGAAACATGATGCCTATCCCAGACACCCTTGCAAATAGCCATGTGACTTAATAGCCTAGGCTAATAAGGAGGAGGTAGTAATGAAGGACTACAAAATAAAGGTAATTACAAGCAACAAAATAAATAAAAATTGTCTATTCTGAACACTATGAGATTAGGGCATGCAGCACAGACAAACATAAAAAAATGGGTGGAACTCCACTTTAAAGCATTTTCTGATTTCTCTGAAAGGTATAACTGTGGTTTGCAGGGTTAGCTTAGTTTGGTTTGAAGGTATGGTATGATGAGTGATGAGTGATTCAGGTTTGGTTTCTGAATTAGGTTAGGAGGTATGGTGGAACTACAAGTGAACACACAGCTAAATCAGTATACAGCTCTAATCACACTATTTACAATAAGAACATATATATAACTGTATAATTACCTCATTTTACCCTCTGGCTTCCATAAGAACTGCTCTCTGTATGTCTCTGTGTGTCTCTGTCTCCATGTGGTTCTGTCTCTGTGGAACAAACTAGCAGAGCACATGTACAGCACTAGGAACCTCCCAGACAGAGTGGATGCAAAGCTGGCTGTGACTGGGCCAAGGCTCTGCTCAATGTGAGATTGGCTGTGATTGGGTCAAGGCCTGTGATGAGTCACAAAAGCTTAACTCTATGCTTTCTGGTATGAATTAAACTGTGAATAACTTTGCTTACCTCCTGACCCATACAAACAAATGACTCTTAAAGGCATATTTTTTCTTTTGCTTCTGTGAACACAACATACAACTGTTATATAACATTCAAACACAAAATCACAGTGAATAACTCTGCCTTTGTCTCTCACGTATAAAAATGTGCTCTATATTAGGTTCTTAGCAGGTTTAGCTGTATATACATGTAAATTATATTAGCTACCTAGGTCAGGTTCTAGCTGGCCAGCTACAAGGCCCTGAATACTTTCTAAGTTACTGATCCACAACAAATACTGGGATCAAGAAAGTCAGAGAAAAGTCAGAAATCCTTATTGTATCTGTATACTCATTCCAGTTACATTTTTCACATTAATTAAATCCAGAAGATCAGAATGGCAGCCAGAGAACTTAAGCTTGCTATACATGGTATGAAATTAGTCTGGTTCAGCAGGGACCAGCTGAGATTCAATCCATGTATGGGCAAGCTGATTGTACCCAAGGTAATCCATCAATCAACTTGGGTACAACCAACCTGTTTTTTCTTTTGCACTTGATTACTACCGGTGGCTATAGCCACTAGCCGTAATCATTGTTCTCTGCCGGCTGTGAAGGCACATCCACCCATCATCCCTCTCCCACCGCCAGAACACAAGCACTGTGGGAGTGATTCCCCCATCAATGCTGACTATGTGGTGGAAGGAAAGGGAATCAAATAATGTATGGGCTGCCTAACATTTAACATTTAAAAACGTGAGGCCTGCAGTGGCAGCATCCATGTTTCTGCCATGGCTGGCTTACAAAAACCACATGTTGAACCTTTTAAAAAAAATGTAAATCTCTTATCTCCCTCAAGGCACAAAAATGCTCTCTCCCTAAAAGGGGTGCTTGCTTACCTCATTCTATTGTGCTTCTATCCCACTGTAGCCTTCTATGTTGTCTAGAACATTGAGATGTTGCTCCTGCAGTACAAGGATTTCTTATTCAACTTATGGAGCTATGAAGGGACTGGAGGAATGAGGTGAGCCTGTCCTATAAGTGAGTAAACTTTGGCATTATCAAGAGAATTCAGGACACCAGCTAAGTTATTTTGAAGGAAGTCTAAAGAGCTTACATGGCACAATTTTAAAAGGACAAACAAAGCAGAAGAGATGCTATTAAAAGCCACTGGAACGGCCAATGGAAAATTTAAACTCACCATCCAGTGGGTTTTTGCATCTGGAAGTGTGGTCCTCTTTGTACCCATTGCCAATCCTCCTGATCACCCATATTGCTTCCTGCTGCAGCATCTTCAAAATTGCAAAGAACGGCCTTGAGAGATGTCACTTAATAATAAGCGGCATATTTACTTTCAACCGAGCTGCTACTAGACCGAAGGTACACCAACCTGATCTCAGAGGGAGAAGTGTGCTGGTAAGAGTGTGGTTGTCAGCCACCCAAGGTGTGGATTCAAGCATCCCTCTGAAGTCTCATTATATGGCACTCTGGAAATGACACCGTGTGGTTTCGACATTTTCTGGGCATCCAAGTAGGTTTTACCACTTCAATAAGCCCCCATCGTTGTAAATTAAAATGTGTTGAAAATATTTCTGTCTTGTTCACTTTATTAAATGGCTCTCTCTTTTGCTTTCATACGCCTCTAACACGGGGGCTGGTAACACAGGCAGCAAGCCTAATAATTATACATGTGATAAATTTTATGGCTCTCCAATGGGGTGAAGAATTCGGCTATGTTTACCAAGTTTCCCAGCTGTGTTATTGGACCAGGGGCTGTGGAAGAAATAGGAAATCTCTGCTATATTCACCAACATATAGAAACACACTCTTGTTGTTACTAGAATTTATTTTGTTGATTCAATTTTGAGAAAATAATGAGAAAATAACACATATATAAGGATTCAACAAAAATAATTAAAATCAAAGTGGAAATGTGGATTGATATTGACATAACTGACAGTGGATACTTTGATTTATTACTATCGTGGAGACATAGTGGATGGATAGATTTGTGGGACAGTGTTTGGACATGGTGCCACTGTTCCATGATGTTTGGGCACAGTAATGGTATTTCACTTTGTCTATTAAGGATGGAAGAAAATTTGAGTTTATTTCCCATAAATGTTTTTTTGCCAAAAGCCATTGGAGACAAGGAAAAGGGCAAAAATTAAGCTGTTTTTTTAAAAATGGCATTTAATGGCTCGTGAGGATTACAAGAGCTTTTATCCTGGACGTATTGTTGGGTAAAAAATGCCCCTTCCTTTGCTTTATTGTTTCATTTTTTTCACAATAAAAAGCAAAACATGAAAAGTAAATAAAAAATTAAAACAAACATTTAAATTAAAAATAAATAGTAAAATAAGCATTTTAAATGACAGTACAAAAGTATCAATCAAATACACGCACAAAAAAGTGAAAATATTTAATAAATTAAACTACTTTACGGTAATTAACCACTTAAGCCCCGGACAAATATGCTGCTAAATGCCCAGAGGCATTTTTACAATTCGGCACTATGTCGCTTTAACAGACAATTGCGCGGTCGTGCGACGTGGCTCCCAAAAAATTTTTGCGTCCTTTTCTTCCCACAAATAGAGCTTTCTTTTGGTGGTATTTGATCGCCTCTGCAATTTAAATTTTTTGCGCTATAAACAAAAATAGAGCGTCATTTTTGAAAAAAAATTTTTTACTTTTTGTTGTAAGAAAAACTGAATAAACGAAATTTTAGTCAAAAATTTAGGCCAAAATGTATTCAGCCACATGTCTTTAGTAAAAAAAATCGCAATAAAAAAAAAATTTGCTACCTAGCGGGAACAGCGACACTAATACAACGATCAGAAAAATGATTAGTGATGCTGGCAATAGGGGGTGAAAGGGTTAACTAGGGCGGTGATCAAGGGGTTAAAACTTTATTAGGCGGGGTACGGGGCTACCCTGGACCTAACACTAACTGCCTGTCACACTGCCTGTCACACTGACACTAAATGCAGTGATCAGTACAGTGACAGTGTGACAGGGGGTGGGGGGGGTGATCGCAAGGGGTTAAATGTGCCTGCTTGTACTGGTGTCAGTGTAGTGTTGGTGCGACTCACTGTGTCTCTTCTCTCATCTCGGCGGTTTGAAAATACCACCGAGATGAGCGCTGCATCACTTCCTCTGCCTGTGTTTACATTTTACAGGGAGAGGCAGTGACACGGCGGTGGCGCACGGGATTGGCTGGGAGCGATCACGAGGGGGCGGACAGAAACGAACCGCCGCCCCCTCGAGTCGGATCGCTCCCGGAGGTAAGCCACCTGCCACACCCAGCGGAGGGGGTCCCGACCGGACCCCCGACCCGCTAGTAGGCAGTGACGTATATATACGTGCTTCTGCCTGTCCGTGCCATTCTGCGGACGTAAATAGGCGTGCGGCAGGCGCGCGGCAGGCGTTAAGCGGTTAAAGTGGATGTACACCCGATTTTTTTTTTATTTTGCTGTCACAGTATAAGATTTCCTATCATCTGTGCCCAGTCGTGCCACAAAGAGTTAATCCAGCTCTGAGCAATCCTCTTTTCTTTTTTCAGTGAGATAAACGGACAAACAGGAGAAAACTTTTGTCCATTCCTCCCCCTTGCTGTGAATGACAGGTTATTTACATTTTTATGTATGTGAAATATAAAATTCAATCAAATATAAAGTAAAAAAAAGAAAGACTTAGCAAATGAAACAAATGAAATTGACCGATTACTTAAAGGGTTTGTAAACCCTTGTTTTTTTAAACAAACATGTCATACTTACCTCCACTGTGCTGTTTGTTTTGCACAGAGTGTCCCCAGCCCTCCTCTTAAGGGGGCCCCCAGCGGCACTGGTGGCTCCTAGCCGCATCAAGTGTCCATGTTGGAGAAGCACTCTCCTTGGTGAACACCCGTGCGGGTCCGCTCCTGAGTTACACATTTGTGTCCATTCACACAGAATGCAGGACTCTGCCCTGCCCCCTGGCACTGCATCATTGGATTTGATTGACAGCAGCGGGAGCCAATGGACAAGTATCCATGGATGTACTTAAAGACAGCAATGCATTGACCTATGTAATGCACAGAGGGAACCGAGACTCAACCCCTGAGGAGCTGTCAGAGACCTTACTTCTGGAGACTCCCTGTACACTTTGTGCAGGATGAATTTTAATGATCTGAATTCTGAACACATGTGCAAGTGGAGTGAAGTGTTGTGTATTTACTCACCATGGTCAGATGCAGGTGAAGGTCCCCTTAACTCCCTGGTTTCCTGGACAAGGAAGAAATATTTCTCTGCTTCCCTCCTTTAGCATCTCAGAGAAGTCACACATGATGGACAGAAGTAGCACAGCAAGTGATCTACAGCCAGGTGGGAAGCCCTCCACTGTCAGAACCGTTGTGTGGCAGCAGGGACAGAGCACAATAGGATGCAGCTTCATCACAGGACCCAGCTACCATGGCAAGCCCATCCCTGATTGCTACAAGAGTTTTGAAGTTCCAGTGGGGTGGTGTTTTTTCATTGGACCATGGATCCCCTCAAATATTTACCTGTGTTACCAGAGCTACCCTGGGCTTCATGGTGAGGGATGCTGTTTATGATTACATTTGCAGGTAGCGGTATTCTTTGCTGTTTTGCTGAAGTGGTGATTCTCAGCTTGTCTCTCTGTTGCCATAAAGTCTTATACTGTAGATACTATTTTTTTCAGCCAGATGTTACCTTGATTGGGCCATATAGACATTACTGTGAAGAGTCCATGTTTGTGCAGCTTTGGTAATCTGTATTATATAATTTTGTAATGTATTCATGCTGTTGCCATTCTGACAATGTTTTTCATTATTGATTCTAACTTTTCACCGGTTAAGTAAACTACAAGTTACAGTTATGTCTAATAATTCAGCTAATTGCCCATTTTGTTACATTTCAATAAGTTGTTGTTCAAAGGAACACATTTCCCTATCGAGTGGCTATTGGATATCTACATTACATTAAGATCAAAAGTACCTAAATCTTCTTCACCAATGAAACATACATGGAGAGGTCTTTGATGGTCATACCTACTATACTTTTGGAAAAAAAGTAATGTACAAACAAGGTATTACCGGACATGACAGAAAATGTAGCCAGAAACACCACCAATATACCGTATTTTTCGCTCCATAAGACGCACCTAACCATAAAACGCACCTAGGTTTTAGATGAATAATTTTGGTATACTAAAATTATAGACTGAGGAGATAATAGCAACCTGGCTCGCGCTGACAGGATGGGGTGCATTCCACCGCCGTATGCTTGTATAGAGACCCTCAGCGACATAAGCCTGTCTTTCATAGTGACATCTTAGATGGACTGGCCTGTATTTGGAAACTGTGCAATGGGGTCTGGGAGAGTGCCAGGAGGGTACTGTGAAGGAGAGGAGTCTGCCACATCCATAAGAGGAGAAGATACATCTGGCACCCCAGAATCTATGCAGGGTCTGGATTTCACTGGGTATGTGTGGAGGGAGATAAGAGGCATGGTTGAAGTTTGCTCACCTGTAATGACAGGTTCTTCTGAGCCTGCACTTCCTGCTCAAGCCAAGTAGGAAGGCTCTAGAGGTCCAGCAGCTGGCAGTGCATTGTGACTCCCTCCGCCATTTTGGTGAAGCCCGCACTGCATGGTCAGGTAGAAAGCCGATAATTTTTTCACCAGCGGCAAGTCTTGGCGGTGTCTCTGCATGTCTGGATGGTCAGCAGGGTATAAGCACGCCAGGAGGCTAAATGGATCGCTGCTGGAGAGGTCCTGGGCTGTGATGTTGAAGCTGATTCCCTGGTGCACAGCTGAGCTCTGGATTGATGCGCCCATGCTGCTCGGCGGTGGCAGTGCCTGGTCAGTATTCACTCCTTAAGACGCTGAGACATTTTCCCCCATTTTTGGGGGGTGAAAATGTGCATCTTATGGAGCGAAAAATACAGTAATTTCTCTCTTTAGATTGCCTGTGAACTCATGCATTCATCAGGTGCTTCAGCCTACATGAACTTATACAGTGTTATGGTAAAATATGGGTTTTCGGTGGACGATCCCTTTAAAGTTGATTGGTTAACAACACAACTTTTTCATTTTTTTTTTTTATATTGTAGCGCCCCCTTACTTTCAGTATGGGCACTACGCTAAAGTTAGTGGGTGAATGGGAGAGTTATTTTGCTCCCATTCATAATTTGTTAAAATACAGGTTGCTGTTATTCCAAAACTGTCCTGTGGGTCAATCTGCATTCCAGGGATGCAATCCCACCCCTGGGCAACAGTTGGCTCTAGAGGGGTTCTGGCGGAGCCACTTTTCCCCAGCAGCCAATTAGAGGAGTTTTTCCCTCGCTGGGCATGCTGGGGGAGGGTATATCTGTAACAGGCGCCATGATTCTTGGCTCTCTCTGTGCGGAGTCCACATTCCAGGTGCGGCATCCACCTTCAGGGCGCACGCATCCACGGACCCCGTCTGCATGGCCCACCTGGCCGGAGCTGCATGCTCCATAGAGACCCATCTAGATGTTGGAGGGGGCCCCAGTGACTTACTGGGTCCCCACTCTTACTGAGAAGTTCCCAGGCTGTATGCCGTTCGGTGGGGGATCGGCTTGAGGAGAACCCAGGGCAGGTTATCCAAAAGGGCTTGAACGAACCACCGGGATCTGGTCACCAGGATTCGACAGGTACATGACAACTGTCACCCTTCATTGCATTTACTGGGAGGTTTCGCTCAAATCTAATTTGTTCTTTGAAGTACTGAAGTACTGGGCCTGTGGCAGAGGCCCGAGCCAGGCCTGTAACAGAGGCCTGTTCCTCCCAGCAACTTAAAAGTGACACTTCGGCTGCCAGGCTTGTGACAAAGGTCTGTCCGGGGGCACTTAACCCACTTTGGCTAGAGTGGCGACAAATTGTATCTACTACTACTGAGAGCAGGATTGCTCTGTTTCATATCCAGGCCTGATACCGCAAAGTTCTTTATTGCTTCATCAACCTCTCCTATCCTACCTCCTGTTGATGTTGGCCGTGTTGGGCCTTGGAATAAAGCATTTGAAAAACCCACTTGGTGACTGGACATTCGCTCACTGCTACTACTCACTGCTACTACCCCTAGACACACTACCAGGTAACTTAATACGTCGGTCCCAAAACAACCAGCGGCTCCTGAATGGGGTAGCGCTACAATATATATATATTTTTTTTGTTTTAATCTCAGTTTGCCAATGATATGCATGAACATTATGTTACAGAACAGATCTTAAATATGACACACAGGTTAAGTAAAGTTGGTTTAATATTTAACATTACTTTCCAAGACTTGGCGTGTTATTGTTGTCCTGTGTTCAAGATCAACTATGCGGTCCTGTTATATTTGCTCCACAGCCAGGTGCTCTCAAAGCTGCCGCTCACTTGTTTTTCTTACATCTTGTCAAAACCATGTATTTGTCTTGCAAAGCCAGGCATTTGTTTATCTTCATATGCTGTTGGCTCTAGACCTTCCTTATTTATGCCCCGCTCAATGCAGCAGACACTATGGTTGGCTCCTGTTAGTGTCCTCTGGGTACAAATTCACTTTTTAGTGTGGTCTTTCTGCCCTCTGAATTTCATCTGAATAGCGTTTCTTGTCCAGAATCATCTGCTCTCCACTTTTTTCACTCTGAATAGTAAGAGGAACATCACAAATTACCCTCAGGTGTCTGACAGAACAGTGTTGTCCAAAGCATCCAGTTGGATTCTGGTTTTATATTATTCTGCAATAAATCATAGGGGAGGAAGAATCTTTTGCTATAAGCAGGAATTTGCAAATGGAATACCTGCGATGGCTTCAATGTCCCTCTGCTAATATTTCGCTTTTACTACAATAATAACCTCTAAAAGTTTTATTTGCAACCTGGAAAAGGTTAAGGTGCCCATAGAACTTGTGATGCATGAACTGACCCCTTTCAGGTAACATCACTGAAGCACGCGACCTTTGGTGCCAAAAGCAACATCTCTATGGGCCAGATTCAGGTAGATGGGAGTTTCTTTACTCCAGAGTAACGCATCTCATTTACGTTATTCATGAAGCACTTGCTCCTAAAGTTACGGCAGCGTATCGAAAATGAGCCGGCGGAATTCAAATTGGGCGGGTACGGGGCGTGTATTATTTAAACTAAGCGCGATCCCGCGGCGAACGTACTGCACATGCGTCGAGTGTCAATGCATCCCAGTGCGCATGCTCCAAATTCTGTCAGTGAACGTCAATGACGTCACATCCCCATTCATGAACTTTTTACGCAAGCTACGCGATTTTTTTTTTTTTCGACGCGATGACGACGGCTATACCTAACATAGGATACTCCACTAGGGGGCTGCTTTATCTATACGCCACGTCGTAAAGTCACTGCGTCGCGCCCGAATTCGCTCGTGAATTGCCGATTCCCGCTCATTAACATATTTTTTGAGCGTAAATCGGCGGGAACGCCTCCGGCGCCATTTTTAAGTTGAAGTAACGATGCGATGGCGAAATTCATTTATGCTGCTCGCATCGGATCTCCAACCCGGCGTTTCTTGTTTTCTGGTTACAGAAAACAAAAACGCTGGCTTAAAGCGACAGTTAGGCTGGAGTATCACAGATACTCCAGCGTAACTCTACCTGAATCTGGCCCTATGTAGGATTACCTCCTTTGCACTCAACGTTTTCTTGTTTTACTTACTTTAACCAGGGCCACAATATTTTTGTGCATTTTTAACCACTTCAGCCCCGGAAAAATGTACCCCCATTCTTGACCAGAGCCTTTTTTTGCGATTTGGCACTGCATCATTTTAACTGACAATTGCGCAGTCGTGCGACGTTGCACACAAACAAAATGTACATCCTTTTTTTTTCCCACAAATAGAGCTTTCTTTTGGTGGTATTTGATCCACCTCTGCGTTTTAAATTTTTTGTGCTATAAACAAAAAAAAAGGTAAATTAATTTCTCAGTTTAGGCCAATATGTATTCTTCTACATTTTTTTTTTTTTTAACAGAGATGTTTTATTGAGAGAAAAAAACAGGGTTACAGCGTCACATGTATATAAAAGCACAGCACAATACAAATATCAGGGTGAACTGTTAGGAGCTTCTACATATTTTTGATAAAACAAAATAAGAGTATATTGATTGGTTTGCGCAAAAGTTATAGGGCTAGATTCACGTAGCCCATTTTATCTTTGTGCAGGCGTAACGTATGTCATTTACGTTACGACGCCGCAACTTTTTCAGGCAAGTATTCACAAAGCACTTGCCTGTAAAGTTAAGGCGGTGTAGCGTAAATGACCCGGCGGAATTCAAATTCGGCGGGTAGGGGGCGTGTAGTATTTAAATCAAGCGCGTCCCCGCGCCGAACGAACTGCGCATGTGCCGGCCATGACTGAATCCCAGTGCACATGCTACAAATCACGTCGCTAATTGTCAATGAAAGCGACGTGAGAGTAACTAACGCACAGCTACATTGTGAATGGACTTACGTAAACAACGTAAATTACGTCTGTCCCGACGTCCATACTTAACATTGGCTGCGCCTCACTATAGCAGGGGTAGGCCGGGGCGTAAGTCTTATGTAAACGACATAAACAGATACGCCGGCCTGGCGTACGTTCGGAAATCAGCGTATTTGCTCATTTGCATATTTTACAATGGGAACGCCACCTAGCGGCCAGCGTAAATATGCAACTAAGCTATGATGGTGTAAGTGCCTTACGCCGCTCGTATCTTAGCAACATTTATACGCCCGTCTTAAGTCTTTGTGAATCTGGCCCATAGTGTCTACAAAATAGGGGATATAATTATGGCATTTTTATTATAATTTTTTTTATTAGTAATGTTGGCGATCTGCGATTTTTATCATGACCACGACATTATGGCGCTAAAACATTATGACATTATCACATCGGACAGTTTTGACACTATTTTGGGACCACTGACATTTATACAGTGATCAGTGCCTTAAAAATGCACTGATTTGGTATATTCTTTTTCATACTATTAATAAATTATTGAAATGTAACTATTATGTGGAATTATTTCCCTGGGCTCTTTCCATGTGGCACCCTTTTGGATTAACGCTGACCATTGTTGCCGACCCTGCCTGTTCCCGCCTTCTGGTTGATCCCCGTGGACATCTGCCCTGGTCCGCTGACTTGGATCGTTTAGGATTGCTTTTTCTTCTAACTGGTTCCTGCCTTCAGCCACTACTAAACGTGAGTGCCTTGACGCTTGGCCTGCAGCTTACCAGAGTCTACGATCCCTATGTGTTGGTCCTGGTACTACAACTTTTTTGGTTTCCCATCTACTATAAGAGGAGTTGATTCGTATTGAAGTTCCATTGCTGTTTGCCATTAGAAGGTTTGCTGTCCGGACACCATCATACATAAGCTTTAGTGACTCATTAAGTTTACGCTTAGTTGAGTCCCCGCTTTCCGGTAAGCCTCCCATCTCTTCTTTGGTGGTGGATCTGCTATCAATCACTCTCTACATTTATTGTCACATTTTTTGGACGTTTTGGATTGAGAATCATTTGAGACTTATCCCCTATTTATTAATCGTATCCATAGATATGAACTTTTGAACACTTGGTGATTAGTTTATGTGATGCTTCACTTGTTATATGTTTTTTCACCTATTATGCTTATATGATGCTTTACAGTGTTATATAGTTACTTTCCACATAATTTTAGCTCTACACTTTTTCTTTTGTTTTCACTTGTTTTATTGCAGAATTGATCAGATTCTGTGGTGTTGGCAGCTTATTTATGTTTAGTTAGGTAGCGCGGTGTTATATACAATATTGTATATATATCTTTTCACTACTAAACGTGAGTTATATACTGGTGGTTCCTTGTTAGTCTGTTTGCATCTACTAGTGGTTTAGTGTAGCAGCAGATGACTGACATGTGCCTCAGGTCTTAAATGCCTCCACTGTTTTCAGTGAGAATGTTCTGGAAAAGATGCAGGGCAGAGTGCTGGAGTGACATGGGGTGTATTTGGGAGCCCTGACCAATCCCCCCAACTAGGGTTGGCAGGGGGCAGGCCTCCTATATATACCCATGGTCTGCCAGTTGTGGGAGGAAATGTCAGGTGGAAGAACTGAGTGATGGCATGTTAGGCTGTGGTGGCCCTTGAGGGACCCTCTTTCTGGGGTGGGGTTTGTACCTCAGGCTTGGAGCTCAGAAGCTGGGAGGGTGCCTATCTTTACAAGGTCATTGAGAGGTGTCCTGTAACAGGGGCAGGAGGAAGACAGTGGGGAGCATGGCCAGGAAAGTCATTCAGGTGGGATCCATGCCGGGGTCGGTGAGTGAGAAGCTCTGAACCAGTATTGGATGTGGAGCCAGAGGGGGGGGAGACTGTGGTGTTTCGGAGTTAAGTTGCTGCAGCCAGGAGGGTTGGCAGGACTTGCATTGGATGTGCTGGTAACAGTAGTCCACCAAGGATCAGTTAGCACAATTACCATCTTCATCTAAAATAGTTGCTACTACGAAAATGTTAGGACTTATTCAGTGTGAGGCCTAGCCATGTGCTAACGGTGACAGGAATCTGGAACTGGACAGTAAGGAAAGCAAGTGATCTCAAGTAGTGTGTTGGAGGAGATGTGAAGTAGCAGAGACTGTCAGTTTAGATCCAGCTACGTGTATTTCCATTACTAAAGATTCATCATTTGGTCACCCCATGTCCCCTTTTCCTATCCAAGTTTAATCCCCTAATAAAAACAACAAAAACAAGCAAGAGACTGTTCATTGACTGGAAAAGTGTGCCTAAAGTGGATGTCTGACCAGGGGGGTGATGTGTGGATGTTGAAACACACAGCGACCCCATGGGGGCACCGCTACAATGGTAGGCAGACCTTATTTGTAGTCTCAGTTGTCCACAGACCCATATATATCTGAGAACAACAGATGCTCAATGCTTTCTCTCTTACTCTCTTAGCTGGGTGAAAAGGCTGACTGCTGACAGAATACTAAAAAGGAACTCATGCTGTTTGTTTGTTTGTTTGTTTGGGGGAACCACAAAGGGACATCCTGTAGGTCAAGTGATCACGTGTTTTGTTTGTTTCAAAAGCCCTCCTACATTGAACTGTTTGTTTACTGCATTGCTGAATAAAATTGCTGTTCCTGGGTTTCCCCATATCAGGCATAAGTTAATGTACATTATATATACACAAAGTACACTGAGCCTCACAAAGGATTTGAAAAGTGTAATGCATTTATGAGGTTTTATTTTGCATGACATTTTGGTATGGTGTTGCCCACCTTTATCAAGGATATTTAGAGCTTTGTGGTCTACTTGTCTGGTGCATGCATTTTTTTTTTAAGAATCAGAGGATTTTTTTTAGTCTTCATAGTTTACAATATGGCACTGCAGTAACATTGCCCCTTGTTGCATTCTTGTCGACAGGTACAGTTGGGTGCCATTCTGTATAAAAGGCACCACTTTGCAAGAACACATTTAACTGCAAATTGCAGTAAAGCCCATGGTAACGTAGAAAAATAGGTTTATGGCGCACGATCAACTCAAGCATACAAAATATAAATCATAAATTAAAATCAGCATAGGTAAAAGTCACTATGGGTCCATGTAGTAAAAGTTCATATGATATCCGGAAAGTCCTGGTTTATATATATGTAATGGATTGGAAGGGGGACTTAGCGGCAGCACCTGAAGCAGAAGCAAACCTCTGGGAGAATCAGGAAACACAAGAAAAAGATGTGGCCCCTTCTTTTGGCACGTATCAGTATATACCCACTCCCTTACTATCTCTTTATCTATAATAACTTTCTATACCCTCTTTCATTATTTCATTATTCCATCTGATTCATGATGTAGTTTTATAGTGTCTAGGTCTCTCCATACACGTACGTGTGGGTATGTGTATATATATTAATATGTATATATATATTTTTATGAATAATTAATTCTCTACACTTAGTTTTAATATTTTTAATATGTACTCTTATTGTCTACATGGGTCTTTTTAATTTCAATATCTTTATCATTATTATTATTATAATTTTTAATATATTCAGCTTTCAATATACAGGTGGTTCTCAAAAAATTAGCATATTGTGATAAAGTTCATTATTTTCTGTAATGTACTGATAAACATTAGACTTTCATATATTTTAGATTCATTACACACAACTGAAGTAGTTCAAGCCTTTTCTTGTTTTAATATTGATGATTTTGGCATACAGCTCATGAAAACCCCAAATTCCTATCTCAAATAATTAGCATATCATGAAACAGTTCTCTAAACGAGCTCTTAACCTAATCATCTGAATCAACTAATTAACTCTAAACACCTGCAAAAGATTCCTGAGGCTTTTAAAAACTCCCAGCCTGGTTCATTACTCCAAACCGCAATCATGGGTAAGACTGCCGACCTGACTGCTGTCCAGAAGGCCATCATTGACACCCTCAAGCAAGAGGGTAAGACACAGAAAGAAATTTCTGAACGAATAGGCTGTTCCCAGAGTGCTGTATCATGGCACCTCAGTGGGAAGTCTGTGAGAAGGAAAAAGTGTGGCAGAAAATGCTGCACAACGAGAAGAGGTGACCGGACCCTGAGGAAGATTGTGGAGAAGGACCGATTCCAGACCTTGGGGGACCTGCGGAAGCAGTGGACTGAGTCTGGAGTAGAAACATCCAGAGCCACCGTGTACAGGCGTGTGCAGGAAATGGGCTACAGGTGCTGCAATCCCCAGGTCAAGCCACTTTTGAACCAGAAACAGCGGCAGAAGTGCCTGACCTGGGCTACAGAGAAGCAACACTGGACTGTTGCTTAGTGGTCCAAAGTACTTTTTTCGGATGAAAGCTTATTTTGCATGTCATTCGGTAATCAAGGTGCCAGAGTCTGGAGGAAGACTGGGGAGAGGGAAATGCCAAAATGCCTGAAGTCCAGTGTCAAGTACTCACAGTCAGTGATGGTCTGGGGTGCCATGTCAGCTGCTGGTGTTGGTCCACATTGTTTTATCAAGGGCAGGGTGAATGCAGCTAGCTATCAGGAGATTTTGGAGCACTTCATGCTTCCATCTGCTGAAAAGCTTTATGGAGATGAAGATTTCATTTTTCAGCACAACCTGGCACCTGCTCACAGTGCCAAAACCACTGGTAAATGGTTTACTGACCATGGTATTACTGTGCTCAATTGGCCTGCCAACTCTCCTGACCTGAACCCCATAGAGAATCTGTGGGATATTGGGAAGAGAAAGTTGAGAGACGCAAGACCCAACACTCTGGATGAGCTTAAGGCTGCTACCGAAGCATCCTGGGCCTCCATAACACCTCAGCAGTGCCACAGGCTGATTGCCTCCATGCCACGCCGCATTGAAGCAGTCATTTCTGCAAAACGATTCCCGACCAAGTATTGAGTGCATAACTGAACAGAATTATATGAAGGTTGACTTTTTTTTTTTATTAAAAACACTTTTCTTTTATTGGTCGGATGAAATATGCAAATTTTTTGAGATAGGAATTTGGGGTTTTTATGAGCTGTATGCCAAAATCATCAATATTAAAACAAGAAAAGGCTTGAACTACTTCAGTTGTGTGTAATGAGTCTAAAATATATGAAAGTCTAATGTTTATCAGTACATTACAGAAAATAATGAACTTTATCACAATATGCAAATTTTTTTGAGAACCACCTGTATCTTTTTAACATTATTGTAAAGTTCTATTGATTGTCACCCATATCTGATTGTAATTTTCGATATTGCTGCTCAAATTGCCACAATGGTGTATTAGTTCCTTTCCGCTGTTGTCCCGTCTGTTTTGTGTATGCATTTCAACCAATCACTGCCATTCCGCCCACATATTAATACGTCCGTCTTGCACGGACGCTATGGATCTGACGAAACAGCTGACGATGTGAAACGCATAATCTGATTGGCTGGCCGGGATTCCCGCGCCACTTCCGGTGCGACGACCCTATGCCGCGCTCTAAGGTGGAATGCACGCCGCATCTGATTGTTCTTCCTGGTCTCCCTGTTCGTACGACATCTGCGGCTTACAGCCCTGGACTAGGACTCTGCTGGAGAACAACCAAGATGACTCCTGACCCACAGCTACATTAAGGCCTTTATTACTCCGTGTTTGTGAGTAGCCATTTTATCGTTTTGAACCCATTATGTAATAAATGCTGACTTACTGCACTTAGATTGGCGCATCTTTTTCTTGTGTTTCCTGAAGCCCATGGTAACACACGTGTTACTGCAATGCCAACATGCAAACAGGCCCTTAGGCAATCAAATAAAATGTACGTTTCTAAAGTTCACTGTCTTATATACCAATTGCCTAAACTTAACACCAAACCATTGTAGTTTTCTAATACTTTTCAAGAATTTTTTTCGGCCCATCTGGGGCGAATTTCCAATATCGGCAAAAGGGTGTCACAGAAGTGATGGCAAACGTCCCTATTGGGATCAGATAGGGAAATACAACCACATTTATGGTAATGTGAGGAAGGATTAGAACCTCTTTCAGGTTGTTACGCTTAAAATGTTTGTCCTAATGACATCCCAGGTAGCATTAAATACCTAGTGCAGATTTTCCCACTTCCTACTAACCCTTCCTTACTACTCTATTACTGAAAAAAATAGGCTTTAAAAATTCCTTTGTTTGCACCTCATCTCATTAAATTTACATCACACTCTTTGACATGTTAATAAATCATCTTATATTGCTTCATCCCTGGTCAGGCTCTCACTTGAAGCAGTTTCCGTAAGTCCCTACATACACTAAGTACTAAGTAGTAATGTCTGACTGACACACTATTTACTCTTCATTAATCCACTTTCATTGGGAACAGTATTTACTACTAAGTGGTGATCCATAACTCCTGTGAGCTGGATTACACTCCAAGGCTGAGTGACTTATTTTGTGCTTTGTGAAAAGGAAAGGCTTTGAATTGACAGATTTATAGTGACCTGGACACACATTCCTCACTAATCTCTTAATTTACAGCAGCTCTTCTTCATGGCAGCATAGTGGCTAGAGGAAAGACAATGTTCCTTTCCCCAGTGAAACAGCTGGAATTGTGTCACCTATCGAGTTATGACATGAGCCTCTTCCTTCCTGGAGATGCCACATCCTAAGCACCAACTCATGTCAAAACTAGTTTCTCTCTTTAGAATCAAATGCTGTGACGTTAGCTAGGTAAAGTGCCTGACGTACTTGCGTTTTATTTAATCAATGCTTATTTTCTGAAACTAGGTATACTTAGATTGACCATAAACATCTGACTTTTACAAGAGATGCTTACTTTTGAACATTGTCTGGAACAACTGGGACACATGTCAAGTTTAAACACAGAGGGCCTTAGATAAGGTGATTGGGTAATCACAAACACATTTATTTAGCATGATCATATTTTATGCCCAAAAGGCCAACCACAGTGGAGCTGCTCATGGAGGCTCTGGAACACCACCCTCTCTATCAATGTAGTCACAATGCCTTTGTTTGGTGGCAATGTGACATTGCAATTCTGGACCAGCTTCCATCCTCCAACCACATTCACTTCTCTTCCAAGCAGGTACTTTTCTGGCACCACAAGGGACACACAGACAGTACTCCTCTTGCTGGGTACGTTTATTGACAACTTCTCAGTGTAGAACCCAACATCTTGATCAACAGACCATGCACACCCTTGAACACCTTCCACCCTTGACCAGTCTTTCTCCTTAAATGTCTCTTTCAGTATCCCAAGGCATTGAAGTTCTCTTGGGGACCATGGCACTTGATTATAATTCTTCTCTCCAACACACAGAAACTTCCCTGAATAATTACATTTGGCTTATTTATCGTATCCACATTAGCCTATTTCAAAGCCTTTTCAGTGTGATTTCTTCCACCCAGCAACCAATGCCCTATATCCCAATTTAAAGACACTGCTAATTAAATGTAGTTTTTTGACTCTGTTGTACTCAGCTGAAAAGCAATTTTCAAGATCTGGTTAGGTCTATCCCAAAGCCTTGTGGTTGATTGCTCACTGCCACTAGAAGCCTCCAGAAATAGAATAGTAAGATTAACCACTAATATGAATATTTATCATCCAATCCCTGGGAGGGAGACCCAGAAGGTGTGGCTGGGGACAAGATAAGTGTTTGGGAGGGTTTGATTAGAGCTCTCTCTCCCGGAGCCTCTGCCATTTGGGAGACATCCTGTGTTGCTGAAGATCTGTTGTCAGGCCTCAGCAAGTATTTGGCCAAGGGCCTGGAAGAACCTCAACTTAAAGGCATTTGCTGGAGGACACTACCTTAGGAAGCTGGGCTGGAGAAAGGTCCCTTTCACTAAAAAATCTCGCAGGGAAGCTAGATGGGAGCTGTTTCTGGACATTGTGAGTGGGACCTTTTGCCTAGAGCTCCAGGTGTGCCTGTGTTTTGAGGGTTAGGTGCCAGAGGTTGCTACAAGGACTGTGACTGCTCTTACAATCTCAGACTAGATAGCTTTCCTCCTTTAACCTTCAGTAATATCTAAGGCTGTTACTGAAGGACTTTGCTTAGGAATCTGTCCTGCAGTACCTATCTGTGATTGTGGAGTATCCTGCAACCTCATCCCTTTTATGTACTGCATTAAATCTTCAAAAAGACAGATCTTGACTGATCCTGAATATGTCACTCTGCTCTGGAACTAGTACCTGATTTGACAGCCTCTGGACAGGTAAAGGAAATCTAGGTTAATTCTATTGGCCACTCTAGGGGTGAGCACCAAATGTGGGGGGCACGTCCAGGATTTCGCTGTTCTGTGACTGAATGATGGAGACAAGCCAGAGAGTTGGCATGGATCCTTCTGCTGCCATCCAGTGCTGTAGGGAGAAAAGGGGTTAGCTGGAGTTGAGTACAGTGAGCAACATGCCCAAAGAGAACAGGA